>CM060929.1:668474277-669724277 GCA_030765085.1 Allium cepa | reverse complement strand
TAAAATTGCTTGATTGTGTGATTGAATGATAAATTGCTATCTGTTGTATTGAAATAGACCCTATACGCCGCATATTAAGCGGAGGTTATTATATTAAACACATATACCGCGATAATCCACCATTGAAGTTGAATTGGTATTATATATGTACTTGGAGTTGATTTTCCCGCATTATATAGCGGATGGGACCCTATTGCGCCGCATAATAGCGGATAATATTTTATATAAACCCATGTACCGCGATATTCTGTAACAACCCGAGATTTTTCACCAATTTATGATCATCGTTAAATGATTAATGGCAATAGCTTATTGCTTTTTGGAATCTTTATCGGTCGATATTCTTTTCAAAAATTTGTTTAAGTGATACGCGGGCTGTAAACGAGATTTTGGCCCACGTCTTATTTTTGTGCCATGATAATTATCAAGTGTAGATAACCCGGTTCCTATCTTTGCTCAATTTTCAGCGGCAAACCCTAACTAAACAAAGGCAAACCGCTTCCCCCTTTTCATTTTCCCATTCGTTCGAAAAACCCTAGCATACGAAATAAAATAAAATAATGGCGGCCCCTCTTCTTCGTTCCTTCGTGAAAACTAGGGCTTCGTGATTATTTTTGAAGCCGCGTCTTGGTCGATCGAGTTCAATCTCTGGCTTCGCTCGATTGCTGGTGTGCTCGGCTTCTTCTAAATTCGTCGACAAGGTGAGTGACCCTCACATCTAATTCGTGCTCAGTATGTTGCTTTAACAGCTTAATTTTTGGTATGAATGTCGATGATTTTGATGGTTTTAATTCACTCGAGTTTGAGCGTTTGATTGATTTATAATTTTGGTTGTGAAGATTGATGATTTCACTGACTGATTAAATTCGTTCTTTTCATGCTACTTGATTTCCATGGCTTTGATTTTTGCTAGTGACTTTTGTTTGTATGTTCACCCCAGTAGCATACTTCACCTGTTCGATTCCTACTTGCTGCTCCATGACTTCCATCAGTCGAAGCCATTTTGATTTCGGCCCTGTCTTGATTATGTGATAATGTTAGATCACTTGTCGTGGCTGTAGAGTTGTAGTCTTTAACTCGTAGCATTTGCTTTTGCATAATTTGAAGTCAGTAGTTTTCCATTTATATGCTGTTGTCTCGGGTTTATATTGTAACTGTTAGCTTGGAGACAGTTTGCATTTGTGTCAGCTGTGGTTATTGGACTTGCACTTGATTCATTGCTTAAAGTCACTTATGTACCTCTGAACCTTTACTCAAGTTCGATTTGTACACTGACATGAGTTCTAGCCATTTTAATTTGAGGCTTTGTCACTGATGTTGGCTCGCATTGTTCATTTCTTAGTTGCATTCATTAGTTGTTAAATACTTATACAACTGCTATTATAATTGTTGGCACTGCTAACATATTCACAGGCGCTCTTATATGTGACTTCATTAGATTTTGTAATTGTTTCCTCACTTCGAGACAGTTTCAGTTGCATGTGCTTGTTTTGTTGGACTAAATAGTGCACAATGCACTTTTGTATCCAGTTTACACTGCATACATGTTTTACCTTTGTTCATATCACTCTGTTGGCTTGTGATTTCATTGCGGCCTTGCTGTTTGAGTACATGTTGGGTTTGTTGCATTTGCGCTCCTTCATGATAATTTCATGTTGTTGTTAAACTTGTTACGTGCAGTTCACTATTGATGCACTGTTGAGGCTGCATCTTTTGGCCTGCACATCCATGTGCCTTCTCTGTTTCATTTTGTTGCTTTGCTTCACTGCTCGTTCCTGTATCACTATATGGTTTGTAGTTACACATGTTTATATGGGCACTGCCTATGTATGTTTCACTGTGTTCATTTGTCTGCGCTTGCATAGCTCACTTTGATGCTTTGACTTCACCATTACCTGACTTGTGCCTTGCCTTCATGTTCATGTACATAAGTTGCTGCTGCATATTATCCTGTTTCATGTAGTGGCACTAGCGCTTTGCTTAGTGCATTAGTTTGCACTATGAATTCTTGTGTATTGGCCTTTGTGCCTTGTTGCTATTTCTGTATATGTTGTTGTGGCAAGGCAATGTACGCGTGCGTGCACTGCAGCCACACAGTTTAGACATTTTGAATTGATATTTGAACCTTCATTGATTTTGGTTCGTTGATATTTTGTGTACATCATCACTGTAGTGGCAAGGCAGTGCACGCAAGCGTGAATTGCAGCCACACGGTATTGATTTTATTGATATTTCAATTACTTTTGATCCATTGATCTTTTGCGTATTTCATATGCCGTATTGGCGAGGCAATATTCGTTAGCGTGTATTGCAACCAATTAGAATTGATGTTTTTAAGTGATATTTCAATTGTTTAAATTGATTTAGTTTCATTTGATCATTTTGTTGTTATCTAATTATCTGTTTGATAATTAGATTATGAGTTTCTAGTTATTTATTAATAATTAGATTTTGATGTTAATTGCCGATTAGGCAATTCTGATGTTTTTCTAAATTATCTTCATTAATAATCCTTTCATCTATCTTCGTTGTTAATTTGAGTTTGCTGAATTGTTGTTTAACAATATACGTGTTATATTCATCGTTATCCGATTTTCTTGTTAAAGGATCGGATATGTGAATTTATTTTGACCGTCGTCTAATTGTTAATTAATTATTATTGCTTCTGTGCACTAATAACTGAGTTTGAATTAGACTGACCCGTGTATTATTTTCTTTTGAATGTAATACTCGGGTCAGACCGAGTATTTACAGGTTGTTGATATCTTACTTTGGGTTGCTGTTAGAGCTATGAAGTCTTTTCATATCTTTTGGAGTAGTCGTCGTTATTATAGTAGTCAGTGTATTTGTATAGGAAGATATGTATTCATGTATATTATATACGATAATGTACTTGTATATGTAACTTCCAGAGTCGACAGTTGTAGTTGTATCATATGTATTGTATCACATGTATATCAACTGACTTCAGTTATATATATATGAGACTTTCTGTTATATCTGTGTTCCGCATTTGACTTATCTGTGTTATTATTATATTTATTGTCCTAAACTATTATGAACCATCGTAATTCGTTTTATACTGGAATTGGGTATGTCGATGGGAGTAAATAATAAGAGATGAAAAATTAAAAATATATACCACTCCTATCGAGGTAACCAATACTAGTGTAAGGCCTAACTACGGATGGCCGCTCCTATCCAGCCTTATTCTTCGTGATAACAGACAGTATTCTTTTAATACTCTTTGTTATTGCGAGCATAGAGGTGGGGCGTTATATATTCCGTCTTGAAATGGGATTGATATTGTGCTAACATCTGTGGATGCAGGGAAACAGGTTGGAGGGAACCAACTGGATTCCTCAACAGTATTGATTTATTTACATATCTTTGCGATATATTCTGTTATCATATTGATATATGACGTTTGGATGCCGTGGTTGATGTATTGGTGCTGTTGCAGCATTGGACCTATTTTTGGAGTTTTAAAAATGTTAAAGTAATGATTTCGGATTTAAAAGGATTTTCAAGTGATTTTTTTGAAAGTATACATTTTATTGAATTTTGGAATTGTTTCATTTTAAATAAAAAAATGTTATAATTTTTATGTTATAAAAATTATGATTTTTGTGAAATATAACCGAAATGTGATTTTTGAAAAAGTAGTTGATTAATTTGTAAAATGGTTTAAATGGGGATTTTTGAATTATTATAAACGGTTTATATAAAAGATTTATAAAATTAATATTTATAAATTAAAATATTGGAATTATAATATGAGTTTTTATAAGTGTTAAAATGAAGTATAAATGGATTTCATAAGTGAATGAAATTTATAGATTTATAAATTATGAAGTTATAAAATGAATATATTTTGTAAAATAAAAGATTTATAAGTAATTAACTTATAAATTGGATTTTGGCATTTAAATGAGATATAAATAAAATTTGTTAATCAAGGGATTTCATAAGTTGAAGTTTTTATAAAATATATTAAAGTGAATTTATAAACATTGTTTTATAAATCCGAAATCAATTGAATTTGATAAGTAAATATGAAAGCTTACTAAAGGAGATATATCCACGATTTTGGACAATGGATAATCCTTTAAATTAAAATATGTAGAAGTGTTGAATTTGGTAAACGATTTATATTCACGATTTTGGACAGTGAATAATATATTAAAGAAATGTTTTAGGAAGTGATCTTTTAAGTAGAATTAAAATGATTTGAAGTTGTTTTGAAATTGTGTTAAGGATCGAAAACATAGATTTCAATATTCATTGTTGAAATAGTCGTTTTCGAGAAATAAGGAAAAGATGGACTATAACACTGCTGTTATAGTAAATGATTTTCGAAAGGAAATGTTTTTGTATAGTATTGGGATTTATATATCTATCGTATTTTCGAATCCCTATGCTATTGATTTTGGGTTGTCGTAATGATGTTTTACGCAACATTCGTTTTGACCCAAATAAATGTGTTTAAAGAGAACGTTTTCCTTAAAGAATAAAATATATACTTAATCGTGTTTTAAGTATATTGAATATTTTCTAAGTATTGAAAATAAATAGATTTGTGAATTACTTATTGTTAAATAAGTATTTGGAAATGTTTTCCAATGTAGAAATTGAAATGGTTTAGAGAATATATTTTTTTAAAGATAAATTGAAGTGAATATTTGGCAAGTTATTTAATTTATGGAAGATTAAAAAAAGGGCCTAGTGATTGTTATGGTGCTGAATATTTGTTTGTTTGCTTTGATAGTTAAATAACCGACTATCAATATTTACCTTTAAATGGGTATTTATTGTGATTTGCTTGAATTTGAATGCTACACTTATTTAAAATAAGCACCCGTTATTCGGTTTAGCCGGGAGAGGACCTTTGGGTCATAAATCCCATTCCGAATAGTGATACGTCGTAATGGATAGCATTTGAAGACCGGTGTTGAAGACCGGATATTTTCGAAAACGGAAGGATTACCGTCGAATGTCTCTACATCGGCTGATCCCCGATATAGAGATTTTATCACCCTTTGTGATGGGAATTCCGGACGTGATTAGTGAATATCCGGATTTGCAAGGGCTTCTTTGGAAGTGCCTTCGGTTCCGTTCGATTCCGGAACGGACTTGTATGGATGTGTGTCTGACATTACAGTTTGAGATGTAAAGCTGGTTTCTATCAAATACATTTCTGTTGATGTCGAAGAATTTATTCTCTTATCTTAACACCCTTCTTTGAGACGTACGGGCTCAGAGGTTATGTAGTTGATGGTTACTAGTGATATATTCCCAATTCGGTAACGTGGCATGCTGAGTGCTGCTGATCATGTTGATCAAAGCGTGGCTTTTATGAAAAGCGTAGCTTTGTAGACGAGATTTCGTCGAACCTCACAACCCGGAAATGGTCAAAACAGGAAGAATACAGCAAGGTTATTTGGGGATAGCGCCCCCATAGGGTATGTACATTTCCTTCTGGATAGAGGTGGTATTATGGTATGGAGCCCAGATACTTAACCTATGTGGTTGCTGCAAATTTATTTCTTTATGGTTGTTGGTGAATCCCGGGATAAAGGTTGGTTACGACCGGGGGATGGCATACTCGTGTCAGTAGTTACCTAGCTAGAGATAACCCGGCCTTGTGTTGGCAGAGATCTGGTTAGGTTCTCGGGGCGTCCTTCCAGAGGCGTACCCATGTGGCAATGGGAAGTTCCTTGGCCTGACCATTTGTTAGAAATCCAAAGAAACAATACGAGCCCTGTACGGTTTTAGTTGTAGAACCTGCCATCTAATATGATAGCTATAGTAGGCATACTATAATGGTACATATGCTGGCTAAGATTAATATTGAACTTTCGAAATGCTTTCCCGCACTTTGCACTTATAGTAATAATATCAAAGAAATTTGCGTATCAAGCATGTTTGACTATCATAAGGAGAAATCTCCTCCAATTCTGCGTTTGCATTGTGTGTGTGGCAGGAGGCCTTATGGTAGTTACATTTTTCTAAAAGCATTGCGGATCTATTTTAAAATATTTCTTTGTTTGTTTTTAAAGATAAACTGTTTAAGTTCTCACACAAGTCGCATGACTAACCTGGAGTTTATTGTTTCCTTCCTAAACTCTGGGTGCCCATCATTTTCTACACGGGCAGCCTAGAGTCAGTTTATCAGGTCATTTTGGAATTCAGGAGATGCTATGGAGATCAGGAGCAAGCTGGATGGCGAAGCGCATCACTAGTATATAGTATTTCTTTTCCGCTGTTTGTTGTTGTAAACTTTGATAATGTAATGTAATAACTGATGTAGTGATTCTGTTTAAAGATTATTCATTTATCTATTATATGTTGTTCCGCTGTGATATGTGAGATTCTGTTATTGTTTCTGTTTTCTTCTTCTACCCTTTTCTTCTTCTTAATATCTAAGGGTTCGGTTTTCCGGCATTCGATTGTTCGGCAGTTGATACAGTGGACGTATTAATGTCGATTTTCGGAAGTTGAAAATCGCAATCCTTACATCATTATAGTTTTATTTTATAACGAATATTCATAATATTTATATTAAAATAAAATTGTTTAAATTTTTCAGTCAACACTTAACAACGGTTATTATTTCTTGAATAATGTTTGGTATATTTTATGAAAATAGTTTTCGTAACTTGATACAACCAATAGGTGCTATATGATATGCTCGCACTATTTTCACCATTAATACAATAGCGTACAAAATATGGAGTTTCTTTCATCCACTTAAATATATATGCTATTTAGTCCATTTACGGTAATCATTTTACAATCAAGAGTTTTCAGATCAAATATATTGAACTCATAGAAATAAATCTCATAGAAAATAATTTTTCTATTTGAAAACAAATTTTTGAATAAATTCGTATTTTGTTTCTAATGTTAAGTATCCACTATTATTTTACAATTCTCATTTTCGATGTTTCTTTAGAAGCAAAAGTGACCATTCACTTTCTTCATTTCAACTGTGCCTTAGGTTACATCTACTCTCCTACATTCGATTTCTTTTCTAAACGGTCGAACTATTTAAAAGAAATCCTTACTAAAATATCCTTACTAAAATATTATAAAAAACTCTTTACAAAAGAACATTTAATCATCCTTAACATTTAAGAAAATCAAACATGTTGCACTTTACGTAAACTGATCAAACATACATTTCAGCGGCCGAATAGATTTATCTTGTAGCCCTTGAATATATTGTTATATTTAACACAACAAGATCATTATCATAATCAATCAAATTATATACACGATCTCGTACAATGGTTTACTTGCTTATTTTGAATTAACAAATTTCATTAAGGTTTCGTACATTACGAATTGCGACCGTTCACCATATAACATTTATACGTAATTGGATACCAATCAAAAATTCATATCCATGTATTATTTATAGAGTTCAACACTCATAGAAGATAATACATAGTTTCAAACAGGTAAATGAGAAAGTGACCAAATAATGAACATATTTAGTACATATGTAATTAGACGCTTGCATGAGTCAATGTGTAAAAAATTATTGGTAACTGTACTTTTATTTCTATTTGTCAATAGTAAGTCATTTCATTGTATATTATAATTGATAAATAATTAATCAATTTTATTAGTTGCACAAAGCTATCGATGTATATTATTTCAATTATATATAGCAGATGTTCTTACAATATTGTACAGGTTAATTGTTACCATTTCATTTTTCTATTCCCATTAGACTTTTATGTTGCTTAAAACCCTAAAAGAAACATAAAATCCTTCGATTTCTCTAATGTATGTTGGGGCTCGTATGCCTTAGGATTATGACCTTGAGGAAAGCTCAACAAATTATAGGCCGGCATACGATGGATAACGCCTAATCAGTTGTCTCATATACAACTCTTAATCTTGTGCCTTTTGTCCTAATCTCATCTTTACCCTAAGAAAAGCTCAAAAAATAAAGAGAGATTACTCATTCGTACCTACGTTTTCGCGATGGCTCAAGTATAATGCACATACATTAAGGAAAACTCAAAAAATATGTACAGTTATCTTACCTCGTCTATTGTATATATTAATAGTACTACACATAACGTCCCTAGCTTGAGGAAAGTTCAAAAACTAAGGAATATGTAAGTAATCTATTAATATATAACTGGTAGAGTACAACTTTATATTAAAGATACATAAGCTTTAATATATTTAATTATGTGATATCGACTTATGAAATATTATCGTGATTCAAGTGTCAGATACATCTGAAATGATGATGTAAGTATTTTTATATTTATTTGTTCCTATAGTCTAATTGAGTTTTTTTACTATTCCACCTTTTATTATACATCTAAATTATATTTAATTCTTTTTTTAATGAAGCTAACGGGGTTGACTGGACCCCTACCAGATTTTATTGCACACTACAATAAAATAAATAAGGCTAAAACATGCTTTGAGCCCTAGAAACACATAACTAGGAACACAGGCACACACTAAGGTAAACAAAGAAAAAAAAAAGGAAAAAAAAAAACCCTGCTGCCATGCTGAAGTAAGAGAATCATGAAACTGAAATTTTGATTCCCTCAGTCCAACAACAATCTCATTCCTTAACACATTCCAAAGAACTGCCATTACTCTTGCCTTGTTCTCAAAACTTCTCAAATTTCTTTCTTCCCAGATCGACTTTATGTATTTTTTCATACTTATTAGTATCAGGTTTGAATAAGTGGTTCCATTTGTTTGCTTTAAAAATCAAATTCCATTCCTTATCACTCATCCTCACCATATCCCTCCTCCCTATCTTGTCCATCAGCTTGCACCACAGTTGAAAAACTCCATTACAACCAAAAAAAATAGATGTTCACAACTCTCCTGGTCACTGTCATAGAATACACACTGAGTACTGATATTCAACCCACACATGTACAACTTGTCCTTGATAAGCAGTGCTTTCCTCATCACTTTCCAAAGCATCAAGTTATCTTTAGGTGGAGAGTGGTTGCTTAGTATCCTCTCACTCCATCTGCAGTTCGATAACTCATCCGACTTAGTTAACTCTTTGTATATGCTACCAATTGTGTGCTCTTTCCCAGTAACAGTCCATAAAATATTGTCATGTGGCACAACCGGGAAGTTGTTTGCTTGAAGAGTGTTCCACACTGCTCTAGTCTCATGGTTGCTAGTGTAAGGGAGATGAAGGGAGCCTTTAGATATAAAATCACTTATAATAGCATCCATATTAATCCCTGACTGTAGCTTTTGATGGTAAGAGAGAACCTTGGATGGATCAGCCCCCGAGCACCCCAAGGTTCATCCCATAACCTGGCAGAACTATTAGGGGACAGAGTCAACTTGATGAGTGGAAGGAAGACATTTCTTAGGCTAAGCAACTTTCTCCATTTCCAATTGCAACTTTGAGGCACATCAATTTTCCAGAAGTTCTTTCTACCAATATTATGCTTCCATGTCCATCTCCCCCATATGTTATCAACTTTCCTTGGCACGGCATCAAAGTGCTTACTGAAGGCAACAATATTCCACAACTCAATGTCTAAAACTCCCAACCTACCTTTAATCTTGGGAAATTCAAATTTCCTGAATGAACATGGTATTAGCTTCTGAGCATGTATACTTCCATTCAAAAAAGACCTCAGTATTATTGCACCTCTGATTATTCTTAGAAGTTTGTTAGGCAAGATCAACGTTCTGGCCAGTAAACTATCATTGAAAAACTAACAAAAGAATAAGCCTTCCTGCCTGTGAGAGAAACCTGTTGGCCCAACAATTCGAAGCAGTAGTAATTCTAGAGTAAAGAGGGAGGTAGTTAGCAGTGGTTACCCTTGAAGTGGTGAGCGGGATGCCTAAATAATTCATGTCATGGGTCAGAGGTTGAAGACCAGTTGAAACAGTGTAACTATCTTCTGTAGATTGGGGGACTCCCAAAAGAAGAATATGGGATTTTTTGGAGGTTTAACTTCAGTCCTGTCATTAGATAAACGGTATCCAAGGTTTTAAGAATACATCTGATTGAAGTTGGATTTGGTATAGTGAATATCATTACATCATCTACAAACATAAGTGAAGAGATACACAGTTGCCTTCACTTGGGATAGTATATAATCTCATTTTGATTGAACTTCCCGCCGATCATAGTAGTGAAAACCTCCGTGACAAGAATAAGTACGAAGGGATGGAATCTCCTTGTTTAATACCTTGTTTTCTCTTAAAAAAGCCTATAGATTTCCCATTGAAATTCAGGGAATAGCTTGGAGTGGACATGCAAGAATACACCCTAGCAACAAATGGTTTTGGGAAGCGAATCAAGGTCATTACACGAACAATAGCGGTCCAATTAATACTATCATAGGCCTTCTTAACATCCAACTTCAACATAGCACTAGGGGAAGCTTGAGTTCTGCCATACCCCTTGAGAAGCTCCTGAGCAAGTAACACATTATCAAGAGTGCTTATCCCAGGCAAGAAGGCTGCTTGGTTGTGTGAGTTAAGGGTAAGAAGCATAGTGATAAGCCTCATAGCCAGAATCTTTAAGATACACTTATATACGACATTACAACAGTGGCCTGAATGAATCCACTATTGGACCTGTCTTAGGAATGAGGACTAAATTAGTTGCATGGACTTCCCCTAACAACCTACATTTGCTGAAGAAATTTTGTATTGCTTTACAGAAGACAGGGGCAATGACGTCCTAGTTATGAGTAAAGAATAACACATTAAATCCATTTAGGCCACCACTAGATTTCTTGTTCATAGAGAACAAATCCCTTTCCATTTCCTATTCAGAAATGAAAGATAACATATAATATGTTTCCTCTAGTTCTAATCTAGGGAGGTCAAGTTATGAATACAAACTCAAGTCAGGGGAGAAATCAGAGGAGTTACCTAAGAGCTTGGAGTAGTAGTTCAACATGGCGGAGTCAATAACTACAGGGGCAGTGAGTTGGCCTTCGTCATCATAAAAATTAAGAATTTACTCTTTAGATTGCTTGACCTTGATTAACATTTTATAGTTTAATTAACTTACATAACAATCTTACATATAATCTTACATCTATATTAATTATCAACATTTTAATTAATTTTATCTTATTTATTTTAAACATTTTAAATTGAATATGTGCACGGTAACTTTTATTGTTATGCACATATATACGTATTATATTATTTATTAATTAATATTTAATTTATTTATTTATTTAATTTTTTTAATTAGTTTTGAAAATTATATTTATATGTACATATATATATATATATATATATATATATATATATATATATATATATCACTTTGACTTTTTAAGATTATGTTACATACACACACACACACACACACACACACACATATATATATATATATGTTATTTATTTAATTAATTAACTTTTAATTAATTACTCATTTAATTAATCTAATCAATTATTAATAGTTTCTAAAAATAAATATTTTTTTCAGAATAATTTCTAAAATTATTTTATAACATTTGTGTCATTTGCATAATTTCCAAAGGATATATACTAAGGAATTTGCGTCAAAACTAGAGAATGATGCCGTAGTTGATGAATGCCGAAAAGCACGAACTGATATTGACAAACGTCGAGATAAAGGATGACGTAAGTATTCAATGCTGAAAAAATCTCGATGAACCAATGACGAAAGTATGAAGGTAGTCAATGCCGAAGTCCTACGATGCTGCACCTTATTAATAAAGGGCCGTATACGATATCGCATACCGCCAATAAAGATGAATGAGTAAAAACATGTCAAAGAAATCGAAAACTATGCCGCATGTTAGTGAGGAAACATCAATATTGGAAAGCTCTATGCTGAAAGCCATCAATGTTATAATGCTATGATATAACATTGATGTCGCATCATGTTATTGCCACATTCCATCAATGAAGCACTTCCTCCATGTAGCTAGAAGAATCAATGCTGCACCAGATTAATATCGCATCTCATCAATGTCGCTTCACCATCGATGATGTCCCATATCAATGTCGCTCGTCACTAATGCCATCTCTTGTTAATGCTACTTATCATCAATGCCCCTATTGTCGATGCCCCTTAACATCAATGCCACCAATTATCAATGCTTCTTGTCATCAATGCTACTAATTGTCAACACTGCCTATTATTAATGCCGCTTGTTACCAATGCCGTTTGTTATCGATGCCATATGTTATCAGTGCCATATGTTATCAATGCCGGTCATTACCAATATTGCCACTTACTTATGTCACCACTTATTAATGTCATGCCATAGTAATGCTGCACTTCATCAACCTTCAAAGGAGGCCGCAAATCCCCAATACAATGTTGATATCTAATGTCATCAATGAAGGCTATCAAGGCGGGATGGATGCTAAGCACCGAAGCTCACCATTGTGCAAGTGGATGCTGAAGTATAGCGCCATGCGCCATCAATATGATTGATGCCTAAAGTCAAACTGCCATGCCGCACATCCACCCCTATAAAGGTATGAGAGAGGGGGCAATCATTTCATTTCTCAATTCTCATAATTAAACTCTTGTAACCTTAAATTAAATTGGGGGAAAATATCGACTTGATTGTAATCATGCTCAATTTATGTGAACAAGGACTTGGACATACCTATTACCTTGATTGTGCACTTTAGATATTATTGACATGGATATGCATATATAAAGATCTTTGGACCCAAAGCTTATCATGGTTCTATTTCATATAAAATTGCATGGGCTTCGGTCTAAACTAGCGTTTATATGCATAGCCTCTATATTGCATACTACACATGGACATTGGACTACAAATTATGAGGATTGCAAAACTAGTTCATTAACATGCTAAATTGGCAGTTGCATATATTTACAGCTTATTTTCTCTCTTCTTTGATCGTGTGGCATGGGGCTTCGAATATCCTATTCCAAAAGACCATACAGGTTCTTGAATATCCTATTCTAAATTATCTTAAGGGCTGTCGAATATCTTATTCCAAGTGACCTTAAGGGATCTCTAATATCTTATTCCAAGAAACCATATGGACTTTCGAATATTAAATTCCGAAAGCTCGTGGGCATAATGGATACATTTTTTAATAATATCATCTTGAACTTAGCCTTGAATGCTAGACTTATTCTTGATTAACATCATTTGGTCAGCACTAACTAAGTCATACTTAGTCATGTCATTACAAAAACTCAAATCAAGAATTAGCTTATCATACTTGGCATCATTGTTATTTTGCCAAATTTTTGATTCAGCATTTGGCGCTAGAAGGAGGGCTCGAACCTCCGTTTCTCCATAACTTTCTCCCTAAATTAATTACACAAATTTTCTTTTATTCCAATAAAATGGGGAGTTCAAGGAAAATTAATACTCCAAATGAAGAAGTCGTACAAATAACGACAATGGAAGAAAATGTTGTTCCCAACTTCAACTTGGGAAATGCAGATCTGGACGGCCATCAGAGTCAGCAAAGCCTACCAGTAGCCAAGCTTAGATTAAAGATCTATCGCAGAAGATGGCAATGATGCAATATTATTTGGAGAAGATCCTTGCAAGAAATTATCCAAAACCTACAAGTTCACTAAGAAGAGGAAGTTAAATCTCCAAGAAGGAAACTGGATGCTTCTTTGCTTAGGAATAGAGGCAAAGACAAATTCACTGTGGCTCCACAAAAGAGGAAAGGAAATCAAGGAGCTAAAGCAAAAGAACTCTCCCCTAAATCAATGGCAGGCAATAAGGCTAAAGCAAACTACCAAGGAAGATTAGTGGATAAGTCCAATAAGAAATTCAAAAGTTCAACCTCCAAACAGTACAAACCTAATAAAAGCAATTATCACGACGACGAGGCTTGTTTAAGAGAAATGGCAGATAAAATGACAAAAGATACGCTTAATCTTAAAGAAAAATGAACTGTTGATGAAAGAGTCAACAATAACCACCGAGAATCTCCCTTCATGAATGATATTATGTCCATAAGAATCCCGTCTTCCATCAAAATTTCGTCCTTAAGATATAATGGGACCACCGATCCAAATGATCACCTAATGGCATTTGAAAGTCAGATGGATCTTTATAATGCATCCAGTGCAGTACATCGTAAGTTTTTTCCTACTACCATCCTTGGTGTAGCAGCTAAGTGGTACAGACATTATCGTTAGAAGACCATATACTCTTGTAAGATATTTTATTATGAGTTTATGGCATAATTTTTCATTTGCAAATATCCCACAATTGACTACATCGTACTAGCTAATATTAAGCAAAAACTAAGGGAGTTATTGGGTGACTATCTTAAGAGGTTTAATGCTAAGGTGCTGAAAGCAGAAGATATAACTGATAGAAACAAGTTAATGACCGTGCCCTTGGGACTGATCGAGCAAACACCTTTTTGGCAAGAGCTTTATCTTCATGGGTGTCGAGATCTCCAAGAGTTTCATTTTCAAGCCGATAAATTCATTTGTATGGATGAGATGTATAATGCTAAAAAGAAATCTTAGATAAAGAAGGAAGCAGGAAAATCTGGCCTTAATCATAACAGTAAAAGCTAAGATGGGAAGAAAAAGCCAATTGTATAGGTCTAGACAAATCGATATCCTACATCTTTGCTGTAACAAAAGAAAGCGCTAACTTTCCGATATCTTACAAAGCCAGGAACGACCCTAAGCTAAGTAAGGGAGGAGATTACTGTGTTTATCATAAAGTAAACAGACATAAGACTGATAAATGTCGTGTTTTGTTAGGGATAATTCAGAAGGTGATCTAGTCTGGGCATTTGACAGAGTTCATCAAGGATGATAAGAAAGCCGCACGTACTAATGAGGGCAACCAAAGGCCCTTGAACAACAACTACTAACCTTGTAGAAAGTGACTCTCAACCAGATTACATTCCACCCCTCAACAGAATTGATGTGATCCATGGAGGCCCACACCTAGCTGGGATCAACAAAGGGGTTAGGAATCATCATATTAGAGAAGCAAAAAAAGGGATTTTCTGTATTCAGGAAGAGTCGCCGCTCAAAAATCTCAGGTTCCAAATCCAGATGCATAGCTTAATCATCATTCCGCAAGAGCTAAGAGGAGTTCGTCATCCACATAATGATCCGCTTATGATCACTATGCAAATCGGACTACCCATGGTTAGCAAAATTTTAGTGGATACCGAAAGTGCAGTCAATGTGATTTTTAAACATGCATTCGACCAAATGGAAATTTTGGAAGAGAATCTAGAGCCGCTTTAAGCCCATTTTTAGGTTTAATGGGTCAACTCTGTTAGGGATGCAGATTAAGGATCTTAAGGCAGAAATAACACTAGAGGGGGGGGGGTGAATAGTGTTTTAAAGAATATATGAACTATATGACTAAATTAAAACTTTCAACACAAATCTAAACAGAATTCTAACACAGAATGATCACAGAACATATAACAAATGCAAATAGTAAAGTAAAGCAAGTAAAAGGAAAGAACACACCGGATTTTATACTGGTTCAGAATCCTCCTACATCCAGTCCTGCACCAAGGCAATATCCTTATACAGATTTTTATAAGCCAATATCCAAATTACAACCCTCAATTTCTAAGGCCTTGAGGAACCCTCCTATCTCCGAGTCTGGGGTAAACTCTCTTGATTTACGGGACACAAGATCACCCTAATACTTCTTAATAACAATCCTTTTGAATGGATAGACTCTATGGACTTTTTGAATACAAATTAATCCTATAACTCTGAATATCACTTTGATCTTTAGTAGAATGATGGAGAATCAAATAGAGAGAGTATCTAAATGATTTCCTATTGAGAATTTGGCAGAATGATGGCATGATCTTGAAAATATGAAGTTTTATGGATATGGAATGGTGGAGAAGAAAGAGTGAAGAAAATAAGAAAGTAGCTGTTAAAAAAAATTCGTTTTGGAAGCCTTTATATAGATGCATAACAGTCATAACCATTGGCGAAAGGTTTTCGAACGAATGGACACTTCTTTTGAAAATTGAATTTTGAATCCAACTGTCACCATATCGACATAGGGTATCCCCTTATGTCGACATCCCTTAGTTCAAAATTATAGAGATGTTGTTTTGTAAAGACAATTGAATTTAAAACAAGTTGAAACTTCTCTGAAGCAAAGTAAAGTGTTTAAACAATATTTTGAGATAGAGAATGATTATAAAACATTATTTTAAATAAATATATATATATATAATTGATATAGACCGTCAATTATATAAGTAGTATTTAAAATCAGAATAAGTTTTGATGCTTTAAAAATAAAAGTTTTTAAAATCAGAATAGAGGAATATTTCAAGGCTAAAACAAAGTTTGAAAATATTTTTGAAAACATGATTTTGAAAGCTAAAACATTTTGAAAACAGATTTAAAAACATTTTGAAAAATCTATTCAAACTGAAATTGCAAGAACCTTCCTACAGAGCTCCTCCATAGGACTCGAGAACTTGTACAAAGTAGTTTAAATGATTTTGATTTTCGTGGGTTTGTAAGCCACTTGTCGTGGGTTTGTAAGCCACTTGTCGTAGGTTTGTAAGCCACTTTCGTGGGTTTGTAAGCCACTGGTTTCGATAGAAATTGGGTTCCATCCCAAAAGAAAATTAGAAGAAAGATGAGAGTGCTATTATGAAGTTTTAACAAAATACTAGACACTTATCTTGAGATCTTGAAATCTTGATTCTCGAGAGTCTTGAATCTTGAATCTCTAATCTTCATCTTGATGCTTGAGTCTTTATATTGATCAGTCTTCGATGATACCTACATATACTTCCTATACACACACACACACAATATATATATATATATATATATATATATATATATATATATATATGGAAATGTTAGTATATATTTTATAAAGTAAAGTATAATAACTATATAAGGTTGTTGTCACCAAACATCATCAACTCAGTTCCTAACAAACTCCTATTGGGCAGATAAAACTTCTTGTACAAATCAGAATTCTACCACATTCCAGGACATTTGAGACTCTCTTTGTCATCATGGATCAACCTTCGTATTATAACGCCTTCTTCGGAAGGCTAGCTTAGGATGAGGTGATGCTTTTGTCTTGCCAAAGCATCCAATGGTAAAGTTTCTGACCAAGAGCAGATGGGGAACCGTGAGGGGAGAGCAATTTAGCTATCGTGAAATGTACTTTGCCATTCTTGAGTAATACAAGCGAAACAATCTTTCTTGTTATGACTCGAACAAAAACGAATTAATCAGAATTAATATCAAAAAGCCTTTGGATGATGATTCTTCAATCCCATCATCCAAAGAAAAAATAGAGACTATCGAGAAAAATAAGCATGCATTGAGAAAATTTAACTTTTCTAAAAGGAAAAGAAACAAACTTAGTGGAAGATGAAATTGGAGGTGAAGAGATTGTCATAGAATTATATTATAGAGGTGTGCAAGAGGGAATGAAGCCTACAGAAGATCTGGACGAGATATTCTTGTATCCGGTCAATCCAACAAAGATTGTAAAGGTTCGAAAAGAATTGGATAGCAAATAAAAGGGGAACTAATGCAATTTCTTCAATCTAACGAAGATATATTTGTTTGGACCCATTCACACATGATCGGAATAAATCTGATTGTTATGTGTCTTGCTTTGAACATATACCTGAATATCATGCCCATCCGAAAAAAGAATATGCAATTTGATAAATTTTGATCTAATGATTAGAAATAATAAGTCAAGAGATTGCTCAAAAATGGATTCATCAAAGATGTAGTTTATCCGAAATGGCTAGTCAATCTAGTACTAGTCAAGAAATCTAATTGGAAATGGAGGACATGTGTCGATTATACCGATTTGAATAAAGCAATTCCTGAAGGACTGCTACCTTCTCCCAAGGATAGACCAATTAGTTGATGTGATAAGTGGACATAAACTCTTACTTTCATGGACGCTTATTCTAGATACAATCAAATTGCAATGTTTAAACCAGATGAGGAGAACACCAGTTTTATAATAGACTAGGGAACATATTGCTACAGAGTAATGCCTTTTGGATCTCAAAATGCTGGAGCGGTATACCAGAGATTGGTAATCAAAATATTTAGAGAACAAATTGGCCAAAACATGGAAGAATATGTGGATGATATGTAGTAAAATCCCAAAAGGAAAGCAACCACCTAAAAGATCTTGAAGAAATGTCCGGTGGATTATGAAGATATCAGATGAAGCTTAACCCTCAAAAATTTTCCTTTGGAATTCAGTCCAGAAAATTATTGGGATGTATTATTAATGCAAGAGAAATCGAAGCCAACCCTGACGAAATACAAGCTATTAAGAATATGGCAGAGCCTGAGACAAGCAAGGATGTAATGAGCCTGAATGGGAGAGTGGTAGCATTGAATAGATTCATTTCCAAGGCCACCGACAATTGCATCCCGTTCTTCGATGTGATTAAGAAGAAGAACAACTTCGAATGGAGTAAGGATTGTTGAAAAGCTTTAAGGAGCTAAAAGACCATTTGGAGAAACCACCAATCTTATCTAATCCCATGAAGGGGGAAACCTTTGCCTCTATCAATTTTTGAACACGCAGTTAGTTCTGCGCTAATAAGAGAAGAGAACTCATCTTCCAGTATATTATACAAGCAGAAGACTCAAAAATGCAGAAACAAGATATCCAATTATAGAGAAATTAGCGTACTGTTTAATGCTCACCGCCTGAAAATTGAGTGCTTATTTTCAAGCACATCCAATTAAGGTTTTAACAAACTTCCCACTCAAGCAGGTATTTAGTAAACCTAAAACTTCAGGAAGATTAGTAAAATGGGGGATAGAGCTTAGCCAATATGTATTGAATTTCTACCTCGAGTAGCAATTAAATGATAAGCTCTAGCCAATTTTGTTAATCAACATACAGGATTTGTTAAAGAGCAATCAGAGAAGGAAAAAGATCTAAAGCCTAAGTGGCAGCTGTTCGTGGATAGAGCCTCAAATGAATAAGGGGCTAGAGCTGGATATGTGATTATTACCCTCGATAGGCATTGTTTGCATTATATAATGAAATTGGGATTTCCAGCTACTAATAATGTGGTAGAATATGAGTCAGTGATAGCAGAACTCACCCTAGCCCTTCAATTGAAGATTCCTAGAATTGTGATTTTCAGTGATTCACAATTAATGGTGAATCAAGTAAATCAAGAATATTAAACTAAAGATACCAAACTGATCTTATATGTCAAGAAGATATTGAAGATGCTGACCCAATTTGAGAATTTCTCAATACATCAAGTACCAAGAGGGAAGAACTCTCAAGCTGATTCTTTGGCTAAGTTGGCAGTTTGTGACGAGTGCCGAAAGTCCGAATTGTACCGGTAGGCTACCAATCAAATCCTAGTATAGAGGAAAGAAACCCAATCTAGAAAGTGAATCCTTAATATCAAACAGATCTCAAGCCTTAACACACAAGGATAAAGAAAATAAAACTAAGATCCTTCAAGAAAAATCTTCTCGTATGGAAATTAATAATCGATATGAGAATAATTGGATGACATATATTATTGAATATATAACAAAAGAGAAGTTGCCAGCGGATAAGAAGGAGGAAAGGAGAATAAAACATTAAGCCCCAACCTTCGTTATGGTAAATGGAATACTTTATAAGAAAGGATATTCACTTTCTTACCTAAGATGTGTTAATCTAGAAAAGGAGCGAAACTATTAAAAGAAGCCTAAGAAAGATGTAAGGACCCGTACTTTACGTATCGAAGGATTGTAGAATATTTATATAAGGTCGTATGATTCTATAAATTTGGAATATGACTCTTCGGGACATTTTACACACCTATGATTTTTCCTGAATTTCTATGTGACAGTTTTCACCCTGAATAACTTGTTTGGTCTATAACATTTGATGGAGTCAAGTTAGGGTCTCAAACCAGTTCTATTGCTTCAAGATGATGGTTTTCCATTTAATAGAGTGATCATAATAGAAAATCAGACTTACGATTAGGAAGTTATGGTTGTTTTAAGTTCTAACAGTAGTTGGCCAAAATTATTATGTAATTAATTAAGCCCATCACTAGGCCTATTAGTCTACTTGGAGATTACTATAAATAGGGGCTATAGGAGTCAAATTAGAACCATTGCCTCTCATTCTAAATCAGGTCTAAAACCTAATTAGTCCTAATCCATCCTAATTCATCCAAATTTCTCTCTAAACCAAACTAGATTGTTATTTAGTAACTAGATCATCAATTAGAAGATATAGATCATTGATTTGCTTGATTTAGAGCGCTTTTCTTCACTGTTCGGATTAGATCTACACATAAATTGATGGAATTTAGTAATTGGTGAGTGGTTTATGCCTTCTTACTATACTATGCATATTTATATGGTAAAATTATAGGATCTAAAATGTTTTAAATTGAATTTTGACCATAAAAACCCTTTCTAACTTTAATGACATGTTAATCCATGCATTTGATATAGATTGATTAGAAATCACCTTGATTTTTGTTCATATATTCATGTTATATGTAGGTCTATGTTAGAAATTGACTTGTTTACCTTATCTCTATGAATTGCATGTTTTAGTGGATGAACTTGCTTGTTATGATATGTTTGGATGTTATGCTTTTATAGTGTTTGTTAGCGTTGTGCATGTATAGAAAGATAGGTTGGATACTGAGCGAATCAGAGGTAAAGTTGGTTGGAATTAGATGAAACTTAGAGCGTAGGCTCTGGAGCATGGTAGGAGGCTATAAGATAACTCGCACATTGATTGGATGCAAAGTGATAAGTCAAACCCGAGTCAAGGGGATAGGTTGGGCCTAACTTATGGTGGTAGCTCGTGAGTGATGGTCGACTTGATTGCTTGGAAGACCATGGCTAATAGAGGTTTTCTATGACAAGATTTTGGAAAATTGGCTAAGTACTTGAGTTTACGACGAGTTATCAAGTTAGGTCGGCGATGAGTTATAATGTTTAGTCGGAATTATACGAAACTTGAAGGAGAGGCTATGTAGCATACCATAAGCCTACGTGATAACTCGTAAGTCAATAGGAGTTAAAGTCATAACCCTGGGCTAAATTAAGGGGATGATTTGACACCAAGTTATGGTGGTGATGGCTATGAATCAGTGGTTTTATGGTTGGGTAGAGCATGGCTAGATGAGATGTTCTGTAGCAAGAATGCAAGAGATTTGGCTAAAGATTGAGGTACTACTAAGTTATCTCTAAAAATTAGTGATAAAGCTTTGGATTAGGGGCCGAGTTATCAAGGAGGGATGAGTCGGGTCTAAAGCACTTGAAGAAGAGTACTAGATATATGAATGGAAACTTAGCCACTAGAAGGCTAAGTAGATGAGTCGGTACCGAGTCATAGTGTTGAATTGGTATTGAGTCATCATGGTTAATGGATGGTAGTGGAACTTCTAGAGTCTAATTGGAGTTTCTATAGGTCGTACTAGAGATGGTGGCGTGTTCGTATCTGGTTGGATAATGATATAACAACATGATGAAAAGTTAGAATCTTCGGATGTTGGCTTGTGTTGGGAGTAGGTTCCAAAGATAGTGGCTCGTAATGGTGTGAGCCATAGGATTGGGGAATGTGGAAGGGTTCCTTATGAATAATGGAAACTGGATCGAGCAAGAAGGGCTTGGTATCCAAATGAAGCAAAGGAGGGCTCGAGTGTATGTGCTAAGGAATCGTTGATGCTCAGAGTGTTTTCGGTTATAGTCATAGTTTGGGTATTATAAGTGGGGACGCTAGTGGATTGGTAGCAAGGATCTGAATACCCTAGATCTATGACTTTGGGTTTAGTGTTCGGCTTTGGGCCGTGAAATATGAGAGTACAATGAGAACTGAGATTTCCATTAGTCCCTGGCAGTAAGGAGGCCATACGAGTTATCATATATTAGAGCACAAGGATGGGTGATAGTGATTTTAGTTTGATGGATGTTATGGTTGCCTTGGTTTCTTTCCTTTAGTGGGCTATCACTCAGGGATATCACTGGGAGTAGGTACCAGGGATAAGGATACTTGGACATCCACTATGGCATTCTGTATTGTACCTTTATGATATTTTAGAGTAGTATATTATATTGCTATGCTAACTCTTTGGTTGCAGGGATAGATTAGGTATGGTTCATGTACTCTTGTTCCTTACCATATTTACCTGTATAGTATTTTTAGATTTATTTACTGCTTATACTCGACTATTGTCTGACCCATAGTTTTATACTTTACTTCTTATTATCTTGGATACTCCTAAATGAGTTGACTAGATAAGAGGTCTAGGTGACACAATAGCTGTTCAGAGGACGAACTAGATGGAGCTATCTTGTATTATATACTTATATAGATTCTACGCTTATTCCGCTATACAAAAATGGGAAGCCTTGGCAGTGACTGCTTATACTTGTATTTGAGATAGCTATTGAGTTTGTTTCCATTGTATAAACTCTATGACATTTGATGTATAACTACGTGGATCTATACCCAGATGATTTGTTCACATAATTTTTACTGTCTCTTTTATTATATCTGTGATATATTATTTTATCCATGCGCTGTGAGATATGATAGGTTATATGTATGTTTGTTATTATCCATCATGATGTTCGTTCTATATCTGCCAGGCATGACTATAGTGCCTTGTTTAGTTATTATCTATGCAGGTGGTATAGGACGATCATCACATTTGGTATCAGAGCTTTGGTTACGTGATTAACCTAAGTTGATACCACGATCCAGTAAAGATAAGGAAGGAGTTATCACTTTAGATTGGATCTAGAGTGTATATATAAGAGAGTGCGTACTTGTTATAAATTTGGTTTTCAAAACTATATAGTAATATAATATATAGTATAATAACATCCACATAAGCACTATAGACACAGTTTTCTTTATGAGAGACTGATGATTCTTCTTATAGATAAGAATAAGGCGGCATACAAGCTACTGTAAGATCTGTTTGAGAGGTTGAAGAAGGAGCAAGATCAGGAGCTGTTACGACTGATTTTCATGCTATGTTCAATGCTATAATGGGGACGATGATGAGGAATGCTCCTGGTATGGTTGTTGGTGGAATTGCTCCTACGCAAGCGCCTAGAGCTGATTTCACTAAGTTGAGAAAGGATTACTCTAATCTTGGAGGGAAGCCATTCCATGGAACAAAATCAACCATAAAAGTGCAAGATTGTATTGATACTTGTAAGCACATCTTTAGTGATATGGAAGTGGATGATGCTGTGAAGAGAAAGTTGGCTTCTAGACAAATTCAAAGGGGGCCATGAATTGGTGGAACAACATGATATTGCTACGTATGAAGATCAGTTTAGTTAGAAATAATTTAAGGCAAGGTATAAATAAGAATTGAATGGAATCAATGAAAGATAAGGAGGTTGTGAAAGCGTATACTTTGGACGTAGTCCTGGCTTCGTCAAGTGTTCCCTCGGCGAAGGAGAAGAGAAATGGAGTCATTATTTAAGTGACCTAGTAGACAGATTAGGATTGAGACTCGAGATAGTCGACCAACCCCTGATCGTGATGAACCATGATAAAGGATCTACTAGCTTGTGCATGGTTTGTAGTGGTTAGCCTTATAGAGTCATGGATGCTCTTTTGTTTGTGATTGATTTGTTTTGAATTTTTTTGGGTTTAGAATTATCTTAGGAATGAACTAGCTTAATAAGTATGCTGCTATAGTGGATTGCAAAATGCTATTGGTGATAATCGAGGATGTGGATAGGAAAACGATGGTGATTAGCTGCCTATTAGAGGATGAGGTGATGGTTATCTTTCTATATTCACTTGAGATTCCACAGGAGGAGTTGTCATCTATACCGATCGCTAGAGAGTATCTGGATGTCCTTGTGGTGGTAACTGGATTGCCGTCTCATAGAGTGATCGAGTTTTAGATTAACTTAGTGAAGGAAGCCATACCTATAGTTATGCCTTTGAGGCGTATGGTACCCAGAGAGCAGAAAGAATTGGAGGTGCAAGTGAATGATCTATTGAAGAAAGCGTTCATCCGAAGAAGAATATCCGAGTGGGGTACACCTATTGTATTCGCGATTGAAGTATATGGCTCTTTGAGGTTGTGTGTGGATTATCGTGAGCTGAATAAAGTGACGAAGAGGAATAAGTATCCACTCCCATACATTATTGACTTTTTCAATTAGCTACACGATGCGAAGGTGTTATCTCAAATGGATTTGGCGATGGAATTTCACTAGCTTAGAGTAGCGAAGGAGAGTGTGCCTATAACTATGTTTTATATGCCATAGGGTTTCTATGAGTGGTTGGTGATGCCATTTGGATTAACCAATGCTCCAACATACTTTGTAGATCTCATGGATCAGGTTTTTAGAGACCAGTTGAATAAGTTCGTGCTTATGTTCATGGATGATAATTTGATCTACTCCAGAACTGAAGAGGAGCAAAAGGCACACTTGAGGATTGTGTTAGAGATATTGAGAAAGCACAAGTTAAGAGCAAAGTCCTCTAAGTGTCACTTTTGAAGAGAAGAAGTGAGATTCTTGGGTCATGTCTTATCGGGGTAGGATATAGCAGTGGATCCTACTAAGGTGGCAGCAGTTCAAGATTGGAATCAGTCCAAGAATGCTAAGGATGTAAGGAGTTTCCTAGAATTGGCGGGATACTATAAAAGCTTCATCAAGGACTTCTCAGAGATAACAGTACCATTGGCCAACGTGACAAAGAAAAAACAAACTTTTGTTTAGGACGCAAAGTGTGGGCATGCGTTTGTGAGTCTGAAAAAGAGGTTAACGAGGGCACCAATGTTGATCATTTCAAGTGGAAATGAAGAGTTAACAGTATACACTGACGCCTGTGGTATTGGATTAGGTGCGGTATTGATGAAGAAGGAAAGTTGTTGCCTACGCAGGTCGATAGCTAAAGCTACATGAAAGGAATTACTCAACTCATGAATTGGAATTAATGACAATTGTTTTTGCTTGAACATGTGGAGACACTATTAGTTGGGAGAAAGGTTTAAGCTGTTTATGGACCACAAATTCTTGAAGTACCTTTTCTCTCAAAAGGATCTCAACCTTCGTTACCAACTGTGGTTAGAATTCTTAGCCTCTTATGATTTCACTATTTTCTATACTCTAGGAAACGAAATGCGATTGCCGATGCATTGAGTAGAAGACATGCTAGGTTAGGAGAAATGTTCTTAGATTGGAAGCAAATATGTTATAATGTTGGATTTGATTTCAGGCCTCACTGTAAGATATAACTTGAAATGTTGGCAAGCTTATCGATTAAGCCTACTCAGATTAGAAGGATCGACACCAGTCAAAGGCGAGATGATAGGCTAGCGGAGATCATAACAAAGATTGAGAAATGAGTAAAATCTGAATATATATAGAAATATGAAGTCGATCGAGAAGGTTGGCTTCGTAATAATGGGAGGTTGTTCATTCTTGATGTTGATGGATTATGAAGTGCTAAGCGAGTGTCACCATTCTAGGTTGATAATTCATCCCGACGATAACAAGATGTACTGGGATATGAAGCAAACCTATTATTGGGAAGGTATGGAGAGGAATGTAGGGGCATTCATCTCGAAATGTATAACTGTCATTTGATGACGGCAGAGCAGAAGAAACCTAGTGGATTGTTGCAACCATTAGAGATTCCTAAGTGAAATGGGAGCAAGCATCGATGGATTTGTAGATGGACTGCCAAGGACTCGTGCAGGGTACGATGATATTTGGGTCATTGCAGATCGGTTGACCAAGAGTGCAAGATTTATACCCGCAAGTCAAGTAGAACGATATCCAAGCTGATGGAGTTGTTTGTAAAATGGATTGTTATCCCGCCTTTTGGCAAGGCCATAAACATGCGGATTAGCTAAATTGACTACTAGTTTGTCAAGATTGGAATACGATGGGCTTGAGTAGTTGGATGGATAGATGATCGATCATATATGGCTCGGCATTGGAAGTCGCTCGGCATTGGAAGTCGCTCGGCACAGGAAGTCACTACAGGAAGTCGCTCGGCACAGGAAGTCGCTCGGCACAAGAAGTCGCTCGGCACAGGAAGTCGCTCGGCACAGGAAGTCGCTCGGCACAGGAAGTCGCTCGGCTCAGGAAGTCGCTACAGGAAGTCGCTCGGCATAGAAAGTCGCTCAGCACAGGAAGTCACGTGGCACAGGAAGTCGCTCGGCACATGAAGTCGCTCGGCACATGAAGTCGCTACAGGAGGTCGCTACAGGAAGTTGCTGCAGGAAGTCGCTCGTACAATGATGAAGGATGTTGGCTCGGCTATGGTCCTGATGGGCCCGGACTACTCAGGAAGCTCAGTAACTTGGGATTTGCCTATAAATACAGCATGTAAGGCTTCTTAAAAGGGATCGGCTCTCTCACTTTCTCTTTTCTAAGGCCAAGGCTACTCTACCATTTTGTAACTATAATCAATTATTAGAGGAATAAAAAGAAAACTTCCGGAGTGGACGTAGGCCGGAGTTAGCCGAACCACTATAAAATCTATTGCTCTTTACTGCTTTCTTTTTTATTTTCACTATTCTTCATATTTATACTCCCTATATACGCTCTATCTGTTATCTATGACTGTTAGTTGGTGCTTTCATTTACATTTGGGTGTTAGTGACCAATTTTGACGCTAACATTTTGGTGCTTTCACCGAGAAAGCTAGCACTCAAGGATTTTGAAACTTGGATTCTAGAAAGCAATGGCTAGACCACTAACAAGGAAGCAAGCAACTGAAAGGAGCAACCAGGAGGGAATTCAAGCAGACAATTCTGGAACTGGAGCGGATCATGCATCCATCCACATTAGTAGGGAAGAGATGGAGGCTATAGTGGATTAAATTCATGAAAGATTGTTGAAGAGCCAACAGGAAATGATGCAAAGCTTCTTTGAGCAGATGAGAGCAGCCGGAGCATAGAACCATGGATTGACTGTAGTGGCTGCAAACACAGGACATGGAGCTAGAGGCACAGAGACCGATGGAGGTCAGATCCAAGGTTAGAATGAAGAACATGAAGGCAATCAAAGGGACAAACCCTCGGGATCTGACATTGGAAGACCTATAGATGGAGCTCAGCAGGCTAGAACCAACGTCAACATGAATGGGCCACATGAAGAATATTACCCAGAATACCCTTCGAGACCTAGGGGGCAGGATGGAAATATGGTAAGGAGACAACCCCTGGATGGAGACGAAAGAAAGGCTGGATTAGTGCGACAGATAATGAGGGGAGGATTGTCGAGCAGAGGCTTAGAGGAAGTCAATCAGAGTCCGTTCACTCCGAATATCAGAAATGCAAGGAATCCTCCAAAATTCAAGTTACCCACGCTGGACCCTTATGACGGGAAATCAGACCCAACCATGCATATTACTAGATATATCAGGTATATGGAAGTATTAGGGGCATCCGAGGAAGTGATGGCACAATGTTTCCCTCTATATTTATCAGATTTGGCTGCGCTTTGGTTCAGGCAGCTAGAGAATGGATCAATCAGAATATGGGGCGAACTGGTGGAATGCTTCATGAGGCAGTTTAGGGTCCACGTGATGCGACCCAAGAGTGTGATGACCTTAGCATCGTTAAAGCAGAGGACCGGAGAGTCCATAAAAGATTTTTTTATTACGATTCAATGCAACCGTGGCTTCAGTAGATCGCTCGGATCCATCTATGATTTTGATGGCGGGGTAGCAGGAGTTGCGGAAGGCACAAAGTTCAAGGATTCTTTAGTAAGAGATCCCCTGCAAGACCTTGGAGAATTTTATCATGAAGCTGAAAGATTCATTCGGCTAGAAGATTCACGCACCAAGAGGTGAGAAACAAATGCCGTGCAAGGCAAAGGAACCTCCAAAGAACAATCCAAAGCAGACAAATGGAAGCGAAACCAGGACGACAGATACGATGGTCCTGACAAATGGAAGAAATTCCGAGAACCCAGATTCAGATAGTATACGGACTTGACGGAAAACCTGGAACGGATTTACACAGAGACTCGGGGGCATCTCCCCTATCGAAAACCACCCAAGAGAGATCCCATAGAACGGGAATGTAGAAGTGGAAAGTACTGCCTATTCCATGCGCTGGAAGGGCATACTACCGATGAATGTCGCCATCTAAAGGATGAGTTGGAAGAACATGTCATAAGTGGTAGATTTCCACAATACACCAAAGATCGAACGACGACCGTTGGACCTGAGCAACTACCACCTCCACCCAACAGAATTAACCCTGGATCGGGATCACGGCTCATCATCAATTGATCATGATGGAAAGGGCCAAGTTTAGGACTTGAACTTAGGTCGATCATTTAAATTTATTAGATTTGATTTCAAAATAAAACGGCTATTCCACTTACACATGTACGGGAACCGAAGAGATCCCCAGGAATGCTCTGAGATGGCAATAGACCGTTATGCCCGAAGAGGCAATATTTAGATTTTTCCTTTGTTTGTGATTGAACACTGGAACTTGAATTTATTAAATGAACTTGAATTTCATTAAATAAACCTTTGACCAGAGGGTTAAAGGATGAATATTGAAAATTGATTTGAAATCGATTGCTGTATGATCCTACTCGGAGAGACAGGGTTCGCAGTGCAAAAAGTGAGTTGCTTCGCCGGAGAGCGACAGGATCAACTCACTTAACATTGTTCCCCATTCACCGGAGAGTGATCTAATCGAGGTTCGATAAGAGCCCAGAGTGGCTATGATCGGCTTAGGATTTAGGCCATGACATCGTTTAATGTTCAGGGACACTGAGCTGGAGTGAAGGGGGTGTTGCCGCTTCGCCAGAGAGCGACAGGATCGGCTCACTCGATGTCATTTCCCCTTCACCAGAAAGTGACAAGATGGGATCCGGTAAGAGCCGGAGAGGCTATAATCGGTCTAGAAAGACCAAGACATCTCTATATGCCCTCGTTGGGGTCAGAGTGCAAGGGATAGAAAGCAATGCTGAAGCGCAACCTGATCTTTGTATTCGACCGTCAGTTTGGAATGGACTTGGCAAGGATCCGAAGTGACCATCGATAGTCCGCAGAGGCTGCAGAATTTGATTCCCGACTTTCGCAAGTGGAAATGAATACCGATTCCGTTTCGAATAGCCACAAACTTGATCAAGTATACTATAACTATTAATAAAATAAGGACTCACGATATTGGATTCAAAGCCATTCAAAACACGCCTTTTACCAAAAGGCATGTTTTGGGGGGCAAAATGTTATCCCACCTTTTGGTAAGGCCGTAAATAGGAGGATTTAACTAAATTGACTACTCGTTTGTCAGAATATGATTGGCTTGAGCTAGTAGGATGGATAGACGATTGATCATATATAGCTCGGCATTGGAAGTCACTCGGCATAGGAAGTCGCTCAGCAAAGGAAGTCGCTACAGGAAGTCGCTATAGAAAGTTGCTACAGGAAGTCGCTCGGCACAGGAAGTCGCTTGACACAGGAAGTCGCTCGGCATAGGAAGTCACTCGACATAGGAAGTCGCTCGACACAGGAAGTCGATCGGCACAGGAAGTCGCTCGACACAAGAAGTCGCTACAGGAAGTCGCTACAGGAAGTTGCTCCTACCATGACGAAGGATGTTGGCTCGGCTATGGTCCTGATGGGCCCGGACTACTCGGGAAGCCCAGTAACTCGGGATTTGCCTATAAATATAGCATGTAGGGCTTCAAAAAAGGGATCGTCTCTTCGGCTCTCTCACTTTCTATTACGACCCGCCATCCGTCTCTACAGAATAACGCATCATTAATAAGAAAGAAAGGGATAGAAAAGAGAAAGAAAGAGAAGAAAGAAGAAACAACACATCAGAATCTAAACAGCGGAACGAATAAATTATATTAATAACATAAAATATTACATAGTTTACAACCACTATCACAGTACACAGATAATACAACACATTCTAGACAGTTATAGACACCTGTCTAGTTATTACAGCACATTACAACTCAAAGATAACACAGAGACCAAACACAGTGGAATTATATATCTAACGCAGAAGCCTCCTGCTCCATTGCTCCTCCAATATTCGTCAAAGCTAACCTGAATCGCTTGGCTACTTGTAAAAATATGAGTACCCAAGAGTTTATGAAAACAAAAGATAAACTCTAGGTTAGACATAGGTCTGGTGTGAGTAACGGGTTAAAGTTTCTTAACTTTCAAAAACTTTTTGAAAAGAAAGGTATCACGTAAGACTTCCAACACATAAACATGGAAAAGTTTTTACCTTACGCTAACCAAAACATTTGATAAGAAATCCAGTGATATTATAATAGGTCTAGGGTTTTCAAGTAAATATGAAATAGCCGAAATTGTAACATGATTAAATTCCAACAACTAGCCACAAAAGTGGGTAATACAATCAAAACCATTGGCACTTATTGGATTTTGGATTCCATACAATGGCAGGGCTACTGGGGTACCGCCTGTCACAATACGTGGCCTAGATCAACGTACCGAGGAGCCACCCTAACTCCCCTGCAACACAAGGCCGTGACCATTCCTTACTGAATAGTTCCGAAGAAGACAACCCCACAGTTGGTGCGCATATCCAACTGCCCACACAGCCGAAATAAAAGGGACTTCTAGACAAGGGGAAATCTTGCTCTCCAGTGGGAGCTACCCACGAAGCCTTGCTGCACCTCCCCTGTTTTAGCCATTCACGGTTGATGAGGCTTGAGGCTAAGATTACCTTTAGAGAACACATCTCTTAGAATGCACATCGTCCACCTGACGATGTTCTTAAAGCATTCAATCCATACAAGTTCGTTCTGGGTTCGAACGAAACCGAAGGCATTATCTCGTTACACTCGTTTTGGAATCACCCTCAGAGTTAACGACGATAACCCTTGCACTATGAATCTCCATCTCGAGCCTGTAAGTACTACTTCTGTCAAACTCATCACGGAATCACCCCCAGAGTTATACCGACTAATGGTCCTTACACCTCGAGTCTTCACTCTTCACATAAGATTCACGACCTATCGTTAATTTGGATCGATGTGGTTTTCGGATATCCAAATATGGATACCCGATCCCGGTCTCATCGAAATCCAAAGCGTGTCTTTTAGGTCCAAGTTGTTTTAGAGTTTAAAACAATTCAATTACATTATCTATATACACACAGATAGATAATTCACAGATTCACAACAGATAATTATCATTATCATCACACAATATATATAATCCATATTATCACTATCGAAGATAGTCCATATCATAATGCAATCAATGTATCCATATCACACAACATTACAAATCTCATAGTTGAGATTCCAAACCATTCAGAGTAACCAATATCATCCATTTATAAGCAATGATTTATAATCATACTATCTATAATTAATTTAAATAAATTAAATTAATTACATCATCTCTAATTAATTTAAAATGAATTAAATTAATTACTTTCATCAATATAAATCTTGCTTACATCATCATTAATTAATTACAAATTAATTAACTAACTAACCTCTAATTTATCATCTTAATTAATCAATCCTGATTAATTATACTTCAATTAATTTAACAAAATTAATTACTCTAAACCAAATACAGTAATTATCCTTTAATTACTTCATTAACTAATTAACTATAATTAATTACATTTAACCTTAATTAATTACAATTAATTAATCACACTTAATCTCTTATTATTGATTAATTAATCTTGATTAATCAATCTTAATTACTTCATTAATTATATTAATTAATGATCCTTAATTATATTTAATTAGTTACTCAATTAAATTAATTACTTTCAGTAATTAATCTCACTTAAACCAAATTATTAATCACCTTTGATTAACCACATTCTGTAAATAACTATCTTAACTACTTCATCAAATTAATTATTCCTTAATTAATTTCTTTAATTAATCCCTTGATTAATTATACAAAATAATTTAATCCAAATTATTTTCATAATCCCAACATCATCCACTAATTACATCCAGTAATTATCTCTCATTACTTCACTGAGTAATTGTACTTCATTAATTACATCAGGTAATTATTATCAAATCCAGTGTTTAAAATTAATTAAATTAAATTAATTAATCTAAACCAATCACAATAAACTCCATTAATTACATTAAGTAATTAATGTCTTAATTACTTTCATTTATTAATTAACTTAAATAAATTTCACAATTGATTATCATTAATTAATGAATCTAATTAATTATTATAAATTAATCATATTAATTAATTACTAAATAATCCTTAGTTAATGATCATCATTAATTATTTATCATTCTTTAATTAATTTTCCTAATTTACTTCTTAATTAATCTCTAATTTAAATTAACCCAAATTATTAATTATAAATTAAATAAATAAGTCATTCCTTAATTATCTTATTTATTAAATTATTTTAACACCTTAATAACTTCTAAGATAATCCATTTCTTATTAATAATTTTATTAATATTAAAGTGTACTTAGAACATTGCATTTTTTAAATTTAAATTCAAATTCCATTTTGAATCGAAAATTCAAAATGATATTTATTTAAGCATTACCCAATTTAAATTCCATTTATTATTCTTTAAAATAAATGTAAATAACATTTATTACTTATATTTAAAACTTATATAAGATAAGCCTAAATTTACTTAATTTAATTAAAAATTAAGTTTTAAGTACATTACTATTTAAATAACAAACTTAAGTTAACAAATCATTTAACTTTCTTTTATAAACCTTTTATAATGACTTCATTCAAAAAGGAAAATCAAATTTTAAATATTTGTTTCGAAAACAAATTTACTTCTAGCAAACAATTTAAATTTAACTTGTTTGAAACATTCAAAATTTAAAACTTATTTAAATATCCAGTTTTTAAATTCAATACCCTTGAACCCATTCCTTATTTAAATCATTTGAATTAAACTTGAATTAAACTTTTGATTTAAACCTTGATTCTAAAACTTTTTATTTAAAATTCAAATTCCATTTTTTTTTAAAAAAAACTGAAGACTCAAAGGCCTTAAGAAAACTGAACTTAAAATTGAAATTCAAACTGATGTTTTAAATTAGCTTTCAGATTTCAAAACGAAATTTAATTTTCAGAAAATTGCCAGGTTTTTTTTAAAAAAAAAACTGGAAACCACTTTCAAATTTAAAAACTTATAAGATTTCAAAACTATTTGAAACTATAATACATATTACAGATTTAAACTTGTTTAAATCTTATCATAACAACTTTAAAATTTATTTAAATTTTGATTTAAATTAAAACATCAGACAGTTTTACAGGAAAAACTGTAATATCAACAAATACCCGAGCTAACCTAATAATGCTTCGAGTCATCAGACCCATTTCTTCGGGCAAAACACAGCAAACACTCGAGTATTACTCGAGTTCAAAACTGTGCAGTACCCAGTTTCATCAAAACTCAAAATTTTTGCACGGTGCACGTGCACCGTGCCTCCAGCCACCATCACCCATCTCCGGTGACTTCCTGACATCGACAACCAACCCCACGACCAACCACCACCATCAGATTCTCCTTCCAAAACACAAAATTGAATTCGAGTTGCCTTCTCAAAACCTGGAACAGCAGAAAACAGGTTTCACCCCCCAACCTTTAACACGCCTTATCCTCCACCTTCTGACCACCGGAATGGCAACGACTCCGGCCACATGTTCATCTGCCATCATACTAACATTCCCCAAAATCTTAATCAACTCGATCATCTCTTCATGTAGAACTGACCAAAGCTAATCACCTAACTTAAACTAGGGCTACAGGAAGAAAATCACCACCAGAGTTCCCATGTTGATTTGCATCAACTTCAAACATTTTTCCAATCATATATGACTGCTCCTCCACCTACCAGAAGAACCCCGACACTTAAATTCGCCTAGATCCCCCAAAAACCCAAAATTCCCCTTTTAAGTTCAACCTAGGACTGCATGTTAAATCTAGTTTTAAAAACTATGAATTTAGTTTTAAAAATCATAATTTTGAATAATGTTTTTGATCTTATTCCTGAAACAATGAATCAATATGTTTGGTATTTCATATATATATATATTAATTGACCCTGTTATCCTGAGTTTCAGAGATATTTAACCTGAACAAAATTTAAACTTTGATTCCTTATTCTACATCACATTTGTATGAACCTTAAACACTAAAAAAGATTATATTATGTGATGATGGGGTTTGAACAGATTTTTGAACCTGGGAATAAAATACAGGGGACAACATGATCAAGTTATCATCCATTTTACAGAAAACAACTGATATAAATATATATGTCATTCAAACTTAATCATGGAAATCATCAAGCAACATTTTTAAATACTTAAATTTCATTAAAAAGGATGTTACTCACCTTTTTTTATAGATCAGAAGACAGAGCCTCCAATTCCTTTGAAAACAGCCTTCATATGAAAGTCTTTTGACTCAGAAACTTGAATTGCCATGGAACTTATTTTTAAAGTGGCATGATATGCTTGCTTCTTTTAGTTTGAAACTGCAGTTGCTTGAATTCCAAATGCTAAATGATGTAGGCTGTTTTGAAATTGCAGGTTTGCTTGAATAAGAAATGCAGAATTTCTTGCTTGATTTCATGCATCTGGTTTGTATGCTATTTTGAAATTTGATTTGCATGATTTTGGTTTGAGGAAAGTCTTAGGTTTACAAATTTGGTTTGAGAAGTGGATTTTTAGAAAGTTTGGGTTTTAAGAGAAGTGTTTAATCCATTTCAAATTTGTTTTCAGTTTTGAACATTACTTACTAGTTTGAATTCAAAGTATAAGAGAAAAGAAAAGAATTAGAAATGTGGAAGTGTTTTATATGGATAAGAATTTTGTTTAATTAAAATTTAAAGAAAATAAACAAGTATTGACACTTGTCATTTACATTAACATTTTTCATGCACCTAGATTATTATCTTTACACATGTTAATTTAAGTTTCTAAAAAGTTTACACTTGTTTTTAAATGTTAATAAGCTATATTTATGTTAACTTGTATTTTAATTAGATGTTTAATATAAGATAAATGAAAATACATGTTTAATTAATTAGTTAACATGTAGATAAATTTTAAAATGAATAAATCCAATTTAATTTATAAAATAAAGTTTATACAAATATTTCAAAATCAAACATATTAAAAATATTTATACTTTAAATTTTAAAAGCTTTGAATTCAAGTTCAAATTAAATTTTGAAATCCAGTTTATCTGCAAATATAACTACACAATTTAAATTTTGAAAAACAATTATTTTTATTAAAAATTTATTTGTTAAAACAATGTATTATTATATTTTTAAAAATAACAAAATTTGATACCCATAAATAACTTATTAAAAGAAATTGTTTCTTTATCAATAAATTATTTATTTTATCCAACTATATTTTTAAGACATCAAAATAAACCTTATTCTTATTTATTTAAATTTTAAACTTGAGTTAAACATGTTTTAAATCATTTCAACACTTAACCTTAGGTATTTAAAATCATATTGTTATTTATTACATACTTTTAAAAAGCCTATTATCAAATAAACCAATTTAAAAAAATTTAATTTTTATTTTAACTATTTAAAAACCCTATTTTATTTATTAATTAACCTTTTAAAAGTTTAACTTTTAAATAAAATCATAATTCCCAATTTACTAAAGATTTATATTTTATAGAAAATAGGATTTATTAATTAGATTAAAATAATATCTTTTTTCAATGTATACATATTCTATATACATTATAAATAGATAACAACTTATTAGATTTAAAAAGATAAAAATCTTATCAATTAACTATTTATTTTATTGGATTATTAAATTAATTCAAATCTTATTAACAAAGTTATCAAATCAATTTATTTTTTATTTCAGATTATTAAATTGATATTGCTTAAAATTCCGGATCATCACATTCCTCCCCCTTAAAAGAATTTCGTCCCCGAAATTTAAAACAAAGGTAATTTAATAATCTATTTAAAGATTTAATTATAAAACACTAGCATATACCAATGATATGCTAACAACCATAGCAATCAATTCACCCAATCAAACAAATCTAATTATCCAGAAAAATTCTAGATAGAACTTCCACGAGTTTCCCCGGTATAAATATCGGGATACTCGCTCTATAGATTCCAACCAATCAATACTACTAAGCTACGGAGCTCCTACTCATCTAAATCTATAGAACTAGACAGCATATCAGACTACAGACAAGTCTGATTCAACAACCAACCTCTATAACTGCTGGTTCCAAAACCAGGGATAGACCATACACGTACTCCCTTAGAGATACGTGAAACTCATCGAATCTCAGTTATCCAAACCGGCAATTCAATATTGAAAACCAAACACTGATCCAACCAAAACACAGATGGGATCCAAACATCTCAGAGCTAGCTTTCTAGTCTTACTCAAAACTTATAGCTCCTTTGACCAGAGAAAACTCCAGCAACAACGAAGTCTCCAACTTCGAATTCCAAATTCCTCCGTCCCTTATCCACAAAAGTCTTCGGACGATCCTGGGTTGCCAACATTCAAACTGATCAGCTCAACCCCTTGCTGATCCCTTTAGAATAAACAGAACCAGAAACAACCTAACACAATGATCTCCTCAAGATCAATCCAAAACCAAAACACAATTCTACTCCATAAACAGCAGAAGACAACAAACTTCTCCTAATTCGGAAAAGACAATCAGAAACACTCCCAAACTGCTTCCACTGCACCACTCTGAAGTAGATAAGAAAATGCCGACGAAGAACACAAGCACCAACTGGACATCACCTTCCAGAAATATGGTTCAACAGATCCATAAAGAAACTCAAAAGTTCCTCCAAAACTGATTTTCTTCATCAAACTCTATCTCTAGGAATCATTCTCCAACTAAACAGAACCACCAGTTCCACTCCTGGAATACTAGTTGATCAGAAAACTCAATCTCCAGATGCTGACAAACCTCTGTCTTCTCAGAAGACATCCAGAAAATCTTCAACAACCCAAGAGAGCACTCAACTATTGCAAGTCACTTTTGTAATCAACCCATATAAATTTCCAAAGAAAACTGTCCTCTCTTTACCAAACAGAATAGCTTACAGTGGTCTAGTCAATCCATTGAAGAAACGGATTCACTCTGTAGCTTCTGAATTCCACCTCCAGAAAAACTACTCAGCCAAGACCTCCCTGTCGGCTCACAGAACACTCCGAGCTGCACTGCTGACACCAAAGCCAAAACTTCCTAATCTAAAGCTCTTCGAGAAACTCGGACTTTAAAGCAAACAGGAACACCACAACATCCTACTGAATCCAGTCACAACATCGAAGCAGAATACTTCCAAAACTTGTTCCAAAGAAATATCTTCGGACATAACCATAGTCACTGCATCTCATCACGCCCAACTGACAGATCAAATTCTACTCGCCAAACCCTGCACTTCAAAGATGGACTCCGAACCTTAACAGGTTTCCTTCAGAGATCTATGAAATACTTACACTCTGCACAACTTACTCGAGACAGTATTTGATCTACAGTCTCGACAAATACACTTCCAACCTCAACATCAAACTCCAACCAATGGTAGTAATCGTGCTATAAACACTACTACCTCATCTACCTTTATAACCTCTATTGGAAAACCCGAACGGGTAACCCAACAAATAGGTAGAAATAGATAAATATATATAAATATTTTTTAAAATTACAAATACGCTCTCTCAAGATAGACACCACTCCAGAGCCTAGGTATTCACTCAACCTAATGCTCTGATACCACTGTAACGACCCGCCATCCATCTCCACAGAATGACGCATCATTAATAATAAAGAAAGGGATAGAAAAGAGATAGAAAGAGAAGAAAGAAGAAACAACACATCAGAATCTAAACAGCGGAACGAATAAATTATATTAATAACATAAAATATTACATAGATTACAACCACTATCAGAGTACACAGATAATACAACACATTCTAGACAGTTATAGACACCTGTCTAGTTATTACAACACATTACAACTCAAAGACAACACAGAGACCAAACGCAGCGGAATTATATATCTAACGCAGAAGCCTCCTGCTCCATAGCTCCTCCAATATTCGTCAAAGCTAACCTGAATCCCTTGGCTACTCGTAAAAATTTGAGTACCCAAGAGTTTATGAAAACAAAAGATAAACTCCGGGTCAGACATGGGTTTGGTGTGAGTAACAGGTTAAAGTTGCTTAACTTTCAAAAACCTTTTGAAAAGAAAGGTATCACGTGAGACTTCCCACACATAAACATGGAAAAGCTTTTACCTTACGCTAACCAAAACATTTGATAGGAAATCCAGTGATATTATAATAGGTCTAGGGTTTTCAAGTAAATATGAAATAGCCGAAATTGTTACATGATTAAATTCCAGCTACTAGCCACAAAAGTGGGTAATACAATCAAAACCGTTGGCACTTATTGGATTTTGGATTCCATACAATGGCAGGGCTACTGGGGTACCGCCCGTCACAATACGTGGCCTAGATCAACGTACCGAGGAGCCACCCTAACTCCCCTGCAACACAAGGCCAGAACCATTCCTTACTGAACAGTTCCGAACAAGACAACCCCGCAGTTGGTGCGCATATCCAACTACCCACATAGCTGAAATAAAAGGGACTTCTAGACAGGGGAAAATCTTGCTCTCCAGTGGGAGCTACCCACGAAGCCTTGCTGCACCTCCCCTGTTTTAGCCATTCTAGGTTGATGAGGCTTGAGGCTATGATTACCTTTAGAGAACACATCTCTTAGAATGCTCATCGTCCACCTGATAATGTTCTGAAAGCATTCAATCCATACAAGTTCGTTCCGGGTTCGAACGAAACCAAAGGCATTATCTCGTTACACTCGTTTTGGAATCACCCTCAGAGTTAACGACGATAACCCTTGCACTCTGAATCTCCATCTCGAGACTGTAAGTACTATTTCTGTCAAACACATCACGGAATCACCCCCAAAGTTATACTGACTAATAGTCCTTACACCCCGAGTCTTCACTCTTCACATAAGATTCACGACCTATCCTTAATTTGGATCGATGTGGTTTTCGGATATCCAAATATGGAAACCCGATCCCGGTCTCATCGAAATCCAAAGCGTGTCTTTTAGGTCCAAGTTGTTTTAGAGTTTAAACAATTCAATTACATTATCTATATACACACAGATAGATAATTCACAGATTCACAACATATAATTATCATTATCATCACACAATACATATAATCCATATTATCACTATCGAAGATAATCCATATCATAATGCAACCAATGCATCCATATCACACAACATTATTGATCTCATAGTTGAGATTCCAAACCATTCAGAGCAACCAATATCATCCATTTATAAGCAATGATTTATAATCATACTATCTATAATTAATTTAAATGAATTAAATTAATTACATCATCTCTAATTAATTTAAAATGAATTAAATTAATTACTTTCATCAATATAAATCTTGCTTACATCATCATTAATTAATTACAAATTAATTAATTAACTAACCTCTAATTTATCATCTTAATTAATCAATCCTGATTAATTATACTTCAATTAATTTCACAAAATTAATTACTCTAAACCAAATACAGTAATTATCCTTTAATTACTTCATTAACTAATTAACTATAATTAATTACATTTAACTTTAATTAATTACACTTAATCACTTATTACTGATTAATTAATCTTGATTAATCAATCTTAATTACTTCATTAATCATATTAATCAACGATCCATAATTATATTTAATTAATTACTCACTTAAATTAATTACTTTCAGTAATTAATCTCACTTAAACCAAATTATTAATCACCTATGATTAACCACATTCTGTAAATAACTATCTTAACTATTTCATCAAATTAATTATTCCTTAATTAATTTCTTTAATTAATCCCTTGATTATTTATACAAAATAATTTAATCCGAATTATTTTCATAATCCCAACATCATCCACTAATTACATCCAGTAATTATCTCTCATTACTTCACTGAGTAATTGTACTTCATTAATTACATCAGGTAATTATTATCAAATCCAGTGTTTAAAATTAATTAAACTAAATTAATTAATCTAAACCAATCACAATAAACTCCATTAATTGCATTAAGTAATTAATGTCTTAATTACTTTCATTTAGTAATTAGCTTAAATAAATTTCACAATTGATTATCATTAATTAATGAATCTAATTAATTATTAAAAATTAATCATATTAATTAATTACTAAATAATCCTTAGTAAATGATCATCATTAACTATTTATCATTCTTTAATTAATTTTCCTAATTTACTTCTTAATTAATCTAATTTAAATTAACCCAAATTATTAATTATAAATTAAATAAATAAGTCATTCCTTAATTATCTTATTTATTAAATTATTTTAACACCTTAATAACTTCTAAGATAATCCATTTCTTATTAATAATTTTATTAATATTAAAGTATACTTAGAACATTGCATTTTTAAATTTAAATTCAAATTCCATTTTGAATCTAAAATTCAAAATGATATTTATTTAAGCATTAACCAATTTAAATTCCATTTATTATTCTTTAAAATAAATGTAAATAACATTTATTACTTATATTTAAAACTTATATAAGATAAGCCTTAATTTACTTAATTTAATTAAAAATTAAGTTTTAAGTACATTACTATTTAAATTACAAACTTAAGTTAACAAATCATTTAACTTTCTTTTATAAACCTTTTATAATAACTTCATTCAAAAAGGAAAATCAAATTTAAATATTTGTTTTGAAAACAAATTTATCTCTAGCAAACAATTTAAATTTAACTTGTTTGAAACATTCAAAATTTAAAACTTATTTAAATATCCAGTTTTTAAATTCAATACCCTTGAACCCATTCCTTATTTAAATCATTTGAATTAAACTTGAATTAAACTTTTGATTTAAACCTTGATTCTAAAACTCTTTATTTAAAATTCAAATTCCATTTTTTTTTAAAAAACTGAAGACTCAAAGGCCTTAAGAAAACTGAACTTAAAATTGAAATTCAAACTGGTGTTTTAAATTAGCTTTTAGATTTCAAAATGAAATTTAATTTTCAAAAAACTGCCAGGTTTTCTTTTTTTTTAAAAAAAAAAAACTGGAAACCACTTTCAAATTTAAAAACTTATAAGATTTCAAAACTATTTGAAACTATAATACATACTACAGATTTAAACTTGTTAAAATCTTATCATAACAACTTTAAAATTTATTTAAATTTTGATTTAAATTAAAACATCAGACAGTTTTACAGGAGAAACTGTAATATCAACAAATACCCGAGCTAACCTAATAATGCTTCGAGTCATCAGACCCATTTCTTCGGGCAAAACACAGAAAACACTCGAGTATTACTCGAGTTCAAAACTGTGCAGTACCCAGTTTCATCAAAACTCAAAAATTTTGCACGGTGCACGTGCACCGTGCCTCCAGCCACCATCACCCATCTCCGGTGACTTCCTGACATCGACAACCAACCCCACAACCAACCACCACCATCAGATTCTCCTTCCAAAACACAAAATTGAATTCGAGTTGCCTTCTCAAAACCTGGAACATCGGAAAATAGGTTTCACCCCCAAACCTGTAACACGCCTCATCCTCCACCTTATGACCACCAGAATGGCAACGACTTCGGCCACATGTTCATCTACCATCATACTAACATTCCCCAAAATCTTAATCAACTCGATCATCTCTTCAGGTAGAACTGACCAAAGCTAATTACCTAACTTAAACTATGGCTACAGGAAGAAAATCACCACCACAGTTCCTATGTTGATTTGCATCAACTTCAAACATTTTTCCAATCATCAATGACTGCTCCTCCACCTACCAGAAGAACCCCAACACTTAAATTCGCCTAGATCCCCCAAAAACCCAAAATTCCCCTTTTAAGTTCAACCTAGGACTGCATGTTAAATCTGGTTTTAAAAACTATGAATTTAATTTTAAAAATCATAATTTTGAATAATGTTTTTGATCTTATTCCTGAAACAATGAATCAATATGTTTGGTATTCCATATATATATATAAATTGACCCTGTTATCTTGAGTTTCAAAGACAATCCAATTTTTTTTTATTTAACCTGAACAAAATTTAAACTTTGATTTCTGATTCTACAACACTTTTGTATGAACCTTAAACACTAACAAAGATTATATTATTTGATGATGGGATTTGAACAGATTTTTGAACCTGGGAATAAAATAAAGAGGACAACATGATCAAGTTATCATCCATTTTACAGAAAACAACTGATATAAATATATATGTCATTCACACTTAATCATGGAAATCATCAAGCAACATTTTTAAATACTTAAATTTCATTAAAAAGGATGTTACTCACCTTTTTTTATAGATCAGAAGACAGAGCCTCCAATTCCTTTGAAAACAGCCTTCATATGAAAGTCTTTTGACTCAGAAACTTGAATTGCTATGGAACTTATTTTTAAAGTGGCATGATTGCTTCTTTTAATTTGAAACTGCAGTTGCTTGAATTCCAAATGCTAAATGATGTAGGCTGTTTTGAAATTGCGGGTTTGCTTGAATAAGAAATGCAGAATTTCTTGCTTGATTTCATGCATTTGGTTTGTATGCTATTTTGAAATTTGATTTGCATGATTTTGGTTTGAGGAAAGTCTCAGGTTTACAAATTTGGTATAAGAAGTGGATTTTCAGAAAGTTTGGGTTTTAAGATAAGTGTTTAATCCATTTCAGATTTGTTTTCAGTTTTGAACATTACTTAATAGTTTGAATTCAAAGTATAAGAGAAAAGAAAAGAATTAGAAATGTGGAAGTGTTTTATATGGATAAGAATTTTATTTAATTAAAATTTAAAGAAAATAAAATAAGTATTGACACTTGTCCTTTACATTAACATTTGTCATGCACCTAGATTATTATCTTTACACAAGTTAATTTAAGTTTCTAAAAAGTTTACACTTGTTTTTAAATGTTAATAAGCTATATTTAAGTTAACTTGTATTTTAATTAGATGTTTAATATAAGATAAATGAAAATCCATGTTTAATTAATTAGTTAACATGTAGATAAATTTTAAAATGAATAAATCCAATTCAATTTATAAAATAAAGTTTATACAAATATTTCAAAATCAAACATATTAAAAATATTTATACTTTAAATTTTAAAAGTTTTGAATTCAAGTTCAAATTAAATTTTGAAATCCAGTTTATCTACAAATATAACTACACAATTTAAATTTTGAAAAACAATTATTTTTATTAAAAATTTATTTGTTAAAACAATGTATTATTATATTTTTAAAAATAACAAAATTTGATACCCATAAATAACTTATTAAAAGAAATTGTTTCTTTATCAATAAATTATTTATTTTATCCAACTATATTTTTAAGACATCAAAATAAACCTTATTCTTATTTATCAAAATTTTAAACTTGAGTTAAACATGTTATAAATCATTTCAACACTTAACCTTAGGTATTTAAAATCATATTGTTATTTATTACATACTTTTAAAAAGCCTATTATCAAATAAACCAATTTAAAAAAATTTAATTTTTATCTTAACTATTTAAAAACCCTATTTTATTTATTAATTAACCTTTTAAAAGTTTAACTTTTAAATTAAATCATAATTCCTAATTTACTAAAGATATATATTTTATAGAAAACAGGATTTATTAATTAGATTAAAACAATATCTATTTCCAATGTATACATATTCTATATACATTATAAATAGATAACAACTTATTAGATTTAAAAAGATAAAAATCTTATCAATTAACTATTTATTTTATTGGATTATTAAATTAATTCAAATCTTATTAACAAAATTATCAAATCAATTTAATTTTTATTTCAGATTATTAAATTGTTGCTTAAAATTCCAGGTCATCACAGTTTCTCTTTTCTAAGGCCAAGGCTACTTTACCATTTTGTAACTGTAATCGGTTATTACAGGAATAAAAAGGAAACTTCTGGAGTGGTCGTAGGCCGGAGTTAGCCGAACCACTATAAAATCTATTTTTCTTTGCTGCTTTCTTTTTAATTTTCACTGTTCTTCATATTTATACTCCCTACATACACTCTATCTATTATCTGTGACTGTTAGTTGGTGCTTTCATTTACATTTGGGTGTTAGTGACCAATTTTGGCGCTAACATGGATAGTATGATTTCATGGTGTGCCAAAGAGCATTATGAGCAACCAAGACCCATTGTTCACTAGTGGGTTTTGTAAGAGCTTACAAGAGACGTTAGGGATGGAGCTGCATCTTAGTACAACTTATTACCTGCAAATGGATGTGAAGAATGAAAGGGTAAATCGTATATTGGAAGATCTCTTGCAAGCATGCATTATAGACTTTGGTGGATCATGGGATGATCATTTGTATTTGGTGGAGTTCGCATACAACCACAGTTATCAATCGAGTACTGGAATGGCTTCATATGAAGCATTGTATGGATGACCGTGTAATACTCGTTCATATTGGTAGGAAGCGGGTGAGAATCGATACTTGGGCCGGATATGATTAGAATGACATAAGAGAAGATTGAGGCCATTCAACAACGAATGAAAGCTACTTTGGATAAACAGAAAAGCCATGTCAATAAAAAACAAAGAGATTTGGAGTTTTTTGTCAAAGATATGGATCTATAAAGCTTTCTCCTCTAAAGAATGTTTCTCGATTTGGTAGAAAGGGAAGTTGGCACCGAGATTCGTAGGTTCTTTTTCGATAGTTGAGAGAATCGGGAAGCTAGAATATAGGGTCGACTTATCTTAGAATGTGGTGGGCATGCACAACTTTTTTCATGTCTCTTATCTACGGAAGTTTTTGTACAATTCAGGCATGATGATCACACCAGTATCAACTAGAAGATGTTGAGGTAGAATCAGAAGTTTCTATACCTCGTAAGCCGCTTCGTATTATTGGGTACAATACGAAACAGCTTAGGAGAAAGACGATGAAACTAGTTAAGGTACAATGGAGTGAAAGTAATGACGATTGTATGTAGGAGACAAAGGAGAGCATAAAGAATAGGTGTTCGGAGCTGTTTGAATGGTAAGATCTAACATTTATCATATACACTTTCACATTGTATATCATTTTCGATAAGTTAGTATTCCGAATGCTAGGATAAGTTCACTATACTATTGGTTACATGGCTGCTTGGTTGAGATGTTTGATAGTTGTTTATGATTGGTAGGAATGCGGGATGAACATGGTTTCTTATACTTTGTCTTGTTTGGAGATTTCATGGGTGAAATTCCTAAAGAGGGAGAATATGGACTCGTATTTTACATATCGAAGGATCGTAAAATATTTTTATTTTATTCGTATGAGGTCGTAGGATTTTATAATTGACTCTTAGGGACATTTTACACACTTATGATTTTTTTTGAATTTCTATGTGACCACTTTGACCCAAAATATCTTATTTGGGATATAACTTTTGATAGGTGTCGAACTAGGGTCTTAAATCAATTCATTGCTTCAGGATGATGGTTTCCCATTTTATAGAGTGGTCATAATAGAAAAATGGTCTTACAGCTAGAAAGTTACAGTTGTTTTAAGTTTTAACAAATGCTTACCATAATTAATGTGTGGTTAATTAAGTCCACTAGTTGGAACATTAGTCTAATTGGAGATTAGTATAAATAGGGGCAGTAGGAGTCAAATTAGAACTTTACCCTCTCATTCTAAATTAGGTCTAAACCCTAATTAACCCTAAATCCATCCTAATCTATCCAAATTTATCTCTAAATCAAACTAGATTGTTAACTAGTGTTAGATCGTCAATTAGAAGATAGAGATCATCGTTTTGCTTGTTTTGGGTGCTTTTCTTTGCTGTTAGGATTAGATCTACAAATAAGTTGATTGAATTTGGCAATTGGTGAGTGTTTATGTCTTCTCACTATACTATGCATGTTTATAGGGTAGAATTTTAGGATTTAACATGTTTGAAATTGATTTTTGGCCATAAAAACCTTTTCTAACTTAATGACATGTTAATCCGTGCATATGATATAGAGTGATTGGAAATCACCTTGATTTAGGTTCGCATATTCATGCTATATGTGGATCTATGTTAGAAATTGACATGTTTATCTTATCTCTATGAATTGCATATTTGAATGGATGAAATTGCCTGTTATGACATGTTTAGATGTTACTCTTTAATAGTATCTATTAGTGTTGTGCATATATAAAAAGATAGGTCAGAGATTGAGTGAATCGAAGGCAAAGTTGGTTAGAATCGAATCAAGCTTGGCGGATAGGCTTTGGAGCACAACAGTAAGCTATTAGATAACCTACACATTGATTGGACGCAAAGTGATAAGTCGGACCCGAGTCAAGGGGATAGGTCAAACCCGACTTATGGTGGTAGCTTAAGAGTGATGGTCTACTTGGTGACTTTGAAGACCATGGCTAATAGAATTTTCCTATAGCAAGATTCTGGAAGATTGGCTAAGTGCTTGAGTTTACGCCGAGTTATCAAGTTAGGTTGGCGACAAGTTATAATGGTTGGTCGTAATTGGATGAAACTTGAAGGAGAGGCTAGGGAGCATACTAGGAGCCTACATGATAATTCGCAAGTCAACAGGAGTTGAAGCCATAACTCGAGGCCGAGTTAAGGGAATGATTTAGCACCGAGTTATGGTGATGAGGGCTATGAATCGGCGATTTGAATGGTTGGATAGAGCATGGCTAGATGAGATGTTCTATAGCAAGATGCAAGATATTTTTCTAAAGATTGAGGGTGCTACTGAGTTATCTCTAGAACTTAGTAATGAAGCTTTAGACTGGAGGCCGAGTTACCATAGAGGGATGAGTTGGGATCTAATGCACTTAAAGAAGAGACTAGAGACATGGAATGAAACTTAGCCACTGGGAGGCTAAGTAGATGAGTCGGTACCGAGTCATAGGGATGAGTCGACATCGAGTCATCATGGTTTATGGATAGGTGGTGGAACTTCTAGGGATCGATGTAAAGGTTTTGTAGGTCATGCTGGAAATGGTGGCTTGTTCATATTAAGTTGGATGATGATGTAACAACATGATGAAAAGCTAGATTCTTTGGATGTTGGTTCAGGTTGGGAACAAGTTCTAAAGATGGCAGCTCATAAAGGAATGAGCCATAGCATTGAGGAATGTGGAAGGGTACTGTATCACCCTATAATTTGGCATTAGTTATTTAATTAGTTAGCTAATTAATTAGGCTCCAAAATGGAATTTGTGCAAACGATGGAATTTGACCATGAAACTTGCACCATTGCATTCGCGGCAAAATTTTGAACAACTTTCATATTAGGGTTTTTGCTATCGGAGTCAAAATGAAGGTGTTACAAATGAAAAAAAAATTCGGACCGAAAATAATTCGAATACAAAAATTAGCATTTTATATTAATTAACCTGAGCCCACAAGTCGACTTGCCATTATGAGCGGTCAAGCAGGGGCGATCTTCCCCTAGGTAGGGGGCGGTCGACCACTCTCTGTGTGGCGGCTAGGGTTAGCCTAGGCCCAATAGCCCGGATTTAATATATTTTGATTTAATGGTTCTGATTGATTCTAGCGCCTATAAATTTAGGCCTAACCCTCCCTTCCCTTCTCATATTTTTCTAGAGGCAGTTGCAAAGCTTTTAGATTTCTTCTTCTCCACTTTCTTTCTAAATTATAAAAATAAGATATTTATATCTATATTCATACAAACTAGGGAAGAATAGAAATCTAATCAAAAGGAGAAGAGAGAATCAACTATACACGTATTTGAGGCAACTTATATATATTTGTATATTTGTATCTATTTTCTCTACCAATCCCAAATCTCTTCTTAGATCTATAATTCTAATGTATGTATACACCCTTTTTATACATATTTCTTGAATTGAAAAGAATTTGAAGATGAATTTAAGGTTCTACTTTAGATCTGGAGATTTGTATCGCTTTAAAAGGTGAGTGTGAAATTTTATATATTGTTTATGATTTTAAATCTATTCCGTTGACATACGTTTGATTTTTATGCCTAAATCAATTTTATTTGTGAATTGTAGGCTTAATTAGTGTAGAAGACTATTGCCTACATATTCTTGTTTTAGATCTAATTTGAAATATGTTTACACGTAGATTTGGAAATCTGCCCCAATTATTTTAGAATTTGAATGATGTATATTTTTATTCCAGATCTGTACTTAGGTGTAAAATAGGATTTTTGGAATATTGCCCAATTTGTGCTAGGTTGATTTTCCATAGTTTAATTTGTGGAAGAACATCTATTTGATTTTTATAATTTTTTTACCTTTTCCACTTTACATTCAAAATATGACATTTGATTTAACAAGGAATATCCAAATTATCCATTCCTTTTAATTTTAAATGGAGTCAATCTTTCCTCTTTGTCCTAAACTAATTTATGGAAATCATAGCAGAAAATCTTCCTAAGAAATTTAATTCTTTCAAATTAAATATGGAAAGCATATTCTAGTTAAATATTTATGACTATAATATATTTGGATGAGAATAGATAGTTTTATTATGTAGTTTATACGTATTTATTGCGTTAATAAATAAGAACAACATTTGTTCATGTGTTTTATGCGTAATATTCATTAGTTATTATTATATTTAGGGAAGCGAACGGCAGAATTAGGAAATGTTGTAATTTCTATTAACGGGTAACAAATTAGGAATTGCCAATAATTAATATGAAAAAAAGATTATAACCCCAACCAATGGAAAATTAATAGGAAATAATGGACAGCATTAGATTAGAGGTTACAATTGGTTAGTATAGGAATTAAAGGCAGTAACTCCAATTTATGGGCAATGAATGAAAATGAATTTGAGAGTTACAATTAATATGGAAAATTGGATAAAAAGGGACTAATAAAAGTGGAATAGATATAAAAAGGTTACTAATTTGAAATTAGTAATCATACAAAAATATCTCATGAAATGTCCGTTAGGATTTTATGGACAAATTGACATTTTTGAGCGTCAAAAAGTGGATTTATGGGTAGATAAGTATTTAGTAAGCTAAGTACAATGTCTACTTAATATAATATAAGCAAAGACTTAGGATGGTTAATTGGACTTAGTAGGTTAGTGATGCGAGGTCAGTAGAGTCTCTCGACGGAAGACTGTCCTTCACTTTGAGGCTACCAACAGTCAACTGTACCTACTACTGATGTGAGATATCACTAATCCTAGGTCCCGTGACGACATGAGAGATAGGACCTGCTTTCTTAATTGAAAAGTATTAAATGGTCTAAATTTTAAATTAGGAGCGCTGAGGGATATCTCCATAGAGGTTCGCTTCTGGTTTGAGGTATTAAGTGGCTATATGGTCTGCCTCTCTCCTAAAAGGAAGTCTAAAGTAACCTAGTGAAATTCCAAATAAATAAGGATATCTCCAAAAAGGTTCACTTCAGTGTTGAGGTAAGTGGCTATTACAAGGCCCACAAATCTACCGAAAGAAATAACCTAATAAGATTCCATATTTATAATTAAGAGCGATGATGGATATCTCGGGAAGGGTTCACTTTAGGTTTGAGGTATTAAGTAACTTATCTAGGATTCACCTCTCTCCTATAAACGAAGTACTAAATAGCCCAATGAGATCTCCAAGCAATGTCAGCTAGATAGTACCAGTGAGGAGTCTGTCTTGGGGTTAGGTATTAAATGGCAAAGGCCTACCTATAAATAGGTGTTAAATGGTCAAAGGCCTGTATAGTCCTTGCTAATGAGGTATTAAGTGGCTTGGGTATAGTTTCTCACATTACTAAGACTTTAGTAACGGTAGATGTGCTAGTAGTGTGGCTATTATAAATTATAAGGCCATAGATAGTGGTCAAAGATCTATGTAGCTAAGGCCAACAAACCAATAATGACGACGGCAGAAGACCACCTTGAGAATCTATCTTAAAGGACGGAGTCTATCTCGATTGAGGTCTTAAATGGAAGAGTTTGCCTATTTTCTTTTAAAAATATTATGTGGTGATATTAGAATCCCACTTCATATTTAGAAGTATTAAGTGGCAAAAGGGTATGTAAGTATTAGGTGGTTGATAAGTTTTCGTTAGTATTTTGTACCTTGAGAATGGGTAGGTAAGTAACCGTGTATGCAATGCAAGTTTAGATTAGAATTGCTAACCCTATAGACATAACAATTAAATGGAAACCAATCGGTATAAATCTATGTTATGGACAATTTATAAATTTGTTCAATCACCAGAATGTTGTTCTAACCCCTACCTCATTACAACCAATAAAATAGATTTAGAGGAACAAGTCCTTGGAGATGGAAGTGTTTATTTGTAGGAGAAGTCTTCTTTTCTCTTATGCTCGATGCTGATGTGATAATCTACTATCCAGGGAATACCGTTAATTCTAAGGTAGTACTCATAATCAGTATTCTTATCCTATTTGTTACCATTAGTGTCCACTTCAACCTTGTCGAAACCATGAAGAATATAAAAGAAGGATTTAAAAAGAGATATAGCAACAACATGACCTTTCGAAAGAGTCAAAGGGATGCTTCTGAAAAGTTGAATGTGCTATGAGCTTTCGAAGAGGTCAAAAGGGGACAAAAGCACCCTTTCACTTCAGTTGTTTCTTTTCAAAACATTAGATTCTACATGCGTGAAGATGTTTTGAATGAGTTGAGAAACATCTTTCGAAGGCAACAGATTACAAGCTTTCACATGCACACCAAACCCTTAGAAACAGTGGGTTTCGCTTTCATTCAGATTCCACAGAAGAACACTTAGCCAAAGAAACCCCCTTTGAAAGCATAAATTAGCCTTTCGAATTGGTTGATACCATTCTCAGTTATAAAGGGAAGCTTACTTAAGAGGATGGGGATCCTTATCAATCAACAATTATGCCTTCAAAAGCTACTTTCCGCATTTAAACCTTCTACGTATTAACTCCTTTGAAGCCCTAAAGATTCACTTATCGATGGAGTCGAAAGCCCATGTCCATTCTTACTTGCAACACGACATCAACAAAGTGGAGAGCGCATCTACACCCATCGACCAGCTCGAAAGCAGTCAAGTTCAATTTAAAAGTAACGTAAAAGGATGCATTGATGTCAACAACAACGAAAGGTCTCCAAGGCCGTCTTTCGACCAAGTCGAGAGGAATGATTTGAAAAGTGCCAACCTATGCCTATAAATAAGACCCTAAGGGTCTGGTTTTGGGTATCCGATTTCATTTACTCCATACTTATACTTTCTTGAATTTGTAAACCCTAATTTTAAAATTAGATTGGGGATTTGACTTCTTTGTATTACTTAAGCCATTAGTAATAAATGACAATATAATAAAAGCAAGTATATGGCATTTTAGGATATACTGGCTGATCTAATGCTTCAATCTGATTCTGTCTACGATCTGGTTATGTCATCATGATCGAAAGGTCACCTTTCGAGGAATTTGAAACCTTTTAACTCAACTAATATCCTTATATCCTTATGTCCTAACCTCGAGTCATCTTATCTACTTCAAAAGGAGGTTTAGATATGATCCTAAACCAATTCAACTAGTTTGAAAGGTAGTTTTAAAAGGGATTCAAGTGTTTTGACAACATCAGAAGGTTGTTTGGAAGGAGTTACAATTACCACAACCTTTTCGAAAGATGGACTTAAAATTGATCTAAATCACCTAGATTGTTAGATAAAAGGATTTGAAAAGTCTAAACTAAGTCCATCTGTCCGAAAGGTGGTTTCGAAGGGATCACTTACATTTTAAACTTTGCATTGGGGTGTTGACAATTTTCTTGCTAACATTTTTGGTGCTAAAAAGAAGGCTTGAACTTCCGACCTTGTTAAACTTCCAACTTTACTTCCCTTCAACCCTATTCTATTCAAGGCTTATCTACTTTAGACTTTACACTTCCATGTTTATAAAAATTAAAAAGTCCGAACAAGGATCCTCAAAGCCACATTAAATTTGATTCTCCTCTAAAACAGTTAATGATTCTAAACTACATGAAGAGAAAATGTTAAGATTGGAAGCTTTAAAGATCAAAAAGAAAAAGAGAGTTGAACCTTATGACCTAGACAAATGGAGTTTAAACCCTTTTCGCATTAGCCGATGACCTATCTTTGCCTTAGGGGGAACAAAAAATAAGAGTGACATCCTGTTTGACCAAATGAAGAAGACAATTCAACTCTATACCAAAGGCACTATCTTCAAAGAGGAAATGATGGCTGATTACAACACCTTTATACAAAAATGGCAAGAAACAAGTGGGACATTGCCTACATGTGAGCTTCAAAAGGTTTTGAAAAGGAAATTGGTTGTTGAGGGTGAAGCTTCAGAACCAAGTAATAAAAAACCTTGAAACCATCCTCAAAGGAAAAATTTCAAGTTGAGACTCCCTAAGGAATGCAATCTGACTATATCGATTGAGAATATTTATTTGCTAACGAAGGAGGAACTCAACTATCGGCTATCGCAGAAGGAAAAAACCAAAATATGAAAGGAATCGAGGAGGATCCTATTGCCACTATCACATGATGAATGGGCATGAGACAAATCAATGTAGAGTACTTGAAGGAATGGTGATCAACTTTTTTAGACAAGGCAAATTCAATAGATTTGTATAAAGATCCTAGTCGAATTAAATAAAGTACCACTTTTCTAAGAAGAATCTACATGGTCGGCAGTAGAATTGTCCTTAAACTTGGAAATTACCTTAAACGATCAAAGCCTTTGTCCGCGCCGAGTTGGCCTGGTCAATGCGCCTCCTAAAGGGAGGTTATAAGCCTTTAATTGCGCCACGCTATGGCCAGGTTAAAGCATTGAAAAGTCCTTGATCATGCCATGCTATTGCCGGATCAAGGCACCTCCTGGAGGGAGGTTGGAGTAAGCCTTTATCCGTGCCACGCTATTGCTAGGTTAAAGCATCAACAAGCCCATGATCGTGCCATGCTATGGCCAGGTCAAGGCACCTCTTGGATGGAGGACAGGGTAAGTCCTTGGTCTCGCCATGCTATGGCCTAGCTAAGGCACCGAACAAGCCTTCTATCCTGCCTATAAGTTCTTGTTTGGAGCGCCTCCTGGAGGGAGGTTGGGTAAGTCCTTTGGTCCTGCGTATGGATAAGCTAACCATGCGCACCAGAACAACAACGGACTAAGACGTCCGAGCCCGAGAAGCAACATATCAAACAACGACAACAACGGACTAAGATGTTCGAACCCAAGAATTGGCATGTCAAACAATGACAACATACAAGGCCTAAAGGGAGGCACATGCCAAAAGAATCAAAACCCAAAGAGCGGTGCAGAAAAGAAGGCTTAAATAAGAATCTACAGCCTCCGACTGGTTCCTATAAAGAGAATTTCAAAACTTCACTTATTAATACCCAAATCTAGGTTTCGAGACTTTTACTACTAATCTATTGTCTTCATGGTACCTGAATCTGGGTTTCGGGACTCTTACTATTAATTTTTGGACTTCACTCATTAATGCAGGAATTTGAGCTTTGGACTTCTATCATGGAGACCTTTATCATGGATTTTTGGCTATCATTCACTAATACCCAAGTCTGGGTTTTGGGCTTTTTAACTTTTGAATTACACTTGTTAAGACCGGAATCTGGGTTTCAGATCCTCTGTTATAAAGATTCCTAATCTTCTATGATTTATTTCCAGATGATGATTTCTGGACTTTTATTAAACGATTATTGTTGGCTTTCTATTAGTTATTTCTGGAAGAGGAATTTCTAAACTTCTATAATTGAAACCAAAATTGGATTTCTAGTTCTTTATGATTATATTTTTGGTATTCTATCAATATAATTAGAGTCGGATTCTTGGCTCTCTCTCATCATTACCCAAGATGGGTTTTAAGACATTCAACCGTATCTAGTAATGGAATTACTTCTCACTTGTTATCGTTATTTTCACATAATGATCTGTTAACTTCCTTTATTGGGATCTTTTGAATTCCTAATACTATCACTAATGATGTGAACAAACTTCTGAACACATTCTTATATAGATTTCGATTTAACGATAAGAAATATTGTTTACCTTGTACTTTTCAAGAAAATGATATCAACAAAAAAGACTAAATGGGCCAGCAAAACACAAAAACCATAGTCCAAGTTATCAAAAAGGAGATTCAGAAACAACATTGTAAGAAAAGACTACAAACGAGGTGACATTTACATTTTTACATAATTTATAAAATTATTTACAAGCATACAACATAAGTGTATGTTTTACAAATCCTGAACAGCCTTATCTAGATTTAAGCAATTAAAGGATCAGTGATATGCCGAATTACTATACAAAGAATCTCTTTAAGCTTCTTTTCCTTTTTCTTTATATTATCAGCATTACCAATGGAATCAGTATGCCGAATTACTATACAAAGAATCTCTTTAAGCTTCTTTTCCTTTTTCTTTATATTATCAGCATTATCAATGGAATCAGTACGAGCCTTTAAAAGCATGGTTGAAAGCTTTGTTAGCACCTTTAGGGCTTTTGTTTTATCTCTATAAATCAGTGATGCACATTTGAAGAAGATGCTTTTCACGTCAAGTCTTTGAATCTTGGCTGCGTATTCATTGATGCATTGCAAATATCTCGCCCTCTACTAGTCATCAAAATTTCTCATCATTTCAAATTTGACCTTCCTGCACCATTCTCCTACAACCTTCTCATCTAAACCGGGAGGAACATTAGTTATAGTAGAATTTTTTTGAATTGCATGAGATGAAGACCTTGTTGATTTTATGACAGATAAGGTGATTGGAGAAGTCGATAAATCGATATTTGGAATGTTGTCCCTCATAATGAATTCCAATGATTTGCATTGAACCTGACTATATTTTAACTTAATCTCCAAATTGCTTATCTGCTGAAGAAGCTCAGACATCTTATGATCAAAATCAATCGAAGACTTGACTTAATTTGGCACTTCAATATGGAAATTGTTTCATTCCTATTCTTGATGTCCGCTTCAAGACTAGCGATTTTGATTATTAAGGCTTCTAACAATTGTCTTTTGAAGTAAAAATATTATGTGCCATTCCAATGATTTCGCATTGCCTTGAAAACGAGTAGACAGAGGATCCTTAAGTAACGCCTCTTTTCAACATCTGTAATCAATCCGAAACACCGCACACACTTTAGTATAACCAAAAATGGCACAATAAAAGATATGATGCGTTATAGCTAAAGTATCACAAAGACTAAGATTCATAAAACAAATAAATATAAACAGCAAAAACATTTGAATGGTAACTCATTATTCAAAATAAACTTCATATACAAGTCTGAAAAAATCACATGTCTCAAATACCAAATACACATGTCTTGTGAAAAATACATCTTAGTCTCATAAAATCAGAGTATAATAAAATAATCATCCCTCTCATAAGTATCAGTACATCAAAATCCAAATGAAAAGAAAACTGAAAAAAAGAAGAATACATGAAGAACTCCGAAAATGTATCTCCAAGAAATCAAAATCAACCATCCTTGCCTCTGCTGGCCTATGGGGGAAAAAGGGAAAATAGAGGAGTGGGTCAGACTATAAGTCTAGTGAGTGAAAGTAACTACTAGTATTTTTAACAAGATAAAGATAATTGACTTAGCAATAGTTCTACTATATAAAAGGAAATAGAGACAGGATAAACTGGGATAATACTATTTAACTGTTTACTTTGATTATGATTGTTTGCACTTGTCTTAGATTGCCGTGATTAGGCTAAAATCCTAATTCTACCCATTGATCGACTTTCTATTTCTGTTGTGCCACTGTGAGCTAGTCCAATCCCGTTGATCGCACAACAAAAGACACTTGTTTAGCACTTGGAACACAGTAGTGACTTATCTACCCTAATCGATGCCGCATGCACGGTCATCGCTGGTACACGCAAACCATCGTTCCCTCTAGTGACATCTTACTTATCCTAATCAGCATAAGCGTGCCCAGCCTCACCTAATCTATTGTGAGACCATCAGTCCTAGTCTGAAAGGGTCCTGTCCAGCCTCACCTAAGTGTTTTGTGAGACCATCAGTCCTTGTTGCGCACCTTGCCCAAATCCCCCAATTTGAGCTTCTATCTATTGGCCACTTATTTATCCTAGTTAGCATAAGAGTGTCCCAACATCACCGAACTATTGTAAGACCATCAGTCCTAGTCTGAAAGGGTCCTGCCCAGCCTCACCTAATCTGTTGTGAGACCATCAGTCCAAGTTTGAAAGGGAATGCTGTTGGTATGGGCCCTACTTCTATCTTTGCTTATTAACTTAGTGTAAGTTTTTAAAATAAGCCTCTTATGTTATTTCTGCTATATTTTCTTATTAACTTAATCTAAGTCTTAAAATAAGCCTTTTCTGTTATCTCTAATTATAACCTATGTTATAATCTGCTTATTAACTTAGTCTTAAGTTTAAAAATAAGCTTTTTCTGTTCTTTCTGCTTAAATATAACCTATGTTATAATTGTTACTCTTCTTTTCTATCTTTTTAGTTATAACCACTAGTTATAAATACGCTTGCAAGTGTCTCAAATTTGCATATTTCAGTCTATCTTCTTTTTATTACAGTCTTTCTTACTTTACATCTAATTTTTGTAAATTTAATGCTTTTCTATTTTAATCCATATTTGCGAATTATTCTCATTTTGATACTCTATTCATGTAAAAAGGAATAAAAATAAACTAAAATTTACAGGCTAAATTCTAACGTAAAACAAATACAAATAACAGCAATTAAGTGTAAATAACCGAGTAAAATAGCTGAATAAAAAAAAATAGACTGAAAAGAACTTTAAAAACTAACTGTAAATAACTTATATAAAAACTGTCTCAAAATTGCAGAAAAACTACAACTATTGAGAACCCTATTGTTTTAAATTACTTAAAAATCTAAATTAATTACTAAACACTCACTTGTGGTCCTTAGCTCTAGTCCTTGGTCTTCCTTGATCCACTTCTAGAGCGTAGAATATTTTTATCAAAAAGATTTCCTCATTAGAAAAAAATTTATATTTAAGGTCCAGCCTCTGGCAATGAACCGAAATAGGAGAAAATCTGAATGGGAAAAATAGCTAGGTCTAGAGTCTTATTTATAGTGTAGTTTAAGGATCGCATACCGTTGGATTTGAAGATTAAATCTGGTGAAACCACGTCATAGGCTCATTGGGAACCGTCAGATGGAAGCACGAACACACAAGATTGAAAGAAATTGGTAAAACACTTCATAGTTTTAAACTAGACGAATTCACGTCTATAAAGAAGGGCAGGTCGACATGCAGGTTGACTTAGGCCTTTGGTGATCGACCCTAGGGTCGATCTGGCCTTGGTCTGGGTCGACCTCACTCTTGTTGTTATTATTACTATTAATTTGACGTATTTTCTTAAATAATCTCTATTAATAGGACTGCTCGAGAGACATGTATTCTATAATAACGTAACAAAATAAGTATAAAAGGAAACCAATATAGAAAATTCACATTACATAACTATAAATGTTCATTCGGTTCATACAAAACTAATTTTTGAATAACTCAAAAACGAATTTATCCTTATAATATTTGAGTTTTTCTAGAGGTAACTCACGTGGGATTGATTTGACTCGCGGTAAATTCCAACAAGCCCCTGGATGTGTATCAGATCCAAATTCATCTAAATATCTCCTATGAAGACGCCTGAGCAGACCCCCACTAAAATCACCCAAATATGAAAAATCTACGATAGGGTGTCTACAATAGGCTTTGTAAAGGAAGTCTACTAGGATGTTCCTTTCTTCAATCCACATCTAAAAGAGTGTTATTAATTATCGATTCTCGTCCAAAAGTTTGTCATATCGAAGGCGGTGCCCTCTTTAGTCGGGGGCAGCTTCTTGGTCTTTAAAGGATGCTAACACCTTGGCACTCTTATTAAGTTTATAATACTTGTCAGAGAGTGCATTATGTTCTTTTAATTTCTTATCTAACTCTCTATACAAGCTATTTATTTCTACTTGTTTTCTTTCAAGCTTTGTTTTATGAAGTTTGATGGATTTCTTCTTTATCTAAAATAAAAAGATGTCAACCATTATTATCTTAGAAGTGAAAGCCATTTGGACAAAAAATCCCATACTTGAGAAACAAGAATTGAAGTTTGAGGAGTCTGCTTTTTCTCCCCTTAATCTCCAGCATCAATATTGGCAGCTTCTTCGTGGAGATCAGAAGGCTCAGGAGGTTCAGTTTGGTTTCCTCCACAGCCACTAGGATCGAGGTTAACTTTGTCCAAAGCCTCAGAAATGTCCTCGCCATCCCCTCCATGGGAACCAGCATGATCACAACCACTGCCGCCTGAACCCTGATCTTTATCCCCATTGTCAGGATTACCATCATCGTCGTCGTTTTCGCCTTCCTTGGCAATGATTTCATCTTCTTTATCAGAATCAGAATCTACTTCTATAAAAAGGATTTTAAAAGATAAGAGTTTAGGGGCATCTATCTCTTCTCTCTTAGGGACTTTGCTTCATTACTCCATTTCTTTGATTTTATCCATGAATCTTTTGACTAGAGATGGATTGAGTAAGGGGAAGCTTAAGTCTGGACATTTTTCGATGTTGTCGAAATAAGCAAGCATAAGCATGTCCTCGTAAGAATTCACGATGATGTCATTGAGGAATGTGCTTAGAAATTGTGACATCTTTTGCTTGGCTTCAGAAATAGTATTAATGACCATTGTCAAAGAGTTTTTCTTACTTCCTAGCTTCTTCTTGAGAGAAGATTGTTCAGCAACCATCCGAGCCTTTTCTTCCTCGGACTCTTTTAAAGCCCTTTTTAAAGCTAAATTTTCATCAGCTAAGAGTTTTCTTGCTTTCCTCTCCTCAGAGATGGTAGATTCTACTTGAGCAAGAGAGGCCTCTAACCTTTCTTGTTCCTTCACCGCATTATTTTTGGCAGCATAAAGGGAGGTAATCTGACCGTTCAAAGTTGAAATTTCTACTCGAAGCTTGGACGTCTCAACAGAAGACATTGAAGCGATTTCTTAAAGAGAGCACCAGATTTTAGAAATCTAAAAGGAAAAGTATGACATGAGTCAAAATTCAATAAGAAATAGTAATAGGAAGGTTAAGTAGTATGAAACGTACTAGGAGTTGTTACTCAATAAGAGATCAAAAAAGTGTTGTCAGGTCAGGAATAGAGGAAGGCAGATGAATGGAAGTGAATGAGGAAGAATACAAAATTGATTGCACCATCATCTCAAAATCATTCGAGGAAATCGATGATGGGGGCATAAAGGGGTTCAACTCCTGAGGGGGTATTTAAGTGCCTAAATCCCTTTGCATCTACTCGATGACAATAGGAGAATCGAAAACAACAACGCGAGACATGAGGTCTTCCTTTGAAGGGGTTGTTTTAGTTTTTCATAGAAACTTTAAGAGTAGGACCCTCCAAAGTTTTGCTCATATCAACAGTTTGGCCTACTTTTGAAGGAGGTGAAGATCAAGCATCAACGGTTTTACCCTCTTTTGGAAGCGGAGAGGACTAAACATCAACACTTTTAGCTTTCTTAAGAAAAGGGCTCGCTGCAACCATTTTGCTCAATTTTCTTTTGGCAATCATACTCGACCTAGATGTAGAAGTTAAGAGGATTAGATTGCTTATGATCAATTCGACCGGCGGAGAAGTTGCTAAAAATTCAAAAAGTATAAGTTAGTAAAACAATCAAAGGAATGACACAACAATAAATTGCAAGCACTACACTTAAGCTTACCAGGATGATCCGAACAAATTGGAGACATAGGTTAAAAATTCATGGGATCATCCAAAGACAAGAAACGTTTTCTCCTAGAAGTGTGTTAGACAAGATGGGATTGTCCAAGAACCGTCTGACCAGTAGGGAGAAGGGAATAGTGTAAGTCTATTCCCGATGTTACTTGAAGCAGTGGTTAATAACTTTACGATTCTCTTATCCTCATTATTGAGGTCTTTAGGAATGGGACCTGATAAAGAAACGTAGACCAGCAAAAGAAAGTAACTGAATAAAGGTAAAGATTATGGTCAACTTACAGGGAGAAGAGAAGACTCCACCAATGTTTGGAAAACATTTGACGAAAAAGAACTGCGTCTCCCAGTCTTTGAATTTGCTTACTCCTTCTGAAATTAGTTTCTTGTAGGGATTAGCTCTAAAAATATGGCTATTTAGGTTGCTAAATTTGACTAGGCGTACTAAATAATTGAGAATTTCAGCATTTAGAGAAGGAGATTCCAAAGCCATAAGTTCCAAAGAGATAAGATATGTGTAAATGTTTGGCGATATTGGATAGGTGCAATGCCCAGATAATTCAAGAATCTAGATAAGAAACCTGGGAATGGAATAAAGCTGCCATGCCAGATGTGAATTACAGTATAAGCAAAGTATCCTCCGGGGAGATTTGGATAGTATCGCTATCGCTAGGAGAAATGGCTTCTACTCTTAGGATTCCGAAGTCATTAAGAAAGGTATCGACTTCATCTTGAGAAGATACAGAGAATGTTTTGAGATGGCTTCAACCTTTTTTGTTGAAGATTCCGCTTCTAGAGCTATATCCTTTTCAAGTTTCTTGGAAATCTTTTTCAAAACCATGATCCTGTCAGGTAAATCCATTTCATTAAAAGTTATATATATTTTTTATTATTAAAACCTTTCGAAGATGTTGAAAACCTATTGCAATAATTCAAATACCAATAAAATATATAATTCCATATCTTCGAAAGAGTGTTAAAGTTAATTTGGGTCATGAAGTTCTTTGAGCTTTCGACAATATCGAAGGGGTAGATGGAATAGAAAAACCTAAACACAACCTTCGACAATGTCAAAAGCTCGGGAAAATTTTACTATTAGTAGGAATAACTAACCCTAGAGGAAGTAAATCAAAATTGAGCATGAATCCAATAACAAATTAAATACACTTTTATATACATTAAGTTTCGAATCCTTAAAACTAAAAAAGTTGAGTATAAGTTATCTAGCCATTAAATTGGACCCTTTAAGATGACTTCTTCGAAAGGTGGCAGAATATATCGAAACATATTTTTTCTTTCGAAGAAGTCCATCTCTTATCGACCGCGTCAACCCCTTCGAAAAGGTTCACTTAATGGTAGATGCTTAACTTCCTTTCGACCCCTTCGAAAGAGGTTAAAAAAGTAGAGCGGAGTTAATCACCTTCACCCATTCGAAAGGGTTGAAAAGTCAAATTACAATAGTAGGTTTTAATTTGCATGACTTAGCCTTCTCTTTGAGGCTACTAGGAAAAGAATTTTCTCCCTAATTCAATTTTTAACCCAATGCTTCTGGAAGCTAACAATCAAATTGATTCGAGCATGAATTTACATTCGACAACAAAAGACCCCAAATTTAAGTCAAACCATAATTGATTCTGTAAATTAAATTAAAAAAGGAAAAAAAGTCTTCCTAAGCTGGTTAGAATTGAGCATGATAAAGCGTGAGTTTGGGGATGGAATAACAATGGCAAATAGCCACAAATTTGATGAATTCAAATACAATTTGACACGGTAAATTGAACAAAATAAGCATAAAAATGAATTTACGGATAATTTCATATGAGCAGGAGACTCGAATCAACTTCAAAAATTAGAATAGTGGTACGAATTCTAACCCAAAGAATTTAAGATTGGAATTAGACGTGATAAACCGGTCTGAAAGATAAAACAATGGACATATACCCTGAATCCAAACTCGCATTTCCTAAAAATAGGAATTTAGAAAGAAATTGGAATTTCTAATTTTTGCTGTAAGTTTTAATTGCCTGTACATGAAAAAGGGGAAGAAGGAAAGCGTGATTTATAAGAAAGCCAACGCAAAGGACAAACCGTTCGATCAAATTTAAACGAACGACCAAGATCCATCTGGGAATATCAAAAGGCGGGAAATTTTATGCTAAAAGGAATATTGGTTTCAAAAAAGTTAACTTGGAAAGTCAAGAGCATCCCTTCGCTAGGTTGCAAGTGTTAAGTCTTCACTTCAACCTTGTCGAAACCATGAAGAATATAAAAGAAGGATTTAAATAGAGAGATAGCAACAAGACGACCTTTTGAAAGAGTCGAAGGGATGCTTCTGCAAAAGTTGAATGTACTATGTGCTTTTGAAGAGGTCGAAAGGGGACGAGAGCACCCTTTCGCTTCATTTATTTCCTTTTGAAATAGTAGCTTCTACATGCGTGAAGATGTTTCAAATGAGTTGAGAAACACATTTCGAAGGCAACAGATTACAAGCTTTCACCTGCACGCCATGTGTAACGACCTGCCTTTTTGGACAATTTAAAAGGACGATCAAATACACATGCCGATTTCAAACCATTCAAAAGGGCAGATGGTTATTGGGGTAAATAAGAAAAGAAAAGAAAGAGAAATAAAGGAAATGAAACAACACAGAATCACGCAGCGGAACGATAAAATATAATAGTCAAATAAACAGTTCATGAAGCTGTTTACTATACTTTGACAATTATTTATACAACATTTATCAGAGTTATACATATACAACAGAACAATTAAAATAACGCAGCAGATAGCATGATGCAAGGGTAATAATAGTAATAGTATACCAAATCTTCGTCTTCATCCTCCAGAATAGATCTTCAAAAATCTGAAAAACTCAGGACTGACCCGAGCGTAATGAAGACAAAACACTCGAGTCAGGACTAAAATATCCTTATGAAAGTTAAATCAATCGTAAATAAATATGAGTGTAACGGCGTCAGAGATGTTTACGTGGGTTTGACATCTCATATCCAGTGTCAACGTGCGTGCAATAACTCAAGAGATGTTACGGGATTTTCCATCTCTTAAGGATCCGTTAAACTATCTACTATGTAGTAATGTACGCTAAGTAGATAATGCTTATCAGTAATATAAAGTATCAAAATAGCGTTAAGGCGTTACCATAATACCCCTTTTTTATAATGCCATAGTCTATACAACACCGTAAGCCCCACCGTAAACTGGTGGTTATCAGAGGGTACCCCATAGGTATAACACAAAACAAAACATAGTGGTCGCGAATAGGATAATCAGTATGACAAGGTACATGAGACGATACCAACTAGGATACTAATAGTTGCGTGATCCGGACTGATGTTGAGCATAGCCAGCAGCTACCCCAACACCGCGAAACAACACTCCCAAATCAAGGGGTGCACCCAAATCGCATCACAAATGTAATAGATATGGTATCGAAGAAGTGTGTACGCTAGAGGTGGCGAACCTCAATGGCCCGGCGCGGCTCCTGTTTTAGTCATGTCAGGGGTCATCCAGTATCGTTCTCTTTCTTCAGTCAACGCGTTCACCAAACCAACCACTTCATTCTGGATCAACACTCCGCGTATAATAGTTATTAAAGTGGTTTTCGGTATCGACAGAGAGTATGTCCATATCCGATCCCGGTCTCTTTAATAACTACGTATTATTACACCGTTGGCTCTTTTACATTTCAAATCGATTCGTAATTGATATCAAAATATCATATTCGCTTCAAAATCAAATCCATTTCAAATATCATCGTATCTTTTCAAATGTAAGATTCCGTTTCAAAAATCAATTTTCGCATCAATATCTCATTTCGATTCCAAAACCATTTCGAATTTTAATTTAGGTTGCAACTTCATTTAATCCAATTCGTATTCAAATTCAAGATTTAAACATAAACATTTCACCTTATTAACCAGTTTGGGATTTTAGAAAATAGTTTTAAGTAGTTTTAAAAGCGGTTTTAAATAATTAAAATAGTTAAAATACTTAAAATCTTAAAATGGATTTGAAATAGATAAGTTAGTTTAAAATAATTTAAATTGGGTTAAGTAGATTTAAAATAGATTAAAATAGTTTAAGTATTCAAAAGTGGTTTATATAACTGAGTAATTTGGAAAACAAAATAAAACAGCTTCAAAACCAAACCATTTCAATTAACTTCCCAATTCAAAACAATTTCAATTTCTCTTCTACCGATTCAATTTCGATTTCGATTCAATCAATGTCAACTTTGACTTCAAATTTATTAAATTTTATATTCACTTTCAATTAATTCAATTTCAATTTTTATCGGTTTAGAGCTGGATTTTCAAAATATCAATTTATAACACTTAACAAAATTATCCTTCAATATTCAAATTTAAATCCAAATTTCAAATATGATTCCATTCCAAGCTCATTTCAAAATATCATTTTTATGTCACTTTTACTTAGTAATATTCAAAGCTCAAATAGCTATGTTCAATCTTTAAAACAAATAAATTTCCGAAATTCAATCATATCCAAATTTTAAATCTCAAAGTCTCCACTTAAATTTATTCAACAATTTCTTTTAACCAAAATTTTATTTCAACATTCCAAACTCAATTTTTCGATAAATTCGATTTCTATAAATTGATTTCTATTTATAACTTTTAAATCAAAACATTTAAATAAATTTCAAATTGACGATTTTAAAAATTATTAATTTAGCCAATTCGGTGTCCGTATATAATTTTCTATCCTATGGCCAAGTAATTATTTATTTCAATTAAATGTCAGGGATGAATATATATTACTTAAATCAAATCATAGTGTCATATGTATGCATAACAGTATATATAAGCAAATAAACATCCAAACATTTAAATATCAACCAATAACATCCATCAAAATACATCATCCAATAGACAATACAATTCATGGCAGTTTCATCGTTATCAATGTCAGGTAATTTAATCGCAGTTCAATTTTAATTTCAGTTTAACTGTCAATTTAATTTTTCAACGGTTAATTCAAATGACAAGCCATACGACAATTAATTTTTTATCAAACAACAACAAATAAAATCATAAAACTTCATAATGTCAAATTTAACTAGCATAAAGATATTTAGTACGTTGTGAGTGTTATAAAACACTCACCTTGATTTTTACGATTTTAAATCAAATCGAACGACGTTCGATTTAATCCAAAATTTTCTCTAGCTCCAAACGATTCCAAATCCATTTCCATAGTAGTGCTCGTCCATACGATTCCAACGCAACTGGTTTCGCGCGTTTTCGACCTCGTATGAAAAAGATATGAATTTTCAAAGTTACACGAATTTTTAAATTATAAAATTACAACATATATTTAATTTTTCTAAACCTAATCGATCTCAGCCCTTGATCCCATCTCCCTGCAATCACAGCCGCTCCCCTATTTCTTCCATCTCCCCAGGTTTTAGAATGCGCACGAACCCAATAGCCGGCCTAAACCCTAACGGCCGCGCCACCCTCCATCGATGCTAGCTCGATCAACCAGTACCACTCCAAAGCCCTCGCTTGCCCAAACTCTCGGCCCAAATATCAAGGAACTCGGTCAGGCATTGTTCACTAAAAACGTGCATAAAGTCGCGACCTTCTTGAGCCGATTTCGGTGAATCCACGCCCCCATAGTCGATCTCGACCGTTGAATCTATAGAGGTCGACGAGTTCTTCGATTCCCTAGTTGGAACATTTGGCTAAAATTGCATGGATAGAGAGAGAAACGAGGAAGGACATGGGAGCATTTCGGCCATTGGCTATTTTAGTGACGGCAGCTGTAAACAACCCTAGCTAATTATTTTTTATTATATTGTGAATAAATGGTTTTCCGAACACTATTCATTAAGGTTTTCCGAACTCCGATTTTCGCGCGGTGACCGGCGTTTCTAGGGTTTACCCCGCGTTCCGGACACAATGGAACAGGTTTCGGAAGCTAATTCGATCGTCCGTGCGAGTTAGGGAAATAAACGATCAAATTTAAATTAAATTGATTAAACGAATTTCTATGCGTTTTAGCTTGCTCCGGACAAACGGTAAATCCGATTGACATGAAATTTGAAACCATATAATAATATCACATTACGGATCCGATGAAACTGGTTTCGTCGAAATCCGAGACTGTTTGAAAAATGGCTATTTTAACTCGCCAAATTAATATTAAAACAGTTTCGATGCGTTTCGAGCTGCCACGGTCAAACGAAAACTCCGATTGCTACGAAAATTGAAATCCGATAATAGCAAACTATTACGGATCCAATGGAACTAGTTTCGTCCAATTCTGAGACTGTTTGAAAATTGGCTATTTGTCAGTCGATAATTAAATATTAAAATATTTAATTTTCACAAATTTACTTTTAATTCGATTTTAAAAGTTCTATAACCTCATTCTAACTTTAATATGATAAAATAAAATTTTACAAATCATTTTTAATCATATTAAACCCGTTATTCAATTATCCAATAAATTCCAATTTTAAAATCTTATTAACTCTATTAAAATCCCAATATATCTTATATTCACTTTGGAAACCAATTTGAATCATATTAAATCAAATTTCAATTATTCACCCTATTTTCATAAATTAAATTTCAATATCAGATTAATCATATCAAATTCGAAATTTAATTATTCAAACATTTGTAATATCAAATTTAAACAATTTTGATTATTGAATAATTCATTATCTCTTGAAATACTGAAATTGAACTTATAAGAATCAACTTTTAAAACCAATTAACAATTTAGAACACTATTTTCATTTTATAGTTATTCAATTATTCAATAAGTTTTAAATATTTAATTTAAACAATTTACCTGTTCAATATTCAATAATTTTGATTTTAAATAGATTTTACTTATCAATCAATTACTCTATTATACCCAATGAATTCAACATTCATTACCCTATCCAACTATTGATTGCAATGACATTCACTAAGTAGCATTTATTTTTCATTACTTGGATAATTATTGTTGCAATTCATTCCAGTTATTATTATTCCAAACGAATTACAAATTTTTTTCTAACATTAAATCACGAAATCTTATTAAATTAGCTATTTTAATTATCGAAAATTTACGGGTCGTTACACCAAGCCCTTCAAAACAATGGGTTTCACTTTCATTCACATTCCTTAGAAGAAGACTTGGCCAGAGCAACCCTTTCGAAAGCATAAATTAGCCTTTCAAATCGGTTGAGACCATTCTCAATTATAAAGGGAAGCTTACTTAATAGGATGAGGATCCACAATAATCAACAAGTATGCCTTTGAACGCTGCCTTTCGCGTTTAAACCTTTTACGTCTGAACTCCTTCGAAGCCTTAATGATTCGCCTATCGATAGAGTCGAAATTCCATGCCTATTCCTACTTGCAACAACACATCAACAAAGTGGAGAGCACATCTACACCTTTCAACCATCTCGAAAGCACTCAGGTTCTGATGCAGCGCATCATGATAAGCGAGTTATGTCAACTACCTTAAGTCGCTCAACCTTAATTCGCTCAGCCATCATATGTCGCCGGCCTTAAGTCGCATGCCATGAGTCACATGCCTTATAAGATAACGACTCAAGAAATCAAGCCGCATCTCTATAGGTCGCTTAGTTTTGCTGCATGCCTTAAGTCGCATTTTCTTAAGTCCCATTTCTATAAGTCGCTCAGTTATGTCGCATGAAGCTTATGCCGCTTAAGCCGTTCCTGAAGCTTATGTTGCTTAAGTCACTTAAGTCGCTTAAGTCACTTATGTCACTTAAGTCGTTCCTGAAGCTTATGTCGTTTAAGTCGTCCCAAAGCTTATGTTGCTTAAGTCGTTCCTGAAGCGGTGCTATCTTCTTAAGTCACGAGTTCTCATGTCGCATTGTTGTTAGGTCGTGTGTTGTATTGTTAAGTCGCATGTGTGTGTTGTATTGTTAAGTCGTGTGATGTTGTAACTCGTATGTGGTTAAGTCGTGTGATGTTGTAACTCGTATGTGTTAAGTCGTGTGATGTTGTAACTCATATGTTGTTAAGTCGTGTGATGTTGTAACTCGTATGTGGTTAAGTCTTGTGATGTTGTAACTAGTATGTGTTAGGTCGTGAGTCGTCTGATGTTAAGTCGCGTGTGTATTGTAATTTCCTATAAATAGGGGTGTGTTGTCATTTGTAAAGGTAGTTGATTTTGAAATAAAATTGTGTGTGACCTTTGGCCACCATTGTTGAAGTTAAGTGTGATCTCCTTCTTCTTTCCATCTTCGGGTTATTCGTGAGCAAATCAACGAATTTGAAGCCAATTCTAGGTATCACTTACGAGTGATCAACGATCGAATTGTAGATCTTTCAACACGGCATCTTGCGAGATCAATGAGTTGGAGATAGCTAGATTCCGGCATCATCACGATCAATGGAATTGAGCATTTATCGTTCTATCGGTTTATTTGACACGAATTCATCATTTCGTGAGGAAGATCCTGGATAGGTTGTGATAGTTTGGTATCTAAACTGTTAGAGCCTAGTCAAAGCTGCGTTAATTGGTATCAGAGCCAAATCAGAGATGGAAACGAGATTGTTTAATGATCATGCCTCCAAGACGTGCTAATCGCTATCATAATGTTGAAGATTTGTATAGGAGACAAGAAGCTGAGCAGATGAAGTAGCTTATCAATGAAAAGTTCAATGAGGGTATTACAAAATTGGAGAAATTGATGAACGATATGAATCAAAATCAAAGGAGAACGTCACCAGTTTTGAACCCGAGTGGAAACAGGGTTTCACCATCGGTTTCGGAAGAAAGGAGGATGTCACTCACCCCGGTCTTATCGAGATAGGAGAGAATCACCAGTTTCAATAATGCGAGACCACCATGGGTACTGAAATGAAGAGGGAAGAACTCAACGTGGGTTCGACAATGAACCATATCGTGATGCTGAAAGACAGGGTAGAAGGGACTTGCGTGGTCGTAGGGACGTAGATGGTCATGATCGATATCGAAATACAGCTAATTTTGAGGAAGATGGTGAGGGAGGTAGTATTCATTATCGAAATCGAGGCCAAGTGCGAAATCAATATCTGGATTCAGAAAATGATCGTAAATGGGAGTTAGGTATGAGGATGGAAATTCCAGAATTCAAAGGTGGCATGCAAGCAGAAGAATTTCTTGATTGGTTGTCGAATGTTGAAGAAATTTTGAAATTCAAGGAGGTGCCTGAGAATCGTAGAGTCCAATTAATTGCTACAAAACTAAGAGGAAGAGCTATGGCTTGGTGGCAACAAACAAAACTAACTCGAGAGAGAATGGGAAAATCAAAAGTTGTCACTTGGGAGAAGATGAGAAAGATGATGAAAGCGACTTTCTTGCCGTACAATTATCAATCTCTTATGTATCAACGTTTACAGAATTTGAGACAAGGGACGAAGACAGTGAATGACTATGCAGATGAATTCTATCAATTGATTGCAAGGAATGATATTATGGAAACCGAGGAACAGCTAACGGCTAGATATGTTGGAGGGTTACGAATGCAAATTCAAGACATGGTTATGTTTAATCCAATGTCTATTGCTGAAGCACATCAGAAAGCTCTAGCTTGGAAGAAACAAGGGAGACGAGGAAATGGTGTGTTTACGGGCTCTAACAACCAGAATAAGGGTGCTAGTAGCAGTGCTAACATTTCCAAGGCAGTCAATAAACCAATTGTCAATGAAGCCGCTAAAGAAAAGGTCAATAACAGTATCAAGTGCTATAATTGTCAGGAGTTTGGCCATAAAAGCAATGAATGTACAAAGCTAAAGAAGAGAGCATTAGTTGCAGAGGAATGTGAGTATGAGGATGTGGAAGCTGAAATCGATTATTCTCAACCATCGAAGTTTGATGAAGATGAAGAAGTTGTTTCAGGAGACGAAGGGTGTAACTTGATGATAAGGAGGTCTAGTTTAGTGCCAACGCATGAGAATGATTCTAGTTGGCTGAGAAGCAATATTTTTCAGTCTACATGTACTATCTTGGGAAAGGTTTGTCGATTTGTTATTGATGCGGGAAGATGCGATAACATTATTTCTGAAGAAGCTGTCAAGAAGTTAGGGTTGAAGACTGAAAAACACCCTAGACCTTATAAACTGGAATGGATAAAGAAAGGTGGAGAAGTGACAGTGGGAAGACAAGCATTTGTTACATTTTCTATTGGGAAGAAGTACAAAGATGATATATGGTGTGATGTTGTCGATATGGATGTGTGTCATCTACTATTGGGAACACCATGGCAATATGATAGAGCTGTACAACATAATGGTCGCACCAACAGCTATAGTTTCATGTTCGAAGGTACCCAAGTTACCTTAGTTCCTAAGAAGCATGAACAAAGTGAAATCAAGTCAGAGAAGAAAGTGGAATAAACTAGTCTATTATCTACGAGAGAATTTGTTAAAGAAGTGGAAGATAGTGCTGAATTGTTTATGTTGATTGGGAATGAAACAAGTGAAGATCTTGAAATTCCTACGGAGGTTAGACCGGTATTAAATGAATTTGAAGATGCCTTTCCTGCGGAATTACCCAAGGAATTACCGCCACTGAGGGATATACAACATCAAATTGATCTAGTGCCAGGTGCTGTTTTACCGCATAGGCCGCATTATCGTATGAGTCCAAAAGAGCATGAAGAGTCGAGGAGACAGGTTGAGGAGTTGCTTGAGCAAAGGCATGTTCGAGAGAGTCTCAGTCCTTGTGCTGTATCAGCTCTGTTGGTACCGAAGAAAGATGGTTCATGGAGAATGTGTACAGACAGCAGGGCACTCAACAAAATAACTGTCAGATACAGTTTTCCTATGCTAAGACTTGATGATCTACTGGATCAAATCAGTGGGTTTGTAATCTTTTCTAAGATCTACCTTAAGAGTGGTTATCATCAGATTCGCATAAGACCAGGTGATGAATGGAAGACAACTTTCAAGACTCGAGAAGGATTATATGAATGGCTGGTCGTGCCATTTGGTCTATCTAATGCACCAAGCACATTTATGAGGGTGATGAATCAAATTTTCAGACCTTACATCGGGAAGTTTGTGGTAGTCTACTTTGATGATATCTTGATATATAGTGCTAGCACAGAGGAGCACATTCAACACTTGCGAAAGGTGTTAACTATTCTTCGTCAAGAACAGTTCTATGCAGCGACGAAGAAATGCGTGTTCATGACGCCAAGTGTTTTGTTTCTGGGTTATGTCGTGTCTAAGGAAGGGATACAAGTGGACCAGACCAGAGTAAAGTAGCCGCAATCAGAAATTGGCCACAACCCAAAACTATAACAGAAGTCAGAAGTTTCCATGGGTTAACTTCATTTTATCGAAGACTTATACCGCACTTTAGTAGTGTAATGGCTCCTATTATTGATTGTATGAAAGGAAAGCAGTTTTCATGGACGAAAGAGGCAGGATCTGCTTTTGAAAAAATCAAGGAACTTTTAACCTCAGCAACGATTCTAGTGTTGCCAGATTTTCAGTTACTATTTGAGTTACATACAGATGCATCCAAAGTTGGAATCGGAGGAGTGTTGAGTCAGAAGGGACGTCCAATTTCCTATTTCAGTGAAAAACTTTCTAGAGCAAAAATGAGTTACAGTGCTTATGATGTGGAGTTTTATGCTATTGTGCAGGCCATGAAGCATTGGAGACATTACTTGTTCCACAAAGAATTTGTTTTGTATACAGATCATGAAGCATTGAAACATTTACAAGGGCAGAATAAAATTGTAGCTAGGCATGCATCATGGATAGATTATTTGCAGCAATTTACATTCATCATAAAGCACAAGTCTGGAGTAACTAATCGTGTCGTCGATGCATTGAGTCGGAGGAATAATTTGCTAACAACCATGTGAATAGAGGTGATGTGTTTTGACTTACTTCCAGATCTTCTTACTTCAGATTCATATTTTTTCGAAATCCTAGACAAAGTCAAGCAGGGAAACATGGATGGATATATGCTGGTTGAAGGTTTTCTATTCAAAGAAAATCAGTAGTGTATTCCAAATTGCAGTCTACGAATGAAAATCATCAAAGAATTACATGAAGAAGGACACGTGGGCCGCGACCGTACTATGCAGTTGATCTCAAAGTCTTATTTTTGGCCATCAATAAGGAAGGAGGTTGAAAAGTACGTTCAGAGGTGCCATATTTGTCAAGTTTCAAAAGGGACCGCAACAAGTGCAGGTTTATATATGCCGTTGCCTATACCTACTAAACCATGGGTGGATCTCAGTATGGACTTTGTATTGGGCTTGCCGAGGACGCAACGTGGCAATGATTCTATCTACGTGGTGATTGATCGGTTTTCAAAAAGGTACGTTTTATCGCATGCAAGAAGACTGCAGATGCAGTTAATGTCGCACAGTTATACTTCAGAGAGATCTATCAACTTCACGGGTTGCTTGAATCTATTGTATCAGATAGAGACACTCGTTTTCTGAGTCATTTTTGGACGAGTCTATGGAGAATGGTCGGGACAAAGCTGAAATTTAGTAGTGCTTATCATCCACAGACGGATGGAAAGACAGAAGTTGTGAATAGATCCCTAGGTAATCTATTGAGATGCCTCAGAAATGACAATTTGAAGAGTTGGGATTCCAAGCTGTGTCAAGCTGAGTTTGCGCACAATTATGTAGTTAATCGTAGCACTGAGTTCAGTCCATTCCAGATCGTTTACTCAACAATCCCTAAGGGGCCATTAGATTTATCTATAGTACCACAGCAGAAAGGAGTGATCAAACGAGCTAGTGATTTTGTGAATGAATTGCAAGAGTGCCACAAGGTTGTGTAGGAATGATTGCTTAAGGCGAATGAGAAATATAAGCAATCCACAGATATTAAACGATGAAATGTTGAGTTCAAAGAAGGAGATTTTGTATACGCAGTATGGACTAAGGATCGATTTCCTATTGGTACTTACAACAAACTACCTGCTAGAAAGATTGGCCCTTTGGAAATCGTAAAAAAGATTAATGAGAATGCTTATCAGTTAAAATTGCCGGATCATATCCATACTGCTGACGTTTTCAACGTCAAACACTTGATTCCATATCATGAGAATAAATATGTCAAAGAAGAGCAAAGTGTAAATTCGGGGTCGAGTTCTTTTCAACCAAGGGAGGATGATGCAGCGCATCATGATAAGCGAGTTATGTCAACCACCTTAAGTCGCTCAACCTTAAGTCACTCAACCTTAAGTCGCTCAACCATCATATGTCGCCGGCCTTAAGTCGCATGCCATGAGTCGCATGCCTTATAAGATAACGACTTAAGAAATCAAGCCGCATCTCTATAGGTCGCGCAGTTTTTTCGCATGCCTTTAGTCGCATTTCCTTAAGTCGCATTTCTATAAGTCGCTCAGTTATGTTGCTTAAGCCGTTCCTGAAGCTTATGTCGCTTAAGTCGCTTATGTCGCTTAAGTTGCTTAAGTCACTTATGTCTCTTAAGTCGTTCCTGAAGCTTATGTCGTTTAAGTCGTCCCGAAGCTTATGTCGCTTAAGTCGTTCCTGAAGTGGTGCTATCTTCTTAAGTCACAAGTTCTAATGTCGCATTGTTGTTAGTTCGTGTGTTGTATTGTTAAGTCGCATGTGTGTGTTGTATTGTTAAGTCGTGTGATGTTGTAACTCGTATTTGGTTAAGTCGTGTGATGTTGTAACTCGTATGTGTTAAGTCGTGTGATGTTGTAACCCGTATGTTGTTAAGTCGTGTGATGTTGTAACTCGTATGTGGTTAAGTTGTGTGATGTTGTAACTCGTATGTGTTTGGTCGTGAGTCGTCTGATGTTAAGTTGCGTGTGTGTTGTAATTTCCTATAAATAGGGGTGTGTTGTCATTTGTAAAGGTAGTTGATTTTGAAATAAAATTGTGTGTGAGCTTTGGCCACCATTGTTGAAGTTGAGTGTGATCTCCTTCTTCTTTCCATCTTCGGGTTATTCGTGAGCGAATCAACGAATTTGAAGCCAATTCTCGGTATCACTTACGAGTGATCAACGATCGAATTGTAGATCTTTCAACACGGCATCTTACGAGATCAATGGGTTGGAGATAGCTAGATTCCGGCATCATCACGATAAATGGAATTGAGCATTTATCGTTCTATCGGTTTATTTGACACGAAATCATCATTTCGTGAGGAAGATCCTGGATAGGTTGTGACAGTTTGGTATCTAAACTGTTCGAGCCTAGTCAAAGCCGCGTCAGGTTCAATTTAAAAACAAAGCAAAAGGACGCCTTGATGTTAACAACAAGGAAAGGTCTAACGGTCGCCTTTCGACCAAGTCTAGAGGATCGATTCAAAAGATGCTAACCCGTGCCTATAAATAAGAGACTAGGGGTCTGATTTTGGGGATCCGATTTAATTCACTCCATATTCGTACTTTCATGAATTTGTAAACCCTAATTCAAAAATTAGATTGAATATTTGACTTCTTTGTATTACTTAAGCTACTAGTAACAAAGGAAAATATAATAAAAGCAAGTTTATGACATTTTAGGATATATTGGCTTATCTAATGCTTCTATGTGATTCAATCTATGATCTGTTTATGTCATCATGATAAAAGGTCACCTTTCGAGGAATTCAAAACTTTTAACTTAACTAATATCCTTAGATCCTTAGATCCTAATCTCGAGTCATCTTATCAACTTAAAAAGGAGGTTTCGGTAGGATTTTAAACCAATTCAACTAGTTCGAAAGGTATTTTCATAAGGGATTCAAGTGTTTCAACCACAAAGGAAGGTTGTTTGGAAGGAGTTACAATTACCACAACCTTGTCGAAAGGTGGACTTAAAGGAGATCTAAATCACCTAGATTGTTAGTTAAAAGGATTCGAAAAGTCTAAACTAACTCCATCTGTCCAAAAGGTGGTTTCGAAGGGATCACTTACTTTTAAACTTAGCTTTGGGGTGTTGACAAGTTTTTGTGTTAACACTATTATTATTTCCATTGTGAGTTTAGATTTCTATTAATCTTTGATAATTCTCATGCTTATTTGTAGGTACCAAATCCAATAATCTGTGCTTTGATGGACTTGAGTTTCGACTTTTTTTGAAATTTAGCCCCATTAAGGTACTAGTTGTTACAATTTGGTATCAGAGGCTAGGTCAGTAGATTAGAGGAATTAGGATAAATTATGAGGATTTATTCGTACTTTCATATCCAGTATTATTATATTTTCATGCTAGATTCTAAGAATTCCAACTATAGAAGTAGTTGTAGTTCCACTATGAAGAAATGGGCAAAGCAACTTGGGCTGGAAATATTTTAGAGTTGAGAGTTTCATGCCAACTTCGAAGTACCCCACAGAGTGCTGGCGATGTGTAAGACGCTATTGGTGAAGAGCATAAGTACGACGTATGGCAGAATCCCAGAAACTAGAGGTATTTGACTTGATCGTTGAGATATTGCTACCTTGTGATTTTGAATTTTGAATTTTGATGACGAATTCCAGTTGGGGACACACATTTGTTCCAGAAGGGTGGAAAATTAGAGTCTGTATGTCGCAATTGTCCAAAGGCAAGTTTTTACTAGGATGCAGTCATTGATCATCTCTCTGATGGCAAACCGGATTTTTATTTGGATAATTAATGTCAATTCCTTAGTCTAAAACCTATGAGAGAATTTTTATAAGGTATATTTTGGAAATGCCTAAGATTTTGGAAAAAGGGTTTTTCAAAGGATTTTTTTCCTAAGGATTTATTTTGGAAATATAATTTTTGAGGTTTTGAAATTTTAATTTTCAAAGAAACACGTCTACCCTTATGTTGGTCATATTAAAATTATATTAGTTTACAAAGAATTAATTCTTAAAATCCTTAAATATTTATATATATCGCTAAAGGCTTATTTTTATTTTGGCAAAGAAATAGTCTTCCAATTTGGAAAATTTGTGTTTTAAAAAGGTTTTGAAAATCCTGAAATATTTATATATATAAGTTTGATTTTTAAGGGAAGTTTTGGTATGAAATAGTTTCCATTATTTAAAAACAAGCATAAAGGAGAATATATTTAGCTTAGTGATTTTTCGGTTTATAAAATCGAGGTTTTTAAAATCTTCTCCCTTTAAGGTACAGACAAAATAGGAATGACATTCAATTTTATTGGGATACGTAGTTTAAAGTGTTGTTGTACCACTAGCTATTTGAAGAAATATTTCCATACAAAGTAGGCTGGAAATAGCAGCTAGAATATTTCGAGTTTTTTAAATTATTATTGGTCGCAGCAGTTTTATGGGGACTACTGTGAATTGCAGGAGCATGGTTCGGGAGTAGGTGGTAGGCTTTAACACCACAGTGATAAGGAATTGAATTTTTTGAATCGTGTCGAATCGTAGAAGACAGCATGAAATGATTATTATTATTTAATCCGACCCTAATCAGGTCTAGGTTCAATTAACGCCCAAAGCCCGTCTAACGGTTGACCACCTAGCTGTAAACCTAGAGTGGTCCACCAATTAATGAGTTTTGGCACAATTTGAACCTGGAAGGGACTATAAAAGTCGCATCCAAATTCCCCAAGTTGCATTCTTTCGTTTATTATTCCTCAACCAGCCAAACCAATCTCCATCCTCCTTCTCCTCTTAGTAGTAGCCTCTTTCCTTCATTCCATCACTAGGCGACGCCGTTTTTCTCCCTTCCCTGAGAGCAATAGCCTCATCTCCCCCATTGCGCTGATTTTTGCGCATTAGATCTTGCCTCACCACCACTCCAGATCTAAACCCTATTTCTTCCCTCCGACCGATTCTTTGCCTAAGACACCTTTTCGCACTGTCAGTTTTTCCTTGCACCATTATGGTCTCAACCCTCAAGAGGGCACTTGGATGGACCGGAATGAGCACTGATTTGGGCTGCAAGGGCTATTCGTCATGGTAGGATTTATACCGATCCTCTACTTTAAGACCTTTGATCGGGAATGTTACCCATCCTGCATATGCCTTTTCAATATCCTATCGGCATAGAATTTTGATAAAGGAAACAGTTTGGTTCATTCGAAGGTGAATGGTGTCTTGATTGAGCTGACTAATGGTGATAACGCTGAGAATTTGGAGGTCTCCACAAAGTATGTGGACTTGGATGATTTTGAAGTGACCGACACAAAGATTTTGTAGAAGATCTTTTTCCAGGATGTCAGTGTTTGGAAGACAGATAACCCACATCTGACTGCCCGTCAGGTTATGCGCATCATTCAGCATAATCTCATCCCTAAGATGGGAAGTTACGACCGAATTTATCCCATGAGGTGGGAGACCACCCATGCTAGTATTGGTGGCCTCGCCGTCAATCAGACCCGCACCTTTATGATGCAATTTGTTGGTTAAGGATTAGCACTCCATAGAGTCACTTTCCATTTTTCACCTATCCACTCTCATCCTTAGGTAATACGGGTGAACCTCCATGGAGAGGCAATTTAGTAGAAGGTTCCTTCTGCCATCATTAGACATATCCTTATGAAGATGGCAATTCTGAAGCCGTCAATAACATCAACAATGCCAACAGTATGAGACGGGGTGTATAGCAGCTATGCTATGACCATTTAAGGGTTGCAGTATTGGATCGGTTTCCAACTATGGAGCAAGGCATTTCGTAGGCTGTAGGCATTATTTTTAGATTTACAGCGTTGTTATCTTTTCCCTTCTAGCATTTGTTCTTTTCTTATGGGTTGTTTGAGTTGTAACAGTTGGTTGTCTCCTGCAGAAGGTATATACAATATTATGAATTCCTATTTATTTACCGTGTTATTGTTTCTGGATATGCAAACTTATCTTATATATGCATAGTGAAGAAGCAGTATAAATATGGAAATCTCATAAAAGACACTTAACTAATAGTAAATGCAATATAAGATTGAAGTTTAGAATAGTTGGGAAATTTTAGCGAAGAACATGGTAAAATTGTTTTGGTATCACGGGTCATTGCCCATGTCCTTAAAAGCTAAAAATTGTAGGTAATTTGGCATGATGACATTTTTATATAAAATGTCAAGTTTTATGGATAAAGGTTAATTGTAGAATTTTAGAATTTGGTTTATGCGTTTAGCGCAAAACCGACTTCCGACTACATTCAAATTATGGCTTAATCTATCAATTTTTTTGAAAAGGAAATATTATGAAAGGCTTCCTTTTTGAATTTTTTTTAGGTTTTAGTTATATTTGGCTCTTAAATTGTTTTAAAATTTTTGTCCAAAAATTTGGTTTTAAAGGAAAATATGCATCTAAATAATTTAGAATTTTATTTTTCAAATGACGTGCAAATTTGAAAAGTAAGAAAGATTTTTGTGAAAGATTTTACTTTGAAGGCCACATGTTAAGGTAAGAGAAGACAAATAGAGTTAGAATTTGTGAATCTAGCGGCGCATTATGATCGACGATACGATAAATGCAAGCGATAACAAGGGAAAAACTATTGTAGCCTTGGAATTTCTATTTCCATACCTTATCGACGACGCGCCGAGTCTATTTTTAGACTTAATTCCAGTTTGGAGCTTCAAATAAGCTTCCTTATGCGTGGAATATTTGGAGTAAATCTAGGGCAGCGAGGAAACTTCCAGTACTACAGGAATAGGAAGATTATAGAGTGGTAAGAATGTTAAATTCTCCACCTAAATTCCTTTTTTCGGCGTAGGAGTAAAGTTTAGAAAGCGAATTTTCGATGCATTAGATTTTTGGATGGTTGGAATTGGATGCAAAAATTGGTTGTTTCATACTTCTTTTCATAGGAATATGGAGGTTTTGGTTGAAAAGATGTCCAAAAGCTGCATACACACATAACTGCCAATACACACACACACACACACATATAGGTTTTTTGCATCACATTTTCAAAAATGTTTTCAAAGATATGCATTCATATTGGAGGATCTGATTTAGAATCATTTTGCATACATAATTTCTATATGTCGATACAGTAATACACTATGCATTTGAGCACGTTGGTTGCAAAATTGGTTGAACACTCATTGGTTGTGTAGTTTAGAATAATTAGGGGCGAAAACCATGAATTAGTCATTGGTGAAATTTCAGGTGCGAAATTCTTTTTAAGGGGGAAAGAATGTAACACCCCATAATTTTGCGTTAGTTATTTAATTGGTTATCTAGTTAGTTAATTACGTTTGAAAGATGGAATTTGTGCAAACGATGGAATTTGACCACGAAACTTGCACCATTGCGTTCATGGTAAAATTCTAAGCAACTTTCATATTTGGGTTTTGCAATCGGGGTCCAAACGAAGAAGTTATGGACAAAAAATGAATTTGGAAAAGAAATAATTCGAATAGGAAAATTAACATTTTATATTAATTAACCCGGGTGCATAGGTTGACTCGCCACTATGAGCAGTCGACCGGGGGCGGTCGACCCATATGTACGGGGCCATCGACTACTCCCTGTATGGTGGCTACGGTTAGCCTAAGCCCAATGATCCAGATTTAATATATTTTGATCTAACGGTTCTGGTTGATTCTAGCGTCTATAAATTCAGGTCTAACCCTTCCTTCTCCTCTCATATTTTTCTAGAGGCAGTAGCGAAGCTCTACCATTTTCTCTTCTCCACTTTCTTTCTAAATTATAAAAATAAAATATTTATATTTATTTCTGTATTCATACAAATTGGATAAGTATAGAAATCTAATAAAAAGGAGAAGAGAATCAACTATATGTTTATTTGAGGTAAGCTATATATACTTGTATATTTGTATCTATATTTTCTTCCAATCCCAAATCTCTTCTCAGATCTATAATTCTTATGTATGTATATACCCTTTTTATACATATTTGATGGATTAAAAGGATTTGGAGATCAATTTAAGGTTCAACTTTAGATTTGGAGATTTGTGTAACATCCTCTATCTAGAGGCCCAAAGCTAAGCGCTACAGATGCTGCAACATCTATAGTATTAAATTCCGACGACTAAATACAGCTATATTGATGGTATCTATAATATCTGAAGCACTTGAATATGAAACAAATCTCAGGTTTCAAAACATCAATTTTTCCATTACATTTTAAACACATGTTCCATATTCAATTTACACAATCCCAAAAAGTTTCCTAGGCAATGATCAAACATACTTATTACAAAATACGCCAAGAACGATATATGAAGATGCCCCCCTGGACGACCAGAGTAATATAGTCATAACTGACTTAATACACACAGCGGAAATAAATAACAAAAACAAGAACTACAACTCCTAAATAGTTATCCATTAGCCTCCTGCTCGCCTTCGGTAGCTTTATTCGTCATCCTACTAAGAACCTATATACCTCAACCCTCAGCCTACTCAAATCAATTTTGAGCACTCGAAAGTTTAAGGGGAAAAACATAAACTTCGAGTCAGACATAAAGCCTGGTGTGAATAATAATATACATTTCGGCTATTAATGTTAAGTGAGACCATGCCGCTTCGTGGAACATGTTTCCCCTCACTAATATCCTTTTAAAACATATCTTTCTTTCGCAAACCTTTTTTTCCTGCAACCAAAACTGGTTAAAAACCGTAAAGCATTATTATATAAACATACATATCAGGTAATAAATGAACTATCTGTTCGAACACTTTAGTTTTTTTTAGCTGACTATTAACCTTTGGGTGACTAGGGCCTACCAGACAATAGAATTTTTATTATCTAACATCTGTTAGACACTCCTCTTCTGGATGGTCTGTCCCTAACTATCTGTTAAATACTTCTCTTCTGGATGGTTTGTCCCTAATTTAATATCTCCCAAGGTTACCTGATCCTAATGGTTTTGCGGGCTCACCAATAACCTATCTGTATACAAATATATATTCCCTTCTGTGTGTAGTCATAATTTTAGTCTTACCCATGATAAAGCCCTACACACTGGAATTTTGGGCAAAATTAGCTGGGGCTAACAGCTAATGTATATGGCGCGACCCTATACCAGTCTCATTTGGTATTCTAATATCTAAGTCATTTTACTTAGGGATCCCTTTCCATAATTTTTCCAGTAAACCTTTTTAAATTGATTTAAAACCTTTAAATCTAACTCACACAAGGAAAAAACATATACTCTAGGCTTTACTCAAAATCACCTTGCCATGTGATATACACACACACACACACACTTTACTCAAACCTTAGTTATTGAAAATAATTAAACCTTTAAAAGCACCCCTTTCGAGACCAAGTAAAACCCTTCATTTATCTAGGCCGAAAGGCCAAAAACCTTCCTTTCGAACCCATACTCAAAACCCTTTCAAAACAATCAGAAAAAACCTTCCTTTCGACTCCTTAAAACCATTGGGGAACTGCCCCTTCGAAACCATTCTTAAAACCTTTTGAAAGCATCAAACCTGTATAAACACAAACCTTTCGAAAGCACTTATGTTTAATTTAAAACATGTGGAAAACACCTTTCAAAATCATCTCTTTCGAAACCATTGGGTTCTACCTTCAATAGAGTAAAAGGGTCAGTTAAAATCATTTAAGTCAAAGCCAACCTTTTGAAACATATTTCTAAGTAAAGAAGTGATGGTGTTGAAACCACCCTTTCGAAAGCATTGGAGAAGTGGCTAATCTTAAAAGCTAAGTATATCTTTTGAAACCATTGACTTCGAAATGTAGTAAGGTGGAAGCTAGAGGTTTCGACCCCTTCGAAAGCATTACTTAAAACAAAAGAGCACAACCCACTCAAAACCTTTTCTTTAAAAACATTTGACCTAGTCGAAAGCTAACCGAGTTGAAAGCTATCCCTTCGAAAGCAAAGTAGGCGCTACCTTTAATTAAAACCAAGGCATACTTCAACCCCATCAGAACCCAGCGTTTCGACTACCTACCTCTCGCCTCTATCCAATATGCTACGTACCAAGTAAATTGATACCATGTGCATTGGTTTCGAAAGCATGGTGGCGAAACGTCCTAGTCGGAACCCCTAGTGCCAAAAGTGGTGGAACATGCTAAAATCATGCAAATTTTGTTTTTAACTTAAAAGAGAAACACTTTTCAACTAACCCACTATGTTTGTCAAATTTTCATTGGTTGCTAAATATCTTTTTCAAAAGTTCTGCCAATATTTCAGAAATAAACAATAATTTTAATTTACAAAATACCCATTCTCCTTAAATATATACATATATATATAACATTTAATCCCATACCTTAAATAATTTTATATATTCATCAGAACTCTTAGGAAAAATCTATGAAAATTCAAGAAAAACCAAATTAATATGTTTTATAACATATATTAACCTTAGACCCAAATAATTAATTATTTAGCTGCAAATAATTTGAAAACCAAATAATCATTTTCTTTACTAAAAAATTAATATAAAATCCGCAGTAATTTAGAAAATTATGAAAATTTAAACCCATCTCTAAAATATTATTTCTGATCTATATTTAAATTTGCAAGCTATTTGGATCTCATTTAATAGGGTTTTCATATCAAAACATATCATAAAAATCAATATGAACATGCATAAATCATCAACAAGCATATATAAACTTTTAATCATTCATAACATGGCATTATCATAGAAAATAATTCAGATTCATTCATAAAATTGAAAATCATAGAAAAATGAGATGTAGTAATTATTCACTTTCGCTTTGTGATTAAAGATGTGAGATTTGAAATGAATTTGATGTTGATTAAGCTTCCCCTTTATCTTTTTTCTCCTTACTCTTGAAAGTGGTGGTCGGCCTCTCTCATAGTTTTGAATTTTGTGAATGAGAATGAATGAATTCACGGCTAAGGGGTTTAGGGTATTAGAACACCCATTTTCCTAATTTACCCATTAATTATTTCCTAACACATCTTATTCATGCTATCTCGTTTTGATTTACACATTAACATGGCACAACAACCCTTGTTTAATTCAATTCTCGATCCCTTAATCATCACATTATTTAATTTAATTTAGCTAATTAAATATCCTAATTAATGTTATTAAAAATATGGGGTGTTTCAATTTGGATCGCATGTAAAATGCAAGTGTAAAATTTTATATATTTTTTATGATTCTATATTTATTCCATTGGCATACGTTTGATTCATATTCTTGTTTTAGATCTACTTTGGGTTCCGATGGGGTTTGAAATATTTCATCGACATACGTTTGATTTATATTTTCCTCTACATATTCTTGTTTTAGATCTATTTTGAAATATGTTCAAACCTAGATCTGGAAATCAGTCCCAAAGATTTTAGAATTTGGATGATGTATATTTTTATTCCAGATCTGTACTTGGGTGTTCCTATTTCTGGATTATCGACCAATTTGTGCTAGGTTGTAGATTTTCCGTAGTTTAATTTATGGAAGAACATCCATTTGATTTTTATAGATTTGTTTACATTTTCCATTTTCCATTCAAAATGCGACGTTTGATTTAACAAGGAATATCCAAATTATCCATTCCATTTAATTTCATATGGAAATCATAGTGGAAAATCTTCCTAAGGAATCTAATTCCACCAAATTAAATATGGAAAGCATATTCTAGTTAAATACTTGTGACTATAATATATTTAGATAACAATAGATAGTTTTATTGTGTAGTCTATATGTATTTATTGCGTTAATAAATAAGAACATCGTTTATTCATGTGTTGTTTATACGTAATGTTCGTTTGTTATTATTATATTTAGAGAAGCGAATGGTAGAATTAGGAAGTGTAGTAATTCCTATGGATGGGCAATAAATTAGAAATTGCCAATAATTAATAGAAAATAAAATATTGTAACCCTAATTAATAGATAACTAATGGGAAATAATGTATAGGATTAGATTAGGGGTTACAATTGGTTAGTATGGAAATTAAAGGCTGTATCTCCAATTAATGGGCAATTACTGAAAATAAATTAGGGAGTTACAATTAATAGGGACAGTTGGATAAAAAGGGACTGATAAAAATAGAATAGATATAAAAAGGTTACTAATTTGAAATTAGTAATCATACAAAAATATATTAGGAAATGTCTATTAGGATTGTATGGATAAATTGACATTTATGAGCATTAAAAAGGGGATTTATGGGTAGATAAGTATTTAAGGTAAATCTTATTGTCTTAGGTAAAAGGAGAATATGTCAGCTAAGTTCAATGTCTACCTAAGATAATATAAGTAAAGACTTAGATGGTTAATTAGACTTAGTAGGTTAGTGATGCGTGGTCAGTAGAGTCACTCGACGGAAGACTACCCTTTACTTTAAAGCTACCAACAGTCAGGTGCACTTACTACCGATGTGAGATATCACTAATTCTGGGACCTGTGATGGTGTGAGAGAATGGATCTGCTTTCTTAATTGAAAAGTATTAAATGGTCCAAATTTGAAATTAGAAGCGATAAGGGATATCTCCATAGGGGTTCGTTTCTGGTTGAGGTATTAAGTGGCTGTAGGGTTCGCCTCTCTCCTTAAAGGAAGTATTAAGTAACCTATTAAGATTCAAATAAACGAGGATACATCCAAAAAGGTTCACTTCGATGTCGAGGTATTTAGAGGCTATTGCAGGGTACACCTCCCTATCAAAAGAAGTAACCTAATGAGATTCTATATTTACAATTAAGAGTGATGATGGATATCTCGGGAAGGGTTCGCTTAGGGTTTGAGGTACTAAGTGACCGATCTAGGATTTTCCTCTCTCCTATAAATAAAGTACTGAGTAGCCCAATAAAATTTTCGAGCAATATTAGCTAGTTAGTACCAGTGAGGAGTCCGCTTTGAGGTTTGGTATTAAATGGCAAAGGCCTACCTATAAATATGTATTAAATCGTCAGAGGTCTTCCTAGTCCTTGTTAACTAGGTATTAAGTGGCTTGACTATAGTCTCTCACATTGCTAAGGCTTTAATAACAATAGATGCCATATTAGTATGGCTATTATAAATTATAAGGCCATAGATAATGGTTAAAGGTCTCTGTTGCTAGGACCATGGACCAATAATGATGACACTAGAAGTGTACCTTGGGAATAGGTCTTAAATGAAGGAGTCTACCTGGATTGAAGTCTTAAGTGGCAAAGTATGCCTATTTCTCTTTTAAAAGTATTCCGTGGTGATAGTAGAAGCCCGCTTCATATTTAAAAGTACAAAGTGGCAAATGGTTTTGAAAGTATTGAGTGGTTGATAAGGCTTCATGTAACAACCCTGAAATTTGGATGTTTAATAAAAAAATAATAATAATGATTTAAATTATAAATTTAAATAAAAAGTTGATTTTTTAAATAATAGATGTTAAATAATAGATGTATTCCTTAGAATGCGAATTTTAAAATGTAATAGTATCAGTGAAGTAATGTATATGTGAATATTTTAGTAAATTATAAGTAAATCATTTATTAAAAATTAGTGAAATGATTTTGTATTTTTTATTTTGTTTACAAAAGATTGTTTAAAAAGTAATGAACTCTTGTTAAAATGAATAGAAGCTTTTTAATTAATAAATATCTAAGAAGTCATATTTTATTTATTTACTTTGATACTAGATTTTAATCTAGTAGTAATTTTTCATTAAGCTATTTTAATGAAAGAATAGAGGAATAAAAAAATTATTTCATTTTTGGGCTGTATATATACTAGTTTTAGGCCAAAGCCCATTAAACTTTTAAGAATGAGGACGATTTCTCATAAAACAATGTGTTGTGCGTACTTTGCTTTTCAAAATTCATTTTTCAGCAAACAAACCGAAAGGAAGAAAAAAATCCTTACTTCTCTTTTATAAACCCTAGTTTCTAATTCCCAATTCTCTAGGAGTTCAATTAGTAATCTTTGAAGCAATTAATTTCAGGTAAAGGAGACTAAACATAATTATATTTCAATTAGTAAAATTTTATTTCAGTTTCTGTTAGTAATTTTTGTTCCTTTTTGCTGTTTTGATGAATAATACTACTGTTTTGAATGAATTAGTGTATTGTTGTTTATTTGCTACCAAATTCAAGAAGAAATGTGAGTTTATAACTTATCGAGTGGAGTTTACTAACTTAAAATAAACATTTGAGTAAGCTCGATTGGTTATGAGACATGTGATAGTTACTTGAATGATTACTTATAGGAAGTTTATAACACTTATTTCGTCGACTTTTAGACTCTCCCTTGGGTATGTCGTTTTATGCGGCTTATATGTTTTTTCGAGACCCATTTTTGTGTTACACTTTTACAAATGAGTCATTACATGTGATGTGCTCGTACTTGTGTGACATGCTATGAACTTGTCTATTAGGCTCACTATTGACAACGACGAGAGATGTACTCATATTTGTTGTTGACTTACGATGTGCTTGTCTTATAGTCGACTGATGAAGTGTTTACGTATTTACATGCGATTTGCACACCGTTGATATTAGATTGGTGAAGTGCTTATTTAATTACGTGAAAAGAGCATGAAGATGAATATTAACTTGCAAAGTTCTTGTCATTTGCTTGCATTTATGGTTGCAAATTTCCATGATCTAACTAATGATTGATATCACTTTGATATTTTGTTTGAATGAACGTAATTTAACCTTAAGACATGAAGTTTTATACGAAGTATAAGTAAAATTTTGAAGTATAATCCATGATGTTTTACCCTTGATGTTTTCGTAGCCTATTATTCTATGGATTAATCTTTTTGATAATTAGAGACAGTCCGACCCGGGTTTTATTTTAATACTCGGGTCAGACCGAGACTTGGCAAATAGCAGAGACTTTTGGCTTTGGACTTGGGCTAGCTTGGGTAGAAGTTATGCGAGTTATATATATTTTTCCTTAGTTTATTTTGAGATGATGACTTATGCATGATGTATATTATTTGAGATGTAGACCCGTTTTGTACTTGGTGATGTACCTTAGTCCTTATGTATGTTATATGATATGTCATCTATTATATCTATCAATGCGATCTATGATTATATATCTCTGATGTTTTGTATTGTTTTGAATCATAATAAGCCATAATAGTATTGTTTTGTGCGTGGATTGTATCCATGGAATTCCTCTTCATAAAAAGAATAAATTTGTATATTCAACGTATTCGATGCTCTCCCAAAGTAATATTATGGATGGTCGCTCCTAAACAGCCTTATTCTCTACATTAGCAAATGATATTACTTTGTTAATATTCTTTGTTAATGAGGGCATAAAGGTGGGGCGTTGCAGTTGGTATCAGAGCAAGGTTCAAAATTATATAGGATACGAGAAACATGATTCTTTGCCTAGACAGACTCAGAGTCCCGTCCCTTGGATGTGCAGGGTAAGTGTTACCTCTTTTTAGTAGTAGATTATATATAATAGTAGGGATATTATAGGAACATATTTGTGTTATTTCTTCTTATGGGTTATGTGGTTATATCTCACGTGTGGAAGGAGTGAGATATGGCTGGTTGTGGGAATACTCGTTCGGACTCGGGACCGCCCAACATTTGTGGACAGGAGGGAGCATTCATAACTTCTGAGCAGATTTTGGAGATTGCTCGAGCAGTCTAGACTTCTAGTGCAGCCCATACCCATCCTCTCGTTAATCGTTCAGCTTTTACCTACATGTATAGTGACATTGTTCACCTTAGTGGGAAGCAATTTACTGGCACCGAAGGAGTCATAGGAGTTCAGGTTTGGCTGAAGACATGTGAGCGGATCTTTACTCACATGGAGTTATCAGGTGCTCATAGGGTTTAGGTGGAATCGAGTCAACTACAAGAGAGGGCTTTGGATTGGTACGACTTGCTTGTGGTAGAGATAGATAAGGCCGAGTTGACTTGTAAGGAGTCCACAGGCCCTTTTGAGTTGAAGTTCATGCCTAAAGAAGAGAAGGTAACCTTAGCCCGTAGATTCATTGACACAAAGCAAGGCAAATTCTCAATTTCAGAATATTTGGCTACATTCGAGTCCTTGTCCATGTATGGATTGGAGCTTATCCGCACCCCACTACATAAGAATCAGAAGTTTGTCTATAGATTGAGGAAGAATTTGAGGAGAACACTTCTGACTCAGCTTGAAGTTTCATCTGAGAAGCTTGTGGATTCTGTGCTTTGACTTGAGGAGATGTAGAAGGAGAGTAGCGATGAAGACCCCAGCGAAAGAAAGAAGTCATCTATAAGAGGAAGGTGCCACAAGATAAGAAAAAGCCTGGAGTTTCAAATAAAGAGGCGAAGAAGCAATATTCTAATTACACTACCAAAGGCGTGCTTTAGGCGAGTGTTTCAATTGTGGAGCTAAAGGTCATTTTCGTGAAGAACTGCCCTAAGCCCAAGACTTGTCCCTACTGTAGGAAGGAAGGACATTTAGTTTCTGCTTGTCCAGTTGCTCCTAATAAAGCAGTTCGAGGACCTAGCTAGTATTAGGTAGCTTCTCTCTCTTCATTTTCAATTCTTAGGACCTCTTTCTTTAGTTTAGATTCTGTCATTGGGTCGATCAGCATAGGTGCATTTTTAGTCACCCGTGTCAAATGAGCATCTAATGTTATCTCTTTGGATGTTGGAGGTGAATTTCTTTCCTTAGAATTTAGTAGTAAGTATGGGTTGTGTGGTGGATAATTTAGTAGAAATCTTCCACTTGAAATAATTAGTTGTTTTGTGTGATTAAAACATGTTTCTGATTGTTAAATGAATTGGAAGATGATTAAAAACGTGGATTTAATATAATTTAAACGAGGTTAGTAAGTTAATTTTTTAGGGAAATTATTTTGAAATAGTAATTTAAAAGATTGGGAATTTATTTAGTGTCAAATAATCGGTTGAGTGGTTAGTAATCTTGGTCGATGTAGGTGCACACGGATCGATAGAGATTTCTTAAATGCTTAAACGAGAATTTGAGACACGATAAAAGTCTAAATTTATTTTATCTTTAGTAGTATATATATGTTATTTTATAAAGATAATTAGTTCAAGAATTTTATTAAGAAGATTTCTAGTTTTAATATTTTATTTGGGATAAATTGAAAAGTTTCAAGTAAAATTGTTGTTGAAATTTTTTAAAAAGTGCTGAAGTAAAAATGCCATTTCTTTTGATTGGCAAACCCATTTTTGTTGAAACATTTTTGTACTGAAATATAATTCCATAAGGAAGAACTTTTGTTTTGATCACTTTTCCATATTTTTAAAATTTCTAGGTCAAAATCATGTTTTAAACAAAGCCATAAATTCCGCCCCCGTTAAATTTTCTAAGTTATAACCTGAGATTATTTTAATCATAACTTCTGAACCATTGATCCGATTTTGATAAACTTGTGCTTCCTGGAAAGCTATTACAGTAAAGAAAAACTCCTATTTTATAAGCTTTATCAAATTGTGCTTTATATTAATTGTCAAATACATTTGTATAAGGAGTTAGAAATAAAAGAATTTTCAATTTATGAAAATATTAAAGTTGCAAATAATAATTGAGCATATATGTTATTTTCTTAAGTTAATAATAAAAAGAGATTTAATCTATATTTTCAACTTTATTTTGGGTTAATAATAATTAAAATTTTAACGAAGAAATGCATTGTGTTTAGATAATTGCACAATTATTTATATACTTGAATAATTTTGTATGATGTGTGGTGATTTAGCGTTAAATTTTAGTAAAGAAGCATTACCAAACTTTAAATGAGCTATAGACATTCTCGAATATGGAAATTACGGTTGTTTATATACTTGAATAATTTTGTACGAAATTAGGTGATTTAGCTTTAAATTTTAGTAAAGAAGCATTACTAAACTTTAAATAAGTTATAAACTTTTTCGAATATGGAAATTGAGAGGACACAATTTCTTTAACAGGGAAGTCTGTAACAACCCTGAAATTTGGATGTCTAATTTAAAAAAATAAAATAGCGATTTAAATTGTAAATAAGAAGTTGATTTTGTTAAATAGTAGATGTATTCTTTAGAATTCGAGTTCCATAGTATAATAATATTAGTGAAGTAATGTATATGCGAATATTTTAGTAAATTATGTATAGATCCATTTATTAAAAATTAATGAAATGGTTTTTTATTTTTTATTTTGTTTATAAATGATTATTTAAAAATTAGTGAACTCTTGTTAAATTAAATAGAAGATTTTTTATTAGAAAATAAATAAGGAGTCAAATTTTATATATTTACTTCGATATTATATTTTAATCTACTAGTAATTGTTTTGAAAGAATAGAGGAATAAAACACTTTATTTCATTTTTGGGTTGTATATATACTAGTTTTGGGTCAAAACCCATTAAGCTTTATAGAATGAGAAGGATTTCTCATAAAACAAAGTGCTCTACGTACTTTATTTTTCAAAACTCATTTCTTAGCAAACAAAAAGGAAGGAAAAAAAAATCTTTAGTCCTCTTTTATAAACCCTAGTTTCTAATTTCCAATTCTCTAAGAGTTCAATAAGTAATCTTTGAAGCAATTAATTTTAGGTAAAGGGAACTTGACCTAGTTCTCTTACAATTTGTAAATTTTGATTTTAGTTTCTGTTAGTAATTTTGGTTCCTTTTTTCTATTTTAATGAACAATACTATGGTTTTGATTAAATTAGTGTATTGCTGTTTATTTGCTACCAAAATCAAGAAGAAAGGTGAGCTTATAACTCATAACTACTTCTAATTCTTAATTCATTTACTGTTTAATTTTTTTATAACTGGTTGAATGAATTAAATTCATTGTTGATTGTGCATGTTAGATGTTATACTCTCTGCTAGCTGAAAACTCCAAGAGTATAATCCCTTATAGCATCGAATTTAAGATAGCGAATTGCTTGCATGTTGGTTAATTCATCACCTAGGAAGCTAATAGAAGTCGCAGTTCAAAAATCGACGAAAATGGACCAATGAGGAGGCAGAAGCATTGCTTGGAACACGTTTTAGGATCATCAACGGTCCTCCGGTCCACGTGGCTCGGTTCATCTATCGTGGCATGGAATGTGTTCTAGGCCATGCTTTGTGGTCTCCCCATTCGCCCGTTCAATCCCCTATTTGCACGAAGTATTCTTGATGTTATGCACTATGTTCTAGTGCTTTAGTTTTGATGATTTGGAAGTGTATTATCAAGTTTTAAATTAATGAATTGATGAATTCATTTTGAAGATTTAAGTCTATAGGTAGCTACTATGGATATATGAAGTCACACATGATGTTGCACACAAGTTTATTTCATAATTTTAAACTAGTGGTTTTAATCGAATGATTTCTAATCCAAACGTTTTCCAAATAATTTCAAGCAATATACATTTTTATGTAAAGGAGATTTGAAATGTGATTATATACATATGAAAAATATTAATTATAATCCCAAGGATTTCAAATTAGTTTAGAACAATGGTTTTAAAGAGTGTATTTACAAATACCTATACAAAAATTTATAAATAATTTCCAGTCTATATGTATGTATATATTCTAATTTATAAAAGAATAGTTTCAAGAAGGATTTCAAAGTGAATTTTTTCCCTAAACTTGCACGACGTTGATTGAATGATAAATCGATTTAAAGGGTTTAATAAAATGAGTGGAACAGAACACTCGCGTTTGTTTTGCCGATTAATTCTTAGACTTGTTTGAATGAACATATATTTTGCATGAGTGGGATTTTATAATTACATAGTAAATAATAGAGTATCGCTTGGGACATTGCACGATACTTATCTAGTTACTATTGGAAGTAGATCACACTTACCGAGTGGAGTTTTTGCCTATCAAAATGGGAAATGAGAGAGCCAAAGACTAAATTAAAGCAAACATTTTAGTAAACGTGAGTTATTTTGGGACATGCGGTAATTACTTGAATGATTACTTATAGGAAGTAGATAACACTTATTTCATTGAGTTTTAGACTCGTCCTTGGGTATGCCATTTTATGCGGATTGTATGGGTTTTTACGACCCGATTTGCGTTACTCTTTTATAAATAAGTTATTATGTGCACTGTGCTAGTACTTGCATGACATGCGATAAACTTGTTTATTAGGCTAGCTATTGATGATGATGAGAGACATACTCGTATTTTTTGTTGACTTGAGATATGCTTGTCGTATAGTCAACCGACAAAGTGTTTAGTTATTTACGTGCGATTTGAACACCGATGATTTTAGATTGGTGAAGTGCTTATTTAATTATATGCAAAGAGCATGACGATGAATATTGACTTGCGAATTGCATGTCGTTTTCTTGCATTTATGGTTGTAAATTTCTATGCTCTAATTAATGATTGATATCACTTTGATGTTTTGTTTGAATGAACTTAACTTAACCTTAAGACGTGAAGTTTTATACAAAGTATAAGTAAATTAGTGAAGTATAATCCATGATGTTTTTACCCTTAATGTTTTTATAGCCTACTATCCTATAGACTAATCTTTTTTGATAATTAGAGATAGTCTGATTCGAGTGTTATCTTAATTCTTGGGTCAGACCGATACTTGGCAGGTAGCAAGAACTTTTGGCTTTAGAGTTGGGCTAGCTTGGATAGAAGTTATGCTAGTTATATATATTTATCCTTGGTTTATTTTGAGACGATGATTTATGTATGAGGTATATTATTTGAGATGTAGACTAATTTTATACTTGATGACGTACCTTAGTCCTTATGTATATTATATTGTATGTCATCTATTATATTTATTGATGCGATCTATTATTCTGTATCTATGATGTTTTATATTGTTCTGAATCATAATGAGCTATAGTAGTACTATTTTGTGCCTGGATTGTATACGTTGAACTCCTCTTCACAAAAAGAATAAATTTGTATATTCAACATATTTGATACTCGCCCAAAGCAATATTATGGATGATTGCTCCTAAATAGCCTTATTCTCCACATTAGCAGGAGATATTACTTGTTTATATCCTTTGTTAATGAGGGCATAAAGGTTGGGCATTACACTTCATAAGTATTTTGTACCTTAGGGATGGGTAGGTAAGTAATTGTGTGTGCAAAGCAAGGTTAGATTAGAATTGCTAACCCTAATAGACATAACAATTATATAGAAACCAATCGGTATAAATTTATGTTATGGACAATTTATAGATTTTCCAGTCACCAGAACGTTGTTCTGTCCCCCTCCACATTACAATTCACAAGATAGATTTAAAGGAACATGTCACTAGAGATGGATGTGTTTAGTTGTTAGAGAAATCTTCTTTTCTCTCATGCTTGATGCTAATGTGACAATCTTCTATCTAAGGAATACCATTAATTCCAAGGTAGTAGTCATAATCAGTATTCTTATCCTATTATTGTTTCCGCTGTGAGTTTAGATTTATATCAATCTATGATAACGCTCATGCTTATTTGGAGGTACCAAATCCAACGATATGTGCTTTGATGGACTTGGGTTTCGATTTTTGTCGAAAGTTAGGCTTATTAAGGTCGGGTTGTTACAGGTTCCACGTGAATAACGGAAACTGAATTGAGCAAGAAGGGTATGGTATCCAAATGGAGAATGAGGGCTCGGGTGTATGTGCTAAAGAATCGTTGATGCTCGGAGTGTTTTCGATTGTACTTGAAGCAGGGGTATTATAAGTAGGGATGCCCATGGATTGTTAGCAAGGATCTGATTACCTTAGACCTATGGCTTTGGGTCTAGTTTCCAGCTTTGGGCTACATGACACGTATCCATCTTTGGGCTACAAGGTACGAGAGTATAACAAGAACTGGGATTTCCATTAGTCCTCTACAGTAAATGGGCTATACGAGTTATCATATATTCAGAGCACTGGGACGAGTGATAGTGAGTCTTATTTGATAGATGCTATGGTCGCTCTGGTTGCTTTCCTTCAGTAGGCTATCACTCAAGGATATCATTGAAAGTAAGTATTGGAGATAGGGATACTTGGACAACCACTATGGTATTCTATATTGTACCTTTATGATATTGTAGGTTAGCATATTATACTGTTATATGCTAACTCTTTGGTTGTAGGGACAGGTCAGGCATGGTTCGTGTACTTTTGTTACTTACCATATTTACTTGCATAGTATTTTAAGATTTATGTACCGCTCACACCTGACAATTGTCTGACCTAAGGCTTTATGCTTTGCTTCTTATTATCTTGGGTACTCTTAAATGAGTAGACTAGATAATAGGTCTAGATGACGTAGTAGTTGTTCGGAGGACGAGCTAGATGGAGCTATCTTGTATTATATACTTATATGGATTCTATGTTATTCCGCTGTGCAGCATTGGGGTGCCTTAGAAGTGACTGCGTATACTTATATTTAAGAAAGTTATTGAGTTTGTTTCCATTGTATAAACTCTATGTCATTTGATGTATAACTATGTGGATCTGTATTCTGATGATTTATTCATATAGTTATTACCACCTCTTCTATTATATCGGTGATATTATATTTTATCCATAAGTTGTGAGATATGACAGGTCATATGTTATGTTTATAATTGTTCATCTTGATGATCGTCCTATATCGGTCGGACACGAATGCAGTGCACTATTTAGTTATTATCTATGCCGGTGGTTTAAGTCGGTCGTCATAAAAGATTTTGTGGAGATCATTATAATGGTATAAAGTTAGCCAAGAAAGTTATGAGACATGGCTTCTATTGGTATCGAATGACTAGCCATGCAATCAATTATGTAAAAAGGTATGAAAATGTCAAAAGTTCTCTAAGATCCCACGTCTTCCACTAAGAGAATTGACTTCAGTCTCAAGCCCATGGCCTTTTGATGTATGTGGAATTGACCTAATCGGACCACTGCCTATATCCAAAGGAGGAGCTAAATATGCAGTGGTAGCCGTTGGTTACTTCACAAAGTAGGTGGAAGCAGAACTGCTTCCAAATATCACATTGGGAAAAGCTATCAAGTTTGTAATCAAGAATATTATTACCAGATTCGGAATTCCACAAAAAATAATATTCGATAATGGAACTCAATTCGAAAGAGAAGAATTCACCCGATTCTGTAATAGGAATGGAATCATCAAAAAGCTTTTCATCTGTAGCTCTCCCCAAGGCTAACAGACCCGTGGAAGCTGCCAACAAAAATATTAAGACCATCCTAAAGAAATGATTGGACAAGGAAAAAGGAAATTGAGTAGAAGAATTACCTTTTGTTCTGTAGGCATATAGACCTCTGTTAAACCGCAGCTGGGCATACCCCATATTCCTTTATGTATAGATGTGACGCCATGCTCCCAATTGAGGTTGAAGTACCTTCTCATCGAAGGGTTGCATATGAATTTAATCTAAATTGGGAAGGGCTTGGTCAAAGAACCTCCTAGAGGGAGGATAGGGTAAGCCATTGTTCCTGGCCAAAGCTGCGATGACCCGTTTCTTCGACTCTCAGAAATCGACGTTAATACATTCTCGGTATTCACGTGTCGCAAATCCAGGTGTCGGAGAAGTGGATTCTCAAGGGTAAGAAAGAAAATAAAGATAGAACAAAATCTCACATATATTTATTCAACATAAACTTTATAGTGGAAATTAAAATACATTGATTAGAGTTAAACATGAAAATTATAAATTCTTGTCCTTACAAATGCAAAATAGTATAGCACCAGAGTATGGTGGAAATAGATAAAAATCTTCAGAAAAATCTTCTAACTCCATGCTTCGAGCTCCATCTAGATTTATTCCAAACTAAACCTGACTACTAGGCTGCTTGGGAATATTAGGGCACCCGGAGTTTAAGGGAAAGGAAATAAACTCCGGGTCAGTCATGGGACTTGTGTGAAACTCAAAAATGCACGTTCTGAAAACTAAAAGGTATCTCATAAAACCACGCGACACATAAACACGGAATGGGTTTTTACCTTATGATAACCAAATCTTTATTACGTATAAGATAAGGGATATTATTTTTAATGACATTTCTTTGAAAACATTTGCAAATAAACTTATTAATCTTAGCCAAAATTGTTACACTAATTAAATTCCAACGTAGTAGCCACAAAGTGGGTTCTACAAAAAAAATGGCAAGCATTTATTGGAAATTCATTTTTGTAACTCTACTCATTTTAAAAAAAATTAAAAGATTTTTAGAATTTAGTTCATATTTATAAACAATTTTAAAATATCATTTTCAAAGAAATCTAGTTATAGATTTTGAACTGCAAAACCACAATTTTTCAAAAACTTGTTTTACTCATATTTCAAAAGCTACTTATCGGAATCTCGATTTTCTTTCTTTTTTGAAAGTTATGGATATAGTAGTTCGGAAAATTCTTTTCTCAAAGAATTCCGAGCTAAATTCCATTCTATATACTCATTTGACTTTTCTGGCTTGAAATCGCGAACTGCCGTTATGCGACGCGCCTATTTTTGACTAAATTTTCAATTAACATTTAAACTACACCAAAACACTGTGAAATGTTAATAAAACTTTCCAAACTTATTTTTAAACCATTTTAAAGAGGTTTAACATTCCATATGCACCAATTCATTAAATAAAGGAAAGTGTTTTCCTTTGTATGCTTATTGACATGTATTTCCATGACTTGCATATATATATATATATATATTTAACATTCATATTAAACATCCAAACTTGATGATCATAGCATATTAAACATCTACTGCAAACATCATATCATCATCCAAGAATAAAATATAAGTATGAGTTTCTCACCTTCATTTTTCCAACGAGCTAGTCTACAATCAGCTATAGCTTCGCTATTGTCGCACCGGAGCTTATGGATGAGTCAACGACCTTAGGAAGACCACGAACCAAGTTATAAAAGGTGGAAGAGCTTAGCCATAGTGTTGATGAGGGATGGCCGTGAGTTTAGGAAGGGGAATGGAGGAGAGTCGAACTAGTTTTGAAGTAAATCGATAATTTATATGTATTATTCGATTTTAAATTTCTTTTGCTAAATAATTTGCCATAATTTTGTTAAGCATAGAAGCCCTAAAAAGAAGCTTAAAGTGGAGAAGAAGATGATAAAAATATGGTGAAAAATATGAGAAAGTGGATAGGTATTTATAGGAGAAAATTTGAAACAAATATCTAACGGTGAAATTACCATTTTTCCCTTGACCCACAACCCTCCTAGCCCCCTATTGCACGACTCCCTCTGTGACATGTGATGGTGACGTTGAGGTGATGGCATGATGATGGTGTGGTACGATGAGTTGATTTTTGTTTTTTTGTTGCTTAAATGTTGAGTCTTAGGAAATTATTTAATTATTTTTTAATATGTATATATTTAAGTGTTCATGTACATATATATATATATATATATGTGTGTGTGTGTGTGTGTGTGTGTGTGTGTGTGTGTGTGTTATTATGTGCATATGACATATATATGCATGTACATGTATGTGCATAAGAGGATAACAACTTTTCAAATGACTTTGAACAACTTTTGTTTGTTAAATCGTTGAAAACAGGAAAACCGATCATCTGTCACATTTTCACTTATTAATTTATATACATATATTTGTAAACCAAATTTGAAAACAAATTTCTTATCATTATTAATAAATTAAAACGATCACATTTCATTTATAAAATCATATAAATTAATATTGATAATTATTTACAGCAATTGCCATTATACAGATAAAGCGATATCGATTTTTCCTTATATTTTTGAATCAATTATTTGTCTTTATAAAATTATCATAAATGTTTTCTTAAAACTTTATTACTATTTAAAATGAATACTATCATTTAAAAATAATTAATGGAATTATAATAATTATTTATATCATTAAATCCTAATTAAATTTAATAAATCAATTATTATATTTGAAGGCATTACTAAATACATTTAAATTTAAAAAATAGAGTAAATTATATTATTTCATATTCTTGTTCAATTATAAAATAAGTGTATGTATCCAGCTCTGTATGCGACGTTTTATGATTATAGATCTGTTTATTGATAAAATGTTTTTCAATCATTTTATTGACTTAAATCCCAAGGAAAATATTTTTGTGAATATTTATTCAAAATAAGATCATTATTATTTATTATCACTTAGAATAATATTATTTGTATCATCAACCTTTTATTTGAATTTTTTTCAAAATAAATATAATTTATTAAAGTGATAAATTTGCGGGTCGTTACAGACTTCTCCCCTTAAAAGAATGTCGTCGTCGAAATTTCTTAAAGAAAACTCAAACGTTTGCCCAAAATATTTATTTTTAAACTTACATTCATACGATGTATAAATATATGATTCGATCTATTATTCGAGTTCACAACTTTACTTCCGAACTAGTATTGATCCCCGATTTTTAGTGTGGACTCTGACCAGGCTTTTCGATCAAAATTTTAGTTTTCCTTGCATATCTCTCAACTATGATAGAAAACACAAGTATCTAACCGCCAACTCTCATTAATGTTCATCGTTAAGAATCAAGTGATAAATTCTTTTTCGAATCGATGTGAATACCTTAAAGTTCTGCACTTGAATCTTAGATTATATCATGCAACGAAATAATCCATATACTTTATATGAATTTAATAATCTTCTAAAATTCTTATTTATAAGATTCATACTAATGTGAAGTTAGAACAAACATCATATTATAGATTTTCATACGTTTACATCATTCAAATTTAGGCTTGGGTCCAAAAAAGGAAAACCCTACCCCCTTACACTAATATGATAAAAAATACTAAACCAAACAACATCCCACCCGAAATTATACGTACATACTAGAATTATTCTTAACTCCCAAATGTCTCTTTTACTCCTCCGAGTCCGAAGCTGAAGGCAGACTCCAGTTACCAAGGTTTATCATAACTTCTCCCCTTCCTTCTTCATCACTACCTAGCTCATCGTCGGCCTCATTACCATCCTCTTCTGGTATTTCTCCCACTACATGGGGTAGCCATGGTAGGTTCCATGGGACATGTCCCATGCCAACCGGTATTCCAAGAATTACCCCGCTCTCTTCTAGATCTTCGAGGCCTTACACATTCTCTTCCTAAGGATTTTCAAATTCATCGACTCCTTCTTTTTCCTCTTCCTCTTCTTCTATTTCTTCATCGTTGCTCTCCACTTCGGTCCAGTTTATGTATGAAATGGATGATCCTTCCTACCACACAACATTCTCTCCGTCCATATTCCATATCGCATTACTACACTCGCTAGATATAATAGCATTTGTGTCTTCCATTGGTTCTGATTCTTCCTCCATGAGATCCACTTCCTCTGTAGGTTCCAATGCGGAGCTAGCAAGATCTATTATCCAATTCCTATCTGAGGCCTTCCCAGGCTCATCATCACTAGAAATGGTAATTATCTCTGGAGCCATGGGTGGTATAAGCGTTCCGGCCATTGGATATCCATCTTTATCTCTTCGAGTATATGGGGCATATTTTCCTCAATAGGGAACCCACCATTGCGAGGTGGATACTTTGGTTGCTCCTCTTCGTCACTGGAGAGAATAATGAGGCTGTCCTTCTCACTCCAATGTGCTTTGGAAGACTCTCCTTTGAAGTAATTTCCTACATGTGGTTTCTACAAGGTAAACAACATTTCCTTAGACATAAGCATAGGTAATTTTTCTTAATCTAATGTATTCTTAGATAGGTTTGCTAGTTGCTTAGTATTACTTTTCTCAAACCAAGTTTTTGTCAATACATAGAAAATGACTCAAAATCTAAAGATAGCTTTAAAATTCATTGTATGACAAAATGTTTTATCCTTCCAAAAATTCTTTGAAAATTTTACCAAAAATTTGTTTTTATTGCTTGTAAAGATTTTTTTTTGTCTCAAAAATGTATATATTTTTAGGTAGAAATATTTCATGTACAAGCTTTCAAAACGAAAATCATTTGTATATAATATTAACAAATACGCGTTCATATATAATACTCCCGAACTCATTCTAGAGTGTTACTAACCCTATCTCTAATGAGTTACTCATCCTAGGGTATTACTAACCCTATCTCTGATGAGACTTTACCCCTACCAAACCCAGTTGTTCGCTCTACCTAAGCTCTGACACCAAATGTAACGACCCGTTTCTTCGACTCTCGAAAATCGACAATAATACATCGTTAATATTCATGTGCCGCAAATCCAAGTGCCGGAGAAGCAGATTCTCAAGGGTAAGAAAGAAGAAAAAGACAGAACAGAATCTCACATATATTATTTCAACATAAACTTTACAGCGAAAATTAAAGTACATTTATCAGAGTTAAACATACAATGTTATAAATTCCTGTCCTTAAAAATGTGGAATACTATAGCACAAGAGTGTGGTGGAAATAGATAAAAAGCTTCAGAAAAATTTTCCGACTCCATGTTTCGAGCTCCATCCAGATTTCTTCTAAACTAAACCTGACTACTAGGCTACCCGAGAAAATTAGGGCATCCAGAGTTCTAAGGAAAGGAAAATAAACTCTGGGTCAGTCATGAGACTTGCATGAGAACTCAAAAATACGCATTTTGAAAACAAAAGGATATATCATATGACGACGCCACATATAAACACGGAAAGAGTTTTTACCTTATGATAACCAGATCTTAATTTCATATAAAAGAAGGGATATTGTTTTTAATGACATTTCTTTGAAAAGGTTTCTTAGCCGAAATTGTTACATTGATTAAATTCCAGCATTATAGCTACAAAGTGGGTTCTACAAACAAAATGGCAAGCACTTGTTGGAGAATGAATTTCTATACAAATGATCAGGTGAAGGGACTACCTTTCGACCGTACATTTCGAGAGGAATGTACCGAGGCAACAGAACATCTGCACCTCTACCAACATAAGACCGGCCTACCTCTCCCTAGATAGTACCGAATATGTCATCACCTCAGTCATTATCGACCTAGTCCGAGCACTCATTTACCATACACCACATTAATTAAAACTCGAATGTCATAGCGGGTAGAAATATATCTAGAAGCGGATGATCATGCCCTAATGGTTGCGAACCACATAGCCTTTCTGTATCTACCCTGTTTTGGTCATTTCTGGGTGCGAGGTTTGAGGTAACGATTACCTTTCACATTGCAAATTTCACTTTGAATGCTACACTTCCATTCCATGGTCACACAACTGATTTCATCAAACGTATAACTCCTGAGCTCGTACGTGTCAGGAAAGGGTGTTAAGCTAAGAAAATTTTCCTTCTCCACCACCAAACAGATGATACATTCATAGAGATCACTTATGTAACTAGAAATGCAACGTCATACGTTCGTCCATACAAGTTATCTAGGCACAGGACAAACCAAAGGCACTCTCTTACCACATCCTATCTAGAGTTACCCCAAGGATTAGTAGCGAGAAGGCCTTGCAACCTAAAGAGTTTCAGAAATGATGGGGCCACTACTACTTTAGTATTTGGGAGTTAACCAGAATTATCAACAAGCAATCCTTCCACCCCGAAGATCTTTGGTCTTCATCCTTCATTTTCTTTATCAGGTCTTTATTTTTTTAACGCGTACATTAGTTTGAAGTGGTTTTCGAATAAGAATCACTCAATCTGGTCCCTGTTCCTTCGAATCAATCATCGGATAAAAGAAATATGCAGTAAATATTTCTTCTTTTGATTTTTTACTTCCTTTTTTAATCAAAAATATCCTCAAGAAATATATATATCTTTTAAAACATTTATTTTCAGTATATATGGAAACATTAAACCTCTCTTATCAAATCCTTTGGTTTCTTCTAATCCTTTTTTTAAATCTTGGAATAATTCTAAATCATTTCATTTTTCACTTAGGAAAACATTTCCAAATTATTTCATTTATATCTTAACAAAGATTTCTTAATTCAAAACCCATAATTTTGATTGAGTTAAAACCATGTTATCTAGGATGTAAATCCCAAAACTAGTAAATATTAAGTGAGCAGTATCTGTAGGAATCATCTAAATCTACTTAATATCGGTTCTGGTATTCAACAAGTACTATGGACGGAATAACAGCGAAATCACCTTTTACATTCCATGAATAGTATGAATTCCCTCCTCGGGCTTTAACACTAAGTATAAGAAGATCATCTCTATAGTTCTTTTTAATTTTAAATTTGGAAAATTTAATCTTTTATAATGAACTCGTTTCTGATATTTCAACCTTATCCATGCCTCGCCCATGGAAGAAGCCAGGTGAGTCAAGGCACTGGTTGCTCCTAAATATCTCCTTAGTTTAAGTACCTCACATCCAAATCTCACGAATAGAAAAATCCAGTCTACTCGTTGGCTTTTAGAGCCAAGAGTAAACCACTTTATTTGTAATAGATTTTCTTTAAATCATTTATTTAAACTCTTTTAAACAAGCTATAAAAAACCCAAACCATTATTAAAACACTTAATTATACATTTGAAAACATTTATAAAAGATTTGGAAATGAATCGTTAAGTTTAAAGCTATATTTCAAAGGTTATAGAAAAGTGCTACGGAAAGTGCTGCAAAAAGTGCTTTTTAAGCTATATTGATCAAAACGACTTTTCTATCATTTGGAAATTCATTTTCATTACTCTAATCACTTTTAAAACATTTTAAATGATTTTTAGAATTCATTTAATATTTTTAAACAATTTTAGAATATCATGTTCAAAGAAATCCTGTTATGGATTTCAAACTGCAAAACCGCGATTTTTCAAAAACTTGTTTTACTCATATTTCAAAATCTACGTATCAAAATCCCAATTTTCCTTCTTTGTTTGAAAACTATGGATATAGTATTTATAAAATTCTTATCTCAAAGAATTATGAGCTAAATTCCAATTTATATACTTGTTTGACTTTTATGGCACGAAATCGCGAACTACCGTTACGCGACGTGCCTATTTTTCACTAAATTTTCTATTAACGTTCAAACTTCACCAAAATAGTTTCAAATGTTTATAAAACTTTCCTAACTCATTTTTAAATTTTTTTAAAGCGGTTTAACATTCCATATATACCCATTCATTAAATAAAGGAAGGTGATTTCTTTTATGCTTACCGATGTGTATTTCCGTAACTTGCATATATATTCAACATTCATATTAAAAAACCAAACTTGATGATCAAAGCGTATTAAACATCCATTGAAAACATCATATTATCGTCCAAGAATAAAACAGAATCAAGAGTTTCTCACCTTCATTTTTCCAACGGGCTAATCTAAAATCGGCTATAGCTTCGCTACCGTCGCACCAGAGCTTATGGAATTTAGTCAAAGTCCTTAGGAAGGCCACGACCCAAGCTAGAAAAGGTGGAAGAGCTCGGCCATGGTGGTGATGGTGGATGGCAATGAGTTTAGGTAGAGGAATGGCGGAGATTCGAACTAGTTTTAAAGTGGATCAATAATTTATATGTATTACATGATTTTAAATTTCTTTTGCTAAATAATTTGCCATTATTTTGTTAAGCATAGAAGCCATGAAAAGAAGCTTGAAGTGGAGAAGATGACAAGAATATGGTGAAAAATATGAGAAAGTGGATGGGTATTTATAGGAGAAAATTTAGAGAAAATATCTAATGGTGAAATTACCATTTTTCCCTTGACCCACACCCCTCCTAGCCCCCCTAGCGCACGGCTCCCCCCTTTGACATGTGATGGTGATGTTGAGGTGATGATGTGATAATGTTGTGGTACAGTGAGTCAATGTTTGCTTTTTTTGTTGCTTAAATGTTAGATCTTAGGAAATTATTTAATTATTTTGTAATTTGTATATATTTAAGTATTCATGTTCACACACAGATATATATATATATATATATATATATATGTTATTATGTGCATGTGACATGTATATGCATGTACATGCATGTGCATAAGAGGATAACAACATTTCAAATGACTTCGAACAACTTTTGTGTGTTAAATCGTTGTAAATAATTCAATGACCACTCTACCAATGAGTGCCAACATCTCAAGGGTGAAATAGAATGGCTTATCCACAAGGACACACTAGTTTAGTATATGAGACAACAAGTTAAACAACACTATGCGTGTCAAAATTCACCCACCCCACCCCAATGGGAAAACGACAAAAATGTGGTCATAGTCGACATAGAGATTTTGTCAATTTATGGTATTTGCACGTAGCCAAAAGCGATCGAGGGGCTCAGGCCTGCTATAGGAGGGTACTCGCCTCTAACGATCAAGTGTATTTGGTAGATCTTTGGTGCCCAAAGGTCCCCTGGGTTGAAGAAGAGGTAACCGACATTGCTTTTACTGCCATGGAAAAGAGAGGAGTTGGTTTCCTCCATCACGACCTTATGTTCGTTTAAGTTAATGTGGCCATCACCAAGGTCCACTGTGCCTCCATCAATGGGGGAAAGTCTCTTAAAGTGACGTTCAAAGATGTTTTCTACAAGATGAAACTTCCTAGCTCCAGGCTCATTCCTTATGCGCTACCCATCTACGGGGTTGGATGAGTCGGCATTGTACCCTTGGGGACTACCTCTCACATAGTCACTTTCGACCAAGAACTTCTGTGTGCTGAAATTAGGTATACTTTGTCATGTTAGAATGCCCATCTACCTATACCATCTTAATAGGTAGACTAGCTTTAGCGGACATGGATGCAATCATGGCCTGCTAGTGGATAACAATGAAAATTCTAACCAAGGGAGGACCAGCGTGCATTCGCACCAACCAATAAACTAGCAAAAATTGCTTAGCATCTCATTGCAACAAGCAAAAAAAGGAGTACTTATACTGCAACAAGAACTAGCAACACTCAACTGTGACATTTTCGAGAGAACGCACAAGCCCCTCAACACTTCTATTCAAACTTGGGTTGTGCGATGCCTTAAAGGTAAGGCAATTATGACCATCACCCTTGAGAGAACACATAGTGCACACAATGCTCAAGTTTATGTCGGGGGCCAAGACAGCGAGTTTGATGGGGTAATCATTCTCTGGCCAGACCAAGCAAGACAAGAGAACATATAACAACATGGAACGAGAAAGTTCACCTTTGTTGGTATGCAAGAGCAGAAGATACTACCACTCATTCTCTCTCAAGGTTGGTAGGCTTACCTATGAGAGTCAGGACAGCCGTAACCCTCTGGTTCATGCATGGACATCCATCCTAGCCGAGCATGTTATTGAGTACATGATATATGTATTGACAAGTGCGGTCTAGAAAAGAGCATGAAGGATAATGATGATGATCTGCTCGACCTTTATATGGGAGACTCAAACCCTGAGAATTGGCCAATAACTCCACTTTATGCGACATCAATTAACAACGACAATCCCTACAAGGTTTTCAATTTGGCACCGAGTTGAGTACGGAGGTAAGGGATAAGCTAATTTATTTCCTAAGAAAAAAATAAAGATATGTTTGCCTAGTGCATGCCGACAAGCTCAACATAGATCCCTCAATTATATGACATGCCCTCAACATTGACTTAGCGGCTCATCCGATCTGGTAGAAAAGATTGCCCTTTAACCTTGAATGGTACAGGGTACTCATAGAAGAAGCAGTCTGAAAATGGATTCATTCATGAAGCAACATACCGATATGGATATCCAATCTAGTGCTGGTCCGAAAGCCTAGTGTGGCTAGAGAAACTATATCGATTTCTCAGATCTTAACAAGTCCTTACCTAAAGACAGTTTCCCATTCCCTGCATCGACCAACTAGTGGATGTGAACATGAGCCACTCACTATCATCGATGCCTACTTCGGGTGTAATCAAATTTTCATCCATGGCCAAGATCAAGAACGCACCTCCTTTATCATCAACATCGGGCTCTGCTACCACTAAGCCATGCCACTCGCCTCCGCAACATAGGAACTACATACTAATGAGTCTTAAATCAGATGTTTGCTCAAAAAATATGCCATTTGATGGAGGTCTGCATAGGTGACATGTTGGTGAGATCTAAAAAGCCCGAGGCATGTAGAGAACCTAAACGAAAATTTCAGCATTCTCTGGAGATATAATATGAAGCTTAACCCGAAGAAGTGTTCCTTCGCTATTCGATCTGGAAAGTTCATTGGTTTTATAGTAAGAGCCAAGAGTATTAAAACCAATCTCAATAAGATTAGTGCGGCTTAAGATATGCAGATACCCTGCATACTCAAGCAAGGTAGAGCTTAAATAGGATAATCACGATGCATAGCTGCTTTGTGTCAAAAGTCACATACCGTCGCTTACCCATCATCGACCTCATCAAGAAGGGCAACTCGTTTATATGGAATGAAGAGTGCACCAAAAGCTTTGAAGACTTGAAAAGGTATCTTGCCACAAACCTCGTGTTCGCCAATCCCATCGATGGGGAAGACTTGTACTTATACCTCTTAGTAGCCGACGATGTGATCATTGTTGCCTTAGTAAGCAATGAAGAAAAATCCAAATGCCCATCTACTATGTAAGCAAAAGGTTGACAAGCCCAGAAACAAGATACTGCAAGTTGGTAAAGCTAGCCTTCGCCTATTGATGGCGGTCCAACATCTACGACTATATTTTCAAACTAACCCCATCAATGTTCTTACAAACCAACCATTGAGGCAAGTGCTGTGTCGGTCCGATACTGCGGGCCGACTCCTGAACTGGCCCATAGAGCTTGGACAACATCATATCATCGATTTCATAACAAAATATTAAAGCTCAAATAACGACGATGAAGGGTTGACAACCAACCCACCAACACGACAGCTTTATGTTAACAGTTCATTTAATGAGAAAGACACTAGTGCCACCATGGTCCTAATCACTTATAATGGGAAAGAGTTATGCTTCATCGCCTACCTAAGCTTCAAGGACAATGAAGCCGTCATGGTTGGTCCAAGGATGGTTAGAGAGCTGCTGATTTTGCATGTATTTAGTAACTCTTCACTAGTTCTTAACTAGATTAAAGAATGTTTCCACGTTAAAGGTAAGACATTGGCCCTCCATATCATGGAAACTAAGAAATTCATTAGCACATTCACATACTTCAAGCTAGAGAAGACCCTCCATGAGAAGAACGCAGAGGCCGACCACTATCTTAAAAATATACATAATATGAATCTAATGCATACATCTCAAAATCATCAATATACATGAGGCTAAAAATAGATAATGCTACACTAATCAACTAATATTCTAGTCTCCATCTATAACCAAAAATCACAATTTGGTCTCTTCGTCCCTGGACCTGAAATGTCTTGAACTGACCCGAGTATTATATCAATAACACATGGGTTAGACTACGTGTAGAATGTAGATGTCAATATAAAATAACATCTGGCATAATATAAACAAGTGCAACACAAGTGGCACATACATATCCCTAGTGTTAACATATCTCAAAACCATGCATACAAAAAATAACCCATTTCCAAGCAAAGTCCATCAACACACCAAACGGGCACATAATCAAGTGGGTAATACAAACATAATTTAACTGTCATTAGATATAAAACTCAACAACAATACATGACATGCTTTCAGTAATGCCCTAGATTATCCCTTAGATAATTGTAAGTAGAAATACCTGGGGTCCATCTCAGATGACCTTAGCCACGATGGTATGCCATATTTATATTTCGTGTATGTATGATTTGGATGATTGTTACGTACCTATATACACATACATACATACATACATACATACATACATACATACATACATACATATATATATATATATAGGTACATAACAATCATCGTAATCAAACATACACGAAATATAAATATGGTATACCTTCGGTGGCTAAGGTCATCTCTCGGATAACCATATAAAAACAGGTACAATGTCCAACTCCATGCTCTCAGCATCTCTAGCTATCATCGATAGCTGTATAATCGATGTGTATTGGGTTACACAACTGCTTTGACCATTAGTCTCATAAATAATACAAGAGATCGATAACTACATAATAATCATCTTGACCTCCAACCACACAGAATTTGACCTGGTTATCAGCTAAAGAAATAACCACACTATCTCTTAGACCTTTGTAATCCACTCAACTCTTTGTATCGTGGATAATCATCGAGACTCTCAGTCCTGTATACTTTCAGCATCATAAGTATCTATTTCGACATCAGTCTTGACAAATGGTCAGATCGGCTCTCAATTGTAAACACATGATCTCGTGTAGGTGAATAAGTATGTTTCTATAGCATATCATGCTATCTAATTAATAATAACCAGATGGGAGATCGATAATTCTCAGTCGGCTCTAAGAGCCTTCCTCACACACTCTCAGTGCTACTCCTATAGTTTTAATAACCTCGATGGCTATCATGACCCAATATCCATCTATGCAAGACCACGCTATGTGTTGGTCACAAGCCTAAAAGTGCACCTAATGGTGACATACTGTTGGCCTAAGTGACATAGGGGCAGTGGCTCTCAACCTTGCCTCTCAACCATATACATCAACATGTGTGCCACAAATTCAGGAAGCGACCCCACAATCAGGCCGCTGGGATGGATAGCAACTAATCTTGTTTACTCACCGACGTATAATCCAAGTACACACAATAAATAGATACTCTTATGGCTCTCATCGAGCTCACTCTCAATGAGCATCACCTTAAATATAATACCCCATATACTCGACCTTGTTAGAGTGATATCTACTTACAGAAAGTAATTGAACAAATATCAGCTTAGGCGTCCCATACCACCTAGTGTTACTCCCCTATTTACTCAATGCTTGTAAATTGCTTTCATTATCACACAATTATTCTATATAACAAGTCCAAAGAATAACTGGATAATGATACCAAAAGTCTCATACCAAAAGGTATTATAACTCCGTTTATTCAAATTTCTCACTACAGAAATAAAATCATCCAAAGTATTCAAATTCGATTTAGGAAAGAGACAATAATAATGCAATAAGATTTTTAAATCATAATTATATTCTATATAACAAGAGTAAAAAGTTAAATCTTCATATAGGCAACTTGTAACTAAATTCAAAGGGCCAAAATCACAAAATAATTTGATGCTTTCAAAAGAAATATGGTAGCATAATCAAAGATCTTTCCAAAGCATGTTTTAGATCTAAAAAATATGGAGTATATCAAAGGTTATGGTTACTTTTCCAAATGATACAAATTCTTAAATGATTTATTAAAAGCAGGACCACTCCTTTAAAACATCATTTCCACCAAGAAAATATCAAATTTTTGCATAACTCTCAAAACAAAAGTTTTTCCACGTTTTAATAGCTTTCCAATGAGATCTAGATTGAAGAAAATGGATAAGGAAGTCAAAAGTTATGGCAAAACATTATTGTGCTACAATTATGAAATCCCCAAACATAGGCCTGAGTTATTATCTCATATTCAAACGCGTTTCAGGCTAAGAAAACTTCATATTTTCAAAAATTTATAGCACCAAAGTTGTTTATTATAAAATACCTTTCTACTAAAAAACCTCACTCAAATTTGATCACAAAATCAAAAGTTATGATTAAAATACTACAATGCTTCATCTCAAAACAAAACTAAGGTTAGAGTTGTTACTTCAAATTCAAACACTTTTTAGCATTAGAAATCTTCTGATTTTCAAAAAGTGATCAACATAAAAGTTGTTCCTTATGTAAAAAAAATTCATCTGAAAAAATATCACTTAAATCAGATCATAAAATCAAAAGATATGTCTATTTAATTACAGCACTACAATTCAAATTTCCCAATTCAAAACACATCAACATCTTACAATATTCAATCAAGAAACAAAGAAACAATTAAGTTCAAAAGTAGTGTGCATCAGATGATTCAAACATATCAACATTTAATAACAATCCAAGCATGTAATCCAATAATTTAAACATAGATTTGTGAGTGAAACTATTCACCTTAGCTAGCAAAAACTCCAAACATCTCATGTCACTCTATATTTTAGAACACATCTTTCTTCCTTACTAGAAATGCTACAAGACATCCAACGTGCTCAAAAATCCACCTTGATGATTCCTAGGGGTGTAGATGCTTCTTGAGAAGCATAGTTTCAAGCTCATGATTATTTTGGAATTTTATTCGATTTATATGAATTTTTGAAGACGTGGGGTTAATGTTTTCATAATTGGGTTTAGAGAAGAATGAGGGTAAAGAAGCTTATGTTTGAGAAAAATGAAGTAGTGAAGTGGCTTCTAGACTTATCATGAAGTGTAAAAAAGGTGGATAATTTTCTAAGTGTTGAGCTTGGGCCTATTGGGCTTTCTTTTGTTTTCTTTAATTCTTTCTGTTTACTAACCCTTTTTTCTATCATAACAAATTAACTAAAATCTTCAAATAACTTTCATATTTATTTTCAATAAACATTTCATCACCATTTCATAATTTTTTAATAATGATTTGCTTTAATTCTATTCCTTTAAATAATCATATCTGTATTTACATCTTTAGGCCCACTTAGTAAATATATTCTAAAAACCACCTATATAAATAAAACGAAATTTCTCTTCCTTTAAAAATAAATTTCTAACCTCAATATTAGACTTTATAAAAATTGTTTAACCACTTTTTAATATATTTAAGACCATTCCAAAGTTAGAATATTAGTAATACTTCAAAATAGTCAGATTCATTATTTATTACTAACTTATGACTTTAGAAATGCCAAATACTAAAATCATTCATTTTATAATCATTTCAATAAATAGTTTCCCACATCAGTAATTATTGTTGATTAAATCATCCAATTATCAAATTTCACTAGTAATTATTTTATTATCAAAATTCTCGTTTTTCATAAGTACCCCATTTTTAAATTCCCAATAAGCTCTATATTTCCCAACATTAATCCCGTTATATTCTCATTTTGTTATTAAAAACACATTTAACCATTAATATCTTTATTATCGATCTTAATTAATTGCTTCTCAATACCGGGTTGCTATAGATTCCCCTCTTAAGAAAATGCGTTCTCACAATTTCTTATAGGAAAAATCCATAACGAGCTAAAATTATTAGCTTCTCTACACCCATCTATAACTAAAACAATCATAGAATCATCACGCAAAGTTCATATATATCAGAACATCAATTATCAAACCCCTTGGTGGATCATCAGAAGTAATGGTTTAACATCCCGATCCCAAAATGAGTGGTCATGGGCTCCGAATCGAACAACCCAATTGGGATAATACCCCAGTATCACAACCAAACATAATTTAGATGTTGAAATTTTTGAGAAACTTCGGAGCAAATTCTATGGTATGAATTTATCTCGAAAATTCATAATACTTAAACATAATATACAAACACATTTAATACAAATCTGCATCCTTTCTTTAGCAACAAACTTTATAATTATAATATCTACTTCAACGTATCAATTTTTTTTCTATTTATTACTTTTCAAAAATAATGATAAAGAATAATTTATAATTTTTTTCAAAATCCACCTTTTCAAATTATTAAGACATTTCTTATCAAAACTTAATTATCCATAATTTTAGATTTTAGACATCCGTTTTAAATAGAAATTAATTTCTATGAAAATCTATCAATAATACAAATACTTCTAAATTCCCTTTTCATAAACCACATTCCCTTACCACTTTTAAAGAAAAAATATATTAATACTTGGAAATGTTATATGCAAAATTTCCTTTGAATGCTTCTCTAAAAAATCAATTTCAACTTCACAAATTACCCGTTTTGTATTCCAAAATATTTTATACTTTATTTTGACCACTTAGAAAATTATCCACCTCCTTTTACATTCAAAAATCAATTTCAAAATTCCACTTTACAAAAATAATTCACAAAACAATTTACAAAATATCGAATCACAAGTATTCCACCACATACACTCATGTCACAAGCAATCACATAACACGACACGCAAACAATCACAACGTCACATACTAAACAATTTCAAATTCATATATATAAATAACCGACGATGCCTCGACATGAATTTCTAACAGCTATCTTCATCGACTGGCTGCAGTTTTGACCATGTGATCACAATGCCTCGCCATTTGCTTTAGCTATCCAATAATGCTCGATTATTGCAATCATCATATAAAATATATGTATATAAAAATATGAAAATACATTTATTATTTACAACCAATTCATTTTATAAAATAACACTTCTACACACTGGTCTCAAAAAATTTGCTAAAACACCTTTTTATCAAAAATAATACTTTACTTTGTCACATTAATGCACATACTCATATATAAACTTCTAAATCAAATTAATTTCTAAAACTATAATATTTTATACATCTCTTTATAACATATAATTTACCAAACCACTATTTAAGAATTAGATTCCTTTTATTAAAATATTTTATATCTCTTCTTTGATCTTTATCTAAATTCCTTTCAAAACATTTCGTATCATTTTAAAACATTAATTTCATCACTGCTCAAAAGATTTGACTTTATTTAAAATATTACATCACTTTTTTAAAAACTTTCAAAAACATTTCAGAATCTCTTAAACTTTTCTAAATTTTCATAGCATTTCAAAATTTCTTGTCAATATGTCACGTCCTAGCGTTTAGGTATACTTATCGATAACGTTAATTAGGCGCATCGAGCAGAATTCTTAAATCACTCGGTAGATAAATTAACACGAACTTAGCTCCAAAAATTTCTTTAGTTAACTATATTTAAATGTTTTCATATGGAAAACAATTGTTTACATAAACTAAAACCTTTTTCTAAATACCATAGAAAAATATACACCTCTTCCGAAAATTTCCAATCATAAGATATGCTTGCTTTAAAATATTATTCTATTTTCCAACCACCTTATTCAAAATCATTACTAATATTTATCATCCAAAATTTTAGTTCTTTCAAATTAATATTCAACTTATCTCAAACTACTCTTTTTTTTCCAAAATCCCAAACATTACTCGAAAATATGATTCCAACCCCTTTATAAAATAATATCACTATTCTATTAAATTATATGCTTGTTTGAATAAAAAATATTTATTTCCAAAACTCGTATATAAATTCAATTCGACAACCATTAACAATAGTACAAACCATCCATAATATCAAACAAGCACTATACAACAACATATTCATTTCCAGACAAGCATGCAAATGCCTCCAGTAGAAAACTATCAATCAGTTTCCGCTGCGCAACTCTGATCACTACTAGATATTTTTACTCAGCAGACCTCATCCCGATTTGGATTTGTGATGTATTCAATATGAGATTTGAATTAGGGACTTTTAGAGATTCCTTAACTGAACAACTCTATTCTTACTTCAAAGCCACACAGAGGTCTAACATTCACCATCAATACTGGCACTACTGGCCGGGCTAGCAACTTCTACCTTCACAACTTCCATCAATTTCTCTACATCTCATATAGAGATTTACATTCAAAACAAGGTAAAAGAAATATATTATATAATAAAAAATACAAATATGTCCCTAGATGATTACCTCAGCAATCATCGTATACTTCTATTATCACTTTAATATAAATATTAATCTACTACACATCTGTGGATTCATGGACTTTAAGTCTCATCTAAGGCCAGGTCTTGTGTCTCTTATACCCTATATTGTTCTAAACCTGCACTGGTGCTAAAATGTAACACCCCACCTCTATATCCATAATATCTATGAGTAATACTGAGTAATACTATCAAATAATATGGAAATGAGGTAGTATGGGGTACGCACATGAATATTCATTGGGCCAACACCCTTACATATCTCAAAAATCATAAACAACTCACATATACGTACAGTATTGGCACAAAGCAATAGACCCGTGTGCCTACAGGATAGAGCAATACGCAATATAAAATAAATCGTAGAGATCACAAAGGCAACAATGCAGTGATTACAAATAATAAATGAATATACATGAGTCCATTTGGGATATAAAATACGTCAAACTTCCACTATATCAAAAATATACATAATATGAATCCAATACATACATCTCAACATTGTCAATATACATGAGGCTAGAAAATAGGTAATGCTACAATAATCAACTAATAGTCTATCCTCCATCTATGCCCAACAACCACAATCTAGTCTCCTCGCTCCTGAGCCTGAAATGTCTCGAACTGACCCAAGTTTTATATCAAAAACACATGGGTCAGACTATTTCTAGAATGTAGATGTCAATATAAAATATTAGCTAGCATGGTATATACAGGTGCAACACAAGTGACACATGCATATACCAAGTGTCAACATATCTCAAAACCATGCACATAAAAGATAAACCTATTTCCAAGCAAAGTCAATCAACACACAAAAGGGACATATAATCTAGTGTGTGATACAAACATAATTTAACTATCATCGGATATAAAACTCAAAAACAATACATGACATGCTCTCAGCAATGCCCTAGATTATCTCTCAGATAATCATAATACCCATGGTCTGTCTCACTCAATAAGGGTATATATATGTAACACATAATAATCACCCAAATCAAACAAATATGAAACATAAATATGGCATACTGTTAGTAGTCAATGTCATCTCTCAGATAACCATGTAAAATAGGTACAGGGTCCAACTTCATGCATTTAGCATCTCTAGCTATCCTTGATAGCTGTATAATCGATGTGTATGGGGTTACACAATTACATAGACTCTAAGTCTCATAAATAATCCAAGAGATCGATAAACACATAGAATTTGACTTGGCTCTCAGCCAAAGAAATAATCACATGGTCTCTCAAATCTTGCTAATCCACTCAACTCTCAATATCATGGATAATCATTGGAACTCTCAGTCCTATATGCTCTCAACATCAAAAATATCTATTTCGGCATCGGTCTCGACAAATGATCAGATCGGCTCTCAACCTTAAATGCAATGATTTTGTATAGGTGAATAAGTAGGTATCAATAACATCTCATTCTATCTCATTAATAATAAGCAGACGGGAGACTAACAGCTCTTAGTAGGCTCTAAGTGCATTCCTCATATGCTCTCAGTGCTGCTCCTACAGTCTTAGTTACCTTGACGGCCGTCCTGACCCAACATCCATCAAGTGCAAGACTACGCTATGCGTAGTCACGAACCTGCAAGTGCCACTATGGTAATAGACTGCTGCCCTAAGTGACATAGTGGCAGTGGCTTTCAGCCATGGCTCTCATCCATATACATCAATAAGTGTGCCACAGATTCGGGGAGCGACACCATAATCAGACTATAAGGATGGATACTAGCCAATCTATTTTACTCCCTGACAAATAGTAGGTGTATATACAATAAATAGACACTCTTGTGGCTCTCACCCTACCTACCTCAACGAGCATCACCTTAAATTTAATACCCCGTACACTCGACCCTGTTAGTGTGACATCTACTTATAGAATGTAATCATGCAAATATCAGCTCAAGCGTCCCATACCACCTGGTGTTACTCACCCATTTACTCAATGCTCATAAATTGAACTCATCATCGCACATTTATTCTATATAACAAGTCCAAAGAATAACAGGGGAAATTCTATATAACTTCATTTATAAAAATTTCTCATTACGTAGAAATAAAATCATCCAAAGTTTTCAAAATCTATTAGGAAAGAAATAATAATAACATAATAAGACTTTTAAATCATAATGATATTCTATATAAAAAGAGTAAAAATCTAGATCTTTATATAAGCACTTTGTAACTAAATTTAAAGGGTCAAAATCACAAAATAATTTGATGCTTTCAAAAGAAATATTGTAGCATAATCAAAGATCTTTTCAAACCATATTTTAGATCTAAAAATATAGAGTATATCAAAGGTTATGGCAATTTTGCCAAATGAATTTTTTTTTGAAATGATTCATTAAATCAGGACCACTCCTTTAAAACATCATTTTCACTAAGAAAACCTCAAATTTTCACATCTCTCAAAATAAAAGTTTTTCCATATTACCAATAGCTTTTCAATGATAGCTGGATCGTCGAAAACGAATAAGGAAATCAGAAGTTATGGAAAAAACGTTACTGTGCTACAATTCTGAAATTCCAAAACATAAGCCTAAGCTATTACCTTATATTCAAACACGTTTTAGGCTTAGAAAACTTCTTATTGGCAAAAAGTGATAAACATCCAAGTTGTTCATTATAAAATACCTTTCTAATGAAAAAACCTAACTCAATTGGATCACAAAATCAAAAGTTATGATTAAAATACGTTAATTCTTCATCTCAAAGCAAAACTCAAGCCAGAGTTTATACTTCAAATTCAAACACATTTTAGCATTAGAAAATTTATAATTTTCGAAAAGTTGTCAGCATAAAAGTAATTCCTTTTGAAAATAACTTTCGTCTGAAAAAGTTTCACTTAAACTCGTCCATAAAATCAAAAGATACGACTGTTTAACTACAACATTATAATTTATATTCCCAATTCAAAGCACATCAACATCTTACAATATTCAATCAAGAAATAAAGCAAGAATTAGGTTTAAAAGGAGTGTGCATCACATGATTCAAACAAACCAACGTTTAATAACAATCCAAGCATGCGATCCAATAATTTAGACATAGATTAGTGAGTGAAATTACTCACCTTAGCTAGTAAATGCTCCAAACATCTCATGGCACTCTATAGTTCACCAAAACCTAACTTTCCTCCTTACTAGAAATGCTACAAGACATCCAACATGCTCAAAATTTTACTTTGATGATTTCTAGGGGTATAGATGTTTATTGAGAAGCTTAGTTTAAAGATTCATGATTTTTTTGGAATTTTATTTGATTTTATATGAATTTTTCAAGAGGTGGGATTAATGTTTTCATAATTGGGTTTAGTGAAGAATGTGGGTGAAAAAGCTCACGGTTGAAGAAAATAAAGTAGTGAAGTAGCTTCTAGACTTATCATGAAGTGTAAAAAGAGGTGGATATTTTCTAAGTGTTGAGCATGAGCTTATTAGGCATTCTTTTACTTGCCTTATTCTTTTTTTCCTTTCTTCTTTCTCTCTACTAACCTAGTTTTTTCTTACCATAACAAATTAACTAAAATCTTCAAATAACATTCGTATTTATTTTTAATAAACATTTCATCACCATTTCATAATTTTTCAATATTTATTTCTTTAATTCTATTCATTTAAATAATCACATTTATAATTACATCTTTAGGACCACTTAGTAAATAAGTTCTAAAAACCTCTTATATAAATAAAATTTCATTTAATTTCCTTTTAAAATAAATTTCTAATCTTATTTATCAACAATGTTAGACTTTATAAAAACTATTTAACCACTTTTTAATATACTTAAGATCATTCCAAAGCTAGAATATTAGTAATCCTTTAAAATAATTAGATTCATTATTTATTACTAACTCACGACTTTAGAAATATCAAATACTAAAATAATTCATTTTATAATCATTTCTATAATAATATTTATTAATTGTTATTGATAAATCATCCATTTATCAAATCTCACTAATAATTGTTTATTATAATTCTCATTATTCATAAAATACCCCATAATTAAATTCCAAATAAGTCTATATTTCCAAAACAATATTAATCCCATAATATTCTCCTTTTATTATTTAAAACACATTTAACCATTAAAATCTTCATTATTAATTTTAATTAATTGCTTCTTGAATCCAGTTTGTCACATGAGAGCCAGCCTTTGCTTTGAATCACAGGCAATCCCATGGAAATTGATGAAGCCCAAACTATTTCCTAGGTAATCTGGCTATTGAAATACCTCATGAGCAGCGAACTACCTATTAAGAGAAAAGAGGCTTGGAAAATTCTATATCGGGTGCTCCAGTATACCATCATGATTATCCTACCATTTGACCAAGCAGAATCCGGACAAGTTGGACAGATAGAACTTGAAGTTATTAAGATTGAAAGTCGAATGAGATAGGCCTTGTGTCCAGAAACCAGGCATAAATAGAGCCATGAAGTCAAAGCCAAAGCCATCAAAGATAACAAGGTAATAAGATTCCCCAAGTTGGGGATCGGTACCGACTCTAACAAGAAATCCATACCGACTCCCAAATACAACTTGGGTGAACCCCATCTTCTGCCTACATGATTATCTCCATGCTGAAAGCCTATTTTCACAGTTGGTTTGTTGATTTAATGCACTTTTCCATCGAACTCCATGGACATTTGAAGTTTCAACTTTGTTCTCCGTCAACTTCATCATTTGGACTCAGAAACAAGTTAAAACAAGTATAAACGGCTATGGAATCAAGAAGCTAACTACAAGATAATTCAAGATGAGGGATTAAAGAAGCCAAATATAGGTATCTTGGGATTAGTACCGACGCCCACCTAGGGATTGGTGCTGAGACCTAACTTCTGTTGAGGTGCCACCTATAATTTCGAAAGAATTGGTCAAGTTCATGCACAACGGTTTGGAGATATTTAAAATGAGATTTTAGCCCCCCTACCTCTATAAATAGGGGGCAGGCACATTTTAGGGGGATCGTTTTAGCTCTAGTTCCATTATTTTTGATATTCTTATAACCCTAAACTTCTAATTGTTGGAGTTGTACCGACACCTAAGAACTTCTACCTCCAAATCAGAAATGAGCAATAACACTTCAGAGTCGATATAGGCCTTATTTTCGAAACCACTATAAACGATTATGTCTTATTTATTTCCTTGTTGTCATTTATTTTTCTTCGTTTAATCACTACTATATAAAATTTTTGGGTGTTTTTGCCATTTTGTTTCAAACATTTTGGTTCTTTAACTAAGAAAGACATATTCTCAGGCCATTTCACTACTACAAAACAGACCATTTGCATCGGTTTTTTACCCCCCTTTTGCATCAGTTCAACAACCGATGCATATGCAACCGATGCAACAGGCTTAACACTTTTGCATCAGTTCTGAAACTGATGCAAAAAGGTCCTTTTTGCATCGGTTGTTACTAACAACTGATGCAAAATATCATACTTGGTTGCTTGGACATAGCCCCCATGTTGCATCGGTTGTAATGAAAACCGATGCAACTAATCCCTCTATTGCATCGGTTTTTTATAACAACCGATTCAAACTAATCCCTCTATTGCATCAGCTATATATACCTGATGCAAAAAAAACCATTCTTAGATACCATTATTACAGTATTCAAATAGACTATATATATATTATTGATTATAACAATCAATTATTGCATGCAATACTACTATCATTCAAAATTAAATTTGATGGCAAATACATAATCAGATTTAATAATTCTATAAAAGAATGAAAAACATAAATAAATTCCACGGTACATAATCAGATAGTCAGTAGTAAAAAATAAATGCAGCGTGTTATATGTAGACATACAAAAATACACATTCCAGGTTTTCTTAAAAAGCTCATACAAAAACAACACTAAAGCCGAAAGTAGCTAAATCTAAGATTCAAGGCATGACACATTTGTCGTGAATACAAGCCAGAAGGTCACATAACGTTGCAGCATTGACGATGTAATGCCCAGCATAAGATTCTCCAGTTAATAATATGCAACTGGATAAGTCCACAAGCTGAAGAGCCAGCGAAGTCCCCCGGTTAATAGTCATTTGGGTTTTATTAAATATTCTCATACGAGGGAGCTTCTCAAGAAATTTTCCAGTTTTTTACTTGAACGATTTTATGTAAACAATTTTAGTTCCAAGCAAGGCAACATAGTCATAAGTTGGATGGGGCAATCCAAAACTTCAAGATAACCCTGTCCGGACTTATATCAACTAGAGGAAACATACTGGGTTTGCCTATACCACGATGTCAATCCAACCACTTATCAAACATAAAATAGTACAAGTACAAATGATCACCTCAGCAGATAGAGCTCGCAACTCCTGATCACGAGCAGCTAGAAGATGAGCAAGATCAACCTGTATAGAAAAGTAACTACTGCTTTTTATATAAATTCATGTTTGGGTGCTATACAAATGCAAAAATAAAGCCAAAATCACTCAAACTCATAGTAAGTAGTTAAGTCGTAACATTTGTATCAACCATTCACTGTTTTTACTTTTATTTTACATGTCATTAACCATTGTATATTTTACGTGTTGTCAACTAAAATAATACTACTTAGCACATGGTAGGAGCATGATATGTTAGTATCATGGATCTACTACAATTTCAAGAAAGGCAGTAACAATGTCTCAAATCAAATTCATGATAATGTTAATCGAAAAACATAAAAATAAAATCATATATACATGAGGGGTACTGCCATCATCAGATCGTTGGTACTTGCTCAGGCTTTCCTGTAAACGAAGAACCTGAAAAAGAAAAAAGCATCAGACTTGCATTCCAACAAATTAATATATCATATAGAAAAATCTATCAAATGGTCCTATGTATACCTCCTCGCTTAAATAATGAAGATTTTCCCTTTGATACTGCAGCAGAGCCATTTGATGATCAGACAAACGACCACCATCATGGTATCTAGTAGAAACGATCCCAAATTCGTTATTCATTATAAGTTGGCATCAGCAAATTACATCATCATCATACGGTCGGCGGTGATATTTTCCTTGGTGAACCCTGCTTGCAAAAGCTGGGATGTAATGCCCAGCATAAGATTCTCCAGTTATGTAGAAGTCATTTTCCACAAGTTCTGGATGCTCCTAGAAAAATGCCTGACAAATTATTTCAAGGGGAAATCCATTATTAGGACATAGCTTACTCCAGTCAACAGAACTCTAAACATAGATGGAACCAAGAATTTCTATCGCCTCAAGTAACTAAAGACGAATGTCGGTATTTGCAACAAATATTTGCAATAAAATTATGAAAAATATTTGGTTTACAGATAATTTATACACCTAGGTTATAAATTTTGAATCAAGGCTAAAGCTCAAAGTAGAATGTAGACAAATCTGCCCTAGTGTCTAAGATTATTCTAGATCCAAGTAAAAATTCAAGCTCACTTACATGTTTGGAAAGAAGTTGATATGGAGCCCTAAAATTCAAAAGGAGCCAAAGAGTCGAATTCAAAAGTTAAAAAAAATACTAACAAACCAAAACAAAATGTTAAGAGTAGAAGGAGTGGGCATTCAGATATGAAGAGTACGTGTTAAAAAGTTTGAGTTATAACAATAGTTGACTATGTTCTATGCAAATATGACACTTAAATTTAAAAGGTTACTTGAGACTGCAAATTCATTATGGTTGTCCTTCCCTAGCCAGATTTTAAAGTTATTTCTATCTCACATTTTTGCCTTGCCTGCATGATATACAAAATAATTTGTAAATAATATTTGGCATGTATAGATGATTAAGCTAAATATGTACTAACGTAGACAAAATCTATATTTACAGTGGAATAAAAGAGGTGGAGGGCGTACTAATCTACTATTCTCTATTTATAGCACAAAGAGAATGGTTTTGTATTTTTTTAGTGTATTTCAATATCAAACCAATAAGAGAACTTGTAGACTCTAGAAAATCATATACAAATAATTTCAGTCAATTTATCTTGTATTTATTACCATATAGTTCTGCATCCACATGAGCTAGTATGATAAGTTGCTAACCCAATACATATGGCTCAATGCTGGGACTGTACATGCTACATTTGCCAACAAACAACACCATACATTATCTGTGCACCATCACTCCTCTGTCAATCACCAAACAGATCAACCACTGCTGCCCACTTTCCTCATCAGCCCAATCTACTGCTTAATGATTATCGCTACTTCACACAAACCACTGCTGTTAGTCTCCACTTCCATTATTACCAACACATACCACCACACTCACGTCTTCCTCTACAGCCACATCACTGGCAACTAACTGCTTCAGAACCTCATCAGTTCACTGCCTACCAACCCTCTGCAACGGAAATTGCTCCCCTCAACTTAATCCCAAATCCAATCAATAAATCATGATTATCACTACCAAACTGCACTCTTCCTTCACAATCCAGCTGTTGCTGTTACAACTCCCAACCCCCAGTGCACATTCCATCCACTTCAATAATATCAGTAGTTATTGTAATAAGTAAATATATATGTATTTTTGATTTTTGATTTTTTTTAATATCATTACCAGTAGAATAATGTTTGCTTACCTGAACACGTGATGGTACTAAATAGTCCCTGCACCTTCAGGTGTAGATTTGGACAATATTGGTGTCTCGATCTATATTGTAACCAAAAAGTAAACTAAGAATAAGAAAAAAAAACTTCAAAAACAAGCATATGTAACAAAGTTATATAAGAAAATGATTAGGTATCTATATTACTAACGACAGATGTAAGGAATCCAAGGCAGACGAGTAATAAAGCATTGAAAAGATTTTTTCCAAATCCGCAAAGTAAAGCACATTTACAAATAAAATAAATGTCCAACGGACTAAATTTACAGGCTGAAATCTCAAGTGTACCTGTTGTCACTTGGCAAGTTGCCATCTCACAACTCGATGTATTATGTCCTTCCTAATGGGCACATCAAAAACATCACTGGCCAAGACAATAAGACCTTTGTCTTCATTTTCAAAATTAGTTACATTTGTTACAAGGTCTTGATATTGCCCTGTAATAACAATTATTTTATAAATCTGGAAAATAAATATTAGAGTTATCCCAAAAATGATAGTTATAAAACAGTGCATTTTAAACTAGATAGCATAATAATGATTTCCTAATGATAAGATGCTCTAGCATTTGGCGTATAGGGAAGATGTTAGATGTGGTAACATAAGTGGTTTTAATTTGCATAAAAGTTTCTCATTTGATTTCCTTTTTTGATTGTATGGGTTAAAAGTATGCAACATACAATGTTTTTAGTCAATCAGGCAGCAGAATTAGGGTTAAACATCAGGCGGCATCATATTATTTCAAAATTCAATAATCTATATGAATATTAACTAGTTTACTCGATAACTTGTTAATCGCAGATTGATTTTGCCGGCTTTACATTCTACAAATGAAATATGTATTAAATCAAAGGCAAACATTGCATATGCGGAATTTTACTAGAATAAGACCGCAAAAACACACTCGAAACAAATAGTTTAACTACAAATAAAAATATTACAGCATTAATATATACCTACAGTTCGATCTGGTTTTGAGCTTGTTTGTTTTTTCAGCAGCTCAGGTGGAATCTGGCTTTCGCTTGGTTGTGGTTCAAAAGTGCAGAACTCCTTATATGCAGAATAGGAATTAGCGAACTGCCAACAAGATTCATCATTAGTGTTATACATAACTCAAGTATTTGCACTAACACATTCTCGTAAAGTAAACATTGCATAACATTATTATGTCAGCCCCTAACAAAATCACCCACAAAGTAAACTGAAATGAGTTGCTATCGAAAAGAAAAAAAAACTCGCAACATTTTAAAGGTTAATTCAAACAATTCACGAACCAAGTAAATCTTCAAAAGTGTAAGGATTATTGACCATAATTCGCAATATCAGAGTTGGATAGCGCTGAAACTGATAAGCGAACCCATACTGCAACTACAACATTCACTAAGCAATAGTTCATCTTCACGTCTCCTATATACAGCAGCAACAAATCGCCAGACATAAAATTAGCCACCAGAACAATCACCGCCTCCCCCAACTTCAAACGCGAACTTCCCCAATCGACCATCATTCAATTTTTTTTGTTACAGTCGAATTAAAACATTCGAACTTCCCCAATCCCCAATCGACCATCGTTCAAATCGCCACCTAATTCACAGTCGAACTAAAAAAATTGTTTTGATTTGGTTTGAATTTCAAATTTATTTTGAGAATTTTGATTTGGGAGGAACTGCTAATTTGGTTTGAAGTTAAAATTCACGGTCGAATTTGATTTAAGTCGTCAATTGAATTGCTTTTGTTGGTTACGGGGAAGTGGAGGGATAAATGAAAGCTAAGCGGGAAATGAAAAGTTAAGGGGAGGGAAAACGAAAGCCGGAGCAGTAAGCCAATGGAAAATGAATGCAAACTTATGTAGTTGCATCGGTTAAATTTAAAACCGATGCGACTAAAACTATTTGCACGTACCAATTGCATCGGTTTTTGGTGACAACTGATGCAAATTTGATTTTTTTATTACCTATTGCTTTTCACGTACCAATTGCATCGGTTATTAAGATAAAACTGATGCAAATAGTTCTATTTGCATCAGTTTTTACTTCAACTGATGCAAATGAGGCGAAGCAATATGCAATTTCTGTAATAGTATTTGGCTCCATCATCTACTATTTGATTTCCCACATCCAAAAGATAGTTCCAATCTCTATATCTTTTGATTCTACAACTCAGATTTGCAAAGGTCAACCAAAAGATTTTTTCCATGACCCCACCAAGCAAAGATCATTTAACCAATTACAGAGCAATTACTGAAATGAGAATCAGAATCCTTTGCAAGGAGATGGAGTCGTTTAGCCAATTTAACCCGAGGTCCAGGCTCCTACTGACATTGTGTCCAAAGTGGAGATGGATAGGATGATGAAGCAGATGGAAGACGGATTCCAGGCCAACTAACAGGAGACGAACAACACGGTGCAAATGAGCTTGAGGCTACCGAATGAGTAGACTTAAAATAGCCATAGACAGAGTAGATGGGATTCCAGCTCAGAGTTAGAAAATTCTTCTTCATCCAAGTGAAGTCGGAGGGAAGGAAGACAAAAGAAAACTTAGTACACTGTTGGAACTTTTTCACAAGGAAGAGGATGATTTCCAAGCTCGAGTTCAGGGATCTATATTGACCCCAACTTGGGACTCGGTATCGACCCCCAAAATGGTGGGCCTAAGACCCATCCTCTGGAAGGCGGAGCAGATGTCGTCCCTAGACGTGCTGTAGAAGGTCCGAATCTAGAAAATCATAACATTTCCTATGAGGCTGCTCATGGGAATCAAACATGGGGGAACGTTGGACGAATGGGTCCCTTGGAGGTTGGGGAGCCTAGGTATCGAGTACCTTCTCGAGAGCATTTACCAGGTTGAACACTTGAGGTAGGACTCAATCACCGCCATTCACTCAAACCCACTAATTTTGATTATCTGGAAGTTATAGTTAGGAGTTGGTTGGCGAAAATAGGTCCAGAATTAATGATGATTGGAGAACTTATGCTAGTCGAAACCCATTCAAAGAGGACATCCTTCATGCGAAATATCCTAAGTGATTCAACATGCTAACATTGCTATTGTACGGAGGAACGACGGATCCAAGGCAACGCTTATTAAGATATGAATGACACGTGGCTTAAGCCAGGGCTTCGGTTGTTGTGAAGTGCCACTATTTCTTAATTTTCTTAAAAGAGGTGGCTGTGATGTGGTTCACTCAACTTCCATCGAGATCCATATCATCTTTTACTGAATTATCATAGAAATTCATGGAGAAATTCCGCTTGCATACCTCACGTCTTGTAATGACCCGTATTTTTAACTATTTTAAATTATTAAATTTAATATGATAATTGAACAAAAATGGTTAAAGATATATAAAATTTAATGATTATTATGTAATTTATTGAATACGAATTTGAATAAAATTTTGAAATAATCAATTTCGAAGATTTTGGCAATAACCAGTATAGAAATGAAATTCTTTGTATTGAATGTGTTTACAATCAATTGTTGGGATTGAATAATAAACATGAATTATTTAGATGAAATTAGACAAATTGTTGATAATTAAAATTCATTTGAAATTTTATGATCTATTAATGTAATTTATTTGATAATTGAATTGTTTAATTTAATATTGCAATTATTTAAATAATTGAATCCTGAATTGATGTGAATGAAAATGATAAGTTTATTTAAATTTTATTTAAATATGAATGAAGATTGTTAACTTTTAAAATTGAATTTAAAACTAAATAAATAGAAGCTAGAAATTCTATATTTTAATTAACGTGTAAAAATAGCCATTTTGGCCACTGTCTCGGATTTTAACGAAAGTAGTTTCATCGGATTCGTAATATGAATTATTATAGGATTTCAAGTTTCATAGCGATCAGACTTATCATTTGGCCGTGTGAATTTGAAACACGTAGAAATTAATTAAAGAAATTTAATTAAAATAAATTGATTTTGAAAACTCATCTTCTGCAGACGATCGAATTAGGCCTCGAAACTAGCTCCATTGTATTCGGAATGGGGGTAAAACATACAGAACGCCAGGTGGCACAATTCGTTTGGAGTTCGAAAATTTTCGCGGGTCAATTGGGTCGGAAACTTATAATAAACCATTCATTTCGTTAATCCTAGATAAAAAAATCGACAACCGTTCTCTTATAATCGTTAATGGCCGAAACTCTCTCGTTTTCTCCCCTTGATGTCTCCCTATCCACTCAATAAAATCAAACGACTTCGACTAGGAAAAGGAAGATCTCGTTGAGCTCTTCGATTTGTGCGGTTGGATCATCGCCAACTTGCGCGAGATCCCCAGAATCGACCGAGGAAGATCGCGTGCATTTTTCTTGTTTTCTCCAAGATGGCGGCGGCGGAATTAGCAGCATTTGGGGCGTTGGAAGAGGAGGACGAGGCACACGTTGTGGCGGTGTCCGATCAAAGCTCGGTCGTCCAAGGGGTGGGGCATGTTGAGGTTCGTGATCGCGTCAGTAGGTTCAGCGCATGGGATTTTGCTTTCTAAAGAAGTGATGAAGGTAACGGTTAGGTTAAGTAAATTATATTTAATTAAGTTAAATTAATTATTTTAGTTAATTAAAAAATTTATTATTTCGAATGCTAGTTATTGCGTAACTTCTCCATACAAGGTCTGATTCAAGCGAAACGAGTTGCAGTGGATTCGTATTTACGTCGTCTACAGCATGGAATCAACTTGGAATTTATTTGAAGCTGAGATATTTTTAGTTTCAAATAAAGGTGAGAGCTCACAAATGACTAAATTATTTTCATGTTAGTTAAATTAAAATCCTGAAGTGATTTAAACTATTGATTGTTCTTTGGTAAATTTAACTGACATGGAAATCGACATAAAAATTTATATGTCAGAAATTTTGAATTAACAGTTAAACTAAAACTGGAATTAATCTGCTAGTTAAATTTTCAATTATTGGTAACTGGTTAATTGTTGTGATATATTGACTATTTTGGAAAGTTGATTGTGATGAATGCTATTGATTGATATTTTGGATGATTTGTATGTTTATTTAATTTTATAATTCATGTTCTCACCCTGTATATTACTGACATCATATAAACTGTTATTTGAGTTATTTCGTATAAATTAAGAAGTAGGTTGAAATGATATATACCTATGACATTTATTTTGGATTGAAATGATATATATCCATCCCTGAAACTAAATCGAAATAACAATTCACTTGGCAATAGGATAGAAAATGTAATGGTCCATTTTTCCATACGTTTTGAATCGACAATAAACCACATATGTCTAACTCAAATTGCACGAAAATACGGATCACTAAGGGTAGAAAGAAAATAAAGACAGAACAAAATCTCACACGAATGGAATAACATATATTATTTCAATAATAATCTTTACAGCGAATTTTTTTAAAAATACAATATCAGAGTCTAACCTAGATTCAGCCTGGACAGTTATAACACCTGCCCTTACAAATGCTGACAAACAACAGAACAAATACAATAGATGCAGTGAATAATAGAATACGTCCACACGATGATGAAGATCTCCCGCTCTCCTCTTGAAACTCCAACCGCCTTCGGCTATACCCGAAACTACTCGAATTTGACCCATGTATTAAAAATACCCGGATCAAGCTTGATAAACCAGCGTAAGATACTCGAAATTTAAAATGGCTATATTATCAAAACCTTTGAAAAGAAGGGTATCTCATAAGACCACGCCCACACATAATCACGGACAGGTTTTTACCTTATGAAAACCAAAACACTTCATACAAAATACACTTGATATTATTTTTTATGACATTCTTTTGAAAACACTTTTCAAATAAAATTATTCAAATAAGGTACCAATATCTGGACTAAGTCCAAGGTAATATATCCAGACTAGGTCAACGGAATATACCGAACGTAATATATGATACCAGAAGCAGTAGCTGAAACGTTTGCAAGTCATTACAACTATTTTGGGAATATAATCAAAACCGTAAATCTCATATTGGGATTGGATTTCCAACATGATAGGGAACTAGTGGCCTTTTCTCCGATCCACGCATAATAAACTTAATTCCCACGGTGCCTTAATAGCTTTTCTCAAACTAGTCACTGGGAACTATACTTGCTACACTACTACTGATAACCGGTAGTTCTCTGCTTTTCTCAAGCTAACCACTTTATCCAAATGGGGTAATAAATGCCTTGAGGGACGTTTCCCCCAAAGGGCCCAACGTATTGGACACCACCATACATACTCACTTATTATGAATTTTCATCCGTCGGACCACATAGTATCCCATATCATCTTTCGAGATGTGAGGTTAGTGAGCCTATGCATAATTTCTTCAAAGCCATGCTTTTCATACAAAACCACGTTTTGATCATAACAGGTTCCACTTTGAATGCCACACTGCCATTCCTTTGATCACTGTTTGACTCCCACAAGCATACAACCTCTGGGCTCGTATGTCTCAGAGAAGGGTGTTAAGCTAAGAGAAGTTACCTTCTCCACCACCAAGCAGATGTACATTTGTAAAAGTTAAACGTTGCGTCTCAAAAATGCAATGTTAGACATTCGTCCATACAAGTTCATTCTGGGATTGAACGAAAATGAAGGCACTTTCCTTGGCCATTATTAGGCTAGAAGCCCTTATGATCCAAAAAATCTCCACAATAAAGAGACCACTGCTATAAATAACTTTATAATGGAAGCGACCCAGAGTATGTCAACAAGAGGTCCTCATGTTATGAAGATCCACGGTCTTCAATAATCATCATCTTCAACATGTCTTCACTTTTGAACATATACATTGGTTCGAAGTGGGTTTCAGATAGGAATCACCCAAATCCGACTCCAGTTCTTTCAAAACCAATTATCGATAATAGGATGTTTAGTTCGTATGTGGATATCAATCATCAATCAATTACTTCATCTTTAAATCAAATATCGTTCTTACATATATTCTTTTCAATTTATTCCATTTTCTTTTGAAGAGTATATGGAATCATTAAGCCTCATTTATTAAATCATTTGATTTATTAAAACCTTTCTTAAATCCTGTAATAATTCCAAATCATTTTCTCTTTTACTTAGGAAAACCTTCCAAATCATTCATTAAATCTTAATCAAAGATTTCTTATATTCAAGTTATAACTTTTAACTTAGGGAAAATATTCCCAAATCATTCATTAAATCTTAACCAAAGATTTTCTTATATTCAAGTTATAACTTTTAACTTAGGAAAAATATTTCCAAATCATTCATTAAATATTAATCAAAGATTTTCTTATATTCAAGTTATAACTTTTAACTTAGGAAAAATATTTTCAAATCATTCATTAAATCTTAATTAATGATTTTCTTTCTTAACTTCAAATCATATTCTTGCAAATCGAAGGTTTTCATAATAGAGCACTACTGCCACTTCAGATATGGTAAATTTCACTTCCAAGGACTAATGACAAGTAATCCTACGTCATGAAGATTTTTCTTCAATATGTTTTATTTCGAAAATTAGTTTGAAGGGGTTTTTGGATAGGAATCATCCAAATCCGATCTTGCTTTTTCAGATAGGAATCACCCAAATCCGATCCCGGTTCCTTCGTGCTAGTCATCGATAAAAAATATGTTAAGTTCATTATGGGGTTTCAAAAATTAGTTGAAGAGATTTTTGGTTAGGAATCACCATAATCCGATCTAGATTCTTCGAATGAGAATCACCCAAATCCGATCCCGGTTCCTTCGTACCAATAATAGAATAAAAGATGTTAAGTGGTCAAATAACATTCAAAGAATTTGTTTTTTTCTTTTATCTTGGAAAAACTTATATATGATCTTTTAGAGCATTCGGGCTTTCTTTTCGATCCGTTCTATCCCTCGCCTAAAAAGAGAAAACATAGATCAGGTAAGTTCGGAGCACTGGTTGCTCCATCCCTAACCTTAGTTAAACACCTTGTTTTATCTTCCCAGATCTCATAGGCGGGACAAATGTACTAGTCGTTTTCGCATACTCAGTTATTGATCTTCATTTTAGAAATGATTTATTAAACTTGCAAATCATCATTTAAAACACTTAATTATTCTTTTAAAAACATTCATAACTGATTCTAGGAAATATCGTTACGTTTAAACTCATATTCAAAATGCTATAGAATTCGCAGCATAAAAGTGTTGCGGAAAGTGCTATACAAGCTTATTTGATTTAAACAACTTTTTAATATTTCAAAATTCATATTTTCCATTTCAAATCTCTTTTAAACCATTTTAATAGTTTTATCAAATTTATTTCATATTTTTAATCATTTAAAAATATCAATTTATAAAAAAAAATCCGCTTTTGGATTACGAACTACAAAACCACGATGCTTTTAGAAAATTGTTTCGGACATATTTCAAAATTTACTTGATGAAATCTTGATTTTCTTTTATCTTGAAAAACCATTATCATTGTGGAACAAAGAATTTTTATTTCGAAGAAATCTGACTTATAAATCATTCTCTATGTTAATTTGAAGTTACGAGTCGAAATTTATGAAATACCGCTACACGACAAGCACGATTTTGACCGATTTTGTGAATTGCTTTGGAACTTGTCCGAAACACTTTAAATTTGTTTTAAACCATATTTAAACTATTTTAACTTATTTAAAATCATTAAGAGGCTAAATAACTTCCATACATATATTTATATGGATTTAATTCTCATTTAATTAACTATGGTTAATTACTAATCATTTCTCATATCATTTATCAAACAAGTTATCAATCACATAAACAATCATATAATCAACCAATTTTGCAACCAAGTTATCAAACATTTAATCATTCAACATATTTAAACTTTCAATCATTATAATTGAAATAAGTTATGGATTAATTAGTAATATGAGTACCCACCTTTAACCAAATTGATTAACTTTCTACGAACATTCATTTCATCCAACATTTCACTATTTTTTAACTTTAACCAACATTGAAAAATTCGGCAGAGCTACCGCAGTGCCTTGAATTTGCTCCTAGCTCCTTGGAATGAAATCGACGGCACTTCCTTCTCCTTTTCTAGCTCCGGAGCTTCACGACTTTCTTTCCTCCTTCCAAATGGTTCGGCCTCATCTCGATCTTTCCCTTCCTCCATCATTTCTTCACTTCTTAGGTGTTGAATCATGTTTTAATGGTATTCTAAGGTCTTTGGTAAAGGTTGGTTGTGTTTGGAGTTGATTTGATATAATTTTGAAAAAGTTAATTAGGAAAAGAGAGAAGAAGAAGCCATTAAAGAGAGCTTCAAGGAGAAAGAAGAAGAAGGTAGAAATAGTGTGAAAAAAGTAAGAAAGTGGTTGGTATTTATAAAAAAAATGAAGTGGTAAGTTACCAAAATATCCCTTTACCAAATTATCAATAACCTTACTTACTTCTTATGTAACCTTATTTTTTTTTTCAATACTTAACATCACATTCAAATCATTAATTTATGTCATTTTCACTTAGATATTAGGTAAAGAAAGTAATAATTATGTTTCTTTGATTTGATGTTTTACTTTTTGACTTTTACTTTTTTGTCCTTTTATGCTTACGTTTTGTTAATTATATTCTAGAATTTTCTAAGTATGTATAGTAAAAGTAAATTTGATTACTGAATTAATTAATACTTATACCATTTGAATATATGTTCATATATAAGAAAATAAAGGTGCGAGGATGTTGCGACAACTTTTAGTCGAAAAAACGTAGATTTTCGACAAAATATTTTACGGTCGCTTTTGCGTTATAGTTAAACTATTTATTTATGTAAACCAAATTTAGAAATGAACTTTTTTCTTCTTAAAATAAATTAAAACATGTCTCTTTATATTTAAATTATATCAAAATCTCTAATTTTACAATGTATGTAAAACTGACAAAGTGCGACAAAATTTTGTTATTTTTGTATAATGATTATTAACATTCTTTTAAATATTTTAATATACTTTTATTATCTTTATTAAATGTTTTGAATAAGATTATATTTTTAAATAAATATTTAAACCTATTTATTTAAGCATTTATTTATTTTTAACAAAACTCAACTTTTGTTGATTTGTTCTAAAATTCAAATTTATACTTTTTAAATTATCAACTATAAGGAAAAATAATTTTTATATTATTATCTATTATATATAACTTTTTTTTAAGTTTTAAACCTTTTTAAATTTAAAATAAACGAAATTTCTAATTTTTAAAGTAGCGAAATTACGGTTCGTTACAGAAAATTGTATACGGACACTGTGACATGCCGCACCTCTAGGCACCTTGAAAATTGGAGATGACTAGAAGTACGGGTGGTCGGGTGAAATAAAAATCTATAACATAGCACAGAGACTAAGGCAATAGCATAAAATGATTTATATATTACAATGGAATAAAAGTTTCACTAATTATAAACTAATAGCAAAACAGATTCATTAAAAACAACATTATCCCAAATTTATTTCTGAAACCAAAAGTACAAAGTAGTCTCCACTAAAACATAAAACATAATAAAGTTCACAATATAGGTCCCCATATATAGAGTAAAGTATGGAAAAGAGAAACGAAGTACATGAAACAAAAGAAACAAAAGATGTAGATAATAACCGCTCCAGTGACTCTCCAAGCTGAAAAGAACTACAACCTAGACGTGCCATTTTGTGATTTGGGGAAAATAAGAAAAATAGGAATGGATCAGACATAAAGTCTGGTGAATGGGAAACAGGATGAAGCAGAAAGAATAAAACAATTTAATTCTAGGTCTTCCCAGGATATCGTGGGGGATGAATAATATAATGCAGTGGATCCTTCTTAGATATAGTTCCTAAGAAGCCAAAGTCTATGGCCACTCTAGGGAAGTCAACAATGTAGTAATACTAAATGTCAATGGCCTATTTTAATTGCGGTCCTTACGTATCCACGTGCTATGGCATGAAAGTCATTCTCTTCACCCATGCACCGTGACTAAATACCTCTTACGTCTGACCGACGCCGACTCAAACAACCTCGCAGGACCCTAAAGTTGCACTCAGGCTCCGCCAATCTATACTCCTATCCTCCTGTCTCCTCGGTCACCAACGTAGACTTGCCCCTATCCAAAGTGTCAATCCTCTGAACGAGCGCCCACGGCTGGGTCGACTGCACAAAATCCTCCAACAATCTGCCTAAAGAAGCCTATGTCGAAGCACACTTGGCAAGTTCCATCCGCCTCGATTTTCCTGAAGAATTCTACGATTGCGGATGCTATCTATCCTATGTACAAGCAACCTATGAAAGGTAACAAACAACCTTGCAAACCTACTTGCCCGCTCCTAGTACGTACAGCCAAAACTATATTTGGTCTTAACTACATGAAACACCTATCCAGACCTTTACAAGGTCCGCCTACCAAATCGCTTCCAGATTGATTAATTTTAACGTTCCAGTTTACATACTGTTTATTTCCATTAATCTGCTTTAGGCCATTCTTACATTCGATTTGGTTATTTCATAATTTTCTTTTTTCTTACATAAATGGTATTTCAATTTCACGTCCGCTCGGTCCGTATGGTTTGTCTGTAATCTTTTATACCGTTTTGTTACAGATTTACACTAGCCTTTAGGATCCATTTAATTTACATTTTTTTGACCTTAATTTACATTCTCCTTTCAGAGATTTAATCTGAACAATTTTTTTATCCAATAGCCATGAACCATTTAATTAGACAAATTTCCACTTTTATAATTTTAGGCCACATATGAAACAAACAACTATGCCAATTAGACTTTCCAATTTTTTCCAAAACCATATTCAAAATTATGTAACTATATTAATAAAAACCACAATTTTATTCAAGTAAAATATTCTGAATTTATTCAACTAACCTGTTCTACTATTGGAAATTGAATAACAATTCTAACTCAATTTAATAAATCAATCTTGTCTAAGCCATGAAACATGAATAACAATTTGTTTGTTCCAAATTTCAACCCATACATGAATTAGAATCAAGAAGTGGTAGAAGGAGAAGATATACTAATTTACATAAATTTAAATCTTATTTATGCCATAAAACGTGAATAGACAATTTATATGTCCCATATTTTAAACCAAACATGAATTAGATTTGAGAAGTGGAAGAAAAAGAAGTTGCACTAATTTATATCTATTCTCAATTAATAATAGAAATTAATTCATATTAACGTTCCAGAAAAGAACTGAAATTGAACTACTTTATTTTTCTATTTCATATTAATTCCCACTCTCCCGGCACTTGAGCTCGCATAAATTTGGAAAAAGCTTTGCTTTAATCTTTCTCCCTTTGATTCTTCTAAATTCCCCAAATTGCTTGAATATATATAGATAATTTAATTTGGTAGAGATTTGTTTATTTAGTAGAGAAAATGAGGAGAAATAATACACACTAATTTTACTGTAGAATTATGTCGATGGCTGAATAAGAGATTAGGTTTAGGTTAGATAGTTTATTTATAGATTTTTTGAGTGAATATAATCCATTAGATTATTTTAGATTAAATCTGGTTCTTTCATACACTTAATGGTTTTCCATTTTAGCCCATAAAAATCACTCAACCAATAAATTTAGCCGTCTTATCCAATTACACCACTAGAGCGAATAGGAAGCTGCCATATGTTAGAGACAATGCTGAAATATGTAGGAAAGTCGATGGAAATGAATCAGCTAAAAAAGTCATCGCTTTAGATTTTGGACGACAACGGGGCTTGATCCCTGGTCACTAAGGAAGTCAGCAGGCACGTTTATCACTGTACCAAATGCGTTTTAATTTCTTTTCAATTTTATTTCCCATCAAATATCGAGGTGTTACATTCTCCCTCCTTAATGGATCTCGTCTTGGAAATCTCCAAAGATGGAAGAACGTAATTAATAACCAACATCCAAGAACTACATCCATTTACTCAACCATAATCCATTTCTACCACTATCCTTATTTTTAACTAATGCAATTTATGATTTATGAAAAGTGAAATGCATATGAACTTACCTAATACGAAAAGGTAGTCGATCACTGATTTCATTGACCTCCTGTAATGTAAGTATGCTTATGCCATGCAACCAAATTTATGCAATTACCCTAGTATAATTGATAATTCTATATGTATGTTTCAATCATTCATCCAAATGCACCATCCATATGCGACATCCACTTACACACGCACACACTAATACACACGCACACGCACACACAAAACCATGTGCAAATGCAATGCAGGTGTGTGTACCTAGTCGGCCGATTATCCTAATAAATTTCTATCTAGTGCATGCAATGCATCCATTTGCAAACATTGGCATCCACTTGCAATCATTTTCATCCATCAAACATAACATGCCCTAATGACATGTTTACAACCAAGCTACCATCCATAGGTTTCACTTAAAGATTATCGAAAAGACCCTAACTAAAGAAAGATCAAAGATCAAAGATAGGATATTTGAAGTGTATCTTTTAACTAGAAAAAGATAAGAAGTTCGAATTCTTTCCTCAGATTCCTATGTGCACTCCTTGGGGTCATCTCCCCACTGAACCTTGACTAGAAGAACTTCCTTGTTGCGTAATCTCTTGATGCCGTGTTCCAATATACGGGTGGGTGTACAACGCATAAATGATTCACACTCTACCTCCACTTCCCTTAGCTGAACGGGTTCTACTACTATTGTGGAATCAAGTAGACACTTCCTCAGATGTGAAACATGAAAAACATCGTGAGCTCCCAACTTATCTAGAAGATCAACTTTGTATGCCACTTTTCCAATCCGTGCAGTAATAGGGAAGGGTCCTATAAATCTCTGTGCCAACTTACCCACTGAGCCAAACCTCATAATGTTTCCCAAAGGAGAAACCTTGACCAAAACCATATCTCCAACCTTAAACTCCAAATCTGAACGTATTCTGTCGGCATATGACTTTTGTCTATCTTGTGCAGCCTTCAACCTCTTACGAATCAAATTCACCTTCTTGAAATTTTCCCTCACCAAGTCTTGTAACAACCTAAAATTTTAACCAATAATAATTAATTCGTTAATTAATTAAGTAACAAAATAAAATTGTTAAATTTTTAGAATTGATCCACAGGAGTTGCACCATTATGTCCGTGGTAATTTTCTGGTCAATTTCCATATATAGAACGTTAGAATCCGAGCTAATATGAACGAAATATAAAATAATCAAGGAAGCGAAATATATACATAGGCCAGGCTGACCAGCCGGTCGGCCTGGGCACAAGGGCGGTCGACCCGCCTGCCTATTTTAATGAACGAACGAATATTAATTCGGTCGAAAGTTGAACACGTAATTTGAATTATTTGGCTTCATCTGGTCCTTCTATTCTTGCATCCGAGGTTGCATCCTATTCAATCCCTAAAACCAACGGTCTGAGATCCACTCCTACCCCTATAAATAGAACCCTAAGCCTAACATTTTTTCTTATCCTAAGATTTTCTCCAATTGGGTTCACCTATTCAGGAAGGACCCTAAGACGAATAATTTTCCAAGGAGGAAATCGTTTTAAATAAAAATATTTAACAACCCCAAGTGGATCCGGGAAGGCCTAAAGGGAAGAGCTAAGGACCAGAGGTGAGTGATTGTAATTGTTTTAAATTTCTTTAAGTAATTGAAAATAATAGGGTTTCCAATGGTTGTAGTTTAACTACAATTTTTGGAGTAACCTTTTTAGTAATTTATTTACAATTTTTAGAATTATTTTTAGTCTATTCCTTCTAGCTATTCTTTTAAGTTAATTTTAGTTTATTTCTGTTAATTATAGCTTTTCCCATTTAAATACAATTTATTTACAGTATTTTAGTTTATTTACTGTTATTTTTGCGTTATTAACATCTTCTTCCTATGCCTTGGATTTCCTTCTATTATCATTTTTTTATTTCTCCTTCTTCTTCTTCTTCGCGTATAGATTAGAATAGAATTAACATGAAATTGGATTAAATTATAAGAAATCTGAAATAATGGAATATGAGATGTAAATCACAAGGATTGTAATATAATTGGAATAGAACTGAAATTATACCTAATTACGATATAAATTGGACTGAATTAAGAAGATTGACCTAGTTATAACTTAGAATTATAACTAAAAAGAATAAATGAAGAAAGAAGCTTATTTTCACACTTAGACCTTAGTTTAAGTAATAAGCACGATTATAATGTAAGTTATAAATTGATAAACCATGAAAACTATGGTAAACTATGGAAACTATGGCGGTTATTTTGGTACTTAGGATAAATTAATAAGGAATAGTAGTAATTGATAAATATAAAGGCTTATTTAAATAATTTGTCTAAGTTAATAAGCAAAGATAAGAGTAGGACCTGTACCAAATAGCATTCCCCTAATATTTCTATGGTTACGGTGTTTCACATAAATCTGAAGTGAAACGAGGTGCTTCACATAATCCTGAAGTGAGGCGAGGGGTATGCTTATGCTTATAGTGGTAGTAAACGGTCAATCTATGGTAGTTCAAATAAAGGGGGTTTGAACATGGACACAACTAGATTATTGTTTGATAGGACCAGTACCAATAGCATTTCTTCTATTTTTCTATGGACATCGTGTTTCATATAACCCTGAAGTGAGACGAGGTGCTTCACATAATCCTGAAATGAGGCGAGGGGAACACTTATGCCGATTAGGGTAAATAAATGGTCAAAAGAGGGAGAAATAGGGAGCATGGGCATGGTGACAGTTACGCGTGCGACTTCCATTTTGGTGCTTAGTAATCACTATGAGTTCCAAGCGCTTAGCAAGTGTGTCTAGCGTAGACACGAAAGTCTACCGTGTAGGGAAACGTCCAATCCATAGTAGATTCTATGGAGTAGCAGGCCGATCAAAGGGTAGAATTAGGAATTCAGCCTAATCAAAGCAGTTATCAAGGACAAATGTAAACAATCAAAGTTAACCTATCTTACTAATTGAGCAGTAGTTTATTCGTATTTATTTCCTATTTCTCTCCTTTCTATTTCCTTTGTTTCCTTTTATATACTAGAACTATTGAAGAGTCTATTACTTTTACTTTGCTTAAAGATTCTAGTAGTTACTATCATTCACCAAACTTTTAATCTGACCCACTCCTCTATTTTCCCCTTTTCCCCTCATAGGAAATTATAGGAGAGGAAAGTAGATCGCGATTACTTGGAGGTTTCTTAGAGAAGATTCTGCTATGTATTTCCCTACTTTTATTTTCGTTTTTCTTTCTTTGTACTGTCACTTGAGAGGAATATTTATACTCTGTTTTTTGTTGAGACTACGAATTTTTATTTCATGAGACATATTAGATTTTGAGAGATGTATGTCGTATTTGGTATTTGACTTATGAAGAAATCATAAAGGTTTTGTAAGTTATTATTTTAGTTTCTGCTGTTTTTACCTATTTTTGTCTTCTGAATCTTAGTCTCTATTAGTTTCTGTTATACCTACAGCACACCACGCCATTTAATGTGTCCTTTTGGGTATATTAAGGGGCGTAGGGGTATTTCACTTGGTATAGAGCCTAAAGTTACAGGATCCCTAAAAATTAATTTAAAAGTAGAGTATTTTCCGAAATAACTTGTTTTAAAAGTATTTTTCAGAAAAGAACTCTTAAAAATGTTTTAAGAATAAAAGAGTTTTCATAAGCATCCCCTCATAAGTCCAGTTCATTCTTCCTTTGACTCTTTCCTAAACTATCATTTTCTTTTCGTAGAATGGTTGATACTTCGAACCTTCTCTAGGGCATTCCAGTCCCAACCTTGTTTCGTATGTACTTACAAGCCATAACTCCAAAGGTGCATGGGCCAGCGCCTAATCCGGCACCAGCGGATGGGAACCCCATCAACCTACCTGCTGCCATCAATTTCACTAAGCTTTGTATGAATTTTGCAAGTTTGGGCGGAAAGACCTTTTCAGCCAAAGATACTTTTATGGAGGCGAGAGCTTGGCTTAGAGACACCGAGAGAATATTTGGCTTATTAGGATTGGAGGACCAACAGCGGGTTCAGCTAGCCTCTTGGCAGCTGAAAGAGGAGGCTTCTTACTGGTGGGAGGTTATTGAGTTGGAAGGAAGAGAAGTCTGTTGGAATGGGTTTAGGTAGAGGTTTGAGAGGAAGTTTCTGTCTCAAGCGGAAGAGAGTGTTCGGATGGAGAGGTTTATCAATTTGAAGCAAAGGAGTTTGTTTGTTAAGGAATACATCAATCAGTTAAATGAATTGTCACAATTTGGTATGGTGTTGGTGAATACGCCGCACATGAAAGCTTTGAAGTTTGCGAAGGGATTAAATCAACCCCTTCAGGGATTATTGTTGACTCACGTACCGATTAGAGCTACTTATGAATCTTTGGTTGAGATGGTGCTTATGTCAGATGCAGTCATGGAAGGAGAGTCTAAAGAAGTGGTTAAGTCAGACGGTTCAAAGAAGAAGCGGTGGAAAAATAATAATAAGAAGAAGAAAGTAATGGCCCTCAGAAGTAGATTAAGAAAGGTTTGAAATGCAGTAACTAAGGGATTGTTGGACATGTTGCCAAGGATTGCAGAAGGGAAAAGATGAAGGGAAAGTGCTTCAATTGCGGACAGCGCGGTCACTTGAGTAGGAATTGTCCCTAGAGACTCAGGCAGGGGACTAGTGCACTAGTCGTTCATATCTAGGCATTAGACGTAGCACCTTCGAGCAGCATTTCGGATAGAGGTAGGAAAGTCACGGTTGAAGGTTTGATTTCTACATATGATTTTCCCATTTGAACTTTATTCAATTATGGAGCATCACACTCTTTTATTTCTAGTTCTCTTGTGGATTGTTTTCTCTTAGACATTTCTTTAGTATTGGACCCCATCGTTGTTTCAAACCCTATAGGTGGATCGGCACACTTGTCTATGGTTTGTATGAGTTTGAATATTTATATCCTAGGTGTAGAATTTGACAGCGACGCCTATGTTTTGGGATTCTCGGGGTATGAGATGATCTTGGGTATGGATTGGCTATACACATCGGGGCTATTTTAGACTACGAGAGGAGAGTTGTTAGATTAGAGACTTGCAGTGGTAGGACTCTTAAGGCATCTTGTGACCCGCAAGGGTCAGTCATGTTAAGCTTTCTCTATTCCCTCGGTTCATCTTCAGTAGAGTTTGATTTGGTTCCTATCGTTAGAGATTTTCTCAATATCTTTGAGGAGGTTATGCGACTGCCCCCTAGGAGAGAAATTGACTTCAGAATTTATTTGACCAAGAATGCTAAGCCAACGGCGTTACCTGTGAGGCATATGGCACCTAGGGAGAGAAAAGAGTTGAGCAAACAAGTCAGTAAGCTTTTGGGGAAGGGTTTTATAAGAAAGAGAAAATCGAAATGGGGAGTACCAGTCATCTTCGTTACTTAGGCAGATGGTTCTCTTCGACTTTGAGTTGATTATAGCTAATTAAATAAGCTCACCAAGAAGAACTGATATCCACTCCCTAGGATTGATGATCTTTTCGACCAGTTAGTTGGCTCTTTGGTTTTCTCTCAGCTTGATTTAGCCATGGGATTCCATCAGCTTAGGGTCGCTAATGATAGCATAGATAAGACTGCGTTTAGGACTCTAGATGGACTTTATGAGTGGTTGGTTATGCATTTTGGGCTAACCAATGACCTAACCTACTTTGTTGACTTGATAAGCCGCATCTTTAGAGAATTCCTAAATAAGTTCGTGGTGGTATTCGTGGATAACATCTTGGTATTTTCCAAGAATATAGAGGAGCAAGCTCTTCATTTAGAGGAGGTTCGTCGCATATTTCGTAGTCTTCATTTGAGAGCTAATTTTTGAAGTATCACTTTTGGAGAGGGGAGGTACGTTTCTTAGGGTATGTGGTCTCGAAGGAAGGTTTGGCTGTTGACCCCACTAAGATGATAGCTGTACAAGATTGGAAGGCCCCCAAAAACATCACCGAGGTTAGGAGCTTCCTAGGATCGGCTGGCTATTATAGGAAGTTCATTAGAGACTTTGCCAAGATTTCGGCGCCACTCACTCGCCTTACTAAGAAGAATAAAGCTTTCATGTGGGACATGGATTGTGAGGATTCCTTTACAAAGCTTAAGAGAGCCCTTACTAGTGCACCTGTGTTAGTACTACCTGATAGAGCTAAGCATTTTACCGTATACACTGATGCATGTGGAACGGGCCTAAGAGTGATGTTAATGCAAGAAGGAAGGGTGGTACATTATGGTAGTAGGTAGTTGAGGCCGCATGAGAAGAACTACCCTACCCACGATTTGGAGTTGGCTGCCATAGTTTTTGTACTCAAGTCTTGGAGTCACTATTTACTTGGAGAGAGATTCGAGCTTTTCACCGACCACAAGTCACTAAAGTACATATTCTCACAGATGGACTTGAACTTGAGGCAATAGAGATGGATGGAGTTTTTAGCCTCGTATAATTTTGAGATTGCTTATACCCCTGGCAAGGGTAATGTAATTATGGATGCATTGAGTAGAAACAAAGCAACCTTTAGTCTTTTGTTCGTAGAGTGGAGGAGCTTGGAGTTTATTTCTACTTTTGATTTTAAGCCCTCTACGGACATTACTCCTAGATTGTTGGCGACATTATAGGTGAGACCAACCCTTATTGATTAGATTGGTTTGAGGCAGAAAAAAGATTCAGAGCTCATGGACATTATGGATAAGATTAGCTTAGGAGAGGTCTCTAGACATCTCCAACATTGTTCCATTAATAGAAAAGGGTGGCTTAGGATAGATGGGAGGCTCTGTGTTCCCCGCCAGTAATTTGTAGAGAGCGGTCTTGGAGGAGGCACACCATTCCCGTATGACTATTCATCCGGGTGGTGACAAAATGTATCGAGATATGAAGAGGATGTTTTATTGGAATGGCATGAAGAAGGACGCGGTAGAGTTCACAGCTAAATGCCTCATTTTTCAAAGGGTAAAGGCAGAGCAGCAGAAGCCCGGTGGATTATTTCAGCTCTTAGATGTGCCAGAATGGAAGTGGGACAGTATTTCAATGGATTTTATAGATTGTTTACCCGTTCTAGGAAGGGGAATACTAGCATTTAGGTGATTGTTGATCGGCTGACCAAGAGTGCCCACTTCATCCCAGTTAAGAGTAAGCACGCGACATCATATTTGGATCCTTTTGTGTTCGAGAGATAGCCTGACTTCACGAAATCACTTCTAGTATAGTGAGTGATAGAGATCCCATTTTCACTAGTGAGTCTTGGAGGAGCTTACATGTGGCGCTAGGGATGCAACTTAGATTGGTTATGGCTTATCGCCCTCAGACGGATGGCCTAATAGAGAGAGTGAATAGAGTGCTAGTGGATTTGCTACGGATGTGCATTTTTGACTTTAGAGGAACTTGGGAGGAGCATCTTCCGTTGGTTGAGTTTGCATATAATAATAGTTACCAAGTGAGCATAGGATTGGCACCATTTGAGGCTTTATATGGGAGACCTTGCAAGTCCCCTTCATGTTGGGTGGAGTCTACGGAGAAGTTGCTACTTGGGCCTAACATGGTGAGGGAGACATCGTAGAGAGTGGATTTAATTCGAAGAAGGATGAAGACAGCCCAAGATAGGCAGAAGTCTAATGTGGATAAACGAAGGAGAGACATTTAGTTTGAGGTTGGAGACTTAGTTTTTATCAAGGTATCCCCGCTTAGGAAGGTGGTAAGGTTCGGGTTGAATGGAAAGTTAGCCCCCAGTTTTATTAGACCATTTCCTATCATAGAGAGAGTTGGGAAGATGGCTTACCGAGTGAAGTTACCAGATAGGCTCGTAGGTGCGACGTTTTCCACGTTTCGCACTTGCGAAATGCTTACATGCCGTAGCGTAGGTTGTAGGGCCCAGTCAGTTAGAGGGGGTGGAAATAGAAAGGGAAGCATCTGTTCGGTGTATCACCACGAAGATTGTTGGAAGAGACATCAAGAACTAAGAACAAGTAGGTTCCTCTAGTAAAGGTGCAATGGGGAGATGATGTTGCAGACGCCACTTGGGAAGCAGAAGAGAAGATTCGTACTTCCCATCCTCATCTTTTCGATAGTAAGTTTTCAGAATTTCCTATTTCCTTCTTTAGTTTTGAATAGGTTCTTTCCTTTATTATCCTTTGGGAGGGTAGAACTTAGGATTTAACGTACGGATGGTAGGATTTGATGTAAACATGTTATTAGAACATGTTATGAATGATGTATGCTAGTGGTTGCAAGTGTTTGCTAGTGGATGCTAATGGACGCATATAGGTACACTAGGCACTATTATTCTTTAGGGATCGGTCTAACTAGGACACTAGAGCATATGCATATGCATGTGTGCGCATTTTTATTCTACTTTTCATGGTTGCTATAAATGGATGATTATCACATGATTGTTGCATTTGGATGATGTTTGTAGCACGCATATAGAATTGTCAGTATCATTAGGAAATTTTCGCATTCGTTTGTATACATGGCACAAACATAATTGCATAAAAGGAGGTCAACTGAATCAGTGGACCCCTTAATCTTTTGCATTAGTTAAGGACAATTAACTACATTAATTGCATAAGTATCATAAATTGCAGTAGAAAAACCTAAGGACAATGAATGGATGGTTGACGATTTAGTAGTTGATTGTAGAATTGGATGAAGACATTAGTACGTTCTTTTATCCTTAGATGGGGACGAAATCCTTTAAAGAGGGGAGAATGTAACAACCCAAAATTTTAACCCATAATAATTAATTAACTAATTAGTTAATCAATAAAATAACTTTGTGAAATTATTAGAATTGAACCACGGGAGTTGCACCATTGTGTCCGCGGTAATTTTCTGGTCAGTTTCTATATATAGAACGTCAGAATCCGAGCAAATATGAATGAAATACAAAATAATCAAGGAAACAGAATATATATATATGTATGTATATATATATGGGTGATCGACCTAGGCACAAAGGCGGTCGACCGCCCGGTCTACCCGCCTACCTATTTTAACGAACGAACATTCGTTCGTTCGAAAGTTGAACACGTAATTTGCATTATTTGGCTTCATCTGGTCCTTCTATTCTTGCATCTGATGGCCCCTATTCTTCCTATGACATGGTTGCATCCTATTCCATCCCCAAATTCAATGGTTTGAGATCTGCTCCTAACCCTACAAATAGAAGCCTAGGCCTAACACTTTTTCTCATTCTAAGATTTTCTCCAATTGGATTCACCTATTCAAGAAGAACCCTAAGCGGAATAATTTTTCAAGGAGGAAATAGTTGTTAAATAAAAATATTTAACAACTCCAAGTGGATCCGGGAAGGCCTAAAGGGAAGAGCTAAGGACCAGAGGTGAGTGATTGCAATTATTTTAAATTTCTTTAAGTAATATAAAATAATAGGGTTTCCAATAATTGTAGTTTTACTATGATTTTTGGAGTAACCTTTTTGGTAATTTATTTACAATTTTTAGAATTATTTTCATTCTGTTCCTTTTAGCTATTCTTTTCAGTCAATTTTAGTTTATTTCTGTTAATTATAGCTTTTGCCATTTGATTATAGTTTATTTACAGTATTTTAATTTATTTACTGTTATTTATGCGTTGTTTACATCTTCTTTCTACGCCTTGGATTTCCTTCTATTTTCAGTTTTCTTTTATTTCTCCCTCTTCTTCTTCGCGTATGGATTAGAATAGAATTAACGCGAAATTGGATTAAACTATAAGAAATATGAATAATGAAATATGAGATGTAAATCACAAAGACTGTAATATAATTGGAGTATGACTGAAATTATGATATTAATTGGACTGAATTAAGAAAATTGGCCTAGTTATAACTTAAAATTGTAACTAAAAAGAATAAAAGAAGAAAGAAGCTTATTTTCACACTTAGACCTTGGGTTAAGTAATAAGAATGATTATAACGTAAGTTATAAAATGATAAATTATGGAAACTATGGTAAATTATGGAAACTATGGTGCATATTTTGAGACTTAGGATAAATTAATAAGCAATAATAGCAATTGATAAAAATAAAGGCTTATCTAAATAATTTGTCTAAGTTAATAAGCATTGATAAGAGTTGAATCTATACCAAATAACATTCCCCTAATATTTCTATGGTTATGTTGTTTCACATAATCCTGAAGTGAGACGAGGTGCTTCACATAATCCTGAAGTGAGGCGAGTGGTACACTTATGATTATAGTGGCAGTAAATGGTCAATCTATTGTAGTTCAAATCAAGGGGGTTTGAACAAGAAGTGATTATTGTCTGATAGGGACCAGTACCAACAGCATTTCCACTATTTTTCTATTGACAGTGTTTCACATAACTCTGAAGTGAGATGACGTGCTTCGCATAATCCTGAAGTGAGGCGAATGGCACGCTTATGTTGGCTATGGTAAATAAAAGGTCAAAAGAGGGAGTAACATGTAGCATGGGCATGGTGGCAGTTACGCATACGACATCTATTTCGGTGCTCAGTAATCACTATGAGTTCCAAGCGCTTAGTAAGTGTGTCTTTCATAGACACCAAAGTCTACTGTGTAGGGAAACGTCCAGTCCACAGCAGATTCTATAGAGTAGCCGGCCAATTAAAGGGTAGAATTAGGAATTCGGCCTAATCAAAGCAGCTATCAAGGACAGTGCAAACAATCAAAGTTAATCTATCTTACTAATTGAGCAATACTTTATTCGTATTTATTTCCAGTTTCTCTCTTTTCTATTTCCTTTATTTCCTTTTATATACTAGAACTATTAAAGAGTCTATTACTTTTACATTGCTTAAAGATTCTAGTAGTTACTATCATTCACCGGACTTTTATTCCGACCCACTCCTCTATTTTCCCATTTTCCCCTATAGGCAATGAAGGGAGAGGACAGTAGATCGTGGTTACTTGAAGGTTTCTTGGAGAAGATTATGCTATGTATTTCCCTTCTTTTATTTCCGTTTTTCTTTCTTTGTACTGACACTTAAGAGGGATATTTATACTCTGATTTTTTTAGACTATGATTTTTTATTTTATGAGACATATTGGGTTTTGAGACATGTATACTATATTTCGTATTTGACTTATGAAGCAATTATGAAGTTTTTGTTTTGAATAAGTTATTATTTTAGTTTCCGCTGTTTTTACCAATTTTTGTCTTGTGAATCTTAGTCTCTGTTAGTTTCAGTTATACCTACAACGCTGCCTTTTAATGTGTCCTTTTGGGTATATTAAGGGGTGTGGGGTGTTTCAAGTCTGGTCCAAGCAAGATCCTATTGGTGGTATTCCACCAGTACGCTGGTGATCTACATGGTTTGCCATAGAGGGCCTCGAATGGTGCCATCCCAATGCTTTCTTGATAACTATTATTATATGTAAACTCCATCAAAGATAGGTGGTCTTCCCAAGAGCCTTTGAAGTCAGTGATGCACAATCTGAGCAAATCTTCCAAAACCCTATTTACCCTCTCAGTCTGTCCATCTTTCTAAGGGTGATATGCCATGCTCAGATTCAATTCCGTTCCTAAGGCTTGTTGAAGACTCCTCTAATACTCGCTAGTGAATAATGGTTTACTATCGCTTATAATGCTAGTGGGAACTCCATAAAGCCTAACTATCTCCCTTACATAAAGAGTCGCCAAAGAAGCTACCGTCCTATTACTCTTAATGGGTATAAAATGAGCGCTCTTCGTCGGTCTATCCACAATGACCAAAATTCTCATGTTCCCTCTCCGTGACCTTAGTAATCCATCCACGAAGTCCATAGAGACGCTCTCCCATTTCCATAATGGAATATCCAATGGCTGCAACAGTCCTCCGGGCTTCTTCTGTTCTGCCTTACCCTTTGGCAAGTGATGCACTTTGATGCATACGTTACCACCCTCTTCTTCATTCTAAGCCAATAGAATACCCTCTTCATATCCCGGTACATCTTATCACCACCAGGGTGCACTGTCATCCCAGAATGATATGACTCGGCCAACACTGCATCTACTAAATCCTCACTACAAGGAACATAAAGTCTACCGTCCACTCTAAGCCATCCCTTGGTGTTTATGGTATAGCGCCTAGATAAGATGTGGCGATGACTCTCCTCTACTAAGCTTATCTTAAAAATCCTTTAACTCTTCATTCTCGCCTTTCCTCGCTCCAATCTGCTCCATCAAAGTAGGCTTGACGTCAAGGGCTGCTAGCAATCTCGGAGCTAAATTCAATGGAGGTCTAAAATTAAATGTAGCAATGTACTCCAAATGCTTCCATTCCAAAAATAGAGGACTTAAAACCACTTTGCGTCTACTCAACGCTTATGATATTAACGTTACCAGGGGTATAGGAAATTTCAAAGTCATAAGAGGCTAAAAACTCCATCCATCTTTGCTGTCTCAAATTCAAGTCTTTCTAAGAGAATAGATACTTCAAACTTATGATCCATGAAAATTTCAAATCTTCCTCATAAGAGATAGTGCCTCAAAGACTTGAGAGCAAAAACTATAGCTGCCAACTCAATATCATGCGTCGGGTAGTTCTTCTCATGCATTTTCAACCGTTTACTCGCATAACACACTACCCTACCCTCTTGCATCGGTACCGCCCATAGCCCCATACAACAAGCATCTGTATAAACTGAGAAAGGCTTGGTTCCATAAGGTAATACCAATATGAGTGTAGTAGTCAAAGCTTCCTTCAATTGACCAAAGGCATCCTCACACTTGGTATCCTAAACAAAAGCTGAGTTCTTCTTGGTAAGGCGGGTAAGTGAAGCTGATATCCTAGAGAAGTCCTTTATGAACTTCCTATAGTAGCCCGCAAGACCAAGGAACTCCTTATGTTCGTGGCATTCTTAGGGATCTGCCAATCTTGTACTACTGCCATTTTCGCCGGATCCACTGCAAGTCCATCCTCCGAAATGATGTGTCCTAAAAAACGAAGCTCATCCCTCCAAAAGAGGAACTTGGAGAATTCGCCTTCAACTTATGTGCTCATAGGGTCCTGAGCACTTTTCCTAAGTGCACAGTATGCTCCTTCTTGCTTCGCGAATAAACCAAAAAGTCGTCGACGAACACCACCACAAACTTGTTCGACGATTCGCGAAACACTCGACTCATCAGGTCCATAAAATATAGCGGAGCATTGGTTAGCCCAAATGGCATGACTAACCACTCAAATAACCCATCCAGAGTCCTAAATACAGTCTTTTCGATGTTATCCTCCGCCACATGCAACTGATGAAATCCCGTGGCCAAATTGAGCTGCGAAAATACCTTGGCTCCTACTAGTTGGTCGAAGAGATCGTCTATATAGGGAAGAGGATCACGATTCTTCTTCATTGGCTTATTAAGCTCCTTATAACCCATGCAAAGTCTGAGAGAGCCATCCGCCTTAGTGGAAAAGATGACAGTGCGCCCCACTCAAAAATGCTCCTACGAATGAAGCCCTTCTCCAAAAGCTCTCCAATCTGCTTGTTCAACTCATGACGTTCCTTTGGAGCCATATTCCTTACCAGTAAAGCAACTAGGTTAGCATTATCAATAAGATAAATCTTAAACTCAATATCTCTTCGAGGTGGAAGGCCAAAAACCTCCTCAAACACATCTAGAAAGTTTCTAACAATGGGTACCGAACTCAAACTATCAGGCGATAAGTCAAGAGAATAAAGGTAGCTCAACATGACTGATCCTCTAGGGTCACTAGATACCTCCAAGGTACGTCCACTACAAGTGCCAAACCTCACTACCCTCTTATCGCAATCAATAACAACACCATATATGGATAGCCAATCCATACCAAGAATCAACCCGAACCCGAAAAAGCCTAATACAAAGGCACTATAGTCAAACTCAACCACTAAAATAAAAATATTTCAAATCTCGACATAACATGGACAGATAGGCTGATCCTCCTACGGGATTTGATACTACTACCGGGTCGGTCACTAAGCACGCATCAAGGCCAAGACTCTCTACTACAAGAGTACTAGTTATAAAAGAGTGCGAAGCTCAAGAATAAAATATGGCACGAATAGGAAAATTAAAGATAGATAACACAACTTTGATGATCACCTTCTTTCCCTTGTCCACAACCGGATAAGTACTAAAGGATGGAGTTGCCTCTAAAGCTTAAGCCTGAGTAGGCTGTGAAGGTGTCTGTGAACTGTCCTTGGGCTTCGACGGATAGTCCTCCTCCATATACCCCACTAGATTGCAAAGATAGCACCTCGATCTCGGTCGCTCTCCTGCCCCTCTACAATCCTTAGCAAGATGACCTGGCTTCCTATAAGTATTGCACTTCCAGTCCTTCCTTGGAACTTTTCTTTTTCCACTTGACCCTCCTCCTCATCTCCTCTTTCCTTTCCACTGCTTCTTTCCATCACTCTTCTGCGCCACATCTCCTTTCTTCTCAGTTTTAGCAAGTAAAGCCATCTCTACCAATCCCTCAAAAGTGGCTCCCATCGAAATGTGGCTCACCACCAAACTCTACAGTGGCTGACCAAACCCTTAGCGAACATCAGCGCCTTCTTGTGAGGAGTATTGATGAGGTCTAGTCCAAATCTAGCAAGCTCATTGAATTGATTAACATATTCCTTAACTGTCATATCCCCTTGTTTGAGCTATACAAATTTCTCTAGCTGCACTCCCTCTTCAACTTGCGATAAGAATTTCCTCTTAAACCTAGTACGAAAATCCACCCAATTCAAATTATCAACCTCAACCTCCATAATCTCCCACCAAAAAAGAGCCTCTCCCTACAACTACCATGAAGCCAACTACCTTCGAGCCAAATCCTACAATCCCATAAGTCCAAATATCCGCTCACAGCTACGGATCCAAGCTCTCACCTCAGTATATGACTCGGTGCCAAAAAACGGCTTGCCTTCTAAGCTGGTGCAGTCCTTGCATAACTTGGGAAAATCGAGAATGCCTGGCGGAATGGAGCCCCTTCCCCCGAAGCAGCATCCCTAGCTGCTGGCTCTGCTCGTGTAGTAGCCTGCAAATAATGTCTGAACCAAGCAGGCATATTAAGGCTTGGAACTTCGGGAATATCTTGCGGTTCAGACATTTCCATCCGTGGATGTTAAAATTATGGGATTGGGTACTCCATAAATAGTTCAATAGATAGGGAGGAAGAGATAAGATGGGCCCATTTCTAAAATTTATTTTCTTTCCAAATATATACATATACTTTTAAAAATATTATTTGGAAGACCCTTTAAAAGTTATTTGAAAACCTTTATATTTTTAAAATATTTTTAGTATTACCAAAACCTTAGCTCTGATACCAACTATGACATCCCGCACCTCTAGGTACCCCGAAAATCGGACATGACTAGAGGCACGGGTGAAATAAAATTCAATAACATAGCACAGAGACCAAGGCAACAACATAAAATGATCAAAATATTACAGCGGAAGAAAACTTTCACTAATTATAATTAATAGCAAAATAGCTTCACTAAGAACAACATTATCCCAGCTTTATTTCTGAAACCAGAAGTACCAAGTAGTCACCACCAAAACATAAAACATAACAAAGTTCACAATATAGGTCCTCATTTATAGAGTAAAGTATGAAAAAGAAAAACGAAGTATATGAAAAAAAAAGACAAAAGCTGAAGATAACAACTGCTCCAATGACTCTCCAAGCTGCAAAGAACTGCAATCTAGACCTGCTTTTATGTGATTTAGGGTAAACAGGAAAAATAAAAAAATAGGAATAGGTCCGACATATGGTCTAGTGAATGAGAAATAAGATGAAGCAGAAAAAATAAAAAAAGTTTAGTTCTAGGTCTTCCCTGGATATTGTAGAGGGTGAATAATACAATGCAGTGAATCCTTCTTAGATACAGTTCCTAAGAAGCCAAAGTCGATGGTCACTTTAGGGAATTCAACCATGCAGTAATACTAAACGTCAATCGGCTTGTCGGACCTGCTGTCATTACCTATCCATGTGCTATAACATGAAAATCATGCTCTTCATCCATGCACTGCGACTAAATGCCTCTTACGTCCGACTAACGCCGACTCAAACAACCTCCTAGGACCCCGAAGTTGCGCTTAGGCTCTGCCAAACTGGACTCATATCCTCCTGTCTCCTCGGTCATCAACGTGGACTTGCCCCTATCTAGAGTGTCGGTTCTCTGAAAGAGCGCCCGTAGCTGGGTCGGCTGCACAAAATCCTCCAACATTCTGCCTAAAGAATCCTACAACTGAGCACACTTGTCCTGTTTCGTCCACATCGATCTGCCTAAAGAAGCCTACGATTGCGGATGCTGTCTATTCTGCGTACTAGTAACCTATGAAAGGTAACAAACATGCTTGCGAACCTACTTGCACACTCCTAGTACGTACAACCAAAACTATATTTTGGTCTTAACTGCATGAAACACCTATCCAGACCTTTACAAGGACTGCCTACCAAATCGCTTCTAGATTAATTAATTTTACCGTTCCAGTTTACATACTGTTTATTTCCATTAATTCGCTTTAGGCTAGTATTTACATCTGATTTGATTATTTCACAATTTCCCTTTTTCTTACACAAATGGTATTTCAATTTCACATCCATTTGGTCCGTATGGTTTGTCTGTAATTTTTGTATACCATTTTGTTATAGATTTACACTAGCCTTTTAGGATCTATTTAATTTACATTTTTCCCCACTCTAATTTATGTCCTCCTTTGAGAGATTTAATTTGTACAAATTTTTTATCCAATAGCCACAAACCATTTAGTTACACAAAATTCCACTTTTACAATTTTAGGCCACATATGAAACAAACAATTATGCCAATTAACTTCCCAATTTTTTGCTAAAACCATATTCAAAATTATGTAATTATATCAATCAAAACCATAATTTTATTCAAGTAACATATTCTGAATTTATTCAACTAACCTGCTTTACCATTAGAAATTGAATAACAATTCTAATTCAATTTAATTAAACCAATCTTATTTACGCCATGAAACGTGAATAACAATTTGTTTGTTCCAAAATTTAACACAAACATGAATTAGAATTGAGAAGTGGTAGAAGGAGTAGATACAGTAATTTACATTAATTTTAAACTTATTTATGCCATAAAACATGAATAGACAATTTAGATGTCCCATATTTTAAACTAAATATGAATTTGATTTGAGAAGTGGAAGAAGAAGAAGTTGTACTAATTTACGTCTATTCTCAATTAATAACATAAATTAATTCATATTAACGTGCCAAAAAAGAAATGAAATTGAACTACTTTATTTTTCTATTTCATATTAATTCCCACTCACCTAGCACTTGAGCTTACATAAATTTGAAAAAAGTTTTTCTTTAATTTTCTTCCCTTTGATTCTTCTAAATTACCTAAATTTCTTGAATATATATAGATAATTTAATTTGGTGGGGATTTTTTTATTTAGTAGAGAAAAGGAGGAAAAATAATACACACTAATTTTACTGTAGAATAATGGCGACAACTGTATAAGAGATTATGTTTAGGTTAGATGGTTTATTTATCGATTGTTTGAGTGAATGTAATCCATTAAATTATTTTAGATTAAATCTGGTTCTTTCATACACTTAATGGTTATTCATTCTGACCCATACACATCACTCAGCCAATAAAATTTAGCCATCTCATCCTATTACATCACTGGAGCGAATGGGAAGCCGCCACACGTCAGAAACAATGCTGAAATACGTTAAAAAATCGCTCGAAATGAACCAGCTAAAAAAACATCGCTCTAGATTTTGGGTGACAACGAGACTTAATCCCTGGTCACTAAGGAGGTCAACATGCGCCTTTACCACTATACCAAATGTGCTTTTAATTTATTTTTAGTTATATTTCCCATAAAATATCGGAGTGTTACAAACACCGGACTGGTTAAATAAAATGATTTTAAAATTCTTGAATTTGAATTTATTCAAATTATTTCATTTATAAAAATAAAATTTAATGAAATATAGATTTAAATTAATTTCAAATTTGAGTTTTTGAAATGTGAAATTAAAATTTGTTAAACAGGATTTAAAAAAAAATGAAATTTAAGATTTTGAAGCTGTAACTGAAATATGATTTAAATTATTGAAATTGAACTTTGAAATATTGCTAAGTAAAAGTAATTTAAATGGATATTTAATATTTGGGTTTGGAGTTGAATTATTTTGAAGATTTGAACCTTAAATTGAATATTGAAGTTTAAATTTGATTTAGGCGATTTAAATCAATAAATTGAAATTGAAATTGAAATCAATTTAAATAGAAATGGTTTAAAATAAGAATTGAATTGAAATTTAAACCATTGAATCGAATTATGAATCGAAACGTGAGCCAGATTAATGAACATTTTGAAATTTAAGTTATTTCAAACGGAAATTGAAATGGAAAATAATTCGATTTGAAATCGGAATAGAATCGATTTAAATTGAAATGAAAATTGAAATTGATTTGAATTGAAAGATTTAGAATTGAATAAGCTTGACTTTGAAACCATTTTCAATAAAATTATTTTAATATAAACTATTTAAAATTTCTTTTCAAATATTCAAATTATTTTGATTTTCGAAACTATTTTCCTATATAAACCATTTTTAATATCTTAACTATTTTATCAAACCATTTTAACTTTTTAAAACTATGTAAAACTATTCAAAGTATTTTCCAAAAATTCGAATTGCTCAAAGTGGGATTGTTTATATTTAAATCGTAGATTTAAGTGCGAACTAGGTTAAAATGAAATTATAACCTAAGTTGAGATTCGAAATGGAAATTTGAATGAAATGATATTTTCAAATGAAAATGACATCGAACTGAATACGATAATTTCTAAGTGAAATTGATTTTTGATGAGAATATGATATTTTGACATCAAGTATGAATTTTTTTCGAAATGTAAAAGAACCAACCGGTGTGTAAAACGATGTTTGGTTGTTAAAAATACCGGAGCCTCTTATTGGCATATTCTCTGTCAATATTGGAACCACTTTAACAACTGTGTATGCAGAGGAGACTCGAAAACGAAGTGGTTGGATTTCGTATCGTTTTCTGTATTTGAAGAAAGAGAACGATGATGGATAGACCCTGACACTTGTGCCAATTTGAAATGAATAAAATCAGGATGGCTTGATATGGCCAAGCGGGCCAGCTACCCTTAGCAGACATCCATTCTTCGATTTTCTTCCATATTATTACTCTTGATGTTGGTTTCGATTGGTACGCCTTGATTTTGGATAATCTCCCTTTGACTCGACATGGGATGGATGTACACATTAGGCGATCGTGGCTACGATGCGTTACTACCAGCCCTGTGACCCAAACTGGTAGTATCCTACCTTAGGCATTGCCTCATGTGACTTATCGTACTTTTATCCCTATACGAGACCCTACCATTTTGGTTTAGTGTTGTCGTATCATGGCGCATCCCTATCCCCCGATGTGCTACTAGGGCGTTATATGCAAACTATACGACAATGCTTAAAAACACGTTAAGGGGGATTAATGCAAAGCCTTAAAGCAAAAAGATATATTTTTGTTTTACTGATTAGACATTACATAGATAGAATATTATACTATATATAAATATATTGATGGATCCTTAAGAGATGGAAAATCCCATAACATCTCTTGAATTATTGCACGCGCATTATACACTAGATAGGAGATGTGAAATCCCGTAAACATCTCTGATGCTATTACACTCCTATTATATGTGATTTTGATTTGACTCACATAAGGATATTTTAGTCCTGACTCGAGTGTTTTATCTTTTCATTATGCTCGGGTCAGCACTGAGTTTTTAGTGCATTAAAGATTATTTTCTGGAGGACGAAGACAAAGATTTGGTATATTATTATTGCTACTATTATTCCCTGCATCATATTATTCTACTGCATTATTTCATTTTTCCCTGTTGTATATATAACTCTAATAAATTTTGCATTAATTATAATCAAATGTATAATATGAATAGCTTCATGAACTGTTTGTTTGATTATTATATTTTATCATTCCGCTATGAGATTCTGTGTTTTTCTTTCTTATTTTTCTTAATTAACTCCATTGATTATCTGTGTTTTCGATCATTTTAAGTTGGAAATGTGTGGATTATTGTCAATTCAAACCTTCCGAAATGTGGGTCAACATAGTTGGTATCAAAGCTTTGGTTTAGCGATAGCATTAGCTTTGTGGGGTTTGACTCATTAGAGATAGAGTAGTAATACCCTAGAATGAGTCTGTTTGTATATATATGTATATATATATATATATATATATATGAGAGCGCGTATATGTTAGTGTCATAAAATGTTTTATATTGTGTTTACTTATCCATTGAGTTACTTATGAATTCTAATCGGTGCATGGTACGCCATGTTATCGATAGGGGTTTCTAAACACTTAATCAAGGCAAGTTGACATAATATTGTTTTAAGATAAGGTAAACGAAATAATTTTACCTAAATTATATATTATGTATATATAAATAAATTGAATGAGAATAAATGAGTAAGTGAAATTAATATGACTAACTGAATTTGATTTAAATTAGATTTAAATTGGATGTAAATAAGTTGAATGCAAATGGAATTAATTTTAATAGTTGAACATTAACTAATTGAATATGAAATAAGTGAATGTTAAATAAAATAATGTTGATACACTTAAGTATAAGAGGTAAAAAATTAAAGTTTAAACTATGAAAATGAATAGATTTATAAAATAGATTGAATATGATGAGAATAGGTTGTAAAACTAAATTTGGAAATATTGACCTAGCTAATTTGAGTTTAAGGATGTTTATAAACTTAAGAATGAGTTATGAAATAAAAATCTAATCTTAGTTTAAGTTAAAAGAATGGATTTAAAAACTGGAATTTGGGAACTTGAATTCGGGTACTACTGAAAAATTTCTAAGGTTTTTAAAAATAATATTAGTATTATTTAAAAATATTTACGAATAGAAATTGTGTTAAAAAGGAATTAAAAAAATGAGTCATGCACTCCCCTCTTCTATCGCTGGGAAATAATTTTGGTGATGATGGCTGCATCATTGACATTCATTTTCGGGACTCTGAGTGAGGGATACCACTTAGTAGCTTTGTTATGCATTTGATTCAACAAACAGATTTTAATTTATAAAACTTCTGAATATGATTTCACATATAAAAAAGATATGAGTATATATATTATTTCAAAATGATTTGAAATGAAACCGGTAATTGAATTCTTAAGTTCCTGTTAATTAATGATTTTCAGTTGTAGAAATAAAGTAAATATTTTTGAATAATAGAAATCTCTAAAATGAGGAATCGAAAATTGAAGCTAAGTGTTTAAATAAAATACGAGAAGTTAAACTATAACTCTTAAATTTCAAGATAACGGAAAATTAAACTTGTGTAAATTATTGAACATTCTTGTTAACTAAAATAAATAAGATAAATTTGAATAACATTCAATTACATTCTAAAAACATATATATATATATATATATATATATATATAATTTACCAGAAATGTTTAAAAAGTTGAAATGTTAAATATGAATGTGTAGTAGAATATTTTACAAGTTTGAACTTAAGTAATAAAAATGTTCAATTTGAAATTATGTTTTAAGGAAATATTTATAATTTTTTTAAAATTAATTTGTCATAAAGAAATGTTATACACTTAGTTAATATTTTAAGAAATGTTAAATGAACAATTTGAGTAGTAAAAAGAAATTCTATCTCGATATATGAACTTAAAAGAAGGTAAATAAATAATGAATTAAATCATATCTTTGTAAATTGTTTGTAAAGTATAAATTTGCAAAGGATGTTTTAAGATTATGTTGTAGCTTTCAGAGATAATTATAATTTGAATAATATTGTGTAAAAGAAGAAACATTTATATAAAATAATCATAAACTTAAGAAATGAATATATGAAATAAGTTAATGAAATAAATTATAAAAATGGAAGTTAACTTAAGAAAATTTGAATGAAATTGATTATATTAAAAAAAGAAAATTCGTTAATATAAATTTAAGTGATAAAATAAAATTTACTTAAGTAAAATTATTAATATGAATTTGAATTTATGAAATGAACCAATGAGTTGGATCAATGAATTAATATGAACTTAAGTTATGAAGTAATAAATGAACATTAGTTGCATTTTATAAAACATTTATAATAAACTAAATTGGGTGTATGAAATGATTTATAAATGATATTAGTGTTAAATAGAATATACTAAGTGGTAATAAAATAAAATTTAACTTAAACAAGGTTAAATGAAGTGAATAAATGAATTGATATGAGATGCTAAACATAAATTAAACAATTGAAATTTGAATAAATTGAACGTAAATGAAATAGATGTGAATAAATCTGAAGCAAACCAATTAAATTTCAATAAAAATTGGATGTTAATAAGAAATGAAGTGTATAAATTAAATATTGACATTGGATAATGTAAATTCAAATAGTTATGAATTAATTGGATGAATATTGATGGTTGAATGGTTTCTGTAATGACTCAAAATTTTCGACCATTAAATTTGTTAATTTAATATGATTGTGTGATTAAATACTGAAGGAAATAAAACTTGGAATCATATTTATGAAATAATAACTTGAATGCGAGGTAAACAATGCTAATTTAAGTTAATAATTAATGAATGGAAGGAAATGCCAATTAATGAAAATAAATTTAAATGTGATACTTGACTATAAATTGAATATAAGTGAATAAATGAAATACTGGATTAACCAAATAAATAATAGGTTGTTAATGGAAATTAAATGAAATTGGTATTATGAAAATAAGTAGTAACATTGACTTGTAAGAAACAAAGATCATTAAGGGAACTAAAGGTTAAATGTGACAAACTATTGTAGGTTACCTATCTATGTAGCCTGTTAATCTAAATTGGAAATAAATTTCAATAACTGTAATTAAATAATGTGACAATGTAAATTAAGTTAATATTTGGAAGGAATGTTAATTTTATTTATAATATGATAATTGGAAATAAAAAGAGTGGAAATCAAGATTTATTTATTTATTGGAATTTAAATTATAGTAATTGTGTTAATCGCAAATAAATGAAATTAAATATTTAAATATTACGTAAATATTAATTTAGATGAAATTTGAAGATATTTATGTAATAAAGCATGAACCAATGCTAATTTTATCTATTTGATGATAATGGATTGAATAACAAGACTTAGAATCAAATAAATGGATTTATTTGGAATTTCAATTGATGATTAATGAATTTATTAAAATTGAAATTGAATATGGAAATTGGTAAATTAATTAACTTAAAATTGATATCTAAACTTGTCTAAATTATTGTGAAGGTTTAAGAAATCAAAAATGATAAAGATTGCTAATTATAGAATTGGAATTGAAGATTTGATTTAATTAATTTAATATTAAATAATTTAATCAATGTAAAAATAGCCATTTTGGCCACTGACTCGGATTTCGACGAAAATAGTTTCATCGGATCTGTAAACGATGAATTATTATAGGATTTCAAGTTTCGTAGCGATCGGGCTTGTCGTTTGATCGGATGGACTCGAAATGCCTAGAAATCAAATCTAATTGAAATCAATTTGGAATAACTTTATTTTAGCATAACTTCTTCATACGATGAAATTTGGACTTGAAACCTGTTCCACTGATTTTAAAATATTTGAAAACATCTATTTTGATATATGGGTTGACCCAATTTCGTTACGGAGTCTTTTCGAGCCATATATCGTTCAATTTATCTGGTCCGTTCTTTCTATTTCAGCTATGTCTATATATACCTCGTTATGAACCCTAATTGTTCCTCATTGTCATTTGTCTGTACGCATAATTCCTTCTCACCTCCTCATTTCAATGGCAGACAATTCCAAATCCAATTGCAATTCAAAATCGAATCAAAATTTCAAACTCCACAAATTATATCAAATTATATATGGATTTGAAGCTCTCGACGAGCGCAAGCCAGAAATACGATTCGTTTTTCAATTTGAGTTTCGATGTGGCCAGAAATCGAGGAAACATTCTCGGCCGTTCATCACGCGACGATCAACTTCTATGGATCGTCAAATCGCTTGTACCGTTGTGTAGAGGGGACCGAGGAGATGTCATCGACATGATTCGTTCGATGGTTTGACAGTCAGATTGTCGTGTAAAATTCGGCCTAGGGTTTAAAATCGAGCGGCGACGGTGCTACCTGGGGGTGCCGCGATGGGTGCGGCCGATGGAGGAGGAGGAGGAGGTGTTTCCAATGGTGGCTTCGGCTTGGCAATCGGTGGTCAGAAGGCGCCCGAATCGATGGTCAAAGGTTGGTCAAGGTCACGGTTTGGGTTCGTACGTTCTTTGGCCTGGGAGGATGATTCGTGTGAGAGAGAAGAAGGTTGTGGTGATGTGTACGCATTTTTTTATATTTTTATTTTTTTTATTTCAAATTCTAATGTTCTAATCGATGTAACTTTCACATACGAGGTCCGTTTTACGCGCGGTTTTCTCTACTAGGTTCGTATTGGAATTTCAGACATTTTGGCACTGATTTGGACGAATTCTAAGGCTGTTCAAATATTGGGTTTAAATTAGATTTAAATTCAATTTAAATTCAAAAGGTGAGTGTTTTAACCCACTCACAACTTCTACAATTTCTTATGTGTGTTAATTTAATTTTTTGACGCGATTAGAAATTTATTTATGACCGTTTGGCATATTTTTAATCATCATTCAGTTAAATTGAATTTATTTAAATTAAATTGTTATTTAATTTATTAGTGCATATAAACTTCCAGTTAAATAGTTAGTTAATTTATTATTGAATATAAACTGCCAGTAAATTCTTGTGATTTATTATCGATTCTATATTGATGTTATTGATTGAATTGGATGATGATGGTGCTAAATGTTTGATGATTGATATTGGATGAATGGATGTTGTATTTATATTGTTACAAACTACAAGTTGTTATGCATTTTATTCCATTCGGGATTGCGGTTTGAAATGATATATAACCATATTTTTATTTTTAATTATGGATTGAAATGATAAATATCCGTATCACTTGACCATAGGATAGGAAATTATATACAGACACCGTGGTGTGTGTATGTATATATATATATATATATATATATAATATTTTGAACTAATTTCTATGTTTTTTTAAAGAAATATATGGGTTATATAAATATTGATTTTAGATGTTATGTAAATGTTATTTTATTATTAATTTTTTTTTCTATGTTAAAAATTGGTTTAAAGTATAAAATAAGCTTAATAATAAAATTTGATTGTATTAAGATGTAACATGGTTAAGTATTTATTTAAATTATATTTCTGGAGTTTATAATGACTTAAATGAGAATAAGGTTGGAGGATAAATATGAAACTAATTTTTTAATTTAATAAAATTGGGATTTTAAAGGTATGATTTTTATAACTAGATTTTGGTTTAAGATGAATTAAACGAATATTCCAAGTATAAATAAATTGAAAGAAATATTTAGTTATTTATAATTTGAGTTTTATTTGAATGATAATGGATTTATTATGCAAATATTTCAAAACTAAATAATGGAAAATGGAATTGTTGAATCACAATTACCAACCTTAGTTTTGAAATTGTTTAATACGTAAAGTTTGAAATATATTGAAATTGAAATGGTTTATTGAAAACTGGAAGTGAGTTGAAAGTTATGACTTGGGATTTAATTTAAAGTGAACAAAATTGTGAAGTCGAGGAAATTATTTTACTTTATAAAGAAATTTTAAATTCAAACTATTTTATTTTATATACTGTTTGAATATCCAAACCATTTAAGTTTTGGAAGTTATGGTTTAGAAGCTATGAAATTCGAAATATTATATTTTGAAAGTGCTATGATTTTGGAAAAGAAATATTCGAAACAAAGATGATATTATATGTAACAACCCTCATATTTATCGAGTTTGTATTTAAATATTTTATTTAAATATTAACTCGTTAATCGGATTTTGGTCCGAAAAGCTACTTTTTGCAAACGGTCAAATTAGGACTCGAGACCACTTCCATTGAGTTCGAAATGTCGTTTACAACTTTTTTAAGTATAAACATCGATAGGTTTGGAGTTAGTGAAATTTCATTAACTTTTCCCGCTTTGGACTTTAGGTTAGTTTAGCCTATTAAGCCCAAGTTCCAACCCTCTTCTCCTCACTCTTCATAAATTTCCTAACTAATCAAGCTTTGGCATTAATGGTGGAGGGAATGGGAAATTAAAATTCCAAAACTCAAATTCAATTGCAATCCATCTTTCTACTCCAAATTCAAGAAGAAGACATTGGATTCAAGCTTCTTGTGCTTAGATAGAAGATGGATTGATTCTTGCTTGCTTAAAACTTCATTTTCATTGATATTTGGTGCAAAGGTGAGATTTTTATCTCACGATTCTAGTCTATAACCATATTGGACTGTTGGGAATGATTCCCTATCACTTTTGCATGCATATTAGCATTTGGTTTGGATTGGATTGGCGAAAAACTCCAATTTTTAGCGTTTTGGTGAATTTTCTGCACTTAGGTCGTTCTGGCCATTTTTGGTGTTCGGAGTTAGGTCGCTCGCGACCTAACCCTTAGGTCGTTCGCGTGTTATCGTGCTAAGTCGCACTGCCTTGAATCTTCACTTCGGAGTTAGGTCGTTTAACGTTAGGTCGTATGGCTTTTAGGTCGCAGGTCGTATGGCTTTTAGGTCGTAAGTCGTATGGCTTTTAGGTCGTAGGTCGTTGGCCTTTTGACCGTTAGGTCGCATGCCTTTCTACTTCGATAGGTCGTTCGGCCATGCTTTCTATTTTTAGGTCGCGACATCTTTAGGTCGTGTTACCTATATACCCCTAGGTCAAAAGACCTTAGGTCGTGCACCTTTAGGTCGCGAACCCTATTAGGTCGTGAACCTCTTTAGGTCGCCTGTCCCTTAAGCAGTTAGGTCGTTCGTCCTGTGATCCGTTAGGTCGTTTGACCCGTGTTATGTTAGGTCGCGTAACCCCTTAGGTCGCTTAACCTTGTTTCCTGTTAGGTCGCGTGACCTTGTTTTCGACCTTAGGTCGTTTCACTTTTAGGTCGCATGACCTTTAAACCGTTAGTTCGTTAGACCTATAACTCGATGGGTCGTTCCCCTTTAGGTCGCGAACCACTTTAGGTCGCATGACCTCGTCTCCGTTAGGTCGTGAACCTTGTTAGGCTGCTCATCCTTAGCCCGCGAACCTTCTTAGGTCGCGCACCCCCCTTAGGTTGTAAGACCTCATTTTTTGTTTTAGGTCGTAGGCCGCTTGACTTCACTAGGTCGTACCGTTTTGGTCGGGGCGCTGCCCCGCACCCCGCACCCCGCCGGGGGCGCTGCCCCCTGGACCCCCGCTCCGTAGGGGATCTTATCTGAAAAACATTGAGCTGATTTCCTTGGATTTTATTCACATCTCTGTATGCGATCTTTGTGACTGATTGTTTCTACAATTGCTTCTGTGTTTTGTCACTTTATAATATAAAGGTTTCAATACTAGTAGTAAATATCAAAACTCTTTTAACAAACAATTTCAACTCTATTTTTAATAACTAAGCTCTTTTCTTAAACCATTTTCCAATCTATTAGTATATACAAACCTTTACCTCACTCGGATGAGAAATCTAATTAAACGACTTAGTAAAACAAGTGGTATGAAACGCTTGCGTTCACTTCGTCGGTTAATTCTTGGACTTGTTCGATTGAACCACTTGTGACAAATTTTATTAGTGAAGATTTACAGTCTGTTCATAAATATTTAAGTTAAGCAAGTGGTTATGGGACATGAAGCTAAACTTCTATATTTACTAGCTTAGTGTAATTGACACTTCTCGTTGATCATGACGATCATTCTGATGATTTAGACTAGCAACTGTGCGATGTCTCTTGTTTGCGAGGTTAGACTAGACACCACTTGTGTGATTTCACTCACACATACCTTTTTGATTTTTGGTTAGTCTAGACCTCATCTGTGTGATTTCGACTCACACATGTGGGGTAGCTCCCCATGGTCTTCGGACCGTCATGTGATAGGCCTCTTTCCCTTTTTATGATTTCTGGATTTCTCGTGTTGATTTCTGGAATTTATGTCATTGACTGGTTATGAGTACAAGTTTAGGGTATGATGCCCTCTTTGGATCTTTGAGAAGATTCTTGTGATATTGATTTACCTCTTATCGATTGATCTTCTGTTGATCATCATTTGCATACTTATAGTAGTATGTCAGTATGGATATTTTATGTTTATGCCATATCTTTTATTTTATATCATGTCATCTAATATTTATAGCTAGACTGATCCGTTTATTATTTTCTCAAATAATACTCGGCTCAGACCGAGATGTTACAGGTGCTTCTGCTTGACTTCTTCCCGGGATTTGCTACTCTGACTTTTGGCTAACTATTTAGATTAGCAGTTTTTGTTGTATACACTTGAGATATAGACTCATAGTTGTATTCTATTGTATAGCACGTGTTGCTATTCTTTTGTATTATTGTGGATCTTTTTGACCACTACTCTGATGTACACTTTCATGTGTTAGTTATATATTCATATCTTCTTCCGCCCTTGTGATATGGATGTCTGTGACTGATTTGTGTTATGCCTATTTCTATGTTTGTTTCCGAAGATTATTTAAAGCCACCTTATGATAAGCAATTACATGGATGGTCGCTCCTCAACAGCCTTATTCTCCGCGCTAGTTGACAGCACTACTCCGTAGTGTTCTTGGCTAGCGTGGGTATAGAGGTGGGGCGTCACATTATATTTATTTTGGTTTTAATAAAATTGATTTGGGTTTTGAATGGAAATGATATCGTAATTATATGGTTTTGAAATGAATATTATATTCTGGTTTTGAAGTACAAATTATTTTGAAATGACTGTGGTGTTATAATAACGGTTGGTTGTTGAAGAGACCGGGATCGAAAGTTTCATACTCTCAGCCAGCTTCAAAAACCACTTTAACAACCGTGTATGCGGTGGGGATTCCAGAATGAAGTAGAATGGTGGCGACGTTCTATGAAGGTATATACGTGGACCCGATTCCCGTGAGTTGGCATAAGGTGGCTAAAACAGGAGCGATTCTCGGGCCAAGGGGCTAGCCCTCTTATCGGACACACTCCTTTGATATTATACTCCGACTTTTGGATTGATTCGGTGGACACTTTTGATTTTTGATTTTGGGGGTGTGGCTTGAGGTGGGCGGTAGTAGCTGTTACGCGTTACCACCAGCCCGGATGTGTAATTGATATATCTACCCTGGCATTGCCTTGTGCTATGTCACCTACCCTAGCATGCCTTGTACGAGTTTGATTTGTGTTGTACCTATGGAATATCCTCTGGTAGCCTCCCGATCAGGAGGTATTACGGTTCTGTATAGACTATTGCCATTATTACGTGTTAAGGGCTATATGGGTAACCTCTTAACGCTATTTAAATGTAAGTTTATTTTACTATTAGAAACTATTATAATAGCGAAATATTACTACATAGTAAATAGTTTAGCGGATCCTTAGGAGATGTGAATCCTGAACAACTCTTAAGTTACTGCACCCACGTTTGACACTGGACGGGAGATGTCAAATCCCGTAAACATCTCTGACGCCGTTCCACTCATATTATTTACCATTGATTTAACTTACATATGATCTTTTAGTTCTGACTCGAGTGTTTTTTCTTTTCTATTCGCTCAGGTCAGTCTGAGCAATTCAGGATTTGAAGACCTTTTTTCTGGAGGTCGAAGACGAAAAATTATTATTACTATTTATTATATTCCGCTACACCATTTTATTATGCTGCATTAATTATTATTCTCTGGTATGTGTAACTCTGATATGTATCGTATAAATATAATTGAATATTTTGTAAACAGCTTCATGAACTGCTTATTTGATTATTATATTTTATCGTTCCGTTGTGAGATTCTGTTTTGTTTTATTTCTTTCTCTTCTTTTCTTATTCACCCTAATAACAATTTGCCCTTTTGTATGGTTTGAGTCTGACGTGTGTGGTTTATCGTCGATTTAAAACGTACAAAAAAGCGGGATGTTACATTCGGTATCAGACTTTGGTTTAGCGATAAACCTTAGCTTTGTGGGGTCTGACTCTTTATCAATAGGGAAGTAATACCCTATGATGAGTCGTTGAGAGTATATATATGAGAGAGCGTATTGGTTAGCGTTATAAAAGTTTTTATATTGTGTTAATTTGTTTTGTTTTGTATTTATAAATTCTGGTTGGTGCATAGGACACTATGACATCAATAGGGATTTCTAAACACTTAATAGGACAGGCTGACACAATATTGTTTTGAATATAGGCGAATGAAATAATTTTGCCTATTACATTTTATATATATATAAAATAAATTTTATAAATAAGATATATATTTGGTCGTATTATATTGATTGTTAGGTAGTGGAACTATAAATATTGATTGAAAACAAAATTTGAAGAAAATTAAGATAAATGGAAATTGGGAATTTAGAATCTAAGTCCCAGGGGTTTTGAAAATTTCTTTCAAATGATTTTGGGAATATAATAATAAAATTATTTAGAAGTATTTTCCGATACAAATATTTCAATATGATTTGAAAAAATTGTTTTAAAGAAATTTTGGAAAGAAATAAGTTCTGTACTCCCCTCTCTGTCGCTGGAAAATGATTTCGGTGTTGAGTCCGTGCATCATCGACATTCATTTTCGAGATTCTAATTGGAAAGGCCACTGTAGCAGTTTTACTACAAATTTATTTTGATAAACAAATATAAATTTAACTTGTTTAAATATAGTTGTGTATATATTTTGTAAGTGTATCTATTATTTTAAAAATGATTTGAAAATTAAACCCGGTATTTAGTTCTTAACTTCCGTTAATTAATAGTTTCAATTATTGTAGTGAAATGGAATGTAATTAATTAATAACTGGAACCTCTAAATGAAATAAGAGATCTAATGCTAAATTATAAATGAGATTACAAGAAATTTGAAATTGTAACCTATGAAACAAAGGCTATTAGTATTGAACATTAAGTTAATTAAAAGAAATAAAATAAACTTGTGTAAATTTCAATTACATCCTTAAAAGCATATATATATATATATATACACATATCTTACCAAGTATTATAAGTTCTAATGCTTATAAGAAAATGTAATAGAATATTATACAAGTAATACTTAGATAATGAAAGTGCTCAATAAAATTTGCTTTATAAATAAGAAATTCGACATGGAAATAGTTATAAACTTGAGTCAAAATTTTAATACTGCCAACTAAATGAAATAGGAAGTGAGTAATGTAAGTAAAGATTTTGAACTTAAGCTAATGTTGAAACTATTTATTTTTAAAGTAAATAAATGAAACTGAGTAGTGAATAAATGAATGTAATACAATAAAAAGAGAATTTACATGATATGAATGAATGGAAATATGAAAATTTCCAAGAAATAAATATAAAATTAAAAAGATAAATCGTTATATGAATGAAAAAAAATCAAACAACAAATGTTATGAAATGGAATAGCTAATAAATGAACATGGTATATTGTTTGGAATTGTTGTTTGTTTGGTCTATGGTTGTTTGGGCAAGGATACTTTAAATTTGTTTGGATGTATAAATAATCTATTTAGCAACCCTAAGACTATTGAGTAAATGGTGCGCTTAATATCTTATTTTCCATTATGTACAATTTAAAGTTTTGAACCTAAACAACTATGTGTTTTTAATGGATAATTAACTGGTTTTGATTTTTTGTGATGGTTGTATGCTTTGTTGCAATTGATTGTTGCTATATTGATTTGCTTATTGGTGGTTGAAACAGCTTAAATATTTCATTCTATATAATTATTAACTCATTTTGTATTATATAAGTGAAATACAGGTTATTGAAGCAGTTGCAACTTCTTTTGGTTTCATAATTAAGCGTAATTGCCCGACAAATAGGTACGTTTTCGGATTATGGTTTATAGCGTTATCATATTATTTTCCTGGGTTGGGATATATATTATTTTGGAAAATATATGTTGTATATTGTTATATGTGATACTTTGTTGTATTTGATATTATATTCTCTCCCAGACCTCTCCGTACAAAGGAGATTCTGCCGAAATTTTCCGTAAATTTTGGACTTAGAACTTTTTTGAAATTTTTTCCAAACTTTATTAGTTTGAGTTTAAAATATTTAATGGTTATAAATTGATATATTTTTATTTAAATTATTAAATTTTGTAAATTTATTTGTTTATAAAATTAATATTTTTGAATAAGATGCATTGACTACTAAATTCTTTCTTCTTCCTTTTTTCCTTTTCGGGGGCGAAAAGTTTTGAGTGGGGGAGAGTGTAACGACCCGAGATTTTCGACCAGTAAATTTGTTAATTTAATATGATTGTGTGATTAAATACTGAAGGAGATAAAACTTTGAATCATATTTATGAAATAATAACTAGAATGCAAGGTAAACAATGCTAATTTAAGTTAATAATTAATGAATGGAAGGAAATGCATGAAAATAAATTTAAATGTGATACTTGACTATAAATTGAATATAAGTGAATAAATGAAATATTGGATTAAGCGAGGAAATAATAGATTGTTAATGGAAATTGAATGAAATATGAAAATAAGTAGCAACATTGACTTGTAAGAAACAAAAGATCATTAAGGGAACTAAAGGTTAAATGTGGCAAATTATCGTAGGTTACCTATCTATGTAGCCTGTTAATTTAAATTGGAAATAAGTTTCAATAAATGTAACTAAATAATGTGTCAATGTAAATTAAGTTAATATTTGGAAGGAATGTTAATTTTATTTATAATATGATAATTGGAAATAAAAAGAGTGGAAATCAAGATTTATTTATTTATTGGAATTTAAATTATAGTAATTGGGTTAATTGCAAATAAATGAAATTAAATATTTAATATTACGTAAATATTAATTTAGATAAAATTTGAAGGTATTTATGCAATAAAGTATGAACCAATGTTAATTTTATCTATTTGATGATAATGGATTGAATAACAAAACTTAGAATCAAATAAATGGATTTATTTGGAATTTCAATTGATGATTAATGAATTTATTAAAATTGCAATTGAATACGGAAACTGATAAATTAATTAACTTAAAATTAATATCTGAACTTGTCTAAATTATCGTGAAGGTTTAAGAAATCAAAAATGATAAAGATTGCTAATTATAGAATTGGAATTGAAGATTTGATTTAATTAATTTAATATTAAATAATTTAATCAATGTAAAAATAGCAATTTTGGCCACTGACTCGGATTTCGTCGAAAATAGTTTCATCGGATCCGTAACAGTGAATTATTATAGGATTTCAAGTTTCGTAGTGATCGGGCTTGTCATTTGAACGTACAGACTCGAAACGCCTAAAAATCAAATTTAATTGAAATCAATTGAAATCAATTTGAAATAACTTGATTTTAGCATAACTTCTTCATACGATGGAATTTGGACTTGAAACCTGTTCCATTGATTTTAAAATATTTGAAAACATCTATTTTGATATATGGGTTGACCCAATTTCGTTCCGGAGTCGAAACGAGTTTTCGAGCCATATATCGTTCAATTTATCTTGTTCGTTCTTTCTGTTTTAGCTCTGTCTATATATACCTCATTATAAACCCTAATTATTCCTCATTGTCATTTGTCTGTACGTATAATTCCTTCTCACCTCCTCATTTCAATGGCAGACAATTACAAATCCAATTGCAATTCAAAATCCAATCAAAATTTCAACGTCCACAAACTATATCGAATTATATATGGATTTGAAGCTCTCGACAAGTGCAAGCCAGAAATACAATTCGTTTTTCAATTTGAGTTTCGATGTGGCCAGAAATCGAGGAAACATTCTCAGCCATTCATCATGCGACGATCAACTTCAATGGATCGTCAAATCGCTTGTACCGTTGTGTAGAGGGGACCGAGGGGATGTCATCGACATGATTCGTTCGATGGTTTGACGGTCAGATCGTCGTGTAAAATTCGGCCTCGGGTTTAAAGTCGAGTGACGTCGTAGCTACTTGGGGCTGCTACGATGGGTGCGGTCGATGGAGGAGGAGGAGGTGGTTCCAATGGTGGCTTCGGCTTAGCGATCGGTGGTCGAAAGGTGCTCGAATCGATGGTCAAAGGTTGGTCAAGGTCACGATTTGGGTTCGTGCGTTCTGTGGCCTGGGAGGATGATTCACGTGAGAGAGAAGAAGGTTATGGTGACGTGTACGCATTTGTTTATTTTTTATATTTCAAATTCAAATGTTCTAATCGATGTAACTTTCACATACTAGGTCCGTTTTATGCGCGGTTCTCTCCGCTAGGTTTTTATTTGAATTTTAGACATTTTGGCGCTAGTTTGGATGAATTCTGAGGCTGTTCAAATTTTGGGTTTAAATTGGATTTAAATTCAATTTAAATTCAAAGGTGAGTGTTTTAACCCACTCACAACTTCTAAAATTTCTTGTGTGTGTTGATTTAATTTTTTGATGTGATTAGAAATTTATTTATGACTGTTTGGCATATTTTTAATCACCATCTCAGTTAAATTGAATTTATTTAAATTAAATTGTTATTCAATTTATTATTGCATATAAACTTCCAGTTAATAGTTAGTTAATTTATTATTGAATATAAACTGCCAGTAAATGCCTGTGATTTATTATTGGTTCTATATTGATGTTATTGATTGAATTGGATGATGATGGTGATAAATGTTTGATGATTGATATTGGATGAATGGATGTTGTATTTATATTGTTATAAACTACAAGTTGTTATGCGTTTTATTTCATTCGACATTGCGGTTTGAAATGATATATAACCATATTTTTATTTTTAATTACGGATTGAAATGATAAATATCTGTATCACTTGACCATAGGATAGAAAATTATATACAGACACCATGGTCTATATATACAATATTTTGAACTGATTTCTATGTTTTTGTAAAGATATATATATGGGTTATATAAATATTGATTTTAGATGTTATGTAAATGTTATTTTATTATTGATTTTTAGACGTGTATAAAATTGGTTTAAAGTATAAAATAAGCTTAATAGTAAAGTTTGATTGTATTAAGATATAATATGGTTAAGTATTTATTTAAATTATATTTCTGGAGTTTATATTGACTTAAATGAGAATAAGGTTGGAAGATAAATATGAAATTGATTCTTTAATGTTTGCATAAAAAATGGGCAAACAACTCCAAGTCGTATGATTTAGTCGATTTTATGTTGTTCTTAATGATTTGGATGATTTATGCAAATATGTAAAAAGCAGGGACTATACTGTAAAAGACACACAGATTTATAGTGGTTCGGCCAGAATGTACCTACGTCTACTTTATATGTTATTCTCTTTCACTGTTCAGATTACAAGTACAAGGCTTTATTATTATAAGTGTATGAAAGCTATTTGAAAGTTCTGTTCGTGCTTGAGCCCTCAAACCTTATCCTCCATTGTTTACCCCTACCTCTCTATTTATAGAGTGAAGCAGGGGGTAGGGGCCTTGGATGTATATAGCTGCTGGTGGGCCTAGGCTGATGTGATCTGGCCTGGCAATGTTGGTTCGGTAACGCCTTCTGCACTTTGGTTCGGTAGCATTGGTTCGGTGGTGAAAGCATGGATTGGTCCGGTGGTGTTGGAGTTGAGTTCTGGTCCGGTGGTCTTGGTACGGTGGCCCTGGTCCGGTGGTGAGTGGAGTTGAGTTCTGGTCCGGTGGTGGTCTTGGTCCGGTGGCCCTGGTCCGGTGGTGAGTGGAGTTGAGTTCTGGTCCGGTGGTCTCGGTCCGGTGGCCTTGGTCCGGTGGAAATACGCCCAACATTTGCCCCCCAAAGTAGGGCATATGCCTGCCTATGTCGTGCTTTGTTTTAGATCATTCAGTTTGGACACTCTCATTCGGCCCAAGTGTCGAACCAGTTGGTACGGTCATCCTACGGTTGCTTATAATATGGGCTTCACGCCTCTGTTATTCCTCACTATTTGAAATAGCCGAACCGAACTTCTGTTCTGCCAAATCAACCATATAACCGAACCAGTTTTGTCTGCCGGACCAGGTGAGGCTTTCTTCTACCGAACGAACTTCATGCTCGAACTACCGATTGAGCTTGGGGAGTATGAGTGCCGAATGGGCCCTCAGCCTCGAACTACCGAATGAACTTGGGGAGTACGAATGCCAAATGGGCCCTTAGCCTCGAACTACCGAATGAACTCGGGGAGTACGAGCGCCGAATGGGCTTTTAGCCTCGAACTACCAAATGAACTCAGGGAGTACAAGTGCCGAATGGGCTTTGATGTTTTGAATTATGAATGAGATTCCAGACTGTAGGTACTTGTTTGTCTACATTCCTTGCTCTAACGATGTGTTTTCTCGTGTTGCAGATAATGTCTCATAAAGTAGAAACTCATTCTGACAAGAAGAAATCCAAGGACAAAGGAGAGTCCTCCATAGTGCCCCCAGTTCGGGCAGAACCAGAACGTCATGGACTAACCCCGAGATCATTAGTAGACGGGTACGGTCCTCAGGAGCTCTTGAACTCACCGTCTGACTTTTTTCCCAGCTCCCTCAAAGATGAGCAGCTTGACGTTATATCTCGGTCTTTTGGGATCGACAGAGCACATATGATGTTACCGGGGGAAGGAGTGATGCCGTATAACCCCCTAGAAGGGTATTTTGCTTACAGTAGGTATCACTGCATGTGCGGATCCATCCCTCCGATCAACGCTTGGATAGCCAGCTTCATCACATACTTGAAGGTGGCCCCTTTCCAGCTTCAACCCAACTCCTCTCCATCTTGGTGAGTCTGTTCATTATATTCTAGAGAAAATACGGGCGTCCTCCTTCCAACCGGGAGATCCGGTACCTGTATAACTTGAGAGGCTATAAGAAGGGGTCTCCATATATAAGCTTAGAATCAACCGTGTCTTTCAAGACAGTCCTGAACTTATATTCAAAATTTAGCATGTTCAAGAAGGAATGGTTCTTTGTCAGGGATGACTCTGTTTCTTTCTACCGCTTCACCTCTGGCTGTAAGTTGAATCTCATTTATAATTTCCTTTCTGACTGCAATGCTCCTCCTTATGTGCTTTATTTCTTGCTAGCGACATGTGGCTTTGCGGAGGTAGAGAACGATCGTCTGGTTCGGATGGCTGAGGAAAGAGAAGCCATTCCGGAAAATGAGAGGGCAGTTTCTTATTTGATCAGGAATGCTACTCTTTTGGGGCTTAACTTGATTCTGCCATGCCAGTCTGTGGTCAAGCAAAGAGACACAGCTGAGGAGAGGGCCGCCAAGGCTAAAGGAGGGGCTACGATGAAGAGTGGCAAAAGGAAACCCTTCTCGAAACATCCAATTGCCAGGGGGAAGAGACTTAAGAAGTCCGATGGAACCTCCCCCAGCAAATGTCCAGACATCCCGGAGGAGGAAGATGTGGAGGAGGAAAGAGACGATGATGAAGGAGGTGAGGTGGAGAGTGGAAGTGGTGGAGAAGGTGAGGATGATGGTCATAGCGTTGATGGTGGCGACGGATAGAGTGGTGATGGTACTGGGGCTTTGTCTTCTAAACAAGCAGGTGTGATCCAGGAGTGGACAGACGATGCTCTCCGCCTAGCTTTTGAAGGGTTGGAGGAAGGATCGGCTGTAGTGGAGAAGCCTAAGAAAGCTGACAAGGCCGATACCGGCGCCGATTCAACTTCCAAGAGCGCTTCATCTGAGGCAACTCCCACGATTCAAGGTGAATTTTTGACTCCTGCAGACTCCATTTATGATAAGGATTTAGGAACATTTTATGGCCAACTCCCGTCCTGGAATGAGATTCAGGACTTATTGTAGTATCCTACTCCTCTCCGGGGTTTGTATAACAAAGCATCTCTTTACTCTTCTTAACTTGATATATTTCTTGAGTTATAGTTCAATGTATGCCTGTAACACGTTGTTTTTATCCTAGAAGCGGGTAAGGCGGCCAAGGCGTCAGATGTTCGGCACCGTCTTGAACAATACAAACTTCTCAAGGCTTCAACTAAACCAAGGCCTCCGACCAACCGCCCTGGAGACGTAGTTGGCTACCGCCCTCTTCTTGGAGTTATCGAAGAGGATGTCCAAAGGAAGAAGAGGAGTCGTTCCTTGTTTGAATCCTCACCTGGTCCTCAGTCCCCATCTCAGCCTCTTCGGGATACCACGGAGGAGGATATTGAATTTATACCTTCTCCGCACCCATCTGAAAATCCTACCGTTACCCAGATAGATCATCCCGGCTTGGCTCGTAATCCGTTTGCAAGTCATCCGGATCTGGATCCGGGTTCTTGCGATATTACCTTTGATGAGGCTACCGGTGAGCACTTTCTCCCTCGTAATCCTATGGTAAGAGTACTAGATGAAGCTAAGTCCCTGGACCTTGATTTGCTTACCACTCGGGTTGTAACTTTAGGGGACGAAGCTAAGGAGAACATTGACCGGGTTGCTGAGGAAACCAGGAAGCTGATGGGGCATCATGCCCGACTGGTCAAGGCTGGAGAAGAAATTAGGAGTGCTAACATTCGACTGCGGTTAATGGTTTCCGACCAGGCCAAATAACTTGCTGATCAAGCTATCTAGATCTCTCAACATGAGGCCGCCTCAAGACAACTAAAGAAAACCATGGAAAAGGCCAGCAGAGAAGAATTATGAAAAATGGAGGCTGCTTGTAAGGAACGGATTGATATGGCTATTGCAACGGTGGATGAGGTTCGGAAAGCGGATCTCAAGCGGGTGCAGGAGCTATCCGAGAAACTTGAAGCCGCAGAGCTTATTCAAACCAAGTTGAAGGAGGAGATGGAGGCGATGAGGAAATCCTTCCAGGCTGACTGCTCGCGATACCAATCGGAGAGGGATGCTGCTACTGTAAGGTTGTTGGCTTCTGAGGACGGAATAAGGGAGTTTGAGGAGAATGAGGGGATAATGGATGAGATGCTTCAGGACATATACTTTCACACTTGGAAACAGGGCAACTTATCTTGGATGGATGATTATCCCCGGGTCATGGCCAAGATTTATCTCAGGGCCCTGGAGGAAGCTAAAGCCAATGCAGATAAGGAGGGAGGCGTGGCTTTGGAATGGATGCGGTCACGGCTCAATTCACCAAGGAGGAGAAAGTGGCGGTGAAAGAGGGTATGCGGCTGCTTACTGCTGAGGAGGTTGGTGTGCAGTTAGAGGATGATGATCAAGGAGCAGATGCTGGTAAGTCTTCCCTTTTAGCTTCTCGTAACTTGATTGCTTATTGTTTATGACTATTAATGGATTCTCTCCTGAATTGGATAGGCTCGACCTTTGGAGCATCCATTACCTCTGGTCAACATGCCGAGAGTTCCAATCCGGCAGGATAGAAGTGAAGCCCCGACGCAGCTGATTCCTTGACTTGATCCGGATATCTTTCGGTCTGTTTGACGTTGCTTTCTATGCTAGTCTCAAAACATTCGTGTATCTTTTAAGCTGTAATTGTGTTGTTGGTAATGAACGACTTTTCTCTTGGCATGTAATTTTTAACTTAAGATGATCCTGTCATATTTGAATGATTTTGTTATTTCGGTGTGTTGCATAAGAAATATAGCTGTGCACATGCCCGTGATTCAATTGTGTTTGATGTCAAGTTCTTGCTTAAGATATAGTTTCATATCTTGCAAAGTTAGTGTGATGCGTGAATAAATTACAACTACGTATTCATATACAAAAGAAGAAAGTACCGCCCTTCATGTTTTAGTCGTAGATGGTTGCTTTGAATGTCTTATATGACTGAGTATGGAATGCAGCTGAGTGACCTGTCATCCAGTTGTGAGTTCATATTCCCATTAGCGAGCGTCTCCTATTTTGTGTCTTGTACTTTAGGGAACGTTATAGAGGATATGAGGAAAGTTTTTAAATAAAATAGAAATATAAGAAATAGTAGAACTTCCAATCACGGAAGGCCTGCGATGTGCTTAAGTTCGTGGCAAACGGGTTTTGTAGTCACTTTCCCTAGCTGTGGGTCTTGAAGACATTTGTCACCCATCTTACGCCTCCGCGGGGAGTTTCTCTTTTTTACCACAGCCGTACTTAAGACACTCGGAGCCGAGATCACGCACAGTAACGACCCGAGCCATTATAGCACGTAATCGTGCGTATTATTCGATTTACCGTGGCAGGCTAGCGTGGGTGCCGATCGTCAACTGTGAACTACCCCTGGCTGGCCACACCTAATGTTGGGGTTTAAAGTAGGTTCACGGTTGCCGGCGAGCCGAACGCCGTAACGAGCTGCCTAGGCTATAGTCGGCCTACTCGGTGGCTTATAATCGGCTCATTACAGTTGGCTTTAAGGGCCGATCGCGAGCAATGAGTTAACCCGCAGCAGAGGGATGCTAGAGCAAAAGTGTCCCATTGGCGAGGGCATAGATTCGTATAGTACCTGTTAGGTCTCGTCCAGGTGAAGTCGCGTTGTGATGTGTCTTGAATGGAAATGCCATTACACAGGATTTTGTTCAACAGAAAAGGATAAAGTTAACAAGCAGCCAAGATATAAAGGAACAAGTTAAAAAAAAGAGAGAAAAGTTTTTAAAGTGGTTCGGCACGAAAATGCCTACGTCCACTGATTCTCTTTGTTAACTCACTTCATATGGGCAGTACAAGTTAAGAAAAATATCGACGAAGGTGTTGGATGTTCCATGCCCTCTGGAACACTTCTCGGTCCACTGTTGACAAAATATAAGCTCCATTGTGGAGATCTTTATGAATTACATATGGTCCGTCCCAGATTGGATCTAGTGAACCGGGGCGCGGGAAGATTTGCTTGAGGACAAGATCTCCTTCTTGTAAGCTGCGATGCTTGACTTTGGAGTTGTATTGTGCTGCCACTTTTTGCTTGTGAGCTGCTGCTTTGAGTGCTGCATCGTTTCTTCTCTCTTCAATTAGATCCAAAGACATGTGAAGAAGTCCTTCGTTCTCTTCTGGGTTATAGTGGATCCTACGGTGGGAAGGCACTATAGTTTCTAGTGGGAGCATGGCCTCCGATCCGTATGCCAAAGAGAAAGGAGTATGCCACGTTGATGTTCTGAAAGATGTACGGTAGGCCCAAAGTGCTGTAGGAAGTTCATCCACCCAAGCGCCTTTTGACTTTTTAAGTTTCTTCTTGATTAGAGTTTTGAGAATTTTGTTGACAGCTTCGACTTGTCCGTTTGCCTGGGGATAAGCTACAGACGAGAAGCTCTTGTGAATTCCGTGCTTTTGGCACCGGTCGGCGAACTCCTCGCTGTCAAACTGAAGTCCATTGTCCGGTATGATTTTGAGTGGAACTCCGTACCTTGGTAGAACACTTTTGATCAAGAATTTAATAACTTTTGCCGAAGATATTTTATTTAGAGGTTCTGCTTCCACCCATTTGGTGAAATAGTCGACTGCCACTATAGCATATTTGGCTCCGCCTCGGCCCACTGGCAGTTCACCAATCAAATCAATTCCCCATACTGCAAAGGGTCAAGGGCTGGTCATTTGAGTAATCTCATTTGTTTTGAGGAATCTTAGCGAATTTCTGACATCTGTCACATTTTTTGACGAAGTCTAAGGCGTCTTTCTTTAAGGTGGGCCAGAAATATCCATATCGGAGTATCTTCTTCGCCAGAGTCTGCCCTCCAGTGTGATCTCCGCAGCTTCCTTGATGGATGTTGGATAAGATTTCCTTGGCTTCCCTTCCAGCGACACACCGTAATAAGGGGTTAGAGAAGCCGCGCCGATAGAGGACGCCTTCTTGTATTGTGTAGTGGGAAGCTTTCCTCAAGATTTTCTTGACTTCGTTACGCTCGTTGGGCAGTGTGCCATCTTGTAAGAATTTTCGGATGGGAGTCATCCAAGTTTCTTCTTCGATTATTGCTATCAGATTCACTTGCTCGAAACTCGGGGTTAGTTGCTTTGAGATGGTTACTGTTCCGGAAATGGTACCATCTTTCATGCTAGCTTACTTTGCCAGTTCGTCGGCCTCTTGATTCTCTTCTCGAGGAATGTGTTTGATTAAATAGCGATCCAATTGATCGAGTAGCAGTTTGGTCTTTTTTAGATATGCTGTGAGTCGTTCTCCTCGAGTCTGAAATTCTCCTAGTATTTGATTTACAACAAGTTGTGAATCACTATGAGGACATAAAGAACTAATTCCAATCTCTAAGGCAAGTTCTAATCCAGCTATTACTGCTTCATATTCTACATCGTTGTTGGTGGCAGTGAATTCTAACCTTAGAGCATAGTGTAGCTTCCTTCCCCTTGGAGTGATTATTATAATACCTGCCCCCGAGCCTTGTTCGTTTGATGCTCCATCCACAAAGAGATTCCACTTGATGTCTTCTGCTATTTCAGATTGCTCCTTACCTTCGTTGGTAGTGAATTCGGCAATGAAATCGGCCATGGCTTGTCCCTTGATGGCGGTGCGAGGATGGTAGGTGATATCATATTGACTCAGTTCAATGCACCATTTAAGAAGTCGTCCAGAAGTGTCGGGACGATGGAGTACCTGCCTTAGCGGTTGATCGGTTAGAACTCTAATGGAATGAGATTGGAAATAGTGTCGCAGTTTCCGTGATGTGATTAGTAAACAGTATGCCAGCTTCTCAAGTTTAGGATATTTGGCTTCTGCCCCCGTAAACCTCTTGCTTACAAAGTATACTGGCCGCTGCACGTGGTTGTCTTCTCTCACCAAAGCGGCGCTTAGAGCATGAGATGACACAGCAAGGTATAGGTATAGCTCTTTTCCTTTGTTTGGAGTTGAGAGTACTGGTGGTCTCTGGAGGTGTTCGATTAGGTTAAGGAAGGCTGTTAAGCATTCGTTAGTCCATTCGAACTTTCCTTTGTCTTTCTTTAGAGCTTCGAAGAAAGGGACGCACTTGTCAGTCGCTTTAGAGATGAATCTGCTTAAGGCGGCCACTTTCCCATTTAGGCTTTGCATTTCTCTTCGAGTGGAAGGTATCCTGATATCTTTCAAAGCTCGGACTTGTTCGAGGTTTGCTACAATTCCTCTGGCATGGACGATGAATCCCAAGAACTTTCCTGATGAAACTCCGAAGGAGCACTTTAGAGGGTTCAACTTCATTCCAAATTGGCGAAGTACCTGAAACATCTCGCCCAGGTGGCTTACGTGATCGTTGGCTTTCCTCGACTTTACTAGCATGTCATCCACATAAACTTCCATAGTTCGTCCTATTAGTTCCACGAACATCTTGTTGACGAGGCGCTGATAAGTAGCTCCGATGTTTTTAAGTCCAAAAGGCATTACTCTGTAGCAGTACAATCCCCAATCAATGACGGAACTAGTGTGGTCTTGATCGGGAGCGTGCTTAGGAATTTGGTTATATCCTGAGTATGCGTCCATAAAAGATAAGAGTTCGTGCCGGCTGTGCTGTCCACAAGCTGATCGATTCGGGGGAGTGGGAAGCAATCCTTCGGGCAAGCGTCATTTAAGTTGGAGAAGTCAATGCATGTTCGCCACTTCCCATTAGCCTTCTTTACTAGTACCGGGTTAGCGATCCACTCTGGGTAGATGGCTTCTCGTATGCAGTTATTGGCAAGTAGGTTCTTTACTTCTTCATCGAGGGCTGCTGATCGTTCTGCCCCCATACTTCTCTTTTTCTGCTTTACTGGCACCTTGGTAGGATCGATGTTCAGTACGTGGCATGCTACGTCTGGGGAGATTCCAGTCATGTCAGCATGCGTCCATGCAAATACATCCAAGTTGTGGCGGAGAAAATCAATGAGTCGATCCTTCAATTCTGCTTTTAGCTTAGATCCGATTTTCAATAGTCTACTTGAGTCTTGTTTGTCTATAGATACAAACTCAATATCCTGTGCAGGCTCGGCGGTGGCCTCCTCCTCTTCATCCCTGGGGTCCAATTCATTGAAAGGATCACTGGTATGTCGAGGAGGAGGGGCTTTCTTTAGTTGCTATGCTTCCAAGCTTTTCGTGCAGAGAGTAGTCTCTGCATTCTTCCCTTTATCCTTCCTGCGGTTATTGCGAAGTTCAGTTACATAGCAATCTCGAGCAGCGTCTTGATCTCCCTCTACTTCCCCTATTCCATTATCCGTCGGAAATTTCATCTTCAGGCACCACGGGGCCAGGACAATTTGGAAGTCAGACAAGGCTGGTCTTCCTAAAAAGGCGTTGTAGGCTGAGTGGTTTTCTATTAGCACAAATGTTTGTTTCCGCACAACGGAGCGGGGATGACTTCCTATTTCAACAAAAAGGTCCAGTTGCCCGAGGGGCATCTTCGCATATCCAGTGAAACCGTGTAGTGGTTTGTTGCAGGGAGACACATCCTTCATTGACAGCTTCATTCTGTCGAAAACATGCTTGAATAGGATATTTACTGAGCTCTCAGTGTCTACTAGAATTCGGAAAACTTCGGCTGGACCGAACCAGACAGAGATGACCATAGGATCAATGTGAGGGTACTGCCTTCGCTCTAGGTCACGCCTACTGAATGTGATGTCATCATTCTCTTTCCGCTTCGGGTGGCGTTCTTCTATAACGGAATTAACACAGTCTTCATTGTTCCTAAGAGACTTTCCATATCTTTCCATCTCTGCCCAGCTTCTGTCAGCGATGTGTGGTCCTCCCGATATGGTATGGACCACTATCTTCTCTTCACTGGAGCCGCTGGTGTTGCGATTTCCTCCGCCTATTTCTGGGGGGTAGCCTTGGGTTCTCATTGGCAGGAGCTGGAGTCCTGTTCTGATCTTCTACATAGCATTCCAGTCTCTTCCTTCTGATGTGTTCTTCAATTAAGTCCGGGAGATGATGACATTCATTGGTATCAGGCCCATGAGATTCGTGGAAGCGGCAGAACTTTCCAGACTTAATTGCGTTATCTGATTCCTTCTTGTGCGGGGGGCGTCTATATTTAACTTCGTCTTGGGTGGCCAGGAAGATGTTTTCGATTGTTTCATTCAAAGGAGTGTAAGTGTCAAATCTCGGTCCTGGCCGATATAGACACTTTTCTCCCTTCTTGCCCCCAGCACCTTCCTTGGAGTCACTTCTTCGAACGTCCTTTGCTGCAGCAGATGTGTCGCCATGAGCTGCCTTAGTTTGTTGCCTTGTCTGCCTTTCAGTGGCAGCGTCTTCAAGTCTCATATACTTTCCGGTTTCATGGAAGAAATCGTGTGAGGTAGCTAGTTTTTCTTTCGTTAATCTTCTAGCAAATTTAGTATCCAGATGCACACCACTACAGAGGGCCATTAAGATAAGTTTCTCATCGACATCTTGGACTGCGGCCGCTGCAGTATTGAATAAGGTTAGATATTGTTGAACTGTCTCTCCAGGCTTTTGTTTGATTTTAGATAAGGAGTAAGCGTACTTGGTTGTTTCACATGAATGCGGAACTGGCTGATGAACTTTTCTTTCAACATTTTCCATGAGCTGATGGATCCTTGGGGCAGATGGCAGAACCAGAAGGTAGCTAGATCTGCCAAGAATAGTGGAAAACATTTGGACAATACTCCTTCTGTTGGTCCGCTCATGAGCATATGCTGTGTGTATCTCTGCAAGTGTACAACGCGGTCAGAGGTTCCCCTGTAAGGTTCCATTGTTGGCATTTTCCATTCTCAGGGGGCGATGGTAATTTCGATATTGCGGGCGAAAGGGCTGGTTACCCTAGCGCCTATCCCTCGATCTCTTTGATCCCATTGGACGCACTCTCTGAACAATCGTGCCATCCTTTCATCAGAATTTGGAGCAGATAGAAATGAGTTTGGTTCTTCTCTGTGGGATTGATTCCGTCCGGATGATTTGCAGGGATGGTATTGTCTATCACTCCTAATATTTTACAGTGGCTGTCTCTGGTCTTTTGGGAGCATGCTAGGATCAGTTACAGTTGGCCCTTGCCTTGATCTCCCCCTGTTGGGTTCTGTTCTAAGCACTTCCTCGAGTCCAACTTCGGGCTGGACCCTAACTCGGCCCCGTTCATTGATGTTTCCATGGCTTGGTAGCATGACAGGCTCAGCTATAGCCGACCCTCGCCTGGTACCTCCCCCGCTGGGTTCGGTTCCAAGTGTTTCCTCGGGTCAGAGTTCGGGCTGAGTTCGGGCTCGGCTCCTACCATTGCTATTTCTGTTGTTAGCTTCTTCGAAGAAGAAAGATCTTTGTTGCCTCCAAGATCCTCCAAACTGTGACTCATCCCATGATTCAGTGTTGCGGTCGGATTCTTCAGCATCCCTTAAGCGTGACATGAGCTGGTCCACCAAGGCTTCTTGTTGGGATGTGAAGCGGCTAGTCACTTCAGCCACAACCCTGTCTAGATCTTCCCTAGTAATTGCTGTTGGATGCTCCGTGGCAGGAGCTGTCGGATTTGCCTGATTTCCATTTTGCACTGCTATTGGAACGGGACGATTCTCTTGATCAGTGACCACTGGATCTGGAATACTGCTAGTTGCGATGTTCTTTCCTTTGTTAACATCTTTCTTCTGCTTGGGAGGCATGTCTTCCAAGCAATATGCGATGCTGTTAAGAAGAAGGTTAAGTGGGAGAAGCTGAAGCTTCGAGCTCCCCGTTCTCAGTGAAAGCACCAAAAATGTTCGCACAAAAAATGGGCAAACAACTCCAAGTCGTATGATTTAGTCGATTTTATGTTGCTCTTAATGATTTGGATGATTTATGCAAATATGTAAAAAAACAGGGACTAAACTGTAAAAGACACACAGATTTATAGTGGTTCGGCCAGAATGTGCCTACGTCCACTTTATATGTTATTCTCTTTCACTGTTCAGATTACAAGTACAAGGCTTTTATTATAAGTGTATGAAAGCTGTATGAAAGTTCTGTCCGTGCTTGAACCCTCAAACCTTGTCCTACATTATTGTACCCCTACCTCTCTATTTGTAGAGTGAAGCTGGGGGTAGGAACTTCTGCACTTTGGTTCGGTAGCATTGGTTCGATGGTGAAAGCATGGATTGGTCTAGTGGTGTTGGAGTTGAGTTCTGGTCTGGTGGCCCTGGTCCGGTGGTGAGTGGAGTTGAGTTTTGGTCCGGTGGTCTTGGTCCGGTGGTCCTGGTCCGGTGTTGAGTGGAGTTGAGTTCTGGTCCGGTGGTCTCGGTCCGGTGGCCTTGGTCCGGTGGAAATACGCCCAACATTTAATTTAATAAAATTGAGATTTTAAAGGTATGATTTTTATAACTAGGTTTTGGTTTAAGATGAATTAAACGAATATTCCAAGTATAAATAAATTGAAAGAAATATTTAGTTATTTGTAATTTGAGTTTTATTTAAATTATAATGGATTTATTATGCAAATATTTCAAAACTACATGATGGAAAATGGAATTGTTGAATCGTAACTACCAACCTTAGTTTTGAAATTGTTTAATACTTAAAGTTTGAAATATATTGAAATTGAAATGGTTTATTGATAACTGGAAGTGAGTTGAAATTTATGAATTGGGATTTAATTTAAAGTGAGTAAAACTGTGAAGTCGACGAAATTATTTTACTTTATAAAGAAATTTTAAATTCAAACTATTTTATTTTATATACTGTTTGAATGTCCAAACCATTTAAGTTTTGGAAGTTATGGTTTAGAAGCTATGAAATTCGAAATATTATATTTTGAAAGTGCTATGATTTTGGAAAGGAAATATTCGAAACAAAGATGATATTATATTGATTTGGGTTTTGAATAGAAATGATATCGTAATTATATGGTTTTGAAATGGATATTATATTCTGGTTTTGAAGTACAAATTATTTTGAAATGAACGCGATGTTATAATAACGGTTGGTTATTGAAGAGACCGGGATCGCAAGTTGTCATACTCTCTGCCAACTCCGAAAACCACTTTAACAACCATGTAGGCGGCGGAGATTCCAGAATGAAGTAAGATGGTGGCGACGTTCTATTAAGGTATATACGTGGACCCGACTCCCGTGAGTTGGCATAAGGTGGCTAAAACAGGAGCGATTCTCGGGCCAAGGATGTAGCATTCTTATCAAACACACTCCTTTGATATTATACTCTGACTTTTGGATTGATTCGGTGGACACTTTTGATTTTTGATTTTGGGGGTGTGGCTCGAGGTGGGCGGTAGTAGCTGCTACGCGTTACCACCATCCCGGATGCGTAATTGGTATATCTACCCTGGCATTGCCTTGTGTGCCATGTCACCTACCCTAGCGTGCCTTGTACGAGTTTGATTTGTGTTGTACCTATGGAGTATCCTTTGGTAGCCTCCCGATCAGGAGGTATTACGTTACTGTATAGACTATTGACACTATTACGTGTTAAGGGCTATATGGGTAACCTCTTAACGCTATTTAAATGTAAGTTTATTTTACTATTAGAAACTATTATAATAGCGAAATATTACTACATAGTAAATAGTTTAACGGATCCTTAGGAGATGTGAATCCCAAACATCTCTTAAGTTACTGCACTCACGTTTGACACTGGATAGGAGATGTCAAATCCTATAAACATCTCTGACACCATTCCACACACATTATTTACCGTTGATTTAACTTACATAAGATCTTTTAGTTCCGACTCGAGTGTTTTGTCTTTTCAGTTCGCTCGGGTCTGTCTGAGCATTTCAGGATTTGAAGACCTTTTTTCTGGAGGTCGAAGACGAAAAATTATTATTACTGTTTATTATATTCCACTGCATTAATTATTATTCTCTGGTATGTGTAACTCTGCTATTTATTGTATAAATATAATCGAATATTTTGTAAACAGCTTCATGAACTGTTTATTTGATTGTTATATTTTATCGTTCCGCTGTGAGATTCTGTTTTGTTTTATTTCTTTCTCTGCTTTTCTTATTCATCCCAATAACAATTCGCCCTTTTATATGGTTTGAGTCTGACGTGTGTGGTTTATCGTCGATTTAAAACGTACAAAAGGCGGGATGTTACATTTTCTTTTGTTACAAACCATTGTTATTAGTGTTTTTGATTGCATATGATTGTTGTGTGCTGTGTATTTATGCTTTTGCTTATGATTTGGAACCAAAATCATGCTATGTGGTCCTATTTAACTCATGCTTGTTCTTTATCTTATTATAAGTGACTAATATTCTAAATTGAGTTGAGATAGGTACATACGAAGATCGTTCGAATGTATACACGGATTTTATTCGCTTTTGCTTGCTTAATATGAGCGAACTCGCTCGTATTAATAATAATAAGGTATGTATCTCGGATTACATACCGCACTTTTATATTTTTTTCCCTACGGGATGCTTCATCATTGAGATGAGATGTATATTTGGTATATTCGATATATATTTGTGTTATATATTGTATTGTACTTTTTTTCGATCGAGCCGCGTAAAGGAAATGCTACCGAAATTTTTAGTAAATTCGGGTGTTGGAAAAATTTGGAGGTTTTAAAATTTTTATAACTTGTTTTATAAATAAGTTGTAATTTTCGTAAAACCGATATCTAAGTGGCATAGAAAAAGCATAGTAAAGGTTTTTTAAATAAGATTTTAATGTTTTATAAATTAATTATTTTGAGAAAATATATCAAATATTAATTTCTCTACTTAACCCCTTTTAGAGGATGAAAAGGTTTGAGTGGGGGAGAGTGTAATGATCCATATTTTTAACTATTTTAAATTACTGAATTTAATATGATTATTAAATAAAATGGTTAGAAATAATAAAATTTAATGTTTATTTATATAATTTATTGAATATGAATAAAATTTTGAAATAAATAATTTTGAAGATATTGGCATTAACTAGTATTGAAATGAAATTCTATGTATTGAATGTGTCTACAATCAACAGTTGGGATTGAATAATGTATGTGAATTATTTAGATGGAAACAAAATAATTTTTGATAATTAAAATTCATTTGAAATTTTATGATCTATTAATGTAAATTATTTGATAATTGAACTTTTAATTTAATATTGCAATTATTAAAATAATTGAATCCTGAATTAATGTAAATGAAAATTGAAAGTTGATTTAAATTTTATTTAAATATGAATGAAGATTGTTAACTTTTAAAATTGAAAGTAAAAGTGAATAAATAGAAATTGGAAATTTTATATTTTAATCAACGTGTAAAATAGCCATTTTGGCCACTACCTCGGATTTCGACGAAACTAGTTTCATCGGATCCATAATAGTGAATTATTAAAAGATTTCAAGTTTCGTAGTGATCGGACATATCATTTGGTCTTACGAGCTTGAACGCATAAAAATTAATTAGAGGAATTTAATTAAAATAAATTGATCTCGAAAAGCCATCTTCTGCATATGATCGAATTAGGCCCTGAAACTAGTTCCATTATATTCAGAATGGGGGTAAAACATACAGAATGCCAGGTGGCATGCTTCGTTTGGAGTTTGGAAATGTTCGCGGGTCAATTGGGTCGAAAACTTATAATAAGCCGTTCGTTTCATTAACCGTAGAAAAAAAACCGATAGCCGTTCACTTATAATTATTAATGGCCGAAACACTCTCGTTTTCTCCCCTTTATTTCTCCCTATCCACTCGATAAAATCAAACTACTTCAACAAGGAAAAGGAAGATCTCATCGAGCTCTTCGATTTGTGCGGTTAGATCGTCGCCAACTTACACAAGATCGCCAGAATCGGCCGAGGAAGGTCGTGTGCTTTTTTCTCGTTTTCTGGAAGACAGCAGCGGTGGAGTTAGCAGCATTCAGGGCATAGGAGGAGGAGGCGCACGTTGTGGCGGTGTCCAGTCGAAGCTTGTTGGTGTAAGAGGTGGGGCGCGTTGGGGTTCGTGATCGCGTGAGTGGGTTCAGTGCGTAGGGTTTTGCTTGGTAATGAAGTGATGAAGGTAACAGTTAGGTTAAGTAAATTATATTTAATTAAATTAGTTTAATTATTTTAGTTAATTAAAAATTTAATTATTTCGACTTCTAATTATTGCATAACTTCTCCATACGAGATCTGATTCAAGCGAAACGAGTTGTAGTGAATTTGTATCGACATCGTATACAGCATGGAATCGAGTTGGAATTTATTTAAAGCTGAGATATTTTCAGTTTCAAATAAAGGTGAGAGTTTTAAACGCTCACAAATGACAAAATTATTTTTATGTTGGTTAAATTAAAATCCTAAAGTGATTTAAATTACGATTATCGTTTGGTAAATTTAACTAACGTGGAAATCGACATAGAAATTTATATGTTAGGAATTTTGAATTAACAGTTAAACTGAAACTTGAATTAAACTGCTAGTTATATTCCTAATTATTGAGAACTAGTTAACTATTGTGATATATTGACTGTTTTGGAATGTTGATTGTGATGGATGTTATTGATTGATATTTTGGATGATTTGGCTGTTTATTTAATTATATATATATATATTCGTGTTATCACCCCGTATATTATTGACATCATATAAACTGCTATTAGAATTATTTCGAATAAATTAAGAAATAGGTTGAAATGGTATATACCTATGACATTTATATTGGATTGAAACGATATATATATCCATCCCTAAAATTAAAATCGAAATAACTATTCACTTGGCCATAAGATAGAAAATTATATACGGACATCAGAATGGTTAGATTAAATGATTTTAAAATTCTTGGATTTGAATTTTATTCAAATGATTTCATTTCTAAAAATAAAGTATAATTTAAATATAAAAATTGAATTAATTTCCAAATTTTGTTTTCGAAATATGAAACTAAAATTTGTTAAACGAAACTGTTTAAAAATGAAATTTGAGATTTTTAAGCTATAATTGAAATATGATTTAAATTATTGAAATTAAACTTTGAAATATTGCTAAGTAAAAGTAATTTAAGGATATTTCATATTTGGGCTCGGAGTTGAATTATTTTGAAGATTTGAACATTAAATTGAATATTGAAGTTTAAATTTGATTCAAGCGGTATAAATCAAAAATTGAAATTGAACTTGAAATCGATTTAAATAGAAATGGTTTAAAATAAGAATTGAATTGAAATTGAAACCATTGAATTGAATTGTGAATCGAATTTGAAGTTAAATGAACATTTCGAAATTGAAGTTATTTCGAATGGAAATTGAAATGAAAATTAATTCAAATTGAAATCGAAATTGAATTGATTTAAATTGAAATGCAAATTGAAAATGATTTGAATAGAAAGATTTAGAATTGAATCAATTTGACTTTGGAACTATTTTCAACTAAATTATTTTAATACAAACTATTTAAAATCTATCTTTTCAAATATTCAATTTTTTTTGATTTTCCAATCTATTTTCCTATATAAACCATTTTATCAAACTATTTTAACTTTTTAAAACTATTCAAACTATTTTTCAAAAATTCAAACTGCTTATAGTAGGAATTGTTTATATTTAAATCATGGATTTAAATGCGAATTGGATTAAAATGAAGTTATAACCTAAGTTGAGATTCAAAATGGAAATTTGAATGAAATGATATTTTCAAGTGAAAATGACATATCAAATTGAATATGATTTTTGAAGTGAATATGATAATTTCGAAGCGAAATTGATTTTTGAAGAGAATATTATATTTTGATATCAAGTATGAATTGTTTTCGAACTGTAAAAGAACCAACTATTATGTAAAACGATGTTTGGTTATTAAAAAGACTGAAACCTCTTATTGGGATACTCTTTATCAATATTGGAACCACTTTAACAACTGTGTATGTAGAGGAGACTCGAGAATGAATTGGTTGGATTTGGTGCCGTTTGCTGGATTTGAAGAAAGAGAACTATGATGGATAGATTTTGACACTTGTGCCAATTTGAAATGACTAAATTAGGACGGCTTGACAGGGCCAAGCGGGCTAGCTACCACTACCGAACATCCATTCTTTGATTTCCTTCCATATTATTACTCTTGATGTTGATTTCGATTGGTGTACCTTGATTTGGGATAACCTCCCTTTGACTTAATAAGGGATGGATGTACGCGGTGGGCGATCGTGGCTACGATGGGTTGTTACCAGCCCTGTGACTCAAACTAGTAGTATCCTACCTTGGGCATTGCCTCATGTGCCTTGTCATACTTTTATCCCTATACAAGACCCTATGATTTTGGTTTAGTGTTGTAGTATCACGGCACATCCCAATCCACCGACGTGCTGCGGGGTGTTATATGCAAACTGTACGACAATGCTTAAAAATGCGTTAAGGGGGATTAAGTAAAGCCTTAACGCTAAGAAAAATATTTATTTTACTAATTAGACATTACATATATAGCTTTATTCTACTATATATTAATATTTTGATGGATCCTTAAGAGATGGTAAATCCTATAATATCTCTTGAGTCATTGCACGCATGTTATACACTGGATAGATGTGAAATCTCATAAACATCTCTGACGCTATTATTCCTGTTATATGGATTTTGATTTGACTCACATAAGGATATTTTAGTCCCGATTCGAGTGTTTTGTCTTTTCATTACGCTCGGGTCAGCCCTGAGTATTCCACGCATTGAAGATTATTTTTTGGAGGATGAAGACTTGATATATTATTATTGCTAGTATTATTCCTGCATCATATTGTTCTACTGCATTATTTTATTTGTCCCTGTTGTATATATAACTCTGATAAATGCTGTATAAATTATAATCAAATGTATAATATAAACAGCTTCATGAACTGTTTATTTGATTATTATATTTTGTCGTTCCGCTGTAAGGTTCCATGTTTGTTTTCTTCTTCTTTCTTATTTTTCTTAATTAACCCCATTGATTATTTGTGTTTCGAATTGTTTTAAGTTGGACATGTGTGGATTATTGTTAATTTAAACCTTTCGAAATGTGGGTCGTCACACGTCTGAAGCACGTAATGTCACTGTCTAATGTATATCAAGCTGAAGGAGAGTTGCTATGAGATTGTTTAAATTGACTCCACATGGCCGTAACAGAAATAACGGGTCAGAAGAAAGATATGGTGTTGATGGCACTTTGTAGAGGAGTTCATCCCGACTCAGATTTCAATTGTTGGATAGAAAGAAAGCAACCATCGACAATTGAAGCTTTTTATAGGAAAGCTAATGAGTATCTGGATCGGGAGGATGCACGTAAGCATCCGTGGAGAACTGACACTAGAAGTTCAAATGAGTCAATTTAGAGTAATATTGCTATAAAGCAATATGGAGGAAGCTTTGAAAATGTTGATGTGAAAGTTGGTAATCTGAACAAAGGAGGAAAACAAAATGATGATGGGGCAAAGAAGGGAAATCCAGATAATAGGAGTTGTTTCAAAGGTCCCAAGTATGAAAATTACACTTAACTGAATAACTCAATAGAGAATATTTATCTAGCTACTTAGGATACCGAACCATATAGGGAGTCGGCTCTTACGGAATCAATTGAGAAGGAGAGGAAGTCAGGAAAGTTTTGCAGATTCCATGAGGCTCACGGTCATAATACTAATAAGTGCATGCATTTGCGTGACGTGATTGAAGAATTAATAAGGAAAAGAAATTGCAGCAATATGTGAAAGCCCCGCAGGATGGCGGGCAAGAAAATTCTTGCTCCCATGGGTCATCTCCTAGTAGGGTCAAGCTAAGCTTGGTGCCGATGCATTTAGGCGGCTAGAAAAACAGTTAGCAATAAGCATAATCATCGGTGGGCCTCATCATATCTATAATAGCTTTACGAAAATGGATAGATATATTGGAGCCTAGCAGCATACAAAGAACGAAAGTTGCTATGCTATCAAGGATTCCAGCAAAACAAACTCAAACTATGACGGATGACATTGTTTTCCAAAACAAGGATGACGGCGGAGTCGAAGCTCCAACAATTGACCCACTTGTGATTTCAACAGCGATTGGTCTTGCTGTTGTACGAAAGGTGCTTGCTAAATGTGTGAGTTCAGTCAATATTTTGTTCAAAAAAGCTTATGACCAAATAATGTTAGAGGAGAGATATTTGAAGCTTGTAGGTCTTGTATGCAGGGGTTCAACGGGGTGACTACTGAAGCCACAGGGTTTGCTTAATTACCAGTGGAACTTGGTAAGGGCGACTGTAGGCAAGTGTGGGTCATGCCATTTTCAGTGTTGGATATGTATTTTGCTTAAAATGCATTCTTGGTCTGACCGGCCCTTGTTGTATTCAGAGAAGCAATCATCTCCTGGTGTTTAACTATGAAATTCCCTACTGACAATTGAGTGGGGATTATGTGTGGAGAACAAGTGGTTGGCCATGAGTGTTATGTTGCTAAATTGAAGGAAGCAAGGCGTAAGGAAAAGGAAAGCGTGTAGAGGGGGTCATTTGCATAAAGGCCATGGGCACATAACAACTATTTCCTGAGCCCTTGCTCGAGAAAACTAGTAGCCTCTACGATGACATGTATTGACGAAAAGAGCCAAAGGGTGGACGAGCAACTTCCATCGAGTTGACCATCGCTGTTCCAGTCAGTAGAGATGACCTAAGAAAAGTCCTAAAGGTCAGATCTCAGCTCGATACTAGTGTGATGAGGGAGTTGGTTGGTTTTCTCTGGGCAAACCTGGATGTGTTTTCCTGGACACACGTGGATATGTGTGAGGTCTCGCCCGAGATAGCAAGCCATGCATTAAACATAAATCCTATATGTGTTCCTATAAAACAGAAACACCGCAGCTTTGGTCCGGAGAGATCTGCTGCACAAAGAAGAAGTGAAATAGCTAAAGGTAATGGCTTCATTCACGATGCCTTATACCCTAATTGGGTATCAAACCCTGTTTTGGTGAAGAAAGAAAACTACAAGTGAAGGACATGCGTCGATTGCTCCAACTTTAATAAAGCAAGTCCGAAGGACAGCTTCCTGCTTCCAAGAATAGACCAGTTGGTAGACTCAACTGCTCGACATGAATTTCTTCCATTCATGGATGCATACTCCGGATACAATCAATGCCCGATGCACGTCCCAGATTAGGAACATACTAGCTTCATGACCGACCTCGGACTCTATCGCTATCTGGTCGTGCTCTCAAGATTAAAGAACCCATGATCGACTTACCATAGACTTATGAACCGGATGTTTAAGAACCAGATCAGACAATCAATGGAATTTTATGTGGACGATGTGCTCGTGAAGTTACGGCGTTTGAGAAATCACGTTGACGATCTGGCAGAGATGTTTGATGTCTTGTAGCAATGTGGGATGAAGCTCAATCCCTTAAAATGCTCTTTCAGTGTTGCTTCAGGAAAATTCTTGGTTTTTTTCATCAACTCTCATGGAATTGAAGCCAATCCATAAAAAATCAAGGTTTAAGAGAGATCGAAGCCCAAAGACAACCAAGAAGGTCCAAAGCTTAAACGGGAAGGTTTCCACCTAGAGTTGATTCATCTCCAAGGCAACAGGAAAATGCATCCCTTTCTTCGAGGTGATCAAGAAGGGAAAGAAAATTTCGAGTGGAATCAAGACTGCAAAGACGCATTCCAGGCTCTTGTAGACCTCTTTCAGAGACTTCCCATTCTCTCAAAACCGGTGGATGATGAGGTTTTGTTCTTATATCTAGCAATGTCTGTGCATGCTCTGAGCGCCACACTTGTGCATGAGGAATCTCGCATCCAGCGACCGGTCTACTACATTAGAAAGCGTTTGATAGGAGTAGAAGGAAACTATCTGAGACTGGAAAAGCTCGCATACTATCTGCTGATCGCTTCAAGAAAGCTCTGCCCTTATTTCTAGGCTCATCCAATCGATGTCTATACCGACTAGCCTTTATGACAAGTCTTGCAATGACATGAGACTTCCGAAAGGCTGTTAAAATGGAACATTGAATTGAGCCAGTACGATATCACCTATCACCCTTAAAGAGCAATCCAGGGTTAGGCTTTGGCGGGTTCCATAGCTGAATTCAATGCACGAGATGATCCTTCGGGAAGTAGTGGAGAAAAGGAAGTTTGATGGAAGATGTGCGTAGATGGTGCATCCATTGATTGCTGCTCTAATGTTGGAGTTGTACTTTTCACTCCCGAAGAACACCCAATTCGCTACGTCTTGAAACTCGACATTCCAATAATGAACAACGAAGCTAAATACAAAGCATTGATTGCGGGACTCAAGATTGCCAGGAAACCAAGAATAAAGACTTTACACATTTTCTATGACTTCTAGCTAGTGGTATGCCAAGTTCTGAAAGAATATCAGGCGAAAAGAGCAGGGCTAGCTCCCTTCTGAACCGGGTTCTTGAGTTCAGGATAATAGTTTGGAAAGAATATTAGGTGAAAGGGAAAATTTTCCTTCATTATCCTCACCATCCTATTCATAAATCCTCGATGATAAGAAAATCATGTTAGGATAATAGTTAATTTTCTTTGCCCATTTTAAAAGTGTGGTATGTAAATTTGATTTGATTTGACAGTTTTACTTTGTCCATGTATATTGTTTAGGGTTGGACTAGATTGTGATTACTTTGTACTGTGAAATTGAATAAATATATAGTTTGGTATGGTTACTATTAACGATTTGTGTTATCACTCATCATTTCTTATATATCATTCTTACCATTATTACTATAGTATCTTAGTTAGGGGGGTTATAGTTTTAGTTAATCATTTTTGTTAATGACAAAGGAGGAGAAATATATAAAATCTTGACATAGATTGAGGGAGAGTTTTGTAACTCGGGAGGAGTTCTTTGCACCAAAAATTGGCACAAACACCCAATAGAAGATTTTTGAAGAGAAATAAAGGAAGAATAAAATGGAAACAATGGATAATGTAGTTAATTGAAAGAATAACACACACACAACGACTTATACTGGTTCGATGTTGTTTTCCTATGTACACTTTGAATAGATTGCTTAATTAAACACTTTATAACTTGAGTACAAAGGGATCTGATCAAAATCCTTAGTTACGAAAGAGTATAAAGAAACTAGCAGTGTAAAAGTCCCAAAAATGAACGACTCAGCTTGTATTTATAGATGAAGATGGCTAAATATCTCTCTGAAAAATCGACGGAAGGACCCTCAAAACCATATGGGCCCACAAGAGGGGTCGCATGGCCCAATTCCTAAAGAAGAGGGATCGGCACCGATCCCTGCTTTGGTTGAATTTTGGGTTGTGGTCCCTATGGTGGCTTCCTCATGCTAAAATATGCTTTTCCCCAAATTTCATGTCAATTGGATTAGTGGAGCTCGAGTCATTGCTTCAATATGGTTTGCATACTGCTTTCTGCCAATCCCTTCCAAGAAAAGTATACTAATCCCTCCAACTTCAACCCCTTGAGGTGCGATCCCTAGGGTAGGCTCCCTAGGATTCCCATGTCTTGCTCATAAAATTTCATATGCATTGGACTTGCGGATCTTGAGATATTAATTGTTTTCTATAGGAATGCTCTCACACCCTAAAACATACCGATCCCTATTATTGAAGCCAATTTATGCGATCCTTCCTAGGTGTTGAACCATATTTCATATTTCGAACACTTTTCCTTGCATATCCATTAATTCCATTCAACATTGACTTCATGTTACCATTTGCATTTGACTTATAGGCCCCACAATCATCACTTTGGAGTCAACGGCTTTGATGGCAGTCGAATCTGACTTGTGCAATCATTTCAGTATAGTCGGGTTAAAATATCGTATCACACTTGCCTCCCAAAGTACGTCTTGTGATGAATATGACATACTTTGAATCGAAGCAAGTTAAAGTCGTCGAAAAGAAATCCATCCACTTTCCTGAATAGTTGCTATCCATTTGTCGAATTATTTTTCCAAGTTGTTGTATTTCTCATTGATCATTATGACACCTGGTCGGTTTCCAATAGTATAATTCCTAGGTAGTACTCCATTAGTTGATATATATAAGTCCAGTTCTATAAGATTCATAAGCTTTGGTTAAACTTGAAGGCTTCAGGTTTGATTTCAATTTCTATCGATTTCAAAAACTGAACTTTTGGGTCATGCACGTGCACGTTCATACACACACACATACACACATTCATTGTTGTTGGCTCCTGGGCGTGTTTTTAGGTTCATGGGTTGTCGCCAATTTTCATTGCATTTTGTATGTATGTGCTTTTAATAATTCCAATGCTTATGATGGTTTGCATACATACTTATAGCCGATCTCGCATCTCATTTTTTTAATTGTTTGTAGGGATCGGCATATACTTAGCCGACCCCTCCTTTCCATTCCTTGTGCTCACAGGGATCGTGTAACATCCCCCATTAGAGGCCCAAAACTAACGGCTATGGATGTTGTAGTCATCCATAATTATTAATCCTCGGCAACCAAATACAGTAATGTTAATTACATTAATATATTAGAAACACATGGATATGGAAGAATTTAAAATTTCAAAAAACATTCATATTCCATTCCAAAAAAATTTCAACATTCTTTCCATAATCCCACAACGTAGCCATGATCAGATAAATATATTTATTACAACATACTCCAAAAGCAACATATGAAGATGCCCCCTTAGTGATAAGAGTATATAATAGGCAATTAACAACTTCGCCTTAACAAAATATAGCACAATGGAATAAAATTGAACACGAACTCAAAATAGCAATAATGCCTCCTGCATGTCTTCGAAAGCTTATTTGTCTAATGGGGTAACTAAAAACCAAAATTCTCAGACTACTCAAAATTAATTGAGTACCCAAGAGGTTAAGGGGAAAAAAATTCGACTCGGACATAAAGCCTGGCATGAATAATAATCTACCATCTCAAATCAATTAGATACCCAATGGGACCTGTAATGACCCGTGAATTTCGTTAATTTAATTTGTCATATTAATAAGATTTTGGAATTTAATTTATAAGAAATATAATTGTTATAATTTGTAATGCAGTAAATGTTTAGAATGTAATTTAGCAATGGTTATAAAAATTTAATTTTGACAATTGAAGGGAAATCCCATTTATGAATAGTGTAAGTCGTTACATTTGGTTATAAAATATAAAATGAGAAAATAAAAGTAACTGTTGGATTAACCAATGCAATAATTTATTTATTAAAAGTAACTGCATGCAAATTTAGGCAAGTCAAAGCTGAATCTGTATAAATTGAATTTTGAATAAATTGCAATAACAATAAATAAAAGTTTACGTTAATGTTAATTAAGGGATATTTGGAAATAATGTTAACGGTATTCATGATTGAACAAGTTTTTGAATTAAAGAAATGGAAGAAAAGATTTATTAATGTAAACTTAATAAAAGAATAAATGGAAATGGAAGGTCTGGGGAATTTTTGAAATTTTTTAATGGAAAAATAATAATATACTTAATGGTAATTAGATGAAAGCAGAAGTATTTAAGAATTGTAACATATATTTGATAATAGGGAATTCATAGGTGTAACTAAAGTCATGGTAACACACGTTATAGGTTACCCGTTTATTTGGTTTAGTAATTAAAATGAGAATCATTTGAATTAAATGAGCCTTAATGTTATATTAATAAGAATTAACGCATTAACTAAATTTGTGCACACCCTATTAATTGAAACAGAAGGTAAAGTTAGGATTGATTGAAATTAGTAAATTGGGAAAGGAATTCAGAATTATGTTAACCGATGAATAATACGTAATAAAGTGTAAATTTATGAAATCAATGTCCGTTAAGCAGTTATAATATTTATTGCTGATAACAAACGTTACTTAGTGATTATTAATATAGTTACGGAAGGGGGAATGTAAATTTAATAGAAACGTAAATTTATATTTTAGGTCGTAATTGGTGAATTGAGAAACAAGTTCAAATGAGGTATTTGATGGAATTCTTTAATAAATAAGAATTTGTTGTTCTTGTATTATAAACTTAGGTATAGTTGAAATTTCTTCTAATAGAATATAATAGGAAGGGAAGTATTATAAATGAATGGTTAGAAACTTAAGTAAACAATTGGGATGCTAAGAAATTTGATTAAGCATAATTACTATAAATAAATGAATGATAATAAATGAGGTTATGTAATAATAATGGAATGAATAAATATATAATGCAATAAAAGAAGAAACTGACATGACAATTATAAATGAAAATGAATATTTGGGAGTAATAAATGAAAAAAATGAAATAAACATTGAACCAATAAATAAAAGTAAAAGTTGTAAAATAAGTAAATTTAAATCTTATGGATGAATCCTTATATGAATAGAAAGGGGAATGAAGCAATTAATGTTATGAATGAAATTTATAAGAATGACACTGAATTAGGCAAATTAGTGATTATCATTAATTGTTTACCCATTTGTTTCATCTATTGAATTAGATTTAAATCCATTGGAATAAAACGTAATAAAAAAACTACGTTAATGAAAATTTAGAGGAAATTTGAGAATATTAATGCAATAACTACAAACCAATGTAAATTGCATCCTTTTGATAATAATAGACCGAACAATATGACTATTGGTTGATTTAAAGTATAGTAAGCAAGATTTATTAATTTAATTGAAGTATAAAATTCAATAATTGAATTTATTGCAAAATAAATGGAAAGAAAAATATATAACACTGCAATTGATAAATTTATCAACTTTTAATTTACATCTAGACTTGTTTAAATTTTTGAAAATGATTAAGAAAGTCAAATTTGATGAAATTTGTTAATTATAAAGTTGAAGTTTAAAAAGTGATTTAATTAATTTATTTTTAATTTATTTAATTAATATAAAAATATCCATTTTGGCCACTGACTCGGATTTCGACGAAACCAGTTTCATCGGATCCGTAACGGTGAATTATTATAGGATTTCAAGTTTCGTAGTGATCGGGCATGTCGTTTGATCATACGGACTTGAAACGCCTTGAAATTTATGAAATTGAAATCAATTTGAAAAATATTGATTTTAGCATAACTTCTTCATACAATGCAATTTGAACCTAAAACCTTTTCCATTGCGTTTAAAATATTTTAAAACACCTATTTTGATATGTGGGTTTACCCAATTTCGTTCCGGGGTCAGAACGGGCTTTTTGGGCCACTTTTTCGTTAGCGCGTATTCAACCCGATCCATTTACTCTATTTCAACTTTCTCTATAAATATCCTGCTATAAACCCTAGCCTCCCTAATTCTCATTTGTCTGTACATAAATTCATTCTATTCGTCCTCTTCCTCAATGGCAGACAAAATTATATATTTCCAGATCCAATCCCAAATCAAATTCAAAGCCGAAATTTCAAACTCCTCAGAAAAATTTGAAAAATTATATGTTGAAGCTCTCGAAGTGCATAATTTTTTTGTGTGGTTCGTTTTTTGATTTGGATCATAGTTTGACCGGTAAAAATCAAAGAAGTCTCGGCCGTTCGTCACGTCGAAATCAAACTAGTCGGATCGTCGAACCCTTTCTGGGTTTTCAAGAGAGGACGAAGGGGAGCGCATCTATATGGTTTATTCGTCATTTTGATGGTCGGATTTCTCGCTAAAGTTGGATTAGGGATTTTATTTACAACCGACGGTGTGTCATTTTGGGGGCCGAGAGTCTCGAGGTGGGTCCACATGTGCGGCTAGGCAAGGACGTGGCAGCGGCATGCTCCAGGTGGTGGCAGCGTTCGTGCGGCGGCGGTTGGTAGCAATTCATTCGCGTACGAGATGAGTGGGTAGGGTTTCTGTCAATTTGCGTTCGAACGTAAGGATACAGGGAGAGATGACGTGTCCACGTGGTGATTGAGGCAGGGATTATATTATTTATTTTAATTATTTTGTTTTAAATTTATGTTGATTTCAACTCGTGTAACTCGAATAACTTTCACATACGATATCCGTTTCACGAGCGATTTTTTTGTTAGGATCATATTAAAATTTCCGATCTTTTGACGCTTGTTTGGACGAATTTGGAGACTGTCCAATTTTTGGGTTTGATTTAAATTCAATTTAAATACAAAAGGTGAATGTTTTAACCCACTCATAACTTCTAAAATTTCTTATGTTTGTTAAATTGATATATGATGTGATTTAAAATTTATTTATGGTTGTTTGCATAATTTTTAATCACCATCTCAGTAAATTTCATTTATTTAAATTAAATTGCTATTTAATTTATTCATTGCATTTAAACTGCCAGCTAAATGGTTAATTAATTATTCAATGCATATAAACTACCAGTTAAACAGTTATTTAATTTATTTTTGAATATAAACTGCTATTTAATACCTGTTATTTATTACCTGTTATTTATTGATGTATTGTTTGAATTGGATGATGATTGTGATAAATGGATGTATGATTTTATGATGGATGAATGGATGTTTATTTATATCATCATAAATTACAAGTTGTTATGCATTTTATTGCATTCGGGATTGCGGTTTGAAATGATATATAACTGTAAAATTTTATTTTTAAATTGCGGATTGAAACGATAAATATCCGTATCACTTGACCATAGGATAGAAAATTTTATACAGACACCGCGGTCTATATATATAAAAATATTTTAAAGTGATTTCTATGGTTTTGTAAAGATAGATATGGTTTATGGGATATTGATTTGGTTATTGATAGAGGTTATTTTATATATATTAAAATTTTGGTTTTTAAGCTATGTATAAAATTAATTTGAAGTATAAAAGAGGTTAATAATCAATTTTTTTTGAGATCAAATATGATTAAGCATTTATCTAAATTTAATTTCTGGAGTTTAAATGACTTAAATGAGGAAAGGTTGGAAGATAAATATTAAATTAATTTGAAATCTAATAAAAATTAGAATTTTAAAGGATATGATTTTTATAACTTGATTTTGTGTTGAGTGATTTAAATGAATATCAGGTTGATTTAAATGAATATATCGAGATAAATAAATTGAAAGAATATCCAGTTATGTGAAGTTAAAGGTTTCACTTAATTATATTGAATTCAGTAAGTAAACATTTCAAAATCTAGATAATAGTAAATGAAATTGATATATATGGAATTATCAAAGAATTAATGTTGAAATAGTGGAATATTTAAAGCTTTGAAATATATGAATTGAAATGGTTTATTTAGAGTTTCAAATCGGTATTTGGAGTTTATTTGAAAAATTAATGAAGCTAATTTATTATATAAAGTAATTTAATATTTAAACCATTGAAGTATATTAAGTTATGTTTCAAAGCTATAGATTTCAAGGTATCTAGATTTGAAAGTGCTATGATTTTGGAAAAAGTATATATTTTGAAAAACTGATATCATATTGATTGGGTCTTAAAGCAGAAATGACATCGTATTTATAGTTTTTGAAATGGATATTATATTCTGGTTTTTAAAATATAAACTATTTTGAAAAGACCGCGGTGTTATAATAACGTTTGGTTGTTAAAGAGACCGGGATCGGAAGTTGTCATACTCTCTGCCAACCCCGAAAACCACTTTAACAACCGTGCACGCGGTGGAGATTCCAGAATGAAGTAGGATGGTGGCGGCGTTTTCCTTTGAGGTAAATACGTGGACCCAACTCCCATGAGTTGGCATAAGGTGGCTAAAACAGGAGCGATTCTCGGGCCAATTGAGGTAGCACCTTTGATCGGACACATCCCTTCGATTTTATACTTTGACTTTTGGATTGATTCGGTGGCCACTTTTGATTTTTTTTTATTTGGGGGTATGGCTCGAGGTGGGCGGTAGCTGCGGCTATGCGTTACCACCAGCCCGGATAGCAATTGGTATATCTACCCTGGCATTGCCTAGTTGTGCCGTGTCGGCTACCCTAACGCACCTTATACGATTTTGGTTTTGTACCATACCTATGGAGTGCCCTCTGACGACGCCCAGTATGGGGAAGATTACGGTACTGTATAGACTATGGGAATATATAAATATGTTAAGGTGGAAAATGTAAAGCCTTAACGCTATTTAAAAGTAAGTTTATTTTACAATTAGACACTATTATAATAGCGAAATATACTACATAGTAAATAGTTTAATGGATCCTTAAGAGATGTAAATCCCGAGCATCTCTTGAGTTACTGCACTCATTTTTATTTCTGTTGATTTAACTTACATAAGATCTTTTAGTTCTGACTCGAGTGTTTTGTTTTTCAATTCGCTCGGGTCAGTCCGAGCGTTTTAGGATTTGAAGACTTTGTTTCTGGAGGACGAAGACGAAGATTTCGTTATTATAATTATATAATATTATTCCATTACACGCTGTATTCCGCTGCATCGTTTTTATTCATTGGTATGTGCAACTCTGATATATATTGTATAAGTAAGATTAAATATTTTGTAAACAGCTTCATGAACTGTATATTTGATTATTATATTTTATCCTTCTGCTGTGAGATTCTATTTTGTTTTAATTCTTTCTTGTTTTTCTTATTTACCCCATAACAATCCGCCCTTCCGTATGGTTTGAATTGGCACGTGTGTCGATTTAAAGCGTACGAAAAGGTGGGATGTTACAGGACCACACTGCTTAGAGGAACGAGTTTTCCCCTTACTAATATCCTAAAACGTTTGTAAACCCATATACTATGCTCCTGCATCCAGGTTAAAACATCTCAAAATAATATAATATGATGATATCTAAAACAAACGAATAAATTCTGGATTACCCATCCCCATTCATTTTAACTATCTATCTAAGTTATAGTTTTTAGGATTACTATTAATCTAATAGTCTTCATGGGCAGACTAATAACCGCTTAAATGTTTAAGGACTCCCTGTCCAATTGCATACTTTTCATGGGATCACTATGAACCTATTGGTAAGTCCAATATCTTTTCTTTTATCCTTGTTTTCATGGGATGACTAGGAACCTGTCTTTCTGACATCTTCATTGCTACATAGTTTTCATGGGCTTACTATGAACCTATTGGCCCCTGCCAATACCTTTTCATATATACAGTTTTCACGGTCTCATTGTGAACCTATTGGCCCTCGCTAATATCTTTAATTTATATTCACCGTGGATCAACCTAGCTAGTTATTTTGCCTATCCCAAAATACAGTTATGGGTTAATAACCCTATGAATAAGTATATGAAGAATTATACATAACAACAATTAATACCAACACCTGTGATTTATTATCTTATATATATATGTGTGTGTGTGTGTGTGTGTATCTGGTTAAACCCTTTAACCTTTATAATCAATGAAAAGTTCTTCATTTCAGAACCCTTTCGTTTACTTATGCCATAGTTATTCCTTTAAATTGAGATTGGTTTTATGTTTTGAAATCTTAAAAACATCTCTTTCGAAACCTCTTAATGACTTCCATCAAAAGAAAAAACTTCTTTTCAAAACTTAATAAACATTCCTTTTGAAGCCCTCGACAATCATTCTCTTTCGAAATCAAATATACCTTTCGATGGTATCAAAACGTCCTTTAAAACATAGCTTTAAAACCAATAAAAGTACCCCTTTCGAAAGCATTGGTTTTATGCTTTAAAACATTATTTAAGGGAAAGGGTTGATATACGAAAGTATTTCCTTCAAAATCCTTATATAACTGTTTAAGGAAAAGTTGATGGTGTCGGAACCATCTAGTCGAAAGCACAATCCTTTAAATTAAAACTTTGAAGGATAGAGTCGAAACCCCCTTTCGACTCCATTGCCTTTCAAACCCTCAGCTTTTTTTGAAAGCATTTAGGAAGCGGCTTAATCCTTCTTTAAAACAACACTACCCTTCGAAAGCATTGATGACATCAATACCCTTGAAAGGTATAAGAATTGGCGGTAGAGCTTCGACTGAGTTGGAACCTCTTCTTTCGAAAGCATTTTTTTACAATTAAAAGAACTCATTCGAAATCCCTTTACTTTTAAAAAAAAATATGGCAACCCCTTTCGAAAGCTAATATAAAACATCTTTCAAAAACATATGTTTCGACTATGTCGAAAGCTTTAGTAAAACTAAGGCAAGCGCTTAATATTTTAAAACAAACATAGGTATTGACTCAATCGGAAGCAAAGATTTCGACACTATACCTTCCGTGTTTCTCCAATCCACTATGTACCACTAAGATGATACTTTGTGTATTGGTTTTAGCTTAATGTGGTTTCGACTTAGTCGAAGGCGAAAGCTATGATTCGAAAGATACCTTTAATATGGACGAAACCTGTTTTTCTGGGTTAATTGCCAAATTTATATCAACTAACTTGCCTACGTGTAAGTATATAATTAGTTGCCTCAACTTTTTCCATGCTTTACAAAACTAACCGCCTTTTATTTTTGGATAAACATCTTTTTGCAGTTAAACCCTTCCCCTTAATTTATATGTAAATCATTCTGATCCTTCTCTTAAAATAATTTATTTCATATTATAAACTACTTAAGAAAAACTCCCAACAATTTTAGAAATTCACTTTGATCATGTTATCTAACATATCAAAATTTCAAACCCAAATTCTTAATATAATTTCTGAAATAAATTCTCAAAACCCAATTAATCATATTTTCATATGAAAATTCATAATAAATAGCTTGGAAAATTATCGAGTTTGAAAACCAACTCCAAAATCATGTTTTACACAACATATAATTTTTCCATGACATTTAAACAACAGTAACCTTTGGTTTTGGCCTAAAACCGTATAAATCTTCATTTAAACAATCTTTTTTAAATTTAAACAAACCTTAATTCAAGCATATCATCGTCAAACATCATATAATCTAATTTAAACTTAAATTCGGAACATATATTTAGAAATTCGAGATGGAAATTATTATTCACCTTGATTTATGATAAGGAAATTGGTTTGGATTTGAGATTATTCCCTTTCCTTAAATCATTTTCTTTTCTTTGGATTTCCTTTTTTCCTCTCTAATAATGGTCGGCCTTATCCTCTTAAGCTTTCGTTTATATTTTTTCATGAAAAAGTGATAATGAACTTATATGGCCTAAGAGGTAAACATATATATACATATAAGGGTAAAGGTTATGGGTGGCCAATATCAGTTACACCCTTTTATCATTCAATTAGTATATGAACCATTCTTTAGCCCTACTAAATTAATAAGCATGACCACTTAAATTTATTCAAATCTCAATCCCTTTATCGCTTAACATTTACATTATTCTATTCAGTTTATCTAATTAAATATCCTGAATAATGTATTAAAATTAGGGGTGTTACAGGCTCCCCTTCTTAAAAATTTCGTCCTTAAAATTCTGTAAGGACTAAATACTAAACATAGAAATCATCTTTAATGAATCCTACAACAATATTAGTCTACCTAACTAGGAATTATCTATATAAATCTTATATAGACATACCCTCAAAGCAGATCGGGATAAGTATCTCGAATCCTGTCTTCTTCCTCCCAAGTACAGTTCTTCTCCTTGTCGCTCCACTGAACTTTTAACAATTTGACTGTATTGTTCCTCAATCTTTTCTCATCTCTCGCTATAACCTGAAATGGTTGTCTGACAAAAGTCAAATTAGGCTCTACTACTAAATCTTCCAACCCTGTCGGTCGAATAGTGGCCTCTGGATCATGCACATACTTGGGAAGATGAGACACATGAAACACATTATGGACACTTGCAATATTGCTCGGCAACTCTATTTTACATGCGAGCTTTCCAATCCTTTCTATAATCTAAAATGGACCAACATATCATGGGGCCAGTTTTCCTAATTTCCCAAATCGTATCACACCCTTCATCGGTGATACCTTAATGAAAATCCTATCTCCAACTGAGAACTCTAGGTCTTTACGCCTCTTATCTGTGTAACTCTTCTGTCTGGATTGAGCTTCCTTCATCTATTCTCTGATCAACTCAATCTTCTCTGATGCCTCTCTAACCAAATCTGGACCTAAGACTAATCTATCTCTAGTCTCTAACCAACATGCTGGAGATTTGCATAGCCTTCCATATAAAGCTTTAAAAGGCGCCATTCCTATACTAGTTTGATAACTATTATTATAGGAAAACTCAATCAGATGTAGGTGATCTTTCCAAGATCTATTCAAATCTAATACACAAGCTCTCAACAAATTTTCGAGTACTTTATTGAATCTCTCAGTCCGTCGATCCATCCGTGGGTGATATGTTGTATTCTTCTTGAGCTTGGTACCTAGAACTCTCTGTAGACTTCTCCAAAATTCGCTAGTGAATAATGCATCTTTGTTATCGACTATACTGCCAGGAATCCCATGAAGTCTGACTATGTTCTTCATGAACAACTTCGCTAAAACAAGTGTCGTTCTGGTTGACTTGACTGGAATGAAATGGGCGCTCTTGGTCAATCTATCCATTATGACCCACATGCTTTCATTTCCCCTGCTCGACCTTCATAACCCGTCAATGAAGTCGATGGATATAGAATCCAACTTCCAAACTGGAATCTCTAAAGGTTGAACCAACCCGCTCAGCTTTTGGTTTTCGGCTTTCACTTGTTAACAGTTTGTACACTACCTAACCCACAACCCAACATCCCTCTTCATGCCTTTCTAATAGAAGCTTCTTTTCATATCTTGATACATCTTGGTCCCACCAGGATGAATCATAAACTTCGATCGATGGCATTCTTTTAGAACTCTTCTCAAGTTCTCTATATTTGAAACACATAGGCGTCCCTTCTTCTTTAACCATCCTCTCTGGTCGATGCCAAAATCTTTTAGATCATCGATCTCAGATTCCACCTTGAGCCTTCTAATTCTCTCGGCTAATTCTAGATCCTCTTTCTGCTTAGAAGCTATCCTTTAGATCAACATTGGTTGTACTTCCAAACAGGTCAACATTGAGGTACTATGACAAGAACTAGCAGTCGATCTCGACTTTATACTACATGTATTCAAAGCTTCTAAATCTTTCCATTCTTCCAACATAGATAACACCATATTCTGATGTTTCCTACTAAGAACATATGCTATCTTATTTCCTTTCCTATGAGTATACTCAATACCAAAATCATAAGCAGCCAAAAACTCCAGCCACCTCTATTGTCGCATATTTAACTCTTTCCGAGAGAATAAATATCTTAAGGACTTATGATCAGTGTATAACTCAAATCTCTCTTCTAAGAGATAATGTCTCCAATTCTTCAATGCAAAGATCACCATGGCCAACTCTAAATCATGAGTAAGGTATCTCATCTCGTGGAGTCTAAGTTGTCGAGAAGTGTAGGCAATGACTTTACCATTTTGCATCAACACATCTCCCGATCCAATCCCACATGAATGAGTGTATACTACTAATCCTTGGTTACCATCTGGAACTACTAGCACTTGTGCGTTAGTCAACAAATGCTTTAACTTAAGGAACCCTTCCTCACATTTATTAGACCAAATGAACTTCACATCCTTCCTACTCAACTTAGTTTAAGGTGTTGTTATCCGCGAAAAATCCCTAATGAATCTCTGGTAACATCCAGCAAGTCCAAGAAAACTTCTGATCTCGGTTACCATCTCTGGTCTCTTCCAATTATTGACAGCTTCGATCTTAACTTGATCTACTGCCAAACCCTCCTTTGAAACTAAATGACCAAGAAACTTGACCTCTTTTTCCAAAAATGACATTTGGAATACTTTGCCTTTAGCTGATGCTGCCTCAGTGTCTCAAGCACTACTCTTAGATGATCCTCATGCTCCCTCTCATCTTTGGAGTATACTAAAATGTCATCTATGAATACCAATATGAACCTATCCAAGTGCTCTTGGAAAACTCAGTTCATCAAATTCATGAAGAAAACAGGTGCATTCGTCAATTCAAATGGCATTACTAACCATTCATACGAACCGTACCTAGTCCGAAATGCTGTCAAAGGAATGCTGTCCTCTGCCACTCTTAACTGATGAAATCCTGTTGCCAGATCCAATTGAGAAAACACTCTGGCTCCACTCAAATGATCAAATAGTTCATCAATTCTCAGCAAAGGATACCTATTCTTGATCGTCCTTTCGTTCAACTTACAATAGTCAATGCACATTCTTAACGATCCATCCATTTTTTTCACGAAAACCGTGACCGCTCCCCAAGACGAACTGCTTGGTTTAATACAATTTCTTCCTTCTAGATCCATTAGCTGCATCTTCAATTCCATCATCTCAGTTGGTGTCATCCTGTTAGGTGGACTACTAACAGGTTCAGCTGTTGGCACAAGATCTATTCGATACTCAACAGCTCGTTTCAGTGGTAGTCCTATGACCAGCTCAAAGACATTTGCAAACTCTCTTGCAACTTGAACCTGACATAGCTCTTCTACTATCTCCAGGGCACTTAACAAAGCACAAACATTCCTGTCGGAATTCTCCACTGCGTAGATGATTCGGTTATGAATTTCTGGGTGTCTTATTGATATTTCTCCATCCTGGCAAAATATCCTAGTCTCATATCTACCCAACCAGTCCATACCTAGAATTATCCCGAAATCTACGAAATCATAAACATGCAGACTGCATGTAAGCGTATGACCTAAAAAATCAAGTTCTAACTACTCACATCTCATCCCTAAAGTTGCATACCCTCCTATTGGATTCGCAACCCTTAAGGAAGAAATAAGGTAGGTAGGTTCTAAACATAACCTATCAACTAGATTCTAAGATATAAATGAATGAGATGCACCGGTATCAAATAGTATCCTAACTAGAATACTTTGAATCAAAAAAGTACCTTCCATCATAGACTTCCCTTTATCAGCAGCCGTTGGCTTAGCAAACGATGGTCCAATAGCAAAAACCTTTCCCTTGTCCGCCCTAACTGGTTCTTATAATGCCCAACTTGATCATAGTTGTAGCATTTCACATGCTTCTTATCCGCAATCTTTTTTTCCCCTTGCCTGACCGGCATTCATTTTCAAAATGACACTTCTTCTCACATTTGTAGCAAACTAAATCAGCTTTTGACTTTTTTTACTGTATCTCCATTCTAGGCTCCTTTATTTTTGAAGAACTTCCTCTTCTTACCCTGGTAAACCTGGGATTCAACTGGCTTCTCTCTAGCGCAAACAACAAGCATCTCCTCATGGAAGATTGCCATCTCCACTACTATATTACTAGAATCTTAGATATGTGTCAGGGTTGCCCTAGCAAGCTCTAGCCCCAGTCCCCGAATGAACCTTTCATTCCTTTTAATGTCAGTTTCTACAATAGCGTATCCATATCGAGATAGCTCATCAAACTTATTAGCATATTTGATAACTGACATATCTTCCCGAACTAAATCCACAAATCTCCTAATCAATGTTGACTTAGCAACCTCAGAAACAAACCTCTGTTCGAATCTCCTTCGAAAATCAGCCCAATTCAACTCTTCCTCTGGAACTCCAGCAGTCATACTATTCCACCAGTGAAGTGCTGACCCTTGCAACTGTCTAGAAGCCAACCTTCTCTTCTGTTCATCTTCTAAACCTAGATTAACAAATATTATTTCAAAATGCAACTGCCTATTCTCTACTTCGATAGCATCCTCTGTAAACATAAATGGTTTTCCACCCAAGATGGTGTAGTCTCTGCTCAGCTTAGCATAATTATTCGCAATAGGAGCCGTAGGATTAGCTCCTCAAATATAACCAACAACTCCAGTAGCGGCTCATGCTTGCATCAAATTAGCAAGGAACTAATACATCATTACCACATTTATTGGTGGATTTCCCGCCCTCGCATTGGCTTCAGTATTTTGATTAGCGTTAGCCTTCGACCTTGGTTCCTCCATGTGTTAGGTCCAGCATTTCTAGCAGTTTTGGTACTTCCTCCACCTAGATTTCCTCTTCTGTTTCCTACTTCCATATCTTCTTTCTCATTAATATGATACGAGCCTTAGTAGGATAATAAAGAATGGCCTAAGTGAAAGGGAAATACATACTTATGTATATATACCTATATCAAATATAAGTACGTTACAATTGCGTTAACCCAAACCCCGATTATATTTATGATTCATTGGATTATGCTTTAAAAATCATCTTAGGTTTAAATTTCTTAAGTTTTCATAAATCTATGCTCAGATACCATCAAGTAAATCCCCTATTTAGAGGCCTAAAACTAACGGCTACGGATGATGTAGTCATCCATAGTTATTAATCCTCGACGACCAAATATGGTAATGTTAATTACATTGATATATCAAAAACACATGGATATGGAAGAACTAAAATTTCAAAATAACATTCATATTCCATTCCAAAAATCTTTTCAACATTCTTTACATAATCCCACAACATAGCCATGTTTAGATAAATATGTTTATTACAACATACTCCAAGAGCAACATATGAAGATATCCCCTTAGTGATCAGAGTATATAATAGGCAATTAACAACTTTGCCGTAACAAAACATAGCACAACAGAATTAAATTGAACACGAATTCAAAATAGCTATAATGCCTCCTGCATGTCTCCGGAAGCTTATTCGTCTAATGAGGTACCTGAAAACCTAATTCTTAGACTACTCAAAATTAATTGAGTACTCGAGAGTTTAAGAGGAAAGCAAAAACTTTGGGTTAGACATAAAGCCTGGTATGAATAACAATCTACCACCTCAAATCAATTAGATATCTAGTGGGACCACGCCGCTTAGCGGAACGGGTTTTCCCCTCACTAGTATCCTAAAACATTTGTAAAAGCATATACTATGCTTCTGCATCCATAATGGTTAAAACATCCAAAATAATATAATATGATGATATGTAAAACAAATGAATAAATTTTGGATTACTCATCCCCATTCATTTTGACTATCAATCTTAGTTATAGTTTTTAGGATTACAATCAACTTAATAGTTTTCATGGGTTGACTAGTAACCAGTTAAATTTTTAAGGACTCCCTATCCAGTTACATAGTTTTCATGTGATCACTATGAACCTATGGTAACTCCAATATCTTTTTTTATCCTAGTTTTCATGGCTGACTAGGAACCTGTCTTTCTGACATCTTCATTTCTACATAGTTTTCATGGGCTTACTATGAACCTATTGTCCCATGCTAATATATTTTCATATATACAGTTTTTATGGGTTCACTATAACCCTATTGGCCCTTTCCAATATCTTTAATTTATATTCACTATGGATCAACCTAGAGTTATTTTGCCTTTTCCAAAATACAGTGTTGGGTTAATAACTATGTGAATAAATATATGAAGAAGTATATATAGCAACATTTAATACCAACACCTATGGTTTACTATCTTATATATATATATATATATATATATATATATATCCTGGTTAAACTTTTTAACCTTTATAATAATTGAAAACTTCTTCATTTCAAAATCCTTTTGTTTATTTATACCATGGTCATTCCATTAAATTGAGGTTGGGTTTATGTTTTGAAATCTTAAAAATATCTTTTTTGGAACCTCTAGATGACTTCCTTTGAAAGAAAAAACTTCTTTTCAAAACATAATAAACATTCCTTTTGAAGCCCTTGATAATCATTCTCTTTCGAAATCAAATATACCTTTCGATGGTATCAAAACGTCCTTTAAAACATAGCTTCGAAACCAATAAAAGTACCCCTTTCGAAAGCATTGGTTTTATGCTTTAAAACATCATTTAGGTCAAAGGGTTTATATACGAAAGTATCTCTTTTGAAACCCTTATATAATTGTTTGCGGAAAATTTGATAGTGTTGGAACCATCTAGTCGAAAGCACAATCCTTTAAATCAAAACTTTGAAGGATAGAGTCGAAACCCCCTTTCGAATCCATTGCCTTTGAAACCCTCAAACCCTTTCGAAATCATTTAGGAAGCGGCCTAATTCATCTTTAAAACAACAATATTTCAATACCCTCGAAAGGTACAAGAATTGGCGGCAGGGCTTCGACTGAGTAGGAACCCTTTCTTTCGAAAGCATTTGTTTACAACTAAAAGTACTCATTCGAAATCCCTTTACTTTTAAAACAAAATACGGCAACCCCTTTCAAAAGCTATTATAAAACTCCTTTCAAAACCATATGTTTCGACTATGTCGAAAGCTTTATTAAAACTAAGGCAAGCGCTTAATAGTTTAAAACAAACATAGGTATCGACTCCATCGGAAGCAAAGCTTTCGACACAATACTTTTCGCCTTTCTCCAATCCACTATCTACTACTAAGATGATACTCTGTGTATTGGTTTTAGCTTAACGTGGTTACGACTTAGTCGAAGGAAAAAGCTATGATTTGAAAGGTACCTCTAATAGAGGTGAAACCTATTTTTCTGGGTTAATCGCCAAATTTATATCAACTAACTTGTCTATGTATATAATTAGTTGCCTCAATTTTTTCCGTGCTTTAAAAAACGAACTACCTTTTATTTTTGGATAAACATCAATATTAGCATTTTGCAGATAAACCCTTCCCCTTAATTTATACGTAAATATTTAGATCCTTCACTTAAAATAATTTATTTCGTATTGTAAATTATTTAAGAAAAATACCCAAAAATTCCAAAAATTCAGTTTGATCATGTTATCTAACATATCAAAATTTCAAACCTAAATTCTTATTATAATATTTGAAATAAGTTCTTAAACCCAAATAATAATATTTTCATATGAAAATTCATAATAAATTTCCATAGCTTGGAAAATTATCAAGTTTGAAACCTAACTCCAAAATCATGTTTTGCATAACATATAATTTTTCCATGGCATTTAAACAGCAGTATCCCTCGATTTTGGCCTGAACCCAGATGAATTTTCGTTTAAATAATCTTGTATAAATTTAAATAGACCTTAATTCAAGCATATCATCATTAAACATCATATAATCTAATTTAACCTTAAATCTGATACATATATTTAGAAATTAGAGAAGGAAATTATTATTCACCTTAATTTATGATAAGAAGATTGGTTTGGATTTGAGATTATTCCTTTTCCTCAATTTTTTTTCTTTTCTTTGAATTTCCTTTCAGATAATGGCCGACCTTACCCTCTTAAGCTTACATTTTTATTTTTCCGTGAAAAAGTGATAATGAACGTATATGGCCTAAGAGTTAAACATATATACATACATATAAGGGTAAAGGTTATGGGTGGCCAATATCTATTATACCCTTTTATCATTTAATTACTATATAAAACATTCTCTAGCCCTATTTAATTAATAAGCATGACCACTTAAATTTATTCAAATCCTAACCCCCTTATCACTTAGCATTTACATTATTCTATTTAATTCATCGAATTAAATATCCTGAATAATGTTATTAAATTAGCGGTGTTACAGACCGCATATTGCTAGCTGATCCCTCTCTCTTTCTTTACGTTTGTAGAGACCGATATCTTTTATGCCGATCCCTTCTCTCTATGTTTTGCATGTCGATCCTTCTCTCCCTATATAAGCTAATATTCTTTCATTACATCCTTCATATACCCAGCCTTTCTAGCTACTTCCCATTTATATCCTTTAACTGAAACCTCCGTTTCCTCCAATAAAACCGAACCCTTCCTTCCATAATTAAACAATGCCTTCGTCCATACATTGACCTTCGGATTCAACTTTAGATTATCACTTCGCCACCCATTCAAACCATAATCCCACCTATCACCTCGAATTGACCGTCTTAGGTTCATTCAGTTAGGATACTTGCCTTCGATTTTTATTTTATGGCGATATGTTGGAATCCACGCCGACGGCGACAAGGAGGTTCAACACAACATTGAAATGATGGCCAAGATTGCCTGGAAAAGGGAAGAAGTGGGGTTTGTTAGAGTTCGATAGAGCAAAGTAGACGAGGAAGGGGAAAGGAGTGCGCGGTAGAGAGATCGGTTGCATAGGAAGAGAAGATAGCAGGTTGAGTTAACAAGGGATCAGTGGAAACTTGATGGGAGGAAGGGATCGTTAGAGTTAGGAAGTAGGGATCTGTGGAGTTGAATAATATGAAGGGACCGACAAATTTTGTTAGAGGAAAAGGGATTGGCATGTTTTGTGAAAGGGAAGGGTTGAGGGATTGGTTAATATAAATCAGCATACGGGGTTGGCATTTGTGGATCGACATATATGTTCTTGACTAAACCTTAGGCTTTAAATTGAACTCAAAACCTAATCCATAATCACTTGTTTGAGAAATTACAACCAATTTCATCTCAATGAACCTGAACATACAACGATGAACAACATGACTTGCATATTCATTATTGTACTCGAAACCGAACGATCAAATCCCGAGGACTTAGAATATGAACAAAAACTTAGCATATGGACTAGAATAACAGATTTCACACTCTGATATGCCGATAGATGATCCCAAAGCTTACACAACCAATTAATCATTTCACTAGTTGAGACGGTTAACGATGACGATCACTCTGGTCATAATCCAAAGTCTCATCATTTCACTTTGCTCTCTTATTTTAAGCTGCTTATTTCTGTTATACACCACACTACACCATACTACACTACATTAACTCACGCTTAGCACGGAGGGACAAGTAAACTTCTCTGATCTTGATTACCTACCGAGTATAGTTGACATGGCCTTTAGACGTTCAGAGTGTCTAGCTACAATGTCTTCTAGACCATCTTCGCAGCATAGCAATCCTGAAGCTGAGTTGAGTTTCGCAACCATATCTGGTAGGTTTTCCCTGGTCATCAAACTGAACAAATGGAAGTTCCTAGCCCGTCAGCAACCTTTTTATGATGTTACCATCCTCCTGATAGAAGATGTAAGTCCTACGCTCCCTTAGAAAGCGCTATGCTCTAGATAACCCGATAGATTCTCAAGAATCCAAAATTGGTGAGGCTGCCATTCGCAGACTATGTTCCAGACATGGAATTCCATTCAAATACATCCTGGCTCCTTCGAAAAATGACAAGGCTCACTTGCTCCCAGAAGGTACATCGCATGGAACAAATTCATGTTGTGGGTCGGTTGTGTGTCGCCCTTCAATTCTTTTATTCGAAAAGTGTTAAGATATCTTGGAATAACTCCCGTTTAACTTCACTTGAACAGCTACGCCTTTCTCTATGGAACTTTATTACTGTTCATGAGCGTTCTGTTTCGCCCGCCAACTCCTGAGGACATAAGGTTCATTTATAAATTTAAACGAAGGTCAGGAAATCCTTCCTATGTTTTCCTCATGCCTTCACCTAACTCTCAAGTCATAATGGGTGCTTGGAACAAACTCACCCTTTTCAAACACGAATGGTTCTACATTTGATATCCGCCTGGCTTTGCAAGGCGATGTTTGGAAGGACATAAGTGTCATCTTCGCTTTATTTTCGAATTCTCTAATCTGACTCATATTCTTGATCAACTAATAGTCTGAATATCTATAGGTGCCCGCCCATGTCCAAAGGGCAATAGTTTTTTAAGAGCGATCTTCGCAATTCTTGCTACCACTATCGAAGATAGGGACATCGGACACCTCGTAACCAACGAGTTATTATCTCTATTTAGGCTACCAGAAGAAGGCCACAACATTGGGCTTCCTAGAAGTGCTGCATTACCAAGTAAAGCTATAGAATAAGAAGGGGATATCAATATCCATGTCATGCTCCCAGTCGTGGGGACTAGGGATGACGTCGAAGAAAGCGAAATTAGGGGTACCTAGATCAATGAGCCTAGAGACGCTGATGTAGGACCAGGCAAGGCGCCTGTGGTCGAACCATCACAAGGCGTGCAACACCACACGCCTACTAATAGAAAAAAGAAGCTTGCATATAAGTTGCGTAGGAGTAAAACTGTTAAGGATCCAGAGTTCGTTATCACTTCTATTGATGAAGAGTCATCTTCCCAACGTCTAGCAAGTTTGATGAAAGGATTTTCAAATCTCCAAATTCCTGAGGACATTATGAATTCCCTAACATCAACATTGATGGGCTCAATTCTCCTACTAGAAGTGGTGATGGCATTCTTCCTTCCAGCAAAGGAGATAAAACTCCCATAAGCAGGGCTGCAGCAACCGATCTGTTGGGGGGACTCTAGGACACTCATAATCACGTTCACTTCACCACACGATTTTTAGTTATCATTTATGCAATGGTCACTTACAATCTGGTATTTAGATTTTTGTAGGTTCGTGTCTCAATCCCAAGCTTTTGATCGTTTAAGGGGCTCTTCGATGCAATGCGGATCCAAACGTGATTCAGAATTGGGTAGGTGTAGAGAGAGAGGGATAACAACCATGAATGAAGTGGTTGTTCGAGGGAATCTTCATCTTCAAAAACATAAATCCCAATCTCGATCTTCCCACCAAGATGTGCAACCTAATCTTCCTATGCATAGTGGCGATCCGACCTCTTTTCACGATCCTCTAGCTACCGTACTGCCTGAGCAATATTCTGGTTCATCCAGCAACAAGCAGTCCTGTGATCACAAGCTGATAAAATTTCCAATCGTTGCTTCCGATCCATCTGTGTCGACCGTTGCTCCTAAAGTTTCCACAGAGCAGAAATTGGCCGAACTTTAGGCCATTTTCCCTAAGATTTGTTTTTATGGGCTTAAGTTCCTTTCCTCCATTCATACAATCCCATGGAATGTCAAAGAAAGCTCTCTTACATGCATCGATGATGTTTTCATATAGCATGAATCATTCCGGCACTTTAGAAAAATCTCCGAGGTGTCTATCGAGCAACAACATGAGATAAATCGTTTCAAGCTGCAGGCGATCCATGATAAAGATATAATTAAGCACCAAAATAATTAGATCTCGGAGTTGATGAAAAAACTAATTGAGGCAGAAAAGAGTGCCAAGGAAACATCTGAGGTAGCGAGTGCACTCGCCTTGGAAAAGATTCCTTGAAAAGGAAGAAAAATATCTTGGCCCGTCGCATTATGGAGCTTGAAGAGCTTCTTAAGAAAGAGAAGGAAGAGAAGATCGAAGCTCAAGAAAAATCGTACAGATATCATGAAGAAGCCATTGAGGCTCAGACTTTGAAGATGAAACTTGATGAGTAACTTGCTCAGATTGAAGTCCTCAAAGAAGAGGCGAAGAACATGTTCAGTCCTCTGATCATTGAATAGAATGCTAAAGTCCTTCTCCACTGTCATCTGAGCTTGCTTGCTGAGAGTTATCTTGAGTCGCTTGCCGAGGCTTGAGAATATATTGTTGAAATGAAAAAGAAAACCCTCGACGAAGCTGATTTGGATGAAGAGAAACTAGTGCGGGAGATCCTTCGCGTAAATGAACAATAAGAACTTGTCGCTGCAAGACTCCAATACTTTGACATTCTGACATCTTCTGACAAAGGAAAAAAGTATTGCCGATTCTTCGCAGTTTGATCCCAATGGCCCCTCTTCTTTTCAAGCAACCGAAGCATTAGTTTCTTTCAGCCCGGGACAAGATCTAAGCTACGATCTGAACAAATTCGGCTGTCAATCTAAAGTGCTGACTCTTATGACAACTAAATGTTAGACAAACACAGGTATTCTGCTCTATTCTCCACTTTTCGAGTTCTTTCTTTCTTCATGTCTAATAGTCATGGGCTTATCTTCTTGTTTCCACGAATCAACATGTCTTTCAGGTCCTAGCCAAACTCCAAAATATGGTACCGCCATGTTGCAACAATAGACATCAATTGAGATTTTTGTAGCCACTGGTGCTCCACGGCTCGATGCTTAAGTTATTGGAGCACTCACTGACGATAAAGCTGAAGATCCGCTGCCGTTGGACGAATATGACGATGTTGTGATCACCAGTGCCACTAAACATACTAATGAGCTTAGCTTAAAGGAGCGCATTGAGAGGGAGGAGTTTTTGAAGAAACAAGCTAAGACTGAACCCGTTTATGTGGATATTGATGATCCAAATCTCATCCCGTTACAAGCCATCCCACCTAACGGGTCGATTTTCGAAAAAATCCCTACAAGCTTCAAACGCTCTCCTACCAAGGGCAGTAAAGGATCGAAGAAAAGGGTAAGCGGAAGCTCGGTTGGTGCTACTCCTGAAAAATCCAAAAAGGAGAGAAGATAAAAGAGATAACCGTCGCTTCGGCTCTGTTTGTACATAACTTGTACAACTGTTTTTCCCTTTTGTTATCCATGGTTGTATGGGTACGGCCCCCGTGTTCTGAATAAACTCGTATCAAAAGTTTGAAGCTTATTATATGATAAACTTTTTGTTTTCTATTGAACACTCATGTGAATTGTTATCTAAGTAGTTGAGCTATTACTTTCCATTCAGTGTACTTGTAACTTATTGCTCGTCGATTTGGATAACAATCCACTAACTCTTTTCCAATACCTCAATGTGGTCGTGGCCTTGAGTCGTACCAAACACAGGGCTCCAGCCAGAACGCTACACTGTTGGACTCGGCGATTTGAGCAATTATGCTCCTACTCCCAGTCTCGGGCTAATGGAGTTAGACGGTGGATAGTCATGCTCCATCCCTAATGAGTTTATACTCCTCAAGTCGGTTTCTGGCCAGAGTTCATAGAATGGCAAGTGATCGGAACACACTCATCTATTTATTTATACCATATCTACTCTCTGGGGATAAGAGTTGTTAGCGGGTGGTTGATTCATACCTGGTTTATGTTTATACTCCACACTCTAGGGACTTAGAGTTAGTTCGTTGGTGGTCAATTCACACCTGATTTATGTTTATACTCCAGTCCGCAATCTGGGGACTTAGAGTTAGTTCGAACAATAGCAGGATCGTACTATTCTTAATTGATCAATTTATCCTCGAGTTTCGAAGTTTGATTTATGAGCGATCGGTCGTGTTACAATTGCTTTCGATTTATTTCAGTCCCATCACGCGACGGAATTCATTCCATCATCGAATTATCAAGTCACATCCATTCCTCATTATGTACGCCATTCATCGAGTTATGAACAGGAGTTACCAAATAAATGGTCGAACCATGCTAATCTTTTTTGGTTCAATCAGGAACTAGCGTAATTGGTTAGTTCCCAACTTTGGGAACCTGTTTGGACATATCGACATCTGTCGGTTTCGTAATGAAATAACATGTAATGCTATAACAAACATAGATATAAAGAAAATTCATAACTTTATTTTCCTAATGGAAAGAAAGAAAATAATTTGACTTAATAAATATTTGAAAAAAATATGCTAAAGCAAATTTTGAAAATAAATACAACTAAATGGAAAAGAAATAAAGTAAGTGAAACACCATCGTAAATGCTCGCTATTCCACTCCCTTGGGAGTGTGATGCCATCAACAGTCTCTAGCTTGAAAGTGCCCTCTCCAGGCCTCTGTTCAATGATATATGGTCCTTCCCAAGTAGGATTCATATGCGATGGGGTAGAAAAAACATGTTTCAAGATGAGATCATCGTTTTCAAAGGTTCAAGGTCGGACTTTGGTGTTATAGTATTGGGCGACTCGGTACTGGTGCGCAACTGCCCCTCAAATCAGCTTCTTCGCGCTTCTTATCTACAAAGTCTAGAGATTCCAGGAGGAGATATTTATTCATTCTAGGATCAAAATAGATCACTCATTGAGAAGGAACTGCGAGCTCAATAGGAATAATGGCTTTTGAACCGTAAGCAAGGGCGAATGGAGTATGGCCTATCGCAGACTTGTGGGTGATCCTATAAGCCCATAGTGCCATCGAAATTTCATCCACACATTTGCCTCTAACCATTTCCAAACGCTTCTTCCGATAGGATTTTATGATTATGTTCATAGCTTCAACTTGCCATTTGCTTCAGGGTGAGGGACTGCCGTAAATCTTTTTTCAATATGATGCCGAAGGCAGGAGTCTTTGAACTCAGCGCTATCGAATTGAGTCCCGTTGTTTATTACTGTAACATCTTGCGTTTTCTTGAGCTTTAAACCGACGATAAACCATACAGTCAGACTTAAAACGTATAAAAGGGCGGATTGTTATGGGGTAAATAAGAAAAAGCAGAGAAAGAACGAAAAACAAAACCGAATCTTGCAGCGGAACGATAAAATATAATAATCAAATATACAGTTCATGAAGCTGTTTTACAAAAATATTCGATTATACTTATACAATACACATCAGAGTTACACTTACCAGAGAATATTAATAATGCAGCAGAACAATGTGATGCGGTGAAATAATATAATAAATAATAGTAATAAAATCTTCATCTTCGTCCTTTAGAAATAAAGTCTTCAAATCCTGAAATGCTCAGGCTGACCTGAGTGAATTGAAAAGACAAAACACTCGATTCAGAACTAAAAGATCTTATGTAAGTTAAATCAACAGTAAATAATATGAGTGTAACGGCGTCAGAGATGTTTACGGGATTTTACATCTCCTATCCAGTGTCTAACACGAGTGCAGTAACTCAAGAGACGCTCGGGATTCACATCTCCTAGGGACCCGTTAAACTATTTACTATGTAGTAATATTTCACTATTATAATAATGTCAATAGTAAAATAAACATACTTTTAAATAGCGTAAACCAAACTAGTACAAGGCGCAATAGGGTAGGTGACATGGCACAACTAGGTAATGCCAGGGTAGATATACCAATTACGCTTCCGGGCCGGTGGTAATGCGTAGCACGCAGCTACCGCCCATCTCGAGCCACACCCCCAAAAAGAAAATCAAAAGTGGCCACCGAATCAATCCAAAAGTCAGAGTATAATATAGAAGGGATGTGTCCAATCAAAGGAGCTACCTCATTAGCCCGTCAATCACTCTTGTTTTAGCCACCTTATGCCAACTCACGGGAGTCGGGTCTACGTATTTACCTCAAAGGAAACGCCGCCGCCATCCTACTTCATTCTGGAATCTCCACCACGTACACGGTTGTCAAAGGGGTTTTCGTAGTTGGCAGAGAGTATGACAACTTCCGATCCCGGTCTCTTTAACAACCAAAGGTTATTATAACACCGCGGTCTTTTCAAAATAGTTTATACTCTGAAACCAAAATATAATATCCATTTCAAAACCATGTAAATACGATATCATTTCTCTTTTAAAACCCAAATTAATATGATATCATTTTTTTGTTTCAAATATATCCTTTTTCCAAAAATCATAGCACTTCAACTCTATATTCCTTGAAACCCATAGCTTTGAAACATAACTTTAAATACTTAAATGGTTTAAATATTAAGTTACTTTATATAGTAAAATAGCTTCTTTAATTTCACAGATAAATTTCAAAACCGGTTTGAACCTCCAAATAAACCATTTCAATTCATATATTTCAAAGCTTTAGATATTCCACCATTTCAAACTAATTCTTTGATAATTCCATTTCTATCAAATTCAATTACTATTATTTCGATTTTAAACATTTACTTAATAAATCAATTATCATTTAAGTAAAACCTTTATCTTCAAATAACGGAATATTCTTAAATTTTGGTTAACTTGATATATTCATTTAAATCAACTCGATATTTGTTTAAATCACTCTACACCTAATTAAGTTATAAAAATCATACCCTTTAAAATCTCAATTTTATTAAGTTTCAAATCAAATTTATTCGAGTATAATTCTTAAATAATTCAATTCAAACCAATTTCCTATTTATCTTCCAACTTAAATTTCATTTAAGTCATTAAACTCCATATATACAATATCTTAAAAAGGTACGTAACCATATAGTATAAAACAATCAAACTCCATTTTTAAACTTGTTTTTATTAAATAAATTTATACATATCTTAAATTCAAGAATTTAACTATATATATATAATAATATTTATATAATATCAAAAATTAATATTTATTAAACCGTATATTTCTTTCCAAAACCATAGAAATCATTTCAAAAATATTTTTATATATAGACCACGGTGTCTGTATATAATTTTCTATCCTATGGTCAAGTGATACAGATATTTATCATTTCAATCCGTAATATAAAATAAAATTACGATTATATATCATTTCAAACCGCAATCCCGAATGAAATAAAGTGCATAACAAAATTGCAGTTTAAACAATATAACATACAACATCCATTCATCCAATATCAATCATCAACCATTTATTACAAACATCATCCAATTGTAAACAATAACATTAATTTTTTATAGAGCATATAATAAATAACAGGTAATTACTAATAGTTTATATTCAATAATAAATTAATCAATCTATCTAACTGGCAGTTTATATGCAATAATAAATTGAATAATAATTTAATTCAATAAATTAAATTTAACTGGAATGATGATAAAAATATACCAAACAGCAATAAATAAATTTCTAATCAAATCAAAAATAAATTTAACACAGATAAGTAATTTTAGAAATTGTGAGTGGGTTAAAACACTCACCTTTTGAATTTAAATTGAATTTAAATCCAATTGAAACCCAAAAATTGAACAGTCTCCAAATTCGTCCAAACCAGTGCCAAACTGTCCGGAATTCCAATACGAACCTAGCGGAGAATACCGCCCCTGAAACGGATCACGTATGCGAAAGTTATTAAGATTTGAACATTGTAACTAAAAATTAAATTAAAATAAAATAAACAAACAAAACTTACTACTCCCAGCCACGTCACCTATCCTCCTTCACGCAAGCAATCTACAGACCCCGAACCCATAACGCGCCCAAACACGAGGCGTTGACCACGCGCTACCGCGACCTACGTGCCGCCATTCGCCAGGGAGCCACCGCCGCTGCCATCTCCATGACACCGCCCACCCCCACGCCAAGTCCCATCGTCAGAAACACCCCCTACCGCCAACTCAAACCCAAGACTCCAAACCCTAATCACAAAATTCCGGTCACTACAGGCGATTCCAGTACCGGCGATTATTACCCAAGACTCAACATCACGACCTCTTCCAATCCCCGCTACCAATTTCAAGAATCATCGCCCGAATCGAAAACGCCCAAATCGACACCTTGGTTCACGCGATTTGGGATTCTGACCGCAATTTGCCATTGAATCGAGCATCGATTGCAAAAACAGAAACTACGCGTAGATTCGTATCGATGAGATCTTCGATATAAAAAATTTCTGAATTTTTTGAGGAGTTTGAATTTTTGGATTGGAATTTTATTTGTGTTTGGATCTAGAATTTGTTTGTCTGCCATTGAGATGAGGAGGTGAGGAGGAATTGTACGTACAGACAAATAAGAATTAGGGAGGGTAGGGTTTATAACAGGGTATTTATAGACAAGGTTGAAATAGAATAGATGGACCCGATTTATAAACGCACAGAACGATGAATGGCCCGAAAAGCCCGTTCTGACTCCGGAACGAAATTGGGTCAAGCCATTTATCAAAATAGATGTTTTAAAATATTTTAAACGCAATGGAAAAAGTTTCACGTCCAAATTCGATCGTATGAAGAAGTTATGACAAAATCAAATTATCTCAAATTGATTTCAATTGATTTCAATTACATTTATTTCAAGGCGTTTCGAGTCCGTACGATCAAACGACAAGCCCGATCGCTACGAAACTTGAAATCCTACAAAAATTCACCGTTACGGATCAGATTAAACTAGTTTCGTTGAAATCCGAGTCAGTGGCCAAAATGGCTATTTTTATATTAGTTAAATAAATTAATAATTGATTATTTAAATCAAATTTTCAATTTAAATTCTAAAATTGACAATTCTTATCATTTTTGAATTCTTAGTCATTTCCAATGGTTTTAAACGAATTTAAATGTCAATTTAGAGATGATTCATTTATAAATGTCAGTGTTAACCTCAATTTCATTAATTACACAAATTATATAAATTAATATTAAATAAATCAAATCACTATTTAAATTCAAATTCTATAATTCATAATTTTTAACATATAGTATTACTTTAGTAATTTATAATCCTTTAAACCAATTCCCATATCAATTTAAAGTAAATTAATTCACCAATTATAGTATTTATTTCGTTTACTTAAAATAATCCCTTTATTATAAATTGAATCCAACTAGTTTTAATATATTCCAATTAAACTGGTTAGATTCAATTCCAACCCTTTAATTGAGTCTATTATTACTTTGTAATGCAGTTAACACCTGCCTCACATTTCATTCCATTAATATATTCAAATTTCCAACCTCCTTTTGTATTAACTATTATTTCCAAATATATTGAAGTTGTCAAATACATATATTTATTATAATTAGAACCTCAATTAATTCATTCAAATAGGTTTAATTCCTTTATATTATCTTATGAATAAAATATGCATTTCCGTACATTTGCACTTTACAATTACAGTTCTTACCCTCATAAATGAGACATTTATTTTCATTTAAATGTAATTGTTTTACAATAAATTTGGTAGACTAGATATATTCTGGTAATTTATGATGATAGTTACCATAGCCTTAAAATTTCACTTAGGCTTATTATTTCAACTATTTATTGAAATTACTTACATCATATGGATTCATTCTATTACCATAAATCATACATTAATTCATATATTCATATAATACTTACCTTTATTTACTTATAATAAAATCTCATTCCCAAATATAATGGTTACAACAAATTAATAGGACAATTAAATAGTAACTTACGACCGTTACTATTTCTTTGATTCATTAATTTCAATTTATATTCTCAATAAATTTATTTACTTGGTCTCATGCTTTCTATTACACCAATTACTACATTATAAATAAATTTTACGTTTCCTTTTTAAAATTTACATTCACACTTTCCATTATTATATTAATTATCATTAAAGTACATTTAATTATCTTTATTTGTAATTGGTGAATTAACTGGTAACAACCATTTGTCACCATTTTACCTTTTATAATACTTGTATGTTCATTCTTCCCAACCAATTTCCATCTATTATATTATAACTTTACAATTTTTATAAATTCATTAATTGTCATTTCATTAAACATATTAATTTATTAACCTAATTTAGCACTGTTACATTTTAATTTACCTAGTAGCATACAACAAGTGCTACCATTAGTTCATACACTAATTTATTCCATTTCCATTCCTTATACATTATTTTATTAGTAAGCCAACGTTTTGAATTATTAATTTACCTTTTATATCCTATTATAAACTAATGCACACATTAATTAAGATTTTAAATCAAATTAAGCACTTCACCTTGGTAACATTCTTTTATTACAATAAGAATAAAATTAACATTTACATTGTTTCACTTATTTGAATTTCATTCAAGTTACTAAAAATTAACTTACCAATCTTATCCAAGTTATTATTTCCATTAATAATTCACTAAATTTTTATTTTCTTCAACATTAAGTTACCAAAATCTTCTTGAATTAAGAAATTTAATTACCGAATTTTACGGGTCGTTACACTCTCCCCACTCAAAACTTTTTGTCCCCGAAAAGGAAAAAGAAGGGAAAAGAAGAATTAAGAAATCAATTTATCTTACTTAAAATATTAGATTTATATACAAATAAATTTACAAATTTTAATTAATTTAGCTATAATATACCGATTTATAACCATTAAATCTTTTTATACTCAATTTATAAAGTTTGGAAAACATTTTTCAAAATATTTTCTAAGTCCAAAATTTGCGGAAAAATTCGGCAGAGTCTCCTTTGTACGGAGAGGCGCGGGAGAAAATATAATATCAAATATAACAATATACAACATATATTTTCCAAAATAATATATCCCGACCCAGGAAAAATAATATAATAACACTATAAAACCGTAATCCGAAAGCGTACCTATTTGTCGGGCAATCTACACTTATATTATGAAACCAAATGCAGTAGCAATTGCTTCCATAACCTGTACTTCACTTATACAATCCAAAAAATTAATAATTATATAAAATTAAATATTAGAGTTGTTTCAACCACAAACAAACAAATCAATACAAACAACCATCACTTGCAACAAGGCATACAACCATCACATAAAATCATCACAAGTCAATCATTCATTCATATCAAAGAAAACAAATAGTTGTTCGAGTTTAAAACTTTAAATTGTACAGAATGTAAAATAAACTACTAAGTGCACCATTAACTCAACAGTCTTAGATGAAACCAAATAGATTATTCATACCTTCAAAACAAATTTAAAGTATCCTTGCCTAAACAACCATAAACCAAAACAAACAACAACAATTTCAAACAGTAGATCAAGTTCATTCTTTTTCATTTCATAATATTTGTTGCTTGATTTATTTTCTTTGATATAGTGATTTATCTTTTTAATTTCCATTTTTTTCTCACTTATTTCTTACAATTATTCAATTTCTCAACATTTCAATTTATTTACTTAAGTTTATAATCCTTTATTTAAAATCCTTATCTTTCTATTATATTTACTCATAGTAACATTTTCAATTATACTTAAGTATACTATAACACCAAATTCTCATTTATTAAAGAATTTCATTGAATACTTTCATTATTTCAAATTTTTACTTGTATAACATTCTATTACAATTTCTTATAACATTTTAACTTTTTATAATTGGTAAGTCATATATATGTTAAAGAATGCAATTGAAAGTTATACAAGTCTCTCTTCTTTCCTTTAATTAATTTAACGTTCAATAATCATACCTTTTATTTCTAGGTTACATATTTCAACTTTCTTTTAAGTTTTATTTGTAACTTAGCATTAAATCTTTTACTTCCTTTAGAGGTTCCAATTATTAATTAGTTATCTTCCATTTCACCAAAATAATTGAACTATTGAATAACGAAAACTTAAGAATTTAAATACCGGGTTTTATTCAAAAATCATTTTAAAATAATAGATAAATGTATGTACTTACACTTAGGGCCGACACCGATCTCCATGGAGGGATTGACACCGATCGTCTTGGCAGACCACGATGGTCTGCCTGTTGATGCCTCAAAGTTTATGCATGATATCCGTCTAATCTATGATGCTTATGCATGTGATACTCGTTCGATGAACTAGAACTCTCCAATGCCGAGTAAGGGGTAGGGTTTAACCTAGCTTTTCCTCATTGTTGCTGACTGAGTTGGTTAATTAGGTTGATATTGGTCTGAATCTACTGATTTAATTGTCGACGACTATCCATTAGCTCTCTCATCAGATTGTGGAATTCAGCTTTTGTTATAAAATCAGTTGGATTCTGACTTCAACTGGTTCAACATTCATATCCATTGGTTGACTGCTCGTGCCTCCTTGTTGGATACAAGCATTCTCGTCTCCTTCCACGTCCTGAGAAGTAGATCTAGTATTCCTCACCATAATTGATCGCTTTGCTTAGATTTTTGCAAAGATGAGTAGAACGACCAAACTTCCTGAGGATAACTATGGATCTTCTACAGGGAATTTATGTAATCCAGTAGCTATAAAGGGATCCTAATAAGCAGAGAATTAAGATTCTCAGTGAAAGCACCAAAATATTTGCACCAAAAATTGGCATGAACACCCAATAGAAGCCTTTTGAAGAGAAATAAATGAAGAATAAAATGGAAATAGTGGATAATAATAAAGAAATATCAGTTAATTGAAAGAATAACACGCACATAATGTTTTATAGTGGTTTGGCATTGTTTGCTTGCATCTACTTTGAATTGATTGCTTTATTAAACACTTTATAATCTAAGTACAAAAGGGATCAGATCAAAATCCTTAGTTACAAAAGAGTATAAAGAACCTAGCAGCATAAAAGTCCCAAAAACGAACAACCCAGCTTGTATCTATAGATGAAGATGACCAAATATCACTCTTAAAACTCGGTATAAAGGCCCTCAAAACCATATGGGCCCACAAGAGGGGTCGCATGGCCCAATTCCTAAAGAAGAGGGTTCGGTACGATCCCTTCTTTCATTGAATTTTGAGGTGCGATCCCTATGGTGGCTTCCTCATACCAAAATATGCTTAGCCCCAAAATTTCATGCCAATTGGATCGGTGGAGATTGTGTTATTGCTTGATTTTTGCTTCAATATGGTTTGCATACTACATTCTACTGATCCCTTCCAAGCAAAGTATACCAATCCCTCCAACTTCATCCCTTTAAGGTGCAGTCCCTAGGGTAGGTTCCATAGGATCCCCATGTCTTGCTCATAAAGTTTTATATGCAATGGACTTGCGGATCTTAAGATATTAATTATTTTCTATAGGAATGCTCTCACACCCTAAAACATGTTGATCCCTATTATTGAAGCCAATTTATGTCGATCCCTCCTAGTTGTTGAACAATATTTCATATTTCAAACACTCTAACTTGCATATCCATCAAGTCCATTCAACACTGACTTCACATTACCATCTTTACTTGACTTCTAGGGCCTACAATCATCACTCTGGAGTCATTGGCCTTGATGGTAGTCGAATCTGACTTGTGCAATCAGTTTAATATAGCCGGGTTAAAATGCTATATAACAGGATTTATAATATATTTTATATACAGAGTTGTCATCATCAAAAATAGGGAGATTGTTTGTACCTTAGGTATTGGTTTTCATGATAACAACTATATGACATTATATAAAATATAGACATTAATATTTTGTCAAGATATATATAGTATTTAGTGTGGGGCATTAGACATGCATTGATTAAGAAGACTGTACAGTATCAAGATACTGATATCAAGAGTAGATTCAAGATGCTGATATAAAGTTTCTAGAGTTCAAGAATGGAGACTCATGAGTATTAAAGAGTTCAAGATTTCAAGATATTCTAGATAAGTTATAGAGTCGTAGAATTTATGTTGAAACCTTGACAGCACTTTCCTGATCTCTCTTACCTTCTCTAAAATTTTTTAAAAATTGTTTTCCAAATATTATATTTTTAAGTTAATCTTTTCATTATATTTCCCAAAATGATTTTCAAATCTCTTATACTTATAAAGATATTATTTTAGTGTTTTTAAGTTTATATATATTGAATTTTTGTTTATACTTTAATAATTCATAACTATATTGATTATATATGTATTATTTACATTATATTGAATACTCTTATTAAATCTTCCAAAATTATTTTATAAAGTTTTATTTTGATTGAAATTTGTATAAACTATATTTAAATGACTCTAAAAAGTATCAAATCAATTTACAAAGCAATGGATTTTCAAAATAATTTTTATAAAGTGTTTTTCAATTTTGTTAAGGATATGTCAACATATCCAATTCCTATATGTTGACATACTAGCAGTAAACATCAAAATTCAAATTTTCAAAGGAAGTGTCTTTTTTTTTGTAACTCTTCGTGAATGTACATGACTGTTGTTTCCCTATATTTACCAGACTTCTAAACGAATTTTGATTAACTACTTTCTCATTTTTCTCTCCTCTCCTCTCTTGATTTCTAAATTAATTTCTATTGAAACTATATGTAAATTCAACCAGAATCAAATTCAATCATTACTAGTTGGATTCTCTTCCATATACTCTTAATTCTCTTATCTCTCTCTCTCAAGATCAAAGTGCTATTCAAGAGTTATAGGATCGATTGTAATCAAGATCGAAGATCTGAGTATGTAAACTCTATCAAATCATACTCTTATACTCTTTAGCGTGCTTGGTATCCGTGAAATCAAAGTAGTGTGATTGTAAACTATTTAAATCAACTGGGTGTGCTTGGTAACCAGAAAATTTGGTGGGTGAACTTGTAACATGGAAATTAAGTGACTCTACCCAAAGGTCAGGATTTTGGATGGTGTGCCTTATAGCCTTTAAATCGAGATTGTGTTTTCATTTACTAGTTGAAAAAAATCTTACAAGGAATTGTGCGGGACTGGATATAGGGTAACTCCAAACCAGTATAAAATCCTGATGTGTTCTTTCCTTTTTACTTTTACTGCATTTACATTTATATGTACTTTGATTCTGTGGTTGTTTCTTTGATTGTTAATTCCATCATTTCAAGTAAAATCTTAAAGAATTTGAATAATATTCACATAATGCATTAAACACCATTCATCCCCCTCTAGCATTAATTTAGTCTTAAGATCCCTATTCTACTGACTCACATTTTGTATCATAGCAATGGTTTCCAAAGTATTCAGAATTAGATTTTTGAAAAAGTTTCAATGGCAATTTCTGATAATATTTTTAACACTTTCTTCAAAAAGATAATTAGAAAATCGTCATAATGTTATTTCATAATTTGCACATGTTCATTATGAAAAGTCATTTGATCTTTAGAAAAGGTACAGATTGCAGGAACAGATCTGTTACATGGCTTTTGATGAACGGACACCTGATGATCAAACTCTATAAATCAAAAGGGACAAATGGATATTGGATAGTGGATGTTGAAGACACATGACTGGAAATCCGAAGATTTTGAAAGATACAGTTTACAAAGATGGTGGATCAGTAAATTTTGGAGATAACTCTAAAGGATATGTGATTGGCATCAACAATGTCGGTCATTCTAAAACTCCTACTATTTCTAATGTTTTGTTAGTTAGGAATTTAAAGCATAATCTGTTGAATGTTGGTCAACTGTGTGAGAGGAGTTTATAAATTAAATTTGTAAAAGATAAATGTCATATTGAAGATAGTGAGTCAAACATTATCTTTAAAGACATTAGGAAACGAAACATCTGTATATTAAGTATAAGAATCTCAAATAATAACTTATGTATTTTGGCTGAATCAAGTGACCCTTGGATTTAGCATAAAAGATTTTGTCATTTGAATTTTAAACTAATATATAAAATTGCTAAAAATGATCTAGTTAGAGGTCTTCTCAAAATTAATTTTAAACTTAATAATTTATGTGATGCATGCCAATTAGGAAAACTTAGAAAAAGTTAATTTAAATATAAAAAATGATTTCTACCTCTCAACCCTTTGAACTTCTTCACTTAGATCTTTTTGGTCCCTTATAAATACAATCTATAAATCACAGTAGATTTGTATTTGTAATCTTAGATGATTACTCTAAGTTTACCTAGACGGTTTTCTTAAAACATAAAAAATGTTGCTTTTGGAATGTTAAAAATCTTTATTAAACTAATTCAAAATCAAATGACTAGTAAAATTTAAATTGCTTGGAGTGGTCGTGGTGGAGAATTCGAAAATGAAAATTTTGAGAATTTTTATAACAAGAAAGGTATAACTCATAACTTTTCATATGCAAGAATTCCATAACAAAATGGAGTAGTAGAATGTAAAAATTGGATGATTCAAGAGTGCGCTAGAACTATGCCAAATGATAGTAATTTAGCTAAAATGTTTTGGGCTGAAGTACTCGTTACTGCATGTTATATATTAAATAAAATTTTAATAAGACCATTAACTAAGAAAACACCATATCAATTATTCTACGATAAAAAGCCTAAAGTATCATACGTTAGAATTTTTGGTAGTATATGTTTTATTTTAAATACTAAAGATAATTTGGATAAATTTGATTCTAAATCAGATAAGGGAATTTTTATTGGATATTCAAATAGAAGTAAAGCTATAGAGTTTTCAATACCTGAACTAATACTATTAAAGAGGCATTGCATGTCTTATTTATGAAAACTTTAAAGTTTATTATCTAAATATTGATGAAGAAGAAAACGTTGATAACCTAAACAAAATTAATAGCAATTAGATTATCGAAAATGAAAATAATAATAATTTAGAAAATTCACATCTATATAAAAGAATAAAATACTTGAAAGATCATCCTATAGAAAATATACTTGGACATATTGAATATATAGTTAAAACTAGAAATCAACTAAATAAAATGAGTAACATTGCTTTTATTTAAACTACTGAACCAAAAATCCAAAGGTAGCATCAACTGATGATTCATGGATTCTTGTTATGCAAGAAGAATTAATCAATTTACAAGAAATGATGTATGTGAATTAGTCCCAAGACCTGAGAATAAATCCATAATAGGAACTAAATGGGTATATTGAAACAATATGAATGAACAAGGGGAGAATGTGAGAAATAAAGCTCGATTAGTTTCATAAGGTTATTATCAAGAAGAAGTAATAGATTTTGATGAAAACTTTGCATCTGTAGCAAGATTAGAAGCTATACGAATTTTACTTACTTTCGCTAATCATAATAATTTTAAGTTATATCAAATGGATGTTAAAGTTCATTTTAAATGGTTTTATTAAAGAAGATGTATATTTCATACAACCTCCATGTTTTGAAGATGAAAAACTACCTAATCGTGTTTATAAATTAAAGAAGGCTTTGTGTTTTCTCAAGCAGGCTCCAAAAGCTTAGTATGACAGACTTAAATCCTATCTATTACAATGAAATTTTGAAATAGGCAAAGTAGATAGTATACTTTTTATTAAAAGAGATAAAAATGATATTTGGATAATACAAATATATGTAGATGATATCATTTTTGGATCTACCAACGATAAACTAAATAAAGAGTTTTCATAAATAATGACTAACAAATTTGAAATGAGTCATATGAGAGAACTAAATTTTTTTCTAAGATTACAAATAAAACAACTAAGAAATGAAAATTTTATTTGTCCAGAAAAATATGATAAAGATATATTTAAGAAATTTAAAACGTCAAATTCTAGTGGCAAACCAACTCGCATGGTAGCTAATGAAAAATAAATAAAGAAGAAAATTCAAAAGATGTAGATAAAATATTATATAGAGGAATGATTGGATCACTAGTCTATATAACTCCTAGTAGATCTGACATAATGCATAGTGTTTGTCTCCGTGTAAGATGTCAATCTCAACCTAAAGAAACTCGTTTATAATCCGTAAAATGAATTTCGGGATATGTTAATAACACATTAGACTATGGACTCCTTTACCCAAAGGAAGATTCCTTTGAATTAATCTCATATAGTTATGCTGATTATGCTGGTTGCAAATCAGATCAAAAAAGTACAAGTGGAAATTGTCACTTTTTGGGACACTCTCTGGTTTCATGGTTTAGTAAGAAGCAAAACTTTGTATCTCTGTCTATGATAGCAGAATATATTTCAGCACGTAAGCCTGTATAGAGGTTATCTATACGCAACAGACTTTAAAAGGTTTTGGTTTAAATTTTACTAAATCACCAATATACCATGATAATATAAGTGTGATAAATCTATCTAAAAATCCGACTCATCATGCTAAAACTAAACATATTGATATAAGAAACCATTTTTTAAGAGATAATGTAAACAAAGAAATAATATCACTTGAATTTGTAAACACTGAAAATCCAATAGTTGATATATTAACAAAACCATTGAATCAAACATCATTTCTTAAGTTAAGAAGACAGCTAGAAATTTTTTCTCTATCGGAAATATAAAAATAATGAAGTAAAAATTGCAAAATTAAAAAAAACAAAATAATCAAAATAATATGATCTATGTCAACAAACTCTACCCTTATATGTCGACATATAATGGTAATTTTCGTTTTTTAAATTTCCCTTTAAAATTCAAATAGGTGGTTATATAATAATCAAAATTTGACTTTCCTCTTTACTTTTGTGTATTCTCTCTGTTTTAAAATTATGAAACAAATAAACCATGGCCTCCTCAAATCCCAAATGCTCTAGAGAAGAAAATCCATCATTTTCCTTCCCTTCTCCTACCCAAGGTCCCTTTCAAAGCCCTACTATGGTCAAGATGAGTAAAATGGAGGGTTAAATGAAGAATATTATGCAAACGCTCACTGAAATTCAAGTGGTGCAACTTTGTATGACCAAAGAACAAGAGAAGCAAAGAAGAATTCTTCACAATTTGCAAAAATATCTGTTGGATAATCTTACGAATCCAATAGTTATTGAAGATGAGTCTGCAAGTTTGGCTATACATAACCCCATTTAAGGCAACGATGGTACGAAAGAAGAGGAAGAACACATGGAGGAAGATGATGAAGTTCGATGCGTCGGAGAAGTATGTTTCGATCGAGATGGAAATCTCGTCGAACAAAAAGGGAACTTTTGCCTTCATTATCCTCATCGCCCAATTCACAAATCCCCGATCATAAGAAAATCACGTTAGAATAATGATTGATTTTCTTTTATCATTTTAATTATGTGGTATATATATTTGATTTGATTTGACAGTTTTACTTTGTACATATATGTAAAGTTGAGGGGTTGATTGGATTCTAATTACTTTGTATTATGATATTGAATGAATAAATAGTTTGGTACGGTTACTATTAATGATTTATGTTATCACTCATTATTTCTTATATATCATTCTTATCATTATTACTATAATATCTTAGTTAGTGGGAGTTATGGTTATAGTTAATTATTTTTGTTAACGACAAAGGGGGAGAAATATATAAAATATAGGCATAGATTAAGGAGGAGTTCTGTAACTTAGGGGGAGTTATAACATATTTTATATATTGAGTTGGCATCATCAAAAAAGGGGAGATTGTTAGTAACATAGGTATTGGTTTTGATGATAACAACTATAGTATATTATATAAAATATAGATACTAATGTTTTATCAAGATATATATAGTATATAGTGCAGGATATTAGACATGTATTGATTAAGAAGACTGTGCAGTATTAAGATGCCGATATCAAGAGTAGATTCAAAATATTGATATAAAGTTTCAAGAGTTGAGGAATGAAGACTCATGAGTATTAAATAGTTCAAGATATTCCAGAAGTTATAGAGTCATAGAATTTATGTTAAAACCTTGATGGCACTTTCCTAATCTCTCTTACCTTCTATAATTATGTTTTAATTTTTTTTCCAAATATTCTATTTTTAAAATAATCTTTTCAAACTATTTCCCAAAATGATTTTAAAATCTCTTATACTTATAAAGATATTATTTTAGTGTATTTAAGTTTATATATATTGAAATTTTGTTCATACTTTAATAATTTATAACTATATTGATTTTATATATATTGTTTACATTATATTGAATATTCTTATTAAATCTTCCAAAATTATTTTATAAAATTTAATTAAGTTATATTTTTATTAACATTTGTATAAATTGTATTTAAATGATTCTATAAAGTATCAAATTATTTTAAAAAGCAATAGATTTTCAAAATATTTTTTATAAAGTGTTTTTCAATTTTGTTAAGGATATGTTGACATATCCAATTCCTATATGTCGACATACTACCCGTAAATTTTAAAATTGAAATTTTAAAAAGAAGTGTCTATTTGTCGTATCCCTTCGCGAATGGACATGACTATTGTTTCCTTATATATACCGGACTTCCAAACGAATTTTAATTTACTACTTCCTTATTTTACTCTCCTCTTTTCACTCTTCTGATTTCAATATCAATTTCTATCGAAAATCAACTGAAATTCAACCAAAATCAAATTCAATCCTTACTAGTTTGATTCTCTTTCATATACTCTTTGATTTCTCTCATCTCTATCAAGATCAAAGTGCTATTCAAGAGTTTTAGGATCTATTGTAATCAAGATCAAAGATCTGAGTCTGTAAACTCTATTAAATCATACTCTCATACTCTGTGGCGTGCTTGGTATCCTTGAAATCCAAGTAGGGTTGATTCTAGCCTGTTTAAATCATTTGGGTGTGCTTAATAGCCTATTAATCTAGTGGTTGAACTTGTAGCCCGAAAATCAAGTGACTCTACCCATATGTCGGGATTTTGGGGGGTGTGTCTCGTAGCCTTGAAATCAAGAACTCGGTTTGATATAAGTTTGACGGGTCATCTTCTATTTTGCCAAAAGAGTAGTAAATGTGTTGTTCTCTAGGAAATTGATTTATTATCAGGTTATTAACTTCATCCGTAGTTTCATTTGTTGGTGATAATATTGCTCTACTCAGCATGTACTTTGTATTGCTAAAATTATCATTTAATGCAGGGAAGATTTTGTTAATCAAGCAGTGTAACGTAGTTGGGCTGTCCTATCGTATGACAATATGCGATGGTAATTTGATCATGTCGTTGTGTAGGTGGGCTTAGTACCATTTCCAATGAGTGGAACAAAGTCAGCATAAGGTTTGTCAGCTTGTGCCCTCATATTTTTTGTTAGTTGAAATAGTTTAACAGTTGACCATAAATATGATCGAACTATACATGCATCAGATGTTTGTGCTCTAGTACCCTTGGAACAACTGGTAAAACTTGATGAAAATCACCGCCTAATATCATAATTTTACCTCCAAATGGAGCATCTGCATTGGTCAAGGCTCGTAATGTTCTATCTAAAGCTTCGAAAGTGTGACGGTGAGCCATAGTTGCTTCGTCCCATAGTAGAACGGTTGCCGCGGATAGAAGTTTTTGCAGTATCAGACTATTTGGTAATATGACAGGTGGACGAAGAGTGTAAGTTAATAGGAATTTTAAATCGTGAGTGTGCTGTTCTACCACCGGGTAATGCAATAGAAGCTATTCCATAAGTAGCAGTTGCAATTGCGATAAGACCTTGGTTTCGTAGATGAGCTAAAATTGCTTTGTATAGAAAAGTTTTTCCTGTCCCTCCAGGGACGTCGATGAAATTAATGGAGTTTCTTTTCGAATCTACCGTAACCATGATCGCGTCAAAAGCTTCTTTTTGTTCAGTGGATAACTTATTTATTTCTTGTAAATCGGATGATTGTATTTCTATAGACTGCTCTTCCAAAAGAAGCGTCAAATTGTTGTATTCATCAATTGAATATAGGGAGTTATGGGGTAAATCATACTCAAATATGGTTGTATTATACTGTTTTAGAAGGCTGTTAAAATCAAAAAGACATCGACCAACTAAATATGTAGCAGAAAGTGAGGCAGAAGAAGTGGATAGGTAATCTTCAGTTAGAAAAGGCCAAAATTCATCCCATAGATCACGTACAACATAGGGTTCGCAGTAGACTAAAATTGTAAAAATAATCGCCTTAAAGCAAGAGGCATATGGGTGTTCGAAGCATCAGTTAAAGAATCCTTAATACTATTATCGTTTTCAAGCAATCCTCGGTGTTCGGTTGCTTCTTTAAAGGTACTGTAAACAGTTTCGTTGACCGTGCGTAAGTGTGCAAAAGAAAGTGGTCCGAGAGTATGATTCAATAATAGTCGTAAGTAGTAGCGATCACCTTTGGTTGGTAGTACGGTGTATAGCCGACCAATTACTTTACACTGTATTTGTATACGTACCCATTGTTTTTGTTCATAGTTCCACTAATACCTTTCAGGGGATTCGTGGTAAAGGTACTGGCTGCGTCCTCGTCTGTTAAATTTTAGTTAGTAAATTCGGTAAGCATAGTTTTGTTCCGTGTTCATCATCTACAAGAGATTGTAAGCTTTCGTCTAAGTTAAACTGAATATGTTGCTTGTTAGGTAGATGTATTTGTAGTCCTATTACTGACGAAGACATGCTACTAAGTTGGAATTTAAATATCCTCCATAGGGACTCTGGTGCGCAGATCCATCTGACATTAACGAATTGAGAAATTTCATCAATGGATATGATCCTTTTAAACGTACTTATATAGATATTTGACAGATTTAATACTGGAATAAGTTTGAACGTTTATATGACAGTCATATTTTAGAAGCAAATAAGGGTTATAAGGAACAACCCAACGATTGTCAAATGCAGTATTAGTTGTGTGACCCTGTATTCCACATTCACAACGTCTTTAGATGGGATACAAATCAGCTCCTTGTAAAGTTGATGTCGGGAAGGGTTTAGGAAATCCCTTCTTACATATCCCATCTCGCATGCATACGACAGTAGGGTTGAAATTGCCGCATGGATGACGAATCATGTGTTTAATAACTGACATGTACAAGTCTGGTTCTAATTCAATGTTTGGAATTTCTGCCTTAACCATGGTATCATAATCGTCGGCAGTATTTAGTTTATCGGTGTATGCCAGAATAAGTAAGATATGAGCGTGTGGTAATCCCCTTTTCTGAAACTTTATCACATGAACATGTGCAACGACTTTACCTTTGACATGTTTATCAAATAAATCAGCTTTAACTTGTTCTAATTTTGCACGGAAAACTCGAGTTGTCAAATCAGGATGATCATATGGCTGTTGAAAGGGAAATAGTTCTTGTGTAATCTCAATCCAATTAGGATTACAGGTTATAGTAATAAATAAGTCAGGCTTTCCACACCTTCGTACAATTGCCATTGCGTCCTGATACCGTTGATGCATGTCTCGTAGAGCTACCAATATGGGAAGATGGAACTACTTTTCGAACCCCAACATTTCCTACAAATAGCAGAGTTGTGTCAAAATTTTAAGTATGTAATGTATATTGTCAATGGGGGAAAATGGATGGGATGGAAAGTACGAACCGGCAGTTGTCTCCCCGCTGGCTAGAGCGTCTTGTAAACCCTGATATAAGTCGGCTTGAATAGTACCTTGGTGGTCTCGAAGATAGCATAGTCGCACAGTTTCAATTTTGACATAAGTATCAACCAAAAATTGTTGGAGTAGGCGACCACCAAGTAGTACAGGAGGCTGCTCTGTAGGTCGTACCTACGATGTGTACAAAGTAGTAAGCATAGGGGATATATGGGAGAGTTAATGTATTTGAGGTATGCGTACAAAAGTTGTATATTTCGTTTAGCATGGGGGAGTACAAACCTGTAACATGTGAGAGTAGTAGGCTCTACAACTGATTTGGTTATGTTCGATATTGTGGATGTTCAGATCTCAGCCTTGTTCACTACGTAGGAGGAGAAGCGGATATTGCAGTGGATCATAAAATCCAACTGTATCGGCAACTCAATGCAAGGTTCATGATCTTGTTTGAACTACAATCTCTCTGCCGTTTAAACTGTTTGAGCAATCGTCACCGACAATGATACCCGCTACTTGTGACGCAGTAGGTAGTTGGTGAAAATGACGATTAACTATAAGTTCTTTTATTATCAGCCTGCAATTTTCTAAATCAATACGCTGCCCCAAATGTCGCAGCACGTGTACATAAGGGTTGTAAAAATCTTAGATTTGTTGCAATGTTTACAGGATGTCTGCTCTTAATATTGCACTATCCTATTGCCGATTGTCAATCTCATGATCAGTATCGTAGATGTACATTTGGAGGTATCTAGGTCTACTACTCGGTAGAGGCAGAACACTTCCAATGCTGTGATAGATGGAGCCTTGTGCACGGTAAGAGTATATTCCGTTCCGATCGGAGGCCCAGTGTTGATCGATGTTAGCCCCCATAGAGGTAAATACGAAAGCATTGTTGTAAGATCTAATGTTAGTTCGGAAATGTAAACCTCTGTCACCGTCATCAGTGAATAAAGCTAAAAGTTCAGGAGGTGGCGGAGGGTAGGAAGTGGTAAGTTTACCACTTGAGCAACAATTCCCACTTGTTTCATGGGGAAATAATTTTGCAGTACAGTGTCGGCACTGAGTTGGTTGAGGTAGGATATGGCGGAGGAAAGGATGGGGAATAGTAAAATTTCGACCACAGTTATAACGGGTAGGAAGAGAAGATTGATGCGGAAGTTGTTAGGGAGGAGATGTAGATGTTGGTCCAGTAGAAGCAATATCAACTGTTATGTTTGAAAAGCGTAAGTTAAGATGATGGAGCAAAAAAATATCATAATATTTTTCAAACTGAGTAGGGTAAAACATGTAGAAGATGGGACTTTAATTTTTGTTTACCACAAATGAATTTTTCATGTTACTTTAAAGTTATAGTAATAATTTTTGACGCAACAAAAAGGTAGTACATGAAATACTCAGCTGTTTAGTTAATAATTTAATTATGTTATTCCTTAAATGTATATAAATCCCAGAACATGTAATTAACTGATTACGATAATAACCGCAAAACATACAATAGGGACCCAAAAAGTGTACATTATGTAGAACTGGTTTGTGTAGTAGTAAGATAGCAGTAGAGTAGAAAGGAAATTGAAGAAATGAATGATGTATAAAGGATTAAGAGTTAAAAATTAGCGTCAGCAAATATCTGATGTGAATGAAGATATATGACGGTGATAAATAAATCTGTGTGTATGTGTGGTTGTATGTGTATGGTTGTACATATTTCAATGGTTAATGAATTTAGAATTTAGAGTTATTTGACGTTTCAAAATACTAAAAAGCTATCACCTGAAAAGGGATGGGAATTGAATATAAATTTACTTAACACATAAATTCAAGCAGTAAGGTAATAACATATTGGATAGAAAAAGTAAGTGATGAATGAAGTATATAAGAGTTAGAACTGAAAATTAGCATCAGGTGTCTTGTAATAGGAATGAAGATATACGAAGGTTAAAAAAATCGTATATACTGCATACGTACAGAAAATTGGCTAAAAGCAGTAGGTTGAGCAGAAATAAAAAGCAAACTGTATGAATTAGTAAAAAAATAAAAGATTAATGTTTGTACTTAATTGTATATTTACTTTTTACTAAAAAATGGAGAAAATTTCGTCAGGCTAGAATTTGTAGTAGTGCGGTGTTAACATATATTTAAAAGTAAAAGTAAATAAGGAATGACGTGTAAAAAATATAAAGTTAAAAATGAGCAAATTAATGTATGTCTGACAATTTAAGTGGAAGTACTGTATGTTGTAAACGATGTTCTGATTAGAGGAAGAAATTATCAAGTGCAGGCTGTTACCAAATTGTTTACAATTTTTTTATTTGGAAACCCACTGCTGTTGATTTTCAGCACAGGGTGATGGCTTAAATTGTAAGCGTGGATACATATAAAACTGTAGTAAAACAAAATGTTTGCGTGTAGAAAGCATAGCATATTGCGGACTATCTACAGATCAATAGGCTATTAGTCTAAAAGTGGTATGTTCAGATCCAGTTAAGAAATATCGATAATATTTTACAAACAGAGCAACGCAAAACAGGTAAAACCGGGGAATTTAATTTTTGATTACCGCAAATGAATTGTTCATGTTACTGTAAAGTAGTAGTATTAAATTTGTGACGCAGCAAAAATGTTTGTACATGAAATAGTCATACATTTATTTAATAATTGCAGAATGTTATTTCGTTAATTCATATAATTTCCAAAACATCTAATTAATTGATTATGATAATTGCTGCAACACATTTGGCAAGGACCCAAACATTGTACGTTATTTAGCATTGGGTCGTGTAGAAGTAAGATATAATTTTAGGTAATACATAATTTCAAGTAATAAGATAATAATGTATTGGAGGGAAAAAGTAAATGATGACTGATGTTTAAAAGAATAGGAATAAAAAAGTAGCATCGGCCGATATGTAATGTGAATGAAGATATATGTAGTTTTTAAAAAAGCGTATGTACTGCAGAGGAAGAGAAAATTGTTGACGATGTTTAGGTTCAGCTATACTAAAAAGCAAAATTTATGAATTAGTGAAAAATTAAAAGATTAATTTGATAAACTTGAAACTACCCATATTAAATAATTATACGGTAGCAGAAAATTGTTAGTTAAACCGTATTGGCTGATCATTGTACCGTAGGCAGATGGTATCGTGTTATTAGTATGAATAGTATTTGTATAAAATATAATTTGAGATGACAATGAACCATTGTGGAGTCTGTGTAAATCTTTTTTTGACTGCTGTGAAGACTCACCGCCTATAATTCTTGCATATTAACAGTGTACGCATATAGAGGAAGAAAAACTGCAATCATGGCAGAAAGGGAAGTCTAAGTAATTGATGACATTTTCCACAGTGGACTGTTGGTAAGTGTCTATTTTTTTGTATGTTTGCGCGAAAAGTGGGCAAACACCTCCAAGTCGTGAGATTTAATGGGTTTTATGTGATTCTTAATGATTTAGATGAGTTATGTAAATATGAAAAAAGCAGGGGCTGAAATGTAAAAGACACACAGATTTATAGTGGTTCGGCCAGAACGTGCCTACGTCCACTTTATAAGTTATTATCTTCTTTCTTTCGGATTACAAGTACAATGCTTTGTGTACAAGTATATGAAAGTAGTTTGAAAGTTCCTTCCGTGCTTGAGCTCTCAAACTTGTCTGCCATTGTTGTACCCCTGCCCCTCTATTTATAGAGTGAGGCTGGGGGCAGGGGTCCTGAATGTATATAGCTGCTGGTGGGCCCGGGCTGAAGCAATCTGGCCTGGTAGTCATCTGGTTTGGCGGAGCTACATCCGGTATTGAGTTTGGACCGGTGATGGTCTGGACCGGTGGTGGTGAGGCTGCCACTTGATTCGGCCTTGCCTTGGTCCGGTACTGAAGGGGTTGTGGATGTGGTTCGGTAGTAGTGTTGGTCCGGTAGGTGCGTGCTTGGTTCGGCAATGCCTGGGGGAGCCTTTGGTCCGGTTGTGTGGAAGAGGCCTTGGTCCGGTGGCACGTTGGCTACCGAATGTGTGTTACCGAATGACCATGTGCTCGTATTGCCGAATGAGGCTTCATGTGGGAATGCCGAATGGGCTTTGGGCTGGATGGACTTCTACGCTTGTATTGAGCCTGGTGCTTATCGAACGAAGCGGAGGTTGCGAGCCCGGGTGAAACTGTGACTCCTTGGTCTCGAGATCTTCTGGGTGAGAATTCGCCCAACATTTTCCCCCCAAAGTGGGGCATGTGCTTGCATGTGTCGCGCTTTGTTTCCCTTCGGTAGGAAGGCTTGTTTTGTAGTGTCATGGGTTAGATGCCCATATCCTGTTGGTATCCTGCAAAGGAATTTACAGTTTTAGTGTGATTTCAGGTAACGATCGTTCGGGATTGACATATTCGAGATGAAGTAAATTGTGTCGTTCGGGACGAGAGAGTGTGCCCCGAGGGGGCTTAGCATTATCGATGCCAGGTTCACGTTAGAGTGGGCCCCTGGATCGTTTGTCAAGGCTGTTTATCGCCAGCTCAGAGCATGCCTAAGGATCGTTCGCGACCCTGTACATGTGTAAGTGGCTTAGCCATTTCCTAATTATCAGAATCAAATATCCGTTTAACCGATGAGCTTAGAAAGGGATGCCAAAGTGTAAATTCTCACGACGATAGGGTTAATAGCCATTCAGAGCGTGCCTATGGACCGTTCGTGGTTGCGTACACGTGTAAATGATTAACCCATGTTAGTGAGAGATTTACGACTTATTCATTGTTATCATATTCTTTATTTTATTAGTAAGCTCTGGAGTTCGGTACTTATCTGAGTGAGGCGCCCTGCGTGTCCCCAGTTCCTGGTTTTTGTTGGTAGAGACAGTTTCGTTCGGCTTTTGGTGGGTAGAGACAGTTTCATTCGGCTTCGAGTAGGTATAGGTTTTCATTCGGTTGGAGGTTGGTCCGGTATGCCGAACCATCTGGTCCGGTGGTGTTCCTCTAGTCTATATATAGGGGCTACACCCCCTTAGGTTTTCTTCACCGAATCAACAAGCGCCGAACCGATACTATACCGAATCAAACTTTAGCCGAATCGCACTTTTGCCGAACCATTTCGTGCCGAACCAGGTATATGCTCTTTGCCGAATGATCCTTATTACCGAATGAACCTAATTTGCCGAATATACGCGTAAGGCTTTCAATGCCGAATGGTGCTGTGTACCGAATGAACTTGAGATACTGGTGCCAAATGAACATGAACTTGTACAACCGAATGAACTTGAACTTGTACTACCGAATGAACTTGAACTTGTAGTGCCGAATGAACTTTGTATTCGGACTCTGAGTGGAACTCTGGACTTATGTATGCTTGCTTACTTACATCTCTGTATTCTTTGTTTTAACAACCTGTCTTTTTGCTTTTGTGTATGCAGATAAATGTCTCGCAAGGCGGAAACACGATCAGACAGACGAAAACCCAAGGATGGAGGAGTGTCTTCTTCCGTGCCCCCAGCCCAACCAGGGCCGGTGCAACATGGGCCTGTTCCGAGGTCGTTAGTGGACGGGTACGGTCCTCAGGAACTTCTGGTCTCCCCTCCCGATTGTTTTCCTAGATCCCTAAAGGAGGAGAAACTTGATGTCATATCTCGTTCATTTGGGATAGACAGGGCTCTTATGCTGCTGCCGGGAGATGGAGTGATGCCGTATAATCCCCCCGAAGGTTACTTCGCTTACAGCAGGTACCATTGCATGTGTGGTGCAATCCCTCCTATCAATGCCTGGATAGTCAGCTTTACCACATACTTGAAAGTGGCTCCATTCCAGCTTCAGCCGAACTCTTATGCCATTCTGGTAAGCCTTTTCGTCATCTTCCAGAGGAGGTACGGGCGCCCTCCTTCTAACCGGGAAATTCGGTATTTGTATAACCTGAGAGGCTACAAGAAGGGGTCTCCGTATATTAGTCTGGAAGCGGCCGTGCCCTTCAAACCGGTCTTGGACTTATATTCAAAGTTCACCATGTTCAAGAAGGAATGGTTCTTTATCAGGGACGATTTTGTTTCTTTCCGCCTTTTCACTTCCGGCTGTAAGACGAATTTCATTTATATTTTCAATGTTCTAACTGTTGTGCTTCTTCTGACACGTTTCTGTTTCTTGCTAGCGATAGGTGGAATTGCAGTCGTGGAAGATGATTCTTTGACGCGGATGGCTGCTGAAATAAAGGCCATTCCGGCACGGGACAGGTCGGCCTCTTTCCTGATCAGGAACGCTACCCTCCTGGAATACAACTTGATCCTGCCGCACCAGTCCGTGGTTAAGCAGAGGGACACGGTTGAGGAGAAGGCCGCTAAAGCTAAGGAGGGGGCCACGGTGAAGAGTGGCAAGAGGAAGCCCTTTGCACAACACCCAGTCGTGGGAGGTAAGAAGCTTAAGGGGTCTGATGGCCCCTCTCCTAGTACTCGCCCGATCATTCCGGAGGAGGAAGGTGTGGAAGAGGGCGAAGGAGGCGATATGGAAGGAGAGTCGGAGGGCGGAGGAGATGGAGATGGTCAGGGTGGTAGTGGTGCTGGTGCCTTAACTTCTGGGCGAGACTCTGAGCTGGATGAGGCCCTCCGCCAGGCCTTCGGGGAATCGGAAGGGGAATCGGGAGCGGAGAAGGCGAAGGAGACTGGCAAGGTCAGGGCTGGTGCCGATCTATCTCCCAGGGGTTCCTCAGCCAGGGTGACTTCGGCGGTGCAAGGTGAACTTTTGTCCTCTGTCGATTCCGTTTTCGATAAGGACTTAGAAATATTTTATGGTTCACTTCCGTCCTGAAATGAGATTCAGGACTTATTGCAGTACCCCACTTCTCCGCAGGATTTGTATAATAGACGTGCCTTCTCACTTTTCTTTCTTTTTACTTAACATGTTTCCTGAATTGTGGACCATTGTATGTTCGTAACACTTGTTCTTTATTCCAGGGGCAGGCCAGGTGGTTAAAACGTCAGACGTTCGACACCGCCTCGAACAGTTCAAGTTGATGAGAGCTTCTGCGAAGCCTCCCACTGGTCGTACTGGGGACGTGGTCAAATACCGTCCTCTTCTTGGGGTCATCGAAGAGGGCATTCAGAAAAAGAAGAGGAGTCGTTCTTTATTTGAGCCTTCCGCTGGTCCGCAGCTTCCTGTTCAGCCTCCTCGTGATGCCACGGAGGAGAGCACGGAGTTTATCCCCCTCCACCTCCTTCCAAGAATCCTACAGTTATCCGCATAAGGCGTCCTGACGTGCCTCGTGACCCCTTTGCCTGTCATCCTGATTTAGATCCAAGCTCTCAGGATATTTCATTTGATGAGGCCACGGGTGAACACCTCCTTCCCCGCAACCCCATGGTACGAGTGTTAGACGAGGCTAAGTCCCTAGATCTTGATCTGCTTACCACTCGGGTAGTTACCATGGGAGACGAGGCCAAGGCTAATATTGATCGGGTGGCTGAGGAGACCAAGAAGTTAATGAAGTATCATGCTCAATTGGTCAAGGCCGGGTAGGAGATTGGAAGTGCTAATATTCGGTTGCGACTGAAGGTTGCTGATCGGGCCGAACAGCTTGCCGGTCAAGCCGTTCAGATTTCTCGGCACGAGGAAGCCTCCAGGCGTCTGAAAGAGACCATGGAAAAGGCTAGTAGGGCGGAGTTACGGAAGATGGAGGCCGCCTGTAAGGAGCGGATCGACATGGCCATTGCGATAGTGGATGAGGTCCGGAATGCGGATCTCGAGCAGGTAGAGGAGTTGTCTGGAAGGCTTGAGGCCGCGGAGATGGCTCAAGTCAAGTTAAAGGAGGAGATGGAGGAGATGAGGAGGTCTCTCCAGGCTGACTGCTCGAGATACCGATCAGAGAGGGATGTTGCTGTCGCCAAGTTGTAGGCTTCCGAGGCCCGGGTGAGGGAGTTCGAGGAGAATGAGGGGATGATGGACGAGATGCTGCAGGACATGTACTTCCGTACTTGGAAGGAGGGCAGCTTGTCTTGGATGGATGACTATCCCCGGGTCATGGCCAAGATATATCTTCGGGCCTTAGAGGAGGCCAGGGTCGATGCGGGTAAGGAAGGTGGAGCGGCTTTTAGTCTGGACGTGGTCACTGCTCAGTACTCGAAAGAGGAGCAAGCGGCGGTGAAGGAGGGGATGCGGTTGCTTGCTGCGGAGGAAGCGGGTGTGCAACTGGAGGATGAGGATCAAGCGACGGATGCTGGTGAGTTATTCTTCTCTTTTCCTTTTCTTTCCGGGTTTCCATAACTTGATCATTTATCGTTTGTTTAATGGATTCCTCTTCTGAATTGGACAGGTGGAACTTCCGATCAACATGCTGGGGGTTCTGGCCCTACGGCCAAATAGGCTTGGGAAGTTGGTGATGGAGTGTGGACGCAGCTGGTTACTTGTCCGGACTCGGCCGCTTTTTATTTCTTTTTACTGTTGTTTACGTTAGTCCAAAACATTGATGTGACTGTAATAATATTATTTGCAGAGAATAACTTTGTGTGATTTTATAATACAAGCTGATTTTGTTACGTTTAAATGTTGTTGTCATTTTGATGTGCTGCGTGAGAAGTATAACCATGTATATGCCTGTGATTTTAGTTGTGTTTGATGTTAAGCCTTTGCTTGAAATATAATTTCATGTTTTGCAATGTTCGTGTGACATATGAATAAGCTATAGTTATGTATTTATGTACAAGAGAAGAGAGTACCGCCCTTCATGTTTTATTTGCAGGCGGTAGCTTCGAGCTTCTTGTGTAACTGATCATGGATATCTCTGAGTACCTTGCCACCCAGTACGCAGGCTTAGATTCTCATGATTGAATGCTCCCTATTTGGTTTCCTGTACTTTAGAGTTTGTTATACAGGATAGGAGAAAAGTATTTAAATGAAATGGAAATATAGAAAAAGTAAAACTACCAGTCACGGAAGGCCGTCGATGTGCTTAAGTTCGTGGCAAACGGGTTTTGTAGTCACTTTCCCTAGCTGTGGGTCTTGGAGACATTTGTCACCCATCTTACGCCTCCGCGGGGAGTTTTCTTTTTTACCACAGCCGCACTTAAGACACATCGGAGCCGAGATCGCGCACGGTAACTACCCGAACCATTATGGTCCGTAATCGTGGGTATTATTCGATTTACCGTGGCCAGCTAGCGTGGGTGTCGTTGGCCGTGAACTACCCCTGGCTGGCCACACCTTATGTTGGGGCTTAAAGTAGGTTCACGGTTGCCAGCGAGCCGAACGCCGTAATGAGCTGCCATCGGCTATAGTCGGCCTTTATGATGACTTATAATTGGCTCATTACAGTTGGCTTTGAGGGCATGCGCGAGCAATGAGTTAACCCGCAGCAGAGGGATGCTGGAGCAAAAGAGTCTCATTGGCGAGTGCATAGAATCGTAGCGTACCTGTTAGGCCTTGTCCAGATGAGGCCGTGGTGCGTCTTGAGTGGAGATTCCATAAGATTTTGTTCAACAGAAAAGGATAAAGCTTAACAAGCAGCCAAGATATAAAGGAACAAGTTAAAAAGAGACAAGATTTTTTAAAGTGGTTCGGCATGAAAATGCCTACGTCCACTGATTCTCTTTGTTAATTCACTTCATATGGGCAGTACAAGTTAAGAAAAGTATCGACGGAGGTGTCGGATGTTCCATGCCCTCTGGAACACCTCTCCGTCCACTGTTGACAAAATATAAGCTCCGTTGTGGAGATCTTTATGAATTACATATGGTCCGTCCCAGATGGGGTCCAGTGCCCCGGGGCGCGGAAAGATTCGCCTGAGGACAAGATCTCCTTCTTGTAAGATGCGATGCTTGACTTTGGAGTTGTATAGTGCTGCCACTTTTTGTTTGTGAGCTGCTGCTTTGAGTGCTGCATCGTTTCTCCTTTCCTCAATCAGATCCAAAGACATGAGGAGGAGTTCTTCATTTTCTTCTGGATTGTAGTGGATCCTACGGTGGGAAGGAACAATAGTTTCAACAGGGAGCATTGCCTCCGATCCGTATGCCAAAGAGAAAGGAGCATGTCCCGTTGATGTTCTGAAAGAGGTGCGGTAGGCCCAAAGTGCCGTAGGAAGTTCGTCTACCCAAGCGCCTTTTGACTTTTCAAGTTTCTTCTTGATTAGGGTTTTGAGAATTTTGTTGACAGCTTCGACTTGTCCGTTTGCCTGAGGATAAGCTACCGATGAGAAGCTTTTATGAATTCCATGCTCTTGGCACCAGTCGGCGAATTCTTCGCTGTCAAATTGGAGTCCGTTGTCTGATATGATCTTGAGTGGTACTCCGTACCTGCACAGAATATTTTTGATCAAGAAGTTGATAACTTTTGCTGAAGATATTTTATTTAGGGGTTCCGCTTCCACCCATTTGGTGAAATAATCGACTGCCACTATAGCATATTTGGCCCCGCCCCTGCCCGTTGGCAGTTCGCCAATTAAATCAATTCCCCATACAGCAAAGGGCCAAGGGCTGGTCATTTGAGTAATTTCATTTGTGGGTAGTCGAGGAATCTTGGCAAATTTCTGACATCTGTCGCATCTCTTGACGAAGTCTAAGGCGTCTTTTTTTAGTGTGGGCCAGTAATATCCATATCGGAGTATCTTTTTCGCCAGAGTCTGCCCTCCAGTGTGATCTCCGCAACTTCCTTGATGGATGTTGAACAAGATTTCCTGGGCTTCCCTTCCAGCGACGCATCTGAGTAAGGGGCTAGAGAAGCCACGCCGGTAGAGGATGCCTTCTTGTATTGTGTAGTGGGGAGCTTTCCTCAAGATTCTCCTGACTTCATCACGTTTGTCTGGTAGTGTGCCGTCCTGCAAATATTTCCGGATAGGAGTCATCCAAGTTCCTTCTTCAATTGCAGTTATCAGATTCACTTGTTCGAAACTTGGGGCTAGCTGCCTCGAGATGGCTAGTGCTCCGGAAATGGTGCTATTCTTCGTACTAGCTTGCTTTGCTAGTTCATCGGCCTCTTGGTTATCTTCTCGGGGAATGTGTTTGATTAGATAATGGTCCAATTGGTCGAGCAACAGTTTGGTTTTCTTTAGATATGCTGTGAGTCGTTCTCCTCGTGTCTGGAATTCTCCTAGTACTTGGTTTACGATAAGTTGAGAATCACTATGAAGACATAAAGAATTGACTCAAATTTCTAAGGCAAGCTCCAATCCCGCTATTACTGCCTCATACTCCGCATCGTTGTTAGTGGCCGCAAATTCCAACCTTAATGCATAGTACAGCTTTCTTCCCCTGGGGGTGATTATCACAATACCTGCCCCCGAGCCTTGTTCGTTCGATGCTCCATCTACAAAGAGGTTCCACTTGATGTTTTTTGCTATTTCGAACTGATCCTTGCCTTCGTTGGTAGTGAATTCGGCAATGAAATCGGCCATGGCTTGCCCCTTGATAGCGGTGCGAGGATGGTAGGTGACGTCATACTGACTTAGTTCAATGCACCATTTGAGGAGTCGTCCAGAAGTGTCGGGACGATGGAGCACCTGTCTTAGTGGCTGATCGGTTAGAACTCTGATGGAGTGAGATTGGAAGTAGTGTCGTAGTTTTCGTGACGTGATCAATAGACAATACGCCAATTTCTCAAGTTTAGGATATCTGGCTTCTGCCCCCGTAAATCTCTTACTTATAAAGTACACCGGACGTTGTGTGCGGTCTTCTTTTCTTACCAGGGCAGCGCTTAGAGCATGAGATGATACAGCGAGGTATAGGTATAGCTCTTCGCCTTCGTTAGGAGTTGAGAGTACTGGTGGTTTCTGTAGGTGTTCGATCAGGTTAAGGAAGGCTTTTAAGCATTCATCGGTCCATTCGAACTTTCCTTTGTCTTTCTTGAGAGCTTCGAAGAAAGGGACGCACTTGTCAGTTGCTTTGGAAATGAATCTGCTTAGGGCGGCCACCTTTCCGTTTAGGCTCTGCATTTCTTTTCGGGTGGAAGGTATTCTTATTTCTTTTAGAGCCCGGATTTGTTCAGGGTTTGCTTCAATTCCTCTGGAATGGACAATGAATCCTAAGAATTTTCCCGATGACACTCCGAAGGAGCACTTTAGAGGATTCAGCTTCATTCCATATCGGCGAAGTACCTGAAACATCTCGCTCAGGTGGCTTACATGATCGTTGGCTCTCCTGGACTTTACCAACATGTCATCCACATATACTTCCATAGATCGTCCTATTAATTCCGCGAACATCTTGTTGACGAGGCGTTGATAGGTAGCTCCGGCATTTTTGAGTCCAAAAGGCATGACTTTGTAACAATATAATCCCCGGTCAGTGATGAAGCTAGTGTGGTCTTGATCGGGAGCGTGCATGGGAATCTGGTTGTATCCGGAGTATGCATTCATAAAAGATAAAAGTTCGTGCCCGGCATGCTGTCCACAAGTTGATCGATTCGGGGGAGTGGGAAGCAGTCTTTCGGGCAAGCGTCATTTAAGTTGGAGAAATCAATGCACGTTCGCCACTTCCCATTAGCTTTCTTTACTAGTACCGGGTTAGCTATCCATTCTGGGTAGATGGCTTCTCGTATGAAGTCATTAGCAAGTAGGTTCTTTACTTCCTCATCGAGGGCTGCTGATCGTTCTGCTCCCATGCTTCTCTTTTTCTGCTTTATCGGTACCTTGGTGGGATCGATGTTCAGCATGTGGCATGCTATGTCTGGGGAGATTCCTGTCATATCGGCATGTGTCCACGCAAATACATCTAAGTTGTGACGGAGAAAGTCAATGAGTTGATCCTTCAATTCTGTTTTTAGCTGAGATCCTATTTTTAATAGTCTGCTTGAATCATGTTTGTCTACAGATACGAATTCCATGGCCTCTGCAGGCTCAGCGGTAGCCTCCTCCTCCTTATCCCTGGGGTCTAGTTCATTGAAAGGATCGCTGGTGTATCGAAGAGGAGGGGCTTTCTTTAGTTGCTATGCTTCCAAGCTTTTCATGCAGAGAGTGGTCTCTGCATCTTTCCCTTTATGGTTATTGCGAAGTTCAGTTACATAGCAATCTCGAGCGGCGTCTTGATCTCCTTCAACTTCTCCTATTCCGTTATCTGTTGGGAATTTCATCTTTAGGCACCACGGGGCTAGGACAATTTGGAAGTCAGATAAGGCTGGTCTTCCCAAGAAGGCGTTATAGGCCGAGTGGTTTTCTATTAGTACGAACGTTTGTTTTCTCACAACGGAGCGGGGATGACTTCCTATTTCGATGAAGAGGTCAAGTTGCCCGAGGGGCATTTTCGCTTCCCCAGTGAAACCGTGCAGGGGTTTGTTGCAGGGAGACACATCCTTCATTGACAGTTTCATTTTGTCGAAAGCATGCTTGAACAGGATATTTACGGAGCTTCCTGTGTCAATTAGAATTCGAAAAACTTTAGCTGGACCGAACCAGGCAGAGATGACCATGGGATCCATATGCGGATACTGTCTTCCTTCTAAATCACGCCTATTGAATACGATGTCGTCACTCTCTTTCCGTTTCGGGTGGCGTTCTTCCATAATGTAGTTGACATAGCCTTCAGCATTTCTAAGTGACTTGCCGTATCTTTCCATCTCTGCCCAGCTTCTGTCGGCGATGTGTGGTCCTCCCGAGATGGTATGGACCACTATCTTCTCTTGACTAGAGCCACTGGTGTTGTGATTCCCTCTGCCTACTTCTGGGAGGGGTCGCTTTGAGTTCTCATTGGTAGGAGTTGGAGTCCTGTTCTGACCTTTCACATAGCGTTCCAGCCTTCTTCTTCTGATGTGTTCTTCGATCAAGTCCCGGAGATGGTGGCATTCATTGGTGTCATGTCCGTGGGATTCGTGGAAGCGGCAGAACTTTCCAGACTTGAGTGCGTTATCAGATTCTTTCTTGTGCGGGGGGCGCTTGTATCCGAGTTCGCCCTGAGTGGCTAGGAAGATGTTTTCGATTGTTTCATTCAAAGGAGTGTAGAAGTCAAATCTTGGTTCTGGTCGATATTGGCGTTTTTCAACCTTCTTGCCCCCAGCATTGTCTCTAGATTCATTTCTTTGAGTGTCCTTAGCTGCAGCGGGAACCTTGTCCGAAGTTGTCTTACCTTGTTGCCTTGACTGCCTCTCAGTGGCGGCGTCTTCAAGTCTCATATACTTTCCAGCTTCATGGAAGAAATCAGGTAAAGTAGCTGGTTTTTCCTTAGTTAGTCTTCTAGCGAACTTGGTATCTGGGTGTACACCACTACAGAGGGCCATTAGGGTGAGCTTCTCATCGGCATCTTGGACTGCGGCCGCTGCGGCGTTGAACCGGGTTAGATATTGTTGCAGTGTCTCTCCGGATTTCTGTTTGACATTGGATAGAGAATAAGCATCCTTGGGTTGCTCTGCATGGATGCGGAACTGGCTAATGAACCTTTCTTTCAACATCTCCCATGAGCTGATAGATCCTTGGGGTAGATGGCAGAACCAGGAGGTAGATAGATCTGCTAGGAATAGTGGAAAGCATTTACACAGCACCCCTTCTGTTGCTCCGCTCATGAGCATATGCTGGGTGTACCTCTGTAAGTGTACGATGGGGTCGGAAGTTCCCTTGTAAGGTTCCATGGTTGGCATTTTCCACTCCCGGGGGGTGATGGCAGTTTCGATATTGCGGGTGAAGGGGCTAGTGACCCTAGCGCCTATTCCTCGGTCCCTTTGCTTCCGTTGGACGCATTCTCTGAATAATCGTGCCATTCATTCATCAGAATTTGGAGCGGATAGAAATGAACTTGGTTCTTCCCTGCGGGATCGATCTCGTCCAGATGACCTGTAGGGATGGTATAGTCTATCACTTCTGACGTTATCCAGTGGTTGCCTCTGGCTGCTCGGATGCATGCTAGGACCAGCTACAGTTGCCCCCTGCCTTGATCTTCCCCTGTGGGGTTCTGTTTCGGGCATTTCCATGGGGTCAACTTCGGGCTGGGTTCTAGCTCGGCTCCGTTCAGCGGGGTTTCTATGATTAGGTGGCATGACTGGCTCAGCTACATCCGACCCTCGCCTGGCGCCTCCCCCCCTGGATTCGGTTCCAAGCGCTTCCTCGAGTCGGAGTTCGGGCTGAGTCCGGGCGCGGCCCCTATCATTGTTGTTCCTGTTGATGGCTTCCTCGAAGAGGGAAGACCTTTGTTGTCTCCGAGATCCTCCAGATTGAGATTCATCCCATGATTCAGTGTTGCGGTTGGATTCTTCGACATCCCTCAAGCGTGACATGAGTTGGTTTACCAAAACTTCTTGTTGGGATGCGAAGCGGTTAGTCACTTCCACCACAACGCTGTCTAGGTCTGCTCTAGTGATTACTGCCGGTTGTTCCGCGGCAGGGGCTGTCGGAATTGCCTGATCTACATGTGGCACTGCTGCTGTAGTGGGATGGTTCTCTTGATTTGGATCCACTGGATTTGGAGCACTGCTTGTTGCAGCGTTCTTTCCCTTGTTGGCGTCTTTTCTTGGTCTGGAAGTCATGTTTCCTAGGCAATGAAGGATGCTATTGGGAAAGAAGGTTGAATGAGGGAAGCTGAAGCTTCGAGTTCGAAGTTCTCAGTGAAAGCACCAAAAATGTTTGCGCGAAAAGTGGGCAAACACCTCCAAGTCGTGAGATTTAATGGATTTTATGTGATTTTTAATGATTTAGATGAGTTATGTAAATATGAAAAAAGCAGGGGCTGAAATGTAAAAGACACACAGATTTATAGTGGTTCGGCCAGAACGTGCCTACGTCCACTTTATATGTTATTATCTTCTTTCTTTCGGATTACAAGCACAATGCTTTGTGTACAAGTATATGAAAGTAGTTTGAAAGTTCCTTCCGTGCTTGAGCTCTCAAACTTGTCTGCCATTGTTGTACCTCTGCCCCTCTATTTATAGAGTGAGGCTGGGGGCAGGGGTCCTGAATGTATATAGCTGCTGTTGGGCCCGGGCTGAAGCAATCTGGCCTGGTAGTCATCTGGTTCGGCGGAGCTACATCCGGTATTGAGTTTGGACCGGTGATGGTATGGACCGGTGGTGGTGAGGCTGCCACTTGATTCGGCCTTGCCTTGGTCCGGTACTGAAGGGGTTGTGGATGTGGTTCGGTAGTAGTGTTGGTCCGATAGGTGCGTGCTTGGTTCGGCAATGCCTGGGGGAGCCTTTGGTCCGGTTGTGTGGAAGAGGCCTTGGTCCGGTGGCACGTTGGCTACCGAATGTGTGTTACCGAATGACCATGTGCTCGTATTGCCGAATGAGGCTTCATGTGGGAATGTCGAATGGGCTTTGGGCTGGATGGACTTCTACGCTTGTATTGAGCCTGGTGCTTATCGAACGAAGTGGAGGTTGCGAGCCCGGGTGAAACTGTGACTCCTTGGTCTCGAGATCTTCTGGGTGAGAATTCGCCCAACATTGTATGAAAAAGGGGCAAAATTGCTGCAGTCTAGAAATTGCAGTAGTATAGTATTAACATAGTTAAAAGTAAACTTAAAGAAGGAATGATGTATGAAAGTGTGAAAGTAAATAATTAGCAAGTTAATGTATGTCTGGCAATTTAATTGGAAGTATTGCATGTAGTAAAAGATGTTCTGTTTAGAGGAATACGTTATCAGCTGTAGGTGGTTACCCAACTTTTTATTTTTTTTATTTGAAAACTCACTCCTAGTGATATTCATTGGTGGCCTAGGGCTTACTTTATAAGCGTGGATACGTATAAGAATGTAGTAAAACAAAATGGTTGCCGCCTGAAATCATGGTATATGAATCTAAGTCAGGGTAAATACTACATTAAAATTTGACGTTGCAAACTGATGTTGGGTAGTTAGAAACAAATGTTTGTCAAAAGCCTAATTAATGAAAAGTGAGGAAATTGTGAATTTTATGCCAAATAGTTTTCCACATTTCAAACACCCATTGTCGAATGTGTCTAATTGTTTTTAAACTGGTTTTTGGACGAATGCCTATAATTTTAACATATCAATATTGTTTCCACTGTGTATAACTGATATATATTGGAGCGAAAAGAAGAGAGTAACATAATAATTTACATTATCCATTCCCAAGTATGTACAGATAAACAGGGTGTCTATATAAAAGTGGTTAACAGCATAAACTGCAGAAACAGTGGATATATGTGTGCTGTACTTGTTTATAGTGAAGCATAGATCTAAAAATGTTAAACAACTGTAAGCCTGAAGGTGAGGTGTCGGATTTTGCTGTTGTTGTTTTGCATCAACGGATGTCGTTCTACTTGCGATGGCAGACTGTCTATCTTTTTGACGCCTTGTACGTTGAGTAACATGTCGTCTTTCCCTTTGTTGCTGGTCCATAAAGCTGTAAAAAAGGAGTTAGGTGGAAGAAAGGTGCGAAGAGGGTGGGGCAGTTGAACTGATATGCCAAAATATTGGTAAAAAAATGAAAGTGGAATAGTACGTAGTAGTAAAGTTGAAAAGTGCGGTGAGTGGATAGTGGGAAATGCATACTTATAGGAACATGTAGATTAGATATTTTGCAACCGACATATTATTAAGTGGAAGATTTTGAAGGAGTCATAGTTTTGTAATTATGGCTGAAATAGTGGGGTTAACGGCTAGTGTGTAGCAGGTCAAAGTGAGGTTAGTATTTTGGCAACAAACCACTTGGAACGTATTTATATACAACTGGTGCCACATATTTTGGATCAGTTATCAAAATTTAGTAAATATTTTGTTTTAGTGATAAAAATATTATAACTAAATTATCTCATTTTTACCATAATTATATCACCTAAAAAAATTCAAGTGAATAAAATAACCATCACTAGCACTTTACAATAGGGGAATAAAGAAATTAAATCTTACAAAAAAATTTGAAAAGACTTTGCGGACCTGAGTTGAAGCTGACGGGGAAGATTGCAATTGCCTGTAAAAGTGTCAACACCGCAGTGCTTTTTAGCCTGAAGTTGGAGGGGGCTTCTACATAAGGCATAATCTGCAATAAAACTATAGTATATAGATGTCATTTGGAACACTATCACATAGTCCAAATTAAGAAAATGACTATGAACTTAAGCTCCATTTTATTTTTAGATACATTTGAACATTTTTCTTGAGATTAATAGGATGTGTCTACGCAGCTGTAACATTAGCATTGAAGCTACTTACAGTAACTTTGTATTACATTGATCTGTGATGCTAAGTCTAGTGAATATAATGACTATTTTATAGCAGAAACATTTATGTCGAATAAATTTGCTTTAAACTAAGTTGTTAACTATTACTAAGTTTAGTTTTATGCGCAAATGCTGAAAGTAGGAAAGTAATATTCGCAATTAGTTTCACTTATAGTAATAATCAGTAGTGTAAAAGAATCATACTACTCAAAGATAACATAATTTACAAAGCAGACAACACCTTAATACTAATTAATAGCATTTAAATAAATATAGGTTCAAACAAAATTTCATTACAGCTTCTTTTACCGACCTTAGAATGCGTTTGCTTACCTTGTTCTCAGATCCGACTTTAATTTGGGAGAAGTGGACGTGATTACATCAAATCAACACTGGCGAACAGCCATTGTTTTCGCTCTTTCATTATCGTTGTTCATACTGCAGCTACCATGTAGAAAAAGAAAGCGTAAATGAAAATCGATTAGAAGGATGAGTTTATCGTTGCTGTTGTATGAGAACACCGTATCGACTGCCTTACCGAATCAAAAACGGGGAGAAAGAGGTAGACAAATGGCCTTCTACGATGAATCAATCAAACTGCCCCAGACTCTGCGGACCTATGTTGAAGCTGATGGGGAAGATTGCAATTGCTGTAACAGTATCAATACCATAGTGCTTTTTAGCCTAAAGTTGGAGGGGGCTTCCACAGAAGACATAATCTACAATAAAACTATAGTATATGGATGTCATTTGGAACACTATCATAGTCCAAATTCAGGAAAATGACTCTGAACTTAAGTGTAACAGCCCAAGATTCTAACAAATATTTCATTCATTTATTTATAAAACTTTGGGGTTTTATATTTCAAAATGTTGAACTTTTAAAATTATTATAAATCATTGCCCAAAATGTTATTAAAATAAGCAATTTCTATAATTTTATTTTGGTTAAAGTTTAACATAAATTGAAATTTTAAAGCTTTAAATTCTAACTTCCAAATCTTTTAATTTAATTGAATATATTTCGTAACAACATTTTATTTCACTTTGATTCTTTTGAATTTGGTTATTCCTTAAGAAATTAATATTGGGTAAAAGAGATAAATAAGAAACGAATAGTTTTAATCACGTTACTTTTGTCAATTATTTGAGCGTACGTTCAATTAAAATTTTGCATCTAGTACGCGCTCATAAATTTCATACCTTAGCTAATAAAATCAAATCTTTTATATAAAATATATATGTACAATACTTATTTTGCGGTTGTTTTACTGATATTGGTTGTATACTTTTTAAAGTAAGTAATAAATATTGTGAAAGGAAATAAATTTTACATATATACATCAGTCTATTTGTTAAATGTTAAGTAAATCAAACCAATGTAAACAAATTTAAAATTCAAATTAAGTAATAAATAGTGTATTAATAAGCTGTTTAATTTCACGTTTAAATGGCGCGTTATTTGATGGAATATTTTAACGTATATTTACTACATAAGAAAACGTATAAATTTAAAAGCGTTACTTTTGTTATAAAATTGGGCATGTGTTTGATTTAAGTATCGCGTCTTTAGTACGCATTCTAAAATTTTCTAACCTTAGATAAATAAATCGGTAACTATGCAATTCTAAGTGGGAAAGAACTGAATCCCATAACCGTTCCAATCTCGCTTATTACTCCCATTGTCGTTCGCGTATAAATTTTACACACTTTTCTTTTGTCTTCAATAGTTCAAATTGGTATAAAAAATTTCCTCCTAACCGTTCAAATAAATTGTTTCTTGTCGTTGCTTACAAAAATCAGCAATTACCCCTTTAATATTAAAATGCATCTTCCTTGAATGATAAATCACATTCAAAATTTCGTTCCTTTCTGGCCTTAAATCTCGCATACCTTGATTTGCGCTTATTATCATTTTCTTGCGTTCAAAGCAACGCAAATTTCTTCCTATAAATACAAGTCACGGCAAAAATTCTTTTCCTCATCAGTTGCTTTCTCTTCTCGCGTAGGCTTCGGCTGAAGGTAATGGTTCACGTTTTTTTCTATTATTGTCTTTTTCTCTCTCTTTTTTCTCCTTGCTTGTTTCCACTGTCTCACACAAATGCTCGACTCATCGCACTCACCATTTTCTCGACCGCCTATGCACTACCACCACCAGCCGAAACCACCACTCCTGCATGTAGCCGCACTGACCTTATGCATCATCAGGCAATGATGGCCACCATGTCAGAACCCTGATGTTAGAACCATCCACTTAAACCTATAGTACTGTTGCATTTAGCAGTGTTTTTTTTTTCAACGCCTCACAACTGTGCACACATACGTGCATGTCAGACCGTATCTTCGATGCATTGGACCTAACCCTTGAACCTATAATGTTAGTCACCTGTGCTTTAAGCGATTGAGGTAATGGTTTGCACCACCTTTGTATTTTCACAGCATATATGCCTAAGATAAAAAAAAATATAAAAATAATCCCACTGCTTCAGAGAGGAAAATATTTGGTCAGACCGTGCGTGGTTTTTGTTTTTGTCACCTGTGCTTTAAAAGAAAGAAATAAATACGCGTGCATGTAAATAGGCCGAACCTTGGATATGTGGGTCAAGTCGTGTGGTGAGTGGTCGAGCCATTTGTGACAATTTCCTCTAATTCAATCTTGTTTCCAATTTGCTATGTTCGTAATTAAATTCGAGTACATAGTTTCATTTATCTTGTTTCAAGATTGGAATCAGTTTATCTCACCTTCCAATATTTGATCGTGCTTTCTATACGCTGTCTCCGGTGTGGTTATCTTAGTTTTGAGTCTGATCTTCAATAGCATAGAGGTAAGTATTCTCACCCGACAAACATACTTATAAATTTGTAAATTAATAACAAGTGTAATTGTAGAAAGGTTATATTTTATTTTACTTGCCTGTGAAAAAAATTTATGATGTTAAAAACCCTGTTATTAAATTTACCCATCATCGGTTATATTTTATACTGTTATATTTATGCTGTTATACCATTTATTTATTTACTGTTTATCACACTACAAGTTCCATGTAGAATAGAATTGTTACGGGCTGAAATGATAGGCCTGAACGATATTTATTTATTTATTATTTAACTTGGGATTGCGGGTTTGAAATGATAGAACCTGGATTTTCTTTGTAAATTACGGATTGGAACGACATATTATCCGTATCACATGACCTAGGTTAGAAAATATTATACAGACCCGTGGTTATATATATATATTCTCTGGAAATATTAAATATTTTTAAATAAGAATGTTATAGTATTTTGTTTAAAAATTGGATTAACGATGATTTTTATGAGTATAGTGATATTATACAAGTTAAATATGTAAATAAATAAATGTTAAGAATTTAAAGTATAAATTTGTTTTGAAAATTTTGATTTGTAAAATAAAATGGAATTCAAGTTAAGAAATAAAATATGATGTTTTGGTATAAATTTGAATATAAGTAAATAAATAAAGGGTTAAGTTGTCTATGAATTAAATAGTTAAATAAAGTGAATACTTAAAATGGGAGTTGAAATATAACTAAATTTAGAAATGTAAAGTGGTTTATAATAAAGGTAAGTTAAGAAATTGATTTGAAATTAAGTTTATTTTTGAAGTGGTAATTGAACTTAATTATTAAGTAAAATTTATAGAGAATTTTGCACTTGATTTGAATAAGTAAAGTATGGAGAAATTAGATATATATTTGCAAAATTTACTTTATAATAATCATAAATTATTGAGTAATTTAAATGACTATTCAAAGGTGGAAAATATGATTATATAAGATAAATTGGTTTAATTAAGGTTTAATTATTGTTGAAATTATATTGAAGACTAAAATTTAATTTACTCAAATCTGTTGTAAAGGATATTACCGCACTGCGTAAGTGCTGTAGTTGATACAAATGGACTAAGGCTAAACCTTTGGGATTTATATTGGATTTTGTAAGAACTATAACTTCACTTTTAAACAGTTTTAAATGTAGTATTTTGATTGAAATTTTGGATTGTTATAACCACGGGTAATAATAACGTTGGTTGTTAAAGTGATCGGGATCGGATATGGGCATACTCTTTGTCGATACCCAAAACCACTTTGACAACTGTGTACGCGTGGAGATTCCAGAATGAAGTAGGATGGTGGTGACGTTTCCTTTGAGGTAAATACGTAGACCCGACTCCCGTGAGTTGGCATAAGGTGGCTAAAACAAGAGCAATCGACGGACTAATAAGGTAGCACCTTTGATCGGACGCACTTCTTCGTATTCCATCCTATTACTTTGTAATTGTTTGGTGCACACCTTTGATTTGGGAGTGTTGTTCGAGGTGGGCGGTAGTAGCAGCTACGCATTACCACTGGTTTGGAAGCGTAATTGGTATATCTACCCTGGCATTTCCTAGTTGTGCCGTGTCACCTACCATAGCGTTCCTTGTACGAGTTTGGTTTTCTCCCGTAGCCCTGGAGTATTTAGGGCAGTCTCCCGATCTGGAGATGCGCTGATACTGGATGGGCTACTGGGACTATTATGTGTTAATGGGAATATTGGGTCGTTACAGTTGGTATCAGAGCTTTGGTTTTTAAAAAAACCATAGCCTGCGGAGCAAAAACTCATCAGAGATAGGGTAGAAACACCCTAGAATGAGTGAAGTCAAATCTTAAAATCCTTTCCTTGTGAGAGAACGTATTTTAAAGTATAAAATGATTTTTAAAAGGATTTTAAAAGAAGTATTTTGTTATAAAAACTTTCTTGTTTTAAAATAAAATTTTCCAACTACTTCTTTCCATTTCTCCATCGTATATAATTAGGTCCTTTGTTAAATGTCTGTCCGGTTGAACTTTATCTTATCTAATCTATCTTGACCTCTATGTTTTCCTCTATCCTTAAATTCATTCTTGAATTCTCAGGATAAATCGAGGAAATGCCAGAGGTAGGGGACGAGGTGCTGACCCAGCTCCTGTACCCCCTGCCCCAGTTAGGTTCTCTAAGCTTTGCAAAGAATATACCGAGCTTGGTGGCACCAAGTTCACAGGGTCTGAAAGTATCATAGAAGCTCAACAGTGGTTGAGAGACTTGGAGAGAATCTTCTTCGGTCTCGAAATCACTAATGCCCAGTAGCGGCAATTGGCAGCTTGGCAATTGAAAGGAGCAGCTTTGGATTGGTGGTTGTCCATTACAGCTCACACTACTGAGAATGACATTACTTGGGAACAATTTAGGTATCTTTTTCGGTTGTCCAAGTATAGTTCGGTTTCCTCCCTTTTGAAATCTATCTTATATCTCTTATCGTGCTTTAGGGATGCTTTCCTCGCGAAATGGATGCCCGAAGCGGGAAAGTCTCAACTATACCGATACTTTATGGATTTGAAATAGGGCGATACGTCCTTTACTGGGTATGAGAGGAAATTTAATGAGCTATCGCAATATGGCCTTAATCTGATAGACACCCCGCTGAAGAAAAACGGGAAATTTATTACTGGAGCATGTCCCGAGTACTACGATCGCCTCATTGCCCACGTGCATGGTACGTTCACTGCTCTGATGGATATGGCTATCAGGTATGAGAACCCTACCTCTAGGGCTCCTCCAGCCGCCCAATCTGCACCATCTCAGTCTTTTGGAAATTCTAAGAAAATGAAGTCCAACTTCTACCGTCATAAGAAGAATAGGACTCTAGGGCTAGGATCATCGTCTTTTGCATCTCAGAGGCAGCCCGTAGACCTTTCTACCATCACTTGCCATAGATGCCACCAGAAGGGACACTACGCAAATAGATGTCCTACTTTGGGTGCTGCTATTCCATCTCCTTCTCAGTTGGCTAGACGAGACCTCTGCCACATCTGCCTTCAGTCACGACACTTCAAGAGAGACTGCCCTACTCAGAAGAAGGGCAACGCATCAGGGATTTTCGCTGTCACTTCTGCATCCTCCCCAGCTCCACAACCTGCACCTTCACCCGCTCCGGCTCCTAGCGATTCTCAGGGTACACTTCAGGGTTCTTTTACTTTGCTCGAATCCCCTGTTCGTGTTTCATTCGATACTGGGGCGTCCCATAGCTTTATCTCGGTTGACCTGTGTAATAAATTTGAGAGTCTTCTTTCTCCCGAGTATACTTCTGTGCTTTTATGTGTTTCAAACCCTATTGGTGGCCCTGCGAACCTTAGTAAGGTTTGTAGGAATGTGAAACTCTTCCTCGATAATTATCGATTAACTGGTGACTTCTATGTTCTGGGTTTTGACGCTTTCGATCTACTGCTGGGAGGTGATTGGTTGGATAGGCATGATGCCCATATCTCTTGTAGTTCTCGAACTGTCTCACTTGTTGGTGACAAGGGTGATTCTTTAGTGATTCAGTGTAGTTTGTCCCAGGATTTCGCTGGTAGTTTCGTTTATTCTCTGGATTCATCCCCTAGTGACCTTAACTCGACTCATGTGGTCAGACTTTATCCCGATGTTTTTGGTGAAGTCACTTCTTTACCTCCTAAGCGAGAAATTGACTTCCGTATCGACCTTATTCCGGGAGCTCGACCTGTAGTTCTCCCACCCAGAAGAACGGCACCCCGCGAGAAGGTTGACTTAAGGAAACAAACTCAGGATTTGTTCGCCAAGGGTCTGATCAGACCTAGCTTTTCCGAATGGGGAGCAGCTGTAGTGTTCATCACTAAGTCTAATGGTTCTATCCGGATGTGTGTTGATTATAGGGAGCTAAACAAGCTCACTATGAAAAACAGATATCCTATTCCCCGCATCAATGATAAGTTTGATCAGCTCTATGGAGCCACTATTTTCTCTCAGCTTGATCTGGCCAAAGGGTTCCACCAACTTAGAGTTGCTGAAGAAAGCATTCCCAAAACTGCTTTCCGTACGGAGAATGGGTTTTTTGAATGGCTAGTCATGCCTTTTGGTTTGACTAACGCTCTTGCCTTCTTTGTCGACCTAATGAATCGTGTCTTTCGAGATGTGCTCAATAAATTTGTTCTAGTCTTTACTGACGATATCCTTATCTTCTCAAAGACAAAGGAAGAGCACGAGTCACATTTGAAGTATGTTTTAGAGACTCTTCGAAAACATCAATTGAAGGATAAATTTTCGAAATGCCATTACTGGGAAGCGGAAGTCTGATTTCTCGGACATATTGTTTCTAGTGATGAAGTTTCGGTTGATCCAGTCAAGATCGATGTGATCAATGTAAGTCTTTCCCTTCTTTCTCTTCTAAATTTAATCACTCTGTCTTTTTCTAGAGTCCTTATCTCTCCCTATTCTGTACAGGATTGGGAAGAACCTAAGACTCCAACTGATATTCGCAGTTTTCTGGGCCTTACCGGTTACTATAGGAGGTTCATTGAGAACTTCGCTCGGATTTCTGCACCTCTCATTGCTCTGAATCGAAAGAATGCTAAGTTTATTTGGAGCGATAAGTGTAAGGCGGCATTCCAAGAGTTAAAAAATAAACTCACTTCCGCACCAATGCTTACCATTTCGAATGGAAATGAGAAGTTGACGGTATTCACCGATGCTTGTCGCGAGGGTTTGGGAGCGGTATTGATGCAAGATGGGAAGGTGATTGCCTATTCTAGTCGTCAGTTGAAGACCCATGAAGCTAATTATGTTGCTCACGATTTAGAATTGCTGGCAGTTGTCTTTGCTTTGAAGCTTTGGAGACATCATCTCTTGGGTGCTAAGTTTGACCTCTTCACCGATTATCATTCTTTGAAATATATCTTTACCCAGAAGGATTTGAATCAGAGACAAGTTCGGTGGCTTGATTTTCTTGCTTCTTTCGACCTTGACATATACTATACCCCTGGAAAAGCTAATGTTGTAGCAGATGCGTTGAGTAGGAAGAAGTCTCTATTGTGCCAGCTTATAGTTTCTTCTCCTCTTTTGGATCGTATCATGGCTAAACAGGATGAGGATGTGATGCTTAGAGGCATGAAGGAGAATGTTCGAAGCAGAGGTAGTACTAGTTTTGATGGCAGTGGAGCTCAGATTGATGGTAGAGGCATTTTGAGGATTAATAATCAGATTTGTGTCCCTAATGTGGATGGTTTAAGGCAGGAATTACTTCGGGAACATCATCAATCCAGACTTACCATTCATCCTGGTGTGGTGAAGATGTATCAGGATTTAAAGAAACTTTATTGGTGGAGGGGTATGAAGCATGACGTCTCTATCTTTGTTAGTAGGTGTGCGACTTGTCAGCAAGTCAAGGCGGATCATCAAAAGACGCCGGGTTTGTTGCAGCCTCTGGAGATTCCCAATTGGAAGTGGGAGAAAGTTTCTATGGATTTCATCGATAGTTTACCAAGATCTAGGAATGGAAATGAGAGCATCTGGGTTATCGTGGATAGACTGACCAAGTCCGCTCATTTTATTCCGGTCAAGTCTACCCGAACGGCTTCGAGCTTAGCTGAGATTTATATGAGGGAGATTGTTCGCCTCCATGGCGTTCCCCTTAGCATTGTTTGCGATCGAGACCCTATTTTTACAAGCCAGTTTTGGAAAGCATTCCAAGAATCCTTGGATACTCGTCTGAATTTGAGCACTGCTTACCACCCGTAGACTGACGGTCAAACAGAAAGGGTGAATCAGATTCTAGAGGATCTTCTTCATGCTTGTATTTTGGATTATGGAGGATCTTGGGAAGATCATCTCCATCTTATGGAATTCACCTATAACGATAGTTATCGGGTATAAATTCAAATCCTCAGTTCTTATCTTATCTTAATCACCGATTTATCTCGTTCTATCTTTTTCAGGCTAGTCTTAAGATGTCCCCTTTTGCTGCTCTGTACGGGAGACCTTGTAGATCTCCTTCTTCCTGGATTGAGTCCGGTAATCGCTAAGTTCTTGGCCCTGATATGATTTTAGAAGCTTCGGAGAAAGTCGAGGAGATTAAGAGAAGGTTAAGGATTGCTCAGGATAGGCAGAAGAAGTACGCTGATCATCGAAGAAGTTTGGAGTTTGTGTTTGGTGATATAGTTTTTCTTAAGGTTTCTCCTTTAAGAAATGTGGGTCGGTTTGGGCGTAGAATGAAGCTCGCTCCTAGGTTCATCGGTCCATTCCGCATCTTGAAAAGGATTGGGTCTCTTGCTTATCGACTAGAGTTGCCTGATAAATTCGTTGGAATACACAATGTATTCCATGTATCCTACCTTCAGCGCTGTTTGCATGATCCATCTCTTATTATCCAGCCTTCTGCTCTTGATAGTTTGGACATCGAGCCTGACCTAACTATTGAAAGGAAGCCGCTACGTATCGTTGATCGAGGTATGAAACAGCTTAGAAGAAAATCTATCTGCCTGGTCAAAGTGCAGTGGAGAACTGATGAATGGGATTGCACTTGGGAGACGGAGGAGAGCATTCGTGTTTCGAATCTGGAATTATTTACTTCAGGTACTTTGCTCTTTTATCTTATCTTCCTTTGTTTTCCTTCTTTCGTTCCTTTTCGAGGTCGAAAAGTTCTGAGTGGGGGAAAGTGTAACAGCCCAAGATTTTAACAAATATTTCATTCATTTATTTATAAAACTTTGGGGTTTTATATTTCAAAATGTTGAACTTTTGAAATTATTATAAATCATTGCCCGAAATGTTATTAAAATAAGCAATTTCTATAATTTTATTTTGGTTAAAGTTTAACATAAATTGAAATTTTAAAACTTTAAATTCTGACTTCCAAATCTTTTAATTTAACTAAATATATTTCGTAACAACATTTTATTCCACTTCGATTCTTTTGAATTTGGTTATACCTTAAGAAATTAATATTGGGTAAAAGAGATAAATAAGAAACGAATAGTTTTAATCACGTTACTTTTGTCAATTATTTGAGCGTACGTTCAATTAAAATTTTGCATCTAGTACGCGCTCATAAATTTCATACCTTAGCTAATAAAATCAAATCTTTTATATAAAATATATATGTACAATACTTATTTTGCGGTTGTTTTACTGATATTGGTTGTATACTTTTTAAAGTAAGTAATAAATATTGTGAAAGGAAATAAATTTTACATATATACATCAGTCTATTTGTTAAATGTTAAGTAAACCAAACCAATGTAAACAAATTTAAAATTCAAATTAAGTAATAAATAGTGTATTAATAAGCTGCTTAATTTCACGTTTAAATGGGGCGTTATTTGATGGAACATTTTAACGTATATTTACCATATAAGAAAACGTATAAATTTAAAAGCGTTACTTTTGTTATGAAATTGGGCGTGTGTTTGGTTTAAGTATTGCGTCTTTAGTACGCATTCTAAAAATTTCTTATCTTAGATAAATAAATTAATTAATCGGTAACCATGCAATTCCAAGTGGGAAAGAAATGAATCCCATAACCGTTCTAATCTCGTTTATTACTCGCATTGTCGTTCGCGTATAAATTTTAACCACACTTTTCTTTTGTCTTTAATTGTTCAAATTGGTACAAAAATTTTCCTCCTGACCGTTCAAATAAATTGTTTCTTTCCGTTGCTTACAAAAATCAGCAATTACCCCTTTAATATTAAAAGGCGTCTTCCCTGAATGATAAATCACGTTCAAAATTTCGTTCCTTTCTGGCCTTAAATCTCACATACCTTGATTTGCGCTTATTATCATTTTCTTGTGTTCAAAGCAACGCAAATTTCTTCCTATAAATACAAGTCATTACAAAAATTCTTTTCCTCATCAATTGCTTTCTCTTCTCACGTAGGCTTCGGCTGAAGGTAATGGTGCATGTTTTTTTTTCTATTATTATCTTTTTCTCTCTCTTTTTGCTCCTTGTTTCCACTATCTCACACAAATGCTCGACTCACCGCACTCACCATTTTCTCGACCGCCTATGCACTTCTACCACCACCAGCCAAAACCACCACTCCTGCGTGTAGCCGCACTGACCTTATTGCTTCATTAGGCAATGATGGCCACCGTGTCAGAACCCTAATGTTAGAACCATCCGCTTAAACCCATAGTACTGTTGCATTTAGCAGTGTTTTTTTTCAACGCCTCACAGCTGTGCACACATACGTGCATGTTAGACCATGTCTTCGATGCATTAGACCTAACCCTTGAACCTATAATTTTAGTCACCTGTGCTTTAAGAGATTGAGGTAAAGGTTTGCACCATCTTTGTATTTTCACAGCATATATGCCTAAGATATAAATAAATAAATAAATAAATACATAAATAAATAAATAATCCCACTGCTTTGAATACTTGAGTGTTCAGAGAGGAAAATATTTGGTCAGACCGTGCGTGGTTTTTGTTTGGTCACCTGCGCTTTAAAAGAAAGAAGTAAATATGCTTGCATGTAAATAGGCCGAACCTTGGATATGTGGGTCAAGTCATGTGGTGAGTGGTCGAGCCATTTGTGTCAATTTCCTCTAATTCAATCTTATTTCCAATTTGCTATGTTCGTAATTAAATTCGAGTACTTAGTTTTATTTATTTATCTTGTTTCAAGATCGAAATCAGTTTATCTCACCTTCCAATATTTGATCGCGCTTTCTATACGCTGTCTCCGGTGTGGTTATCTTAGTTTTGAGTCTAATCTTCAGCAGCATAGAGGTGAGTATTCTCACCCAACAAACGTACTTATAAATCTGTAAATTAATAACAAGTGTAATTATAGAATGTGATAAAAAAATTATGATGTTAAAAACCCTGTTATTAAATTTACCCATCATCAGTTATATTTTATACTGTTATATTTATGCTGTTATACCATTTATTTATTTACTGTTTATCACACTGTAAGTTCCATGCAGAATAGAATTTACTTTATAATAATCATAAATTATTGAGTAATTTAAATGACTATTCAAAGGTGGAAAATATGATTATATAAGCTAAATTGGTTTAATTTAAGGTTTAATTATTGTTGAAATTATATTGAAGACTAAAATTTAATTTACTCAAATCTGTTGTAAAGGATATTACCGCACTGCGCAAGTGTTGTAGTCGATACAAATGAACTTAGGCTAAACCTTTGGGATTTATATTGTATTTTGTAAGAATTATGACTTCACTTTTAAATAGTTTTAAATGTAGTATTTTGGTTGAAATTTTGGATTGTTATAACCACGGGTAATAATAACGTTGGTTGTTAAAGAGACCGGGATCAGATATGGGCATACTCTCTGTCGATACCGAAAACCACTTTGACAACCGTGTACGCGGTGGAGATTCCAGAATGAAGTAGGATGGTGGTGATGTTTCCTTTGGGGTAAATACGTGGACCCGACTCCCGTGAGTTGGCATAAGATGGCTAAAACAGGAGCGATCGACGGACTAATGAGGTTGCACCTTTGATCGGACGCACTTCTTCGTATGCCATTCTATTACTTTGTGATTGTTTGGTACACACCTTTGATTTGGGAGTGTTGTTCAAGGTGGGCGATAGTAGCAGCTACGCGTTATCACTGGTCCGGAAGCGTAATTGGTATATCTACCCTGGCATTGCCTAGTTGTGCCGTGTCACCTACCAGAGCGAGCCTTGTACGAGTTTGATTTTCTCCCGTAGCCCGTGGAGTATTTATGGTAGTCTCCTGATCTGGAGATGCGCTGATACTGGATGAACTACTGAGACTATTATGTGTTAAGGGGAATATTGGGTCATTACATTAAGCTCCATTTTATATTAAGAAACAGTTGAACATTTTCGTTGAGATTAATGGGATGTGTCTACGCAGCTGTAACAATAGCATTGAAGCTACTTACAGTAACTTTGTATTACATTGACCTGTGATGCTAAGTCTAGTAAATATAATGACTATTTTATTGCAGAAACATTTATGTCGAATAAATTTTCTTTAAACTAAGTTGTTAACTATTACTAAGTTTAGTTTGATGCGCAAATGCTGACAATAAGACAGTAATATTCGCAACTAGTTTCGGTTATAGTAATAATCAGTAGTGTAAAAGAATCATACTACTAAAAGATAACATAATTTACAAAGTAGACAACACCGTAATACTAATTAATAGAAATTAAATAAATATAGTTTCAAGCAATTACAGCTTCTAAGTTTAGTTTTATGCGCAAATGCTGATAGTAAGACAATAATATTCACAATTAGTTTCAGCTATAATAATAATGAGTAGTGTAAAAAAATCATACTACTCAAAGATAACATAACTTGCAAAGCAAACAACGCCGTAATACTAATTAATAGCAGTTAAATAAATATAGGTTTAAGCAAAATTTCATTACAGCTTCTACGTTTAGTTTAATGCGCAAATGCGGACAGTAAGACAGTATGAGAATAGCGTATCGACTGCCTTACCGAATCGAAAACGGGGAGAAAGAGGTAGAAAAATGGTCTTCTATGATGAATCAATCAAACTGCTCCAGACTCTGCGGACCTGAGTTGAAGCTTATGGGGAAGATTGCAATCACATGTAACAGTATCAACACTACAGTGCTTTTTAGCCTGAAGTTGGAGGGGGCTTCCACAGAACGCATAATCTACAATAAGAGTATAGTATACAGATGTCATTTGGAACAGTATAAAAACAATAACAAACGAAGATAAAATTCAGCACCCATTGTAATCAATTTCAGTAAAAAATCTAAAAACCTAAGAAAATCAGGGGAGATCCACATTAGATATAAAAAATAAGCAAAAATGGCAAAAAGAAGGTAGTTGTACTTATAACGGTGTCAACGGCATAGTAGTTTTCAGTATGAAAGGGATTTCATAGAAGCCATAATTAGCAATAAGGCAATAGTATATATATGCCATATGGAATAATATAAAAATAGTATCAAATGAAGGCAAAGATTAGTACCTATAGTAATCAAGTTCTGTAGCCAATCTAAAAAAACCAACGAATTCAAGGGAGATCAATATAGGATTTAAACAATGAGTAGAAATGGCATAAAGGTTATGATTTTGTGAACAAAATTCATGGCAGCAATCACAACATAATCGAAACATAAGAGAAAATGTCGTTGAAAAAACATAAATTGGACACAGTAGTAAGTTAGGTGAAAGACGTGAAGTCGAGGGTAGAGGCCGAAGGAAAGAAAGGGGGAAATGGAATTAGAGGCGGAGGGAAGAGCAATTAGGGAAGTGGAGCAATTAGGGCAGGGGCGTAAAATGAGATTAAATCAAAACAAAAAAGAGAGGATAGCAGCCCGAGATCGTACCTGGGGTAATGAAAAAGGCGAACGGTGGAAGCTTGAACAATCGGTCGACAAGGAGTTGGTGTCGTCGTACACCGGAGGGGGAAAGTGGTAGTTGAGCTAAAGGACGACCATGGAGGCGGCGGCATATGCTGTAGCGGCAGACAGTGGAGGGGAATGAGAAGTGGAAGCGAAGCAAGGGCAATGTAGGGGTGGCGATTAGAAAATTGAATGAGGGGAGTTGCCATTTTTGCGAGGAGAGGCGGATGTGGTGTTGGGTGAAAATTAGACGCTACGGTAAAGGAGGATGGTGACGGCCGGCATAAAACGACGTGGCATCGGATCTCGCGACAGACGGAAGAAGGGGAGGAAGTAAATTAAGGTGAGGATGCGGTTGCGGGTGAGGAAAGGGAAAGAGGGGAGTTGCCATGCTTTATGGATGAGGGAAAAGTGGAATTGAAGAAAAGTGGAGAACGAAGAGGAAAGAGGAAAGTGGAGGACTGTTAGGCAACGTGGGAGTGGGTGGGGGAAAATACTGAAATGCCTTGGTGGAATTTTTTTTGTTAAGTTGAGTTGGAGGCAGTATGGGAACTCGATAAAAGGCTTCAGTTTGACCACTTTGACCAAAGTTTTGCTTTATAGTATACGAGTACTTTGGCACGTGCGATGCAGGTGCACAGGAGTAACTAGTATTAAAAAACATCTGTAACCTTTTTGGATCTTACAATCTTACAACGTGAATTTGTAGTGTATTTAATCTTGTATCTTTATATAAATACATAATCACAAATCAATCGTTTGTCGAAACATCAACGAGACTAAGTTATTTTAAAGAATAATAAAATATGCAAAGAAAAAAAAGAAAGCAGTTAACTATTATATCAATATCTTGGAAAACGCAACAAATATTAAAGGTTGCATTTCCTATGTGGTTCGGAATGTAAAAAACTTACATACCTCTCTTTCAAAAAGTAATCAACAACCATATTAATATATAGAGAATTTTCATTGTCCATCATCACACTGATCACACTTCCATTGATATATCTTCCTCGCAATTCCTCATTTTTTGTTGAAATAAAAACTACTTGGTGCAAATTTGTAAATATTGAATTTTCCTTTAGGCTAACATCATCGTAACAATTTGTAAGAACTAACTTGATGTAATAGATCTACTCTCTTCTTTTTTCAAGGTTGATTTCAACGGCGCCGGGTTATAAAAGGTTTATAAGAACTAAAATACAATTGTAGCAATTGTTTTCTCTTCTTCTTTTTATGGACTTGAGACCAAGTTCAGTAATATGCAGATGTCGGAAATAAAGATGTTGTGTAAAAGATAATTTTATGTAACATCAATAATATGTAGAAAAGCTATATTTGCATTTTGAAAGTCAGCGAATGCAAGTTAATAGTTTGTAAAATAAACATAATCGCAAGTTTTAAGCCAGTATAACATCAAGTCTTATATTTATTGATACTTAACATATATAAAAATTAAGAGATGTGAAGACATGTCAATATTACAACTCGTAAGCTGTTCTATAAACAAAATGACGGGAAGATATACTTGTTAAATATATAATTCAATGCACAATAACTAATACTATGGCTGGAAACTTTCTTTTCCTGATCGTCAAACTTTTGATTGATGGATTGCTTTTTTCAGATCCTAGAATTTGGACTCACTGAAGGAGTACTGGAGACAGAATATTAGTCCTACCGAGTTATTGATGGGTCAAGTGGTATAAAAATTACCATTCGAGAATTGACATTGCTCTGTATCATGACAGTCAATTAGTTTCCGCAAGTTATGGTCCAAGGCAATTTGATACGAAAATGAATAATACACCAATGGTTGTAAGCTAGAACCTTTTGAATAAAATTTGCATTTCTAGTTGTTACATTACTGTACTTTCATATGTACGCTTAGAGTGTCCTCCTCGTATACGAAACTGTTGATTCTTCTGTTTACCATACCGTGTCCTTATATGAATCTGTTACTTCTTTTTATGGGAAAAATGCATACAGCCTTTCATGTGATGATCAGTAACAGATTACGTTTTGTAAATCCCAGAGGGTCTGAAGTTCTAGTGTCCATTCTATATTTGGAACTGTGCATATTTGAAAACATGTATGTGCATACAAAATTTATATATGCAAAGCCAGTATGCATCTTCGAAACTCATGTGTATGTGTAAGAAACTGTATATATCAAATACAGTTGGAGTTTGTATTAGTCCAAAATTTGTACATTAAAGATCCAACATATTCAAAACCTAATATTCAGGAAACTTTATGTTTACCTGAAGCCAAGTATATTCAAAGCTTCGAGATTAAACTTATATATTCAAGAATGTACTATATTTGAAGTCACACGCATCCAAAACCTGATGCACACAAAGCTACTTATTTTTTGAAACCATGTATACAAAACTTACATACGTTCAAAACTGGTATGTGCTTAAACATGTACTGGAATTCATAGACTTTGAAAACTTATATATATGTGTATATTTAGCAATTCACACCCAATATTAATATATAGAAAATTTGTATATTCGGATATAGGAAATTAAACCGGTGATTCATATTTTAATGGCTTGGTATAACCAAAACTGTGAATATACTCCAGATCCATAAAGGACATATGTAACTGAAGTTATATTATGCTTTCTGAGTACCCAAAAAATTGAAACATTGATCATAATCTGACAAATTATATTATTTTATTAAATGAAAAAAATCAAAAAGTACTTACTTTTAGTGAAAACTATACCTCTAAAAATGAAGAAGACCATATCTTTAAAACTAAAAGTTTAGTATATAATAATCATCTTATATCATTGGCCCAATACCCAAGAAATTCACATCTTCTCGTAAATTAAAAGAAATAATAATAGTACAGCAATTTCAAAATATCAGTCTCAATGAGCATTGCTTCACTTATTTGTACCTATCAACATTTAAAAAATCATATAGCTATCTAGTTTTTAGTAATAAAATTATAGTTCTTATTTTACATTAAAGTGCATCTGCTCGTATAGTTAATATATTTATAGAGTCTAGTCAAATAAACCAAAATCGTCGAAAGTTTTACATTACATTCCAAGCATTAGCCAAGCAAGTATAAATCCTAAAAATAATTTTACTGCATCAAACTTCAGCTTCAAAAACCAAGAACAAGGTGGATGAAAAAGGTTGACATATGATTAATCTGGAATCAGTCAAGATAAAGAAACCATATAAAAACTAAAACTTGATACATATAATTTTTTCTTCAAACGGCCTTCAAAAAGCATAACAAACATGGTGAAATTGAAAGTTCCCTATAAGGAAAATAATATAAAAAAATTCTTTCAAACATTATGAATGAACTTACTAAGTTTATTATTGGGTTAGAACTTAGAACAAAATATAAGACGGAACAATTTTCTTGTCGGGGAGATGCAAACATGATACACTCACAATTTGTAACCATTATTGTAGTACCAAATATGAATTTTGGTTGCATCACACCCTATACATTTAAGTTTCTATTGCAATATACTTATTAAAAAGATGTCGTATTTTATCATGGAAGTTGAATAGCTGTTCATCTTAATCTTTTTTTTTGTTGACATTTCGTCAAACACAGTACCTACAGTAGAAAAAAAGGTACAACACACTGACTAATACATTCTAATGGTTTACAGAAACAAAAAGACATGTGATGTACTTTACGTAGAAAAAATATTTGAATATACTACTCATTACCGAAGTGATATGAAATATCCCAAAGAAAAGGCATTACAATATCCCAATAGTTATTACAGTCAGAATATGAGAAATTTATCAAATTGGATCGATTTAAACCTATTTTTTCATACCTTTCAATTAGAGCTCATTTTGTTTGTCGGAGGCTTCTGATGCTTCGAACGTTGTCGTGAGATTGTTGAGTGCCATCTGAGATTGAAATTCTTTGAACATGATTCAGTCAGTAAATTGGCATTTGATATAAAAACTGCTTGATTTGTTTGATTTTCCCTGCCGAGATTTTGGATCCAATTGGTGTTCTCTGCACATGATTCATTCAATCAATTTTCTTTTTGTGTTATGAGATGTGAAATGAGGACGAAATGGCGTAAATGGGTTAAGAATTGATAGGAAGAGATGGTTCTGAGGTGGGATATGGAAACGTGAAGAAACAGAAAAGGAGTTGTGTATCCTTCTTAAATGGCTTTTTGGAGAAATACAATCTCCATGGTTGAAGGGAATGAGAAGAGTGGCGATTGGGGAATGTGGATGAAAGAAATGAGAACGGAATGATCGTGGCAAAGAGGAACCATTTTAACATGGGAAATAAACCGCAGCAATTTTCACACGGTATTGCAGGGTAGGGCTATTTTAGGGAATGCCAAAAAGACTTCACCCCGCCACCCAAACAACCATACTTCTCTGGCTGTACGCACTTCACTATACACACCACCAGCTGCCACAAACATCATCTCAATACCCCATCAAAACCGTTGCTTCCATCCACTGTGCACTGTGTTTCAAAACTACACATTCCTCCCCCTTCAATACATTTCACTGCCTACCATCTCCTCTGTGCAGCATCACCAACCCTCTACTGCCACCATAACAGACATCCACCAACACATACACATCTACCACACCATCCCCTACATGCTTCTAAACTCCCTCACCAAAACATTTCAACAAAACATGGCGATTTATTTCATTTCACTCTACTGCACTCAAAACATTTCAACAAAAAACCACCCCTAATCAACTGTTGTTGCACATCACATTCCACTGTCACAGCAACAACAAACCATCACAGCGACAACGCATTCCACTGTCAAACAAACTATCATCACAGCCCAAACTTACATCTGCCAACCAATACTTTACTGCCCATATACACTTGCCTTCCCCTCAACTTGACCACTGACCAAAACTTTATCAACATTCACCTTCCCATACCACTGCATTTAAAGATTCACAATCAGCCATTTACCCAATCAATACAACATACATAAAACTGCACTGCTCCATAACCAAACCTCTTGAATTCTGCCAAGCATCACTACAAACATAACACCACAACTTCTCCATCCAAGTCACGGCATACATAACCCCCACTGTCAAACCACAACTGCGGACCATCAATTACCATTTCTACATTCACTGCCTTTCCATCGATCACTGCTGCTTACCCCTTCATACCCAAAACCACTTTGTAACATCACCTTACTGTTCCACAAACCACCTGAAACCACCATACTCCTCAACACTCCTCTCAACAAACAAGCCACCACAAGCCTCTAGCCACCTGAAATCGCACTGCCATTTGCACTGCCACCTGACATTACTATCCATCACCCTCTGTCCACTATCCACATCACCTCTTACTGCCTGTCAACAATACTGCCTTACTCCCCATCGCTAAAAAACTAACCTGAGTATCACCATCACAATGCAAAAACACTAACCTCAATAGAGGCCGATACACTCTTTTCCTCCTGCAGTGCCACTATCAACCACTACACTGCTGATCCCCACTGCGACATACTCATTCATCAACATTATACCATCCTGCCCTTCAGCCGACAGCACTTCGCCAATCCTCCCATCAATTTCTACATCGCCTCCTTCCAAACTAAACAATCGTCGCCCTTACCGAACCACTCACTCGATCATCTGAACCAACCTCGACCTTCAGTTAACCCTCATTACTCGCGAGTTCAAACCAACAATCGTGAAACCATCCGTGTCTTCACTTCACTCAGATCAAAGGGAATCACATCGTAAATTTTGATTTCACGATTTTCCCCCCTCTTTTTTTTTATAGAAAAAGGAGATAAGTAGACTTATAATTGGATTAGCGGAATTCTGATTTAGGTTTGGGATGAGCGTTTAGTAAATATTTATTGGGCCGGACTTGGTTTGTTTGTGAATTTTGCTTTGAAATTGCAGCTGTGAATTTGTTTTGTGTTATTTTAATTTATTTTGTTCTAAATCCTTTTAGGTTCCATCTTAAAAAAACTTAGTTTCAATTTGTTTGTTTTCAATTGTTTTGTTTACATTGGCGTCGTTGCCTTTTCAAAAAAAAACTAGTGTTTTCATACTTTTTTTTAGTATCACTCGTCTTGTTTTAGTTTTCATTTTTTTTTTCACTTGTTTTATTTTCTTTTTTAATAAATACATAAAAAATTGTATATATTTTGTCTAAATTTTCAATTACAGGTGGCAGGAGTACTTACTAAAAAAACAACTTGCGTGCTTATAAAAAAAATTGCTTCTTAAAATAAATTACTAATAAATTCTGCATGCTCTGCTATCGTGCCATCGTCTCTTGTTTTATTTGCTTTGCATTATTGTTAGCTTGCATTTTATATAAAAATAAATTTCAACAACAAAAACAAAAACAAAAATTCATTCGTAGTTTCATTGTTAATACATATTTATGCATTGCATTTCATCTTAGAATTTGCTAATTACAACGGTTAGACATTTTAAGGGAGTCATGAGCTCACCTAGAGCTTAATTGTATATTGACAAGTTATCTTCTTTGGACAATTTAATTTCTTGTCGTCTAGGCTACAACAGAGCAATAATCAGTTATAAATATTATGGTGATTCGTAAATATTATATTGATTGTTTTTTTGTAGGTACTTAAACTTTCGGCTGCAACGCTACGGTGACTTGGTGCACATATATATCCTACCCGTTACCTGGTTGAGAACTATCTTGTTGGATTAAGATGAAGTGTGATTATATAATTTTGGGTTAGAAGCTACTTAGGATAGATAATTTGTAGTTAAACCCCTGCATTCATTTAGTTGCGCTAGTTCATGCATATTTAAAAAAAAATTCAAAATCCAAAACTAAAAAGAAAAAAGTGTAAATATTCCTTAATTTAGATTTTAAATCCTTTCTTTGGAAATTTTTAAATCAAAATCGAAAATCCCAAAAAAAAATTAAGTTAGTTTTTTTTAGAAAAAAAATTCAAAATAAAAATATAAAACCTTTTTGAAAAGAAAACAAGAAATTGAAAATCCAAAAGAAAACAAAAATCAAATTTCCCTTTTGAAATATAAAATCTTTTTGGTAAATAGTATTCCTTTATAAAAAAATCCAAAAAAATACATCTTGAAAACGTCCGAGTTTCCCTACTCACACGAATTTTACAATAGTTGTGAAAATCAATATAACCCATATAATTTCACTTCAAATTCTTATGGATATTTTAATGATAATTATGACCAACCTTTAATTCTTGAAAATAGCATTGAAATGATTTCATCTTTACTTGAACTCTCTACACAACAAAATCAAAGGATAAATGATTTCTGTAATTCATATTTGTGCAATGATTCAAGTCAAAGCTTTCAAAATAATCAAAATTTGAATTCACTTCAAAATTCAAATGATTGTGAGTATAATCCATGCAATAAATCTAAAATGAATTTCAGAATCAAGACAAAAATGGAAACAACCGTTTAAATGATTTTGGCAATGGGAGTTGTTTTAATGATGGCGAATTTTTTTGTTCTCCACAATTTCAAATTGAAAATTCTCAAGTCAATAATTATAAATTTGATTTTGCTGAATAAATGGATGAAATTCACAAAGATCACACAGATTTGTTACTTGAAACATTTATGAAATTACGTGAGCAACATAATAAAATCCCAACGTGTGACGAGTCAAGTGATAATCCATCTTTTGCCAAAATTGATGATTTCCAAGTAACAACTTTTGAAATTGAAAACGACAGTCTTAATGAAGTTGTTGAAAATATGGTAATTGAGTTGGATTTCAATTCTTTTGTGGGTGAGAAACTCGATTTAAAATTCGATCTTCCGTTTTTTGATTTCAAAAAATTGAATACGATAACTTTGGATTTTAAACTTGATATATGCAATGAAGTTGTGAACAATTCAATAAAGGAAGACAAATTTAATGAACATAATTTCTTCGGAATTTTCGAAGATGAGTTGTTAAATTCCAAAGGGGAAGATTTAAATCACCATTTTGATTTTGAAATCAATAATTCTAAAGAAGTTTTCAGCAATGAGTTTGAATCTCAATTTGGTGAATATAAATTGAACTTCAACAAATTGTTCTGTCTACCCCAAAAATCAACGAAAATAAAGCAACTCATATGATTGTTAGTAAAATGACATTCGTTTTTCCAAATCAACATTCAACTTTGAAATCTTTTACGGTTCGATTTTCAAAGTTTCAGCCGTGTCTCTCATCTTAAGGAGACAAATGAATTGGTCTTTGGAAGACCATTTCATTTACTCTTTGATGATATACTTTCTGAAGTCATGTATTCATTTTCATGTAAATATAGGTCTTATTTTTATTTTATTTTCTCCTTTCACTTGGTTGACTGTGAGGACATAGTCAAAATCAAGTGTGGGGGAAGCTTCATCTTCGTTTTGATTTTTCATGGTATATTTCTTTTTAATATTTTCTCCAAAACTCAAAAATTTTAAAAAATATATATAATAATAAAATCCTAGAAACAGAAATTTCTTTTTGACCTTATGATTTATTTTAAAAGAAACACTATTGGATAAATATAAGATTTTGGTTATTAAATTGAAATTTATGAAAATTTATCTGTCTCAAGAAAATTAAAATAAGTTTGATTGCAAGTAACAATGGTTTAACTAGTATATAGGAAGATTCATAGATGATAATTATGAAGTATATCCTAACTGAAAATCTTTGTTTAAAAAAGTGGTGGATTTAAAGTAAAGAATATAACATTTTTGATCTACTAAGTTAAATGGTGCTAAGATGATTTTGCAAAACTCTCTCTTCAAAAATAAACCAAAACAAAAAAAATAGAAAAAAACAAAAGAAATTATATATATGTATATATTTTATAAACACCTTAATTTATAATTAGAATTCACTAAAGTATTTTAATGGTGGAAGACTTAGAAAATTCTGTAAAGAATAGAAGAAAGGTAGCGATGGGTATTTATAGGTAGTTAGAAGCGACAAGAACCATAGGATATGCCGTGCTAGAAGCGATTTGAACAGTCTAGGTATCATCAATGCATCTATCAAATCATCATGTTGAAAAGCACTTTATCTCTATACTGGCTAGGAAGACAGACCACCACCACAAATCATCTGACAACACGTGCGAGAGCATTAAATACGGTATTTAATGCTTGATAAACAAGTCCTCCTCCATACTCAGGCATAGGCTTGTGGGGAAACACGTTTCTCGAACCATAGGTTGGTCAGATTTGCATCGTTCGAAAAGCTCGTGTAAATAAGTGGTGCACACCATGATCCATCTTTCGACCTACATATCTCCATGATTCAACAAGTTGATCAGCCGTGGCACAAACAATAATGGCATGCCCATGCACCACAAGCGCCCAGTACCTATTTTGCCTGCTTAGTATCCTTTGACTAGACTAAGAAAATAGAACACTCACAGGGAGCATCTTGCACGGCGCCATCGCGGGCATCGAACAAACATCATCCAACAGGCACCAGCGGGCAACAACAATACACGAGCAACTTAGCCTATGAAGCGCTTGTCTACATTCGACTAGCCCCTCCATTCAATCAACTGCCAGATAGGTCCCTCTCCTATCTTCAATACCATCAGCCTATGTGCACTAGCTCCTTTGGCAATACACAACCATGACTACAGGCATTCAACTGCCACAACCTAGAAAAGCTTCACATACACTGCTCCTTTGAAAAGGTTACCATAAATGATGATGTTCATCTAACAAAAGCACCACTGTGCAGTAACCACTCCATATCCTTTGCTCCCAGCAAAACACTTTGCAACAACCTCTCCATGATCCTATGTCGCATGTGCCTATTTTAAGCATGCTCACGGTATAGTCCACCGGCGGTCATAATCTACACTACACAGGCGATCTAACATCATTGCTGGCATGCACATCAATCATTTGTGCCTATCAATGCCTAGAGCGATTTTTGAGCCATAACAATACCATCTTAGCCTCTTAAGCACTAATTGCAACAGTTATAAATAGACCAAGGCATACATTCTTACAAAGATTGATGGACATAAGCTCTTAGGATTTTACTTTCTTGTTATTTTATCTTGTATTCTTAGCAATTACAAGAGAAGCCAAGTAACAAGAAATTTCACATAGTGGACATAGATCAACTTTTAGACCGACCCACTGTAAAGCCTGTCTCTTTACTTTTCACGCATCTTATTTCCTCATTTTAAATTTTGAATCAAAAATACTAGTAAGTAATATTTGCTAATATCACCTCTAAATCATAACTCCAAGGCTGTCTAACATTTTAGTCAACACCGTCATTCATCATCTACTTGAATGCACTCGAGCTCAACCGACCACACATCAACCTCTATTTGTACAAGATAGCTCCATGATGGCCATATACATTTCAAATTATCATATTTGTTTTTCATATGGATGGTGGTGAAATCAAGGCCGCAATGTTGGTCGAACTCTGCAGCAATTTTACCAAATGTCAAGTCATCTATCACGAGTAGCTAACCGTGTATAGCTCATGCCGATGAAGCAAGAGTTTTCTACACATTCCTATTGATAATAATTCTTATCGAAGGTGCAGCGGAGGAGATCGACATTTTGAATTTTGCTAAAAATTGATAAAAAATAGAAATATACGTGTTATAAGGAACAATGAAATAAGCATAACTAAGAAGATACATTAAAAAGTGATTGGGTGAGACTAAAAATGGCTTGAATTTTCAGGTTGGAGCTATCTGTGATAAGAAGAATGAGGAAATAATATTATGTCGAGGGGGGAAGAGAAAAGAAGCAATGATTAATTAAACCATTGGCTTATGACGCATCCAGATGTTAGATGCATCTAAGCCAATGCTTCAATACTTGAATTTTTCAAGAAAATCATTTATTGAAATTATTGATGCGTTAATTTTTGCATTATATAATACCAAAATAAGTATATGAAAGATTATCTGAAACATTCATGGAGTGAGTTAAATAGATAATATTAGAAGCATTTAATAAAACATGTTACACCAAGTAATTAACGTCTCTAACCTTTTTTATCATAGAGAATTATTTTTTACATCACTATGGTAAGTCAACTTACAAGTCAATCAATTTGATAACTAAATGGAATATTTTTATAGAAATATTAAGAACATAAGTTTATCTTGATCGCATTAAAACTAAATTAGTAATTTATAAATGCACATTTTGCAACAGTGTCCCCATATTGTGTCTTTTAAGTTATACATCAATATATGGAATAAATGTATTTCTGATAATAACTCCAACCGATCCTATACAGCGTCCCCTCCAAAAATCAAAGTCATCGAGTGGGTTAGCCGATGAAATGGAAAAGAAAAAATATAAATATGTTTGAGGCATGAGAAACTAATTCTTTATTCAAATATTTACATTGATGGCTATGATTTGGAAATTTTAAATCATTGGAATATACGAAGGAATATCCAATCAAATTAATGGACCTAAAATGTGAATATTAATTCTAAATAATGATGACAATCATTATTTTACTGCTTAAATTAATGGACACTAATTGTGGACATTAATTTTAAATAATGGAAAGTATTATTCCATTATCTATGTTTATTATTGATTGCTCAATGTGTTGGAAAGTATTAATCTACTATTGTTATCTGGGTTTTTAACCTAACAGAATTCAACAGGAAATAGAACGTTTACTAAAAGTCAAAACATCTCAAGGATCAACCAAGAAGACCAGAAGGAAAAGAAGAGAAGAACCCAAAAGAAAGAAGCCAAAAAAGGTTAAGGTGATGGATCACTAGCAATCCATAACCTACGGATCGCTAGCGATCCATAATGCTTGCTCTTGACCCTCCAATCTTTTTGCATCATGATCCAATATCTTTCATAGGGGTGTTTGCCAAGTTTCATGATATTCCAAGCAAGCTTGTTCAAGAAGTGACCATTCATCCGATTCTAATCATAGTTCAATGCAACCTATATACGAATCACCATCAAACAAGGCAACTGGTTACCAAATTACATGGAGAGCACCCACATAAGGCAAGTTGAAACAAGCTAAAAATGCGCTAACTGAATAGATTATAGCAATCCATGCCCTGTGGATTGTTAGCGATCCATCATATTGTTATCCCTCTTTTTGGCAAAGTCGTGATACCAAAAGATCGATCGGAAACAAAAGACAGTTTGTCTTAAAGATTGGTTATACTTTGCTTCACTATGGATATCGATGATTTTTTTCCGAGCCTGGATCAGGCTACAACTGATAGGACATGACAAGCAAGATCACAAAAGCCAGTGTTTCAAATTTCAGGTTAATCGGAGTTCGTATGAACAAGATATGATCGATGCAAGTTAGCTAAAATACGTTGTTCGTATCCATCAAATGTTGAGGAGATTTCCATTTCGAATCCATCGGATTCGTATCCATCAATGTTTGTTTTGTTCGAATCCATCAGGTTCCACATACTTCGAATCGATCAAGTTCGAATCGATCAGTAACGTGATATCCGTCTGTTCGAATCGATCGGTTTCGAATCGATCAAATAGGCATCGCCTCAGCGTGTTCGTATCCATTGAGTTTAGAGCAGTTCGAATCCATCATTCGTATCCATCAGGAAATCATGCATTGGTCTATTCGAATCCATCATATTTGTATCCATCAGGTTCGAATCGATGACGTTCGCATCGATCAATCTACACCGCTTCGCATCCATCGGTGTACCCTATTTCGAGTCGGTCGGTTTCGTATCCACCCCCAAGCACTGCTTCGTATCGATCGTCCTCGCATCCATCAACAGTGACAAGTCACTATTTCATAACCATGAAATCTGCCCTGTTCATATCCACTCGGTTCGTCTCGATCCAACTCGTATCGATCAATGATTCGTATCCATCGATGCAAACTGGGACATGGCATTTGATACAAACAAGGCGAAATTCGTGGATACAAAGCGGTCAACTCGGAGCAAAAGGCAGATCGATGCGAGATGTGCGCGCCATGTCGTCTCGAAAACACGCACATCCATCGATTTGAAAGCATGGATTCAAAGTGATCGACTCGAAGCGAACAACCAACCCAAAGACTCCAACTCGTATCGGTCATATCTCCCAAACCACAGATCCAAATGCGACGAAATTTTCTCAGCAGCTTCCATACAAGGTAAAGATTGTTCCTGCCAAGTTTCAGCTCGATTGGATCAATTTTTGATTGATACGAAATCATTTCGTATCGATCGCAGATCGAGTCGAAACTTGGTGGGGTCGGTCGCGTGGGCCCACTCACGTGCCAGAAAAAATCTTCTGAAGTTTGAGCGCGATCTCAGCCTCCTAAGCCTACAAATAGCACCCTGAAGCCTACAAAGAAGGGATCTTTTGGCCATTCAATGTCCAGACTCTGCCGGATTCAATTCTACATCACTTTATCACTATTGTAATCAAGCATCAGAGCTATTATCAACTGTAATCCGCTGTAATCGATTAAAATCATCAAGTGAATCAATGAAATCATAAGCTTCAAAGTGGACATAGGCAAGATCGCCGAACCACTATAAATCCTGTGTGTGATTGTTATTTCTGAATTGTTGTGCTTGATATTCCTTAGATCTGAAATTTGTGTTGAACATTACTGATTTGTATTCATATACGGGTGCTTTCACGACGTTGGGGTTTGTGACCAATTTTGGTGCAAACATATATAGGGTCGGTTTGCTGTTAAACTTTTGGAGCATCTGTGTACCTTCAAATGTAGGCTCTGGCAAAGCGGCCTAGCCCAATAGCTCTCTAATCCCTATAAATACTCACTCAGCTGCAACATAAAGAGTATCTTCTGGACTGGCTGTTGGAGCTCTGCAAAGATTATTCTTCATGCTTCTCCTCCCATACAATAGCCATCCAGGGGTTTGCTGTGATTCTTCAGTGAACGCTTGCATTTGTGACTTGACCTAACCTAGAAGGTTCAATCAAATTGTAATCAGATTCAACTTTTAACAGGAATCAGTCAATAACAAAGGTTATAAAGTGGATGTAGGCTTCGTTAATAGCCAAACCAGTATAAAAATATCTTTACTTTATCTGCAAGTTGGTATTCTTTTTTCAATTTTATTTGCCTTGATAAATAGGGCTGGTGCTTTCACACTTAATCTAGGATGTTGCTCTATTTTTTGGGTTAACATTTTGGTGCTTTCACTAAGAGCCAAACTTAGGCTTAGATCTAGTTGTCTACTTTATATTAGATAGGTTCAAAATTTGGATCCTCAATCTCTGCTTGGAAGATTTGCTACTGAGAATCAATGGCACCAGGAAGAAAGAGAACTACCTCCGAAAGATCCATAGGAGCTATCATTGCTGAAGAAGAAACAAACTGAAACGACCCGACTTCCTATCTCTAAGAAATCGCATCATCAATGAAGAAAGAAAGGGATAGAAGAAGAAAAGAAAGAGAAAGAAGAAACAGAACAACAAATCAATTTAATTATTAATGTAGATTATTAAATTGATATTGTCTAAAATTCTGGGTGGTTACAATCCTCCCCCTTAAAAGAATTTCGTCCCCGAAATCTAAAAGCAAAGATAATTTAATAACCCAGTACAGATTTCGATTTCAAACACCAAAGCATACCTAACATCCAGTTACTAACAGCCATAGCAATCAATCAAACAAACAAACCTAACCAATTATCCTGATGCAAATCAGAATAAACCTCTAATACAATCTCGAGTTTCCCCAGTATAAATCACCAGGAGACTCGCTCTACAGAAACTAAACAAACTACACCACCAAAATCCAGAGCTCCTCTAATATCTAGATCCATCAATCTGAACAGAACATCAGACTATACTTAAATCCAGAACAACTTCCAAATCCAACTGAACTGCAGATTCAACAACCAACGATGAATTGTACACGTACTCCTTCAGAGATATGTGAAATACAATGAATTTCAGTTATCCAAACTGGCAATTCAATCTTATCAAAACACAGATAATAAATCCCAAATGCCTCAGAACTAGCCATTCAGTCTAACCCAATTACTTCTCTCTTAACCAGAGAAATCTTAACAACAATGAAGTCCCCAACTTCGAATTCCAAACTCCTTATCTCATATCTGTATACTCAACAGACAATCCTGGGCTGCCAATCTCTTCCTGATCAGCTCAACCTATGCTGATGCTCCCAGAAACAACTAGACCCAAGCAAACCAGTTTCTGGATCCTATTCAACAGAAAAATCTTCATAATCCGTCAAAATCCAGAACACAAGCTCTACTTCCCAAGCAATAGCAAACTGAACTTGCTTCCTTCCTTGCACAGCTGCTACCTCGCTTCCGCTGCACAACTCTGATTCTGAAATAGATAAGAATACCGTTGATGAACACGAATACAAACTTATCCAATATATCCGGCAATTTTGTTCATCAAATCCATAAAAATCTGAGTGACCCATCTGACTCGGTCACACTACCTTATAATAGAATCCAACTCAAAAACAAGATCTGACCAAATCCAAATCCCAAAGAATTTCTGAGCTGCTACACCAACTCTTCCTCTAGGCTAACACCAAAATCACTTCTGGAACCAAAACAATATGGAACTCAACTCCAAATGCAGACAAACTTCTGATTACATTAGTAGCTCCTACTTCCACATGAGAATCCTCAGTCTCAAACAAAAGAATGCTTAAGAAAAATTCCCAAACAAATCGCAAGTCACTTTTGCGATCCTACCTAGTTCAGATTCCAAAGAAACTGTCCTCTCTTTACCAATTAGAACAGCTCTAAGCTTTTCCAAACAAGGTTAACTCTTCAAGAAAACTTCACAACTGCCCGGGCTGCTGATAGAAGAACCACCAAGATTCCTAAACCATCGAAGAAACAACCACACTACTGCTTTCAAATTCTACGCCGATGATACTGTAGAGCTAAAAGACCTTCTCGACAGCACACCGAACACTTCGAGTTGCACTGCTACCACAGCTAACCAAAGGCTTCTATTCTAAAGGCTCCTCGAAAACCAAAACGATCAACAAACCACACAACGGACCTCCGAGATGGAAGATAACCTCTCAAGAAATTCGGGCTCCAAACCAAGCATCAACATCTCGCTTTCCTTAAGGAATGACAAATGAGAGAATGCCAAAGCGAAACAACTTATAGACCTTAGTCTCATATTCCAAAACAGGCAATCTCCATGCTAAAGATCCAGATAACTTCTACACAGATGACTCTTCCCTGTGGCAGGTAAAACTGCTCCTCAACTACTTCTAAAACTGTTTCAGGAGAAAACATCTTCTGGAATATCCATGGATACTGCATCTCATCATGAAGTTATCAAGATATCATCACTTACTTTTGTACTTCCGACAGATCCAAACTTACACCTCAAGGATAAACTCCGAATCTTTTAAAAAGATTTACTTCGGATATCAGAGAAATCCTTACTCCAAACTATAAATCTTACTCGGGACGGTACTAGATCTACAATCTCGACAAATACTTCCAACCTCAAATACATGGACCTCTTCCATCAGTGGTAGTCGTTTTACACACAAACACCACTACTCCATCTATCTCTAGAACTTATGTTGGAAAATCTGAACAGATAACCCAACAAATTAGGTAGATATATATATATATATATAGTTTATATAAAAAATTACAAGTACGCTCTCTCAAGGAAGACATTACTCCAGAGCCTAGGTATTCACTCAACCTAATGCTCTGATACTAAATGAAACGATCCGACTTCCTATCTCCAAGAAATCGCATCATCAATGAAGAAAGAAAGGGATAGAAGAAGAAAAGAAAGAGAACAACAAATCAATTTAATTATTAATGCAGATTATTAAATTGATATTGCCTAAAATTCCAGGTCGTTACACAAACCCTCAGCAAATTGATGTCAACAACCCTAATAACCTGCAGTTAGAAGAGAACTATATAGATCAGGTTCTAGGTTCCTCCACACAGCACAAAGTTGTGACTAAGAGAGAATTGGAAAAGATGGTTGATAAAATTAACCAGAAAAGGGCAAACAGTCAAAAGGATTTTATGGAAAAGACATATGCTCTCTTATGGAAAATAGTCAGAAGGGCACCTGATGTAGAGGCTGCAACAGAACAAGAGAATTCCTCTATTTTTTCTTAAATAACAGAATTGGAAGGTAGAAGCAAAAATAAGTAGGTGGTGGAGTTATAGGAATCGCTGTAGAAGGAAACGCTAGCACTCCATCAACTGCAAAGCAACCTGCTTCAAACTTGAATCTAGGGGAGAAAACCGCGCGAGAACATGTAGCAGTGGATCTCTCCGACTCTGAAGATAGTAAGCAACTTGATGATGACAAGATGGAAGAAAATGTTAATTCAGTCAATACCAGTAGGGGGATCCAAACCATCTCTATCCAACCAACCGTAAGTCAACAGAACTCCAAGGGAATGGCCCTATCAAAGACAGGAGAGCCTAGGCTTCAACCCACATACCAATATCGTTTGCAAAATCAAACACTTGGCATAGTCACTGATAGCCAACCCATGGACAACCATACATTGGAGGCATACATTGCGGATATAATTAAGCATCCGATGAATGAAAGTAAAGATATGAGAGATGCCAAGTGGGGATCTTCTCCAAGCCGGACTCCCTTCAGCGATGCCATTCTAAATGAACAGTGCCCTAAAAAGTTTACTATGCCAACTATTCCATCTTACGATGGGACTAGAGATCTAAAACCTCACTTTTATATGTACATTTGGTACATAGATGGAGCAAATGCTTCAAACATTGTTCCATGTAGATGTTTTCCAATCTTTCTGGAGGGAATCACTTTTATGTGGTTCACTAGGTTTCCACCAAGATCCATCTCCACCTTCATTCAACTAGCAATAAGATTCCTCGATCAATTTAGGCTTCACACTGCATAACCAAAAGATGTGACATCCTTTTCTGGCCTATTCCAGGGATGGAATGAATCGTTGAAGTCCTTCATGAATCGCTTCAACACCATGGTGACCAAAGTAATCCAAATGTGGATATGGTTATCATAGCCTTAGTCCGCGCTATCCACCCTGAAACCGAATTTGGAAAATGGATCAAAATGAAACAAACTACCAGTAGGAAGGACTTCAACCGAAAGGAGAGACATTATTTGAGATTGAAAGTGGAACATGAATTATAAAGGAAATATGCTAACTTACAACCAACTAACATTGGGTAGAGTGGTACGGCGACAAACCAAAATATAAATACCTCTAGGACCATTGAAAGAAATGCAAGGAAAAATGGAATCTGAAAAGGAAGAACCAAAATTCCAATATGTGAAATAGAAGTAAAAGCGACTTAAAAGTTTGATGCCCGAAGAATACACCCTACTCAACGATACTAAAGAAAACATCCATCTCGCGACGTAGAGGATGGAAGAGTACAAGAACCACCAAAAAAAGAAGCAACTGAACATCAAAAGCATTTCAGAAAGTACCGCCGCTTCCATGAGACACATGGCCACAACATGAATGAGTGTTGTCATTTGAAGAACTTGATTACGGAGCTGATTCGAGAGAACAAGCTTCAGCAGTATGTGAGGAAACCACAGAATCTTGATCTACCCACAACGTCCTAGGCCCTTAAAGATCGAGGGAATCAAGAATGAACTAGCGAAGAGGGACCTAGATGGACTGACTAGAGACCCATCAATGGAACAATACCTAGAGGACTGCATCCCGCGCAGAAGAGTTGTGGAGAAATGGAGCGATGTGTGAGCACACTAAAGCACGCTTCGGAAGATTCATGCTTTACGATAGAAGATGAAATCCTTGCTAAGCAGCAGAGAAACTTGAATGATGACATAGTATTCCAAAATCAAGACACCGAAGGTGTTGGTGATAAAATTGACCACCAATACCCAATTATATGTGAAAGCACCAATATCCAATCACATATCACAGATAGTATATGATGTAGAGAATATATTATGAAGAATAATCAAATTAAAATGAAAGAAAGTAAAAGAGACAAGATTTACAGTGGTTTGACTAACTCCAGTCTACTTCCACTCTAGAATAATCCTTTTATTATACTGAAATTTGATTACACTTACAACTCAAAATTACAGAACAAAAAGAGCAGAGTCTCCCCTAGGTAGAAGATGAAGAGAAGAAGAATCTAGGTCCTTTTTACGAAGCCAAGCTTGCTGTATTTATAGGTGAAACTTTGGCTACAGGGTCTCCCACCTACATGGGTCCACCATAACGATCGGCAAGCTCAATTCGTCCATAAAAAATGATCGACATAATCATACCAATCATGTTTCCTCAATCAAAATCAATGTCGATCGCTTCTAGTGAGTCCTTCATGTCGATCCCCCTTTTTCCATCATGTCGCACTAATCTATCTCCTTTCAACGTCCTATACCGACCCATACTCCACGAAGTATTCCCATCCATCTCCTCTATGAAGATATGCTGAACCCTCCTGATCTATTGTAGCTGACCATTCCTCACGTATTCCTCAATGATATCATTCAAATGCCCACAGTCATTTGTATTGTGCCCATCCAGCTCGTGGAATAGGTAATGCTTTCCTAATGCCCGCCCACGTTCGGAGGGTTCCCTTTTCGCCGGCCTTCAATACTGAAGGCTTCCTCTAGTATCTAAGTAAATACTTTCCAAAAATTTGGTCAAATCCGTGTAAGAAGATAATTTTGGTTCTCTCCATTGCCTTTTCGACATATTATTGCCGTCATTTTTTTCCGTTTGCCTTTGTCATTCCTATTTACATCTCCTGATGATCCTCCACTCTACACAGCATTCACCTCCGGTTCGTTAGCTCATGCGTCTTCTTGTCGTAGGAACCTCTCTAATTCATGGTAAAACTCTCCTAGATCCATAGGTGGATCTCGTGCTAGCGAATCCTTGAACTCTGTGCTATCAGCAATTCCAAATAAAGCCGCCATTAAAACTGTGGATGGATCCGGACGATCCACTGATGCTGCTGCAACATTAAACCATGTTAGAAAACTCCTCAGGGATTCTTCAGTCCTCTATTTCAGTGTAGCCAAACTCATCATATTTTTTGGTCACGAGATGTGAACCCTAAACTGTCTCACAAACCCTTCGATCAATTCTATCCACATGCCTATAGAGCCGCTTTCCAACCGTCTAAACCATAGTGCTGCTATACCCGTCAAATCTAAAGGGAAGCATCGTGCCATGACCTCCTTCGATGCGCCCAGTACTTCCGTGTGCCTCATGTACCTTGTTAGATGAATAGCGGGATTTGTTCTTCCATCATATGTCTCCAGCATTGGTAGTTTGAATTCCAGTGGATTCCAATCTTGCCCGATCCTAGAAGTGAAGGGGCTCTTATTTACATCTTTCAAATCTCTATTTACCAATCCTCTTCTCATAGCCCGTCTGATCATTTCCACCAACCTATCTTGTCATCAAGTGGTAGACTTTGTCTATTGTCTCCAACTTGCCCCTCGAGTCCGCGAGGGAATCTTGAAATTTGCTCTTTTGGACGGGCACCTATATCTTGATCAATGCCAAACTATACAATACCACCTGGTATCTGCCTGGAGTGGAGCCAATATAACCCAGGGGCTTGCCCTCAAGTGTGGAATGATCGGTACCGATCATTCTATAACGATCGGCTATGGTATGGCCGATCGTTCCCGGTTGGTCAGGGGCTTCTCCCAATGGCTCCACTCTATCTCGCATCATGTCTGCTTCGTTTCCTTTGTTTGATTCTGGACTTCCTCAACACCTGCTGCTCTAACTCCATGATCCACATTTTTAGTACTTACCGCTACTCTATTCCCTTAGTTTTGCACTCTAGCTTGTCCAATCTGTCGGAGTAGGCTCTGCATCATTTCCTCCCTTCTCTTCAACATCCTTCCCGCATAGCATCCATCATTGTTTCCATCTCGTCTCTAGTAATGAAGATTAAGGTCTGGTTAGCTCCTGAGGAAGCCTCCTGACTTCCTTTATGATAGCTCATGTATGTTCCCTATATCCATGTTGATTGCCTAGCCATCGCTTCCTAAGTCTAAGTTCCCAAGCTTTCAAATCCGAGATCCTAATTTCCAAATTCCTGAGTGCAAGCTTTCTCAATGAAAGCACCAAAATATTGTTGGCGATAAAATTGACCACCAACACCCAATTATACATGAAAGTACCAATATCTAGTCACAAATCATAGGTAATATATGATGTAGAGAGTATAGTATGAAGAATAATCAAATTAAAATGAAAGCAAGTAAAAGAGACAAGATTTATAGTGGTTCGGCTAACTCCGGCCTACTTCCACTCCGGAACAATCATTTTTATTATACTGAAATTTGATTGCAGTTACAACCCAAAATTTGGAAACAAAAATGGTAATATCCCCTAGGTAGAAGATGAAGAGAAGCAAAATCCAGGTCCTTTTTCGAAGCCAAACCTGTTGTATTTATAGGTGAACTTAAGCTACAAGGTCTTCTCACCTACATGGGCCCACCATAACAACCGGCAAGCCTAATTCATCCATAAATGACGATCGGCATAGTCATACTGATCGTTTTTCCTCCGTCCAAATCAATGCCGATCGCTTCTGGTGAGTCCTTCATGATGGTCCCCCTTTTTCCATCATGTCACGCCGATCTCCTTTCAACATCCCATACCATCCCATCCTCCGCGAAGTATGCTGATCCATCTCCCCCATGAATATATACCGAACCCTCCTGATCCACGAAAGTATGACGATCCCTCTAAGCATGCCTACCCTTGGCACTTAGGGTACTTCTACGATCCTTAAAGCTTTAAGGTATTATGCCAATCCATCCTCTGCTACGAAAATATGTCGATCCATACGATATTGGTCCAAGCTTTGCCAATGCCTTATGCTTAGAGTGTAATGCCGATCCACAGAATACCACCCATGTCACGCCGAACCTTATTTTGTCGATCCATTCTCCTTTGTCGGTCCATGTTATGCTGATTCCTCCTATGTCGATCCATATTACACCGATCCCTTCTATTTTCTAGACCACTTAAGTATATCGATCCATTGGTTGTGCAAACATATCGATCCCTCAGCTTTTATCTATACCAAACCGTTTCTTCATGAATTTTTCGTATACCGGTCCTTCTTATGTCAAACCCTTGTATGCCGATCCATATTACACCAAACCCTCTTATGCCGATCCCTATACCTACACATTAGAGCACATTTATCCATACCAAGAAGTAAACTATGCCGAACCCTCCATGCCGATGCTTCTCTTATACGACCCCTCCATCTTGCCAAGCTAGTGGAGCATGGCGATCCATCCAGAATCGACCGTGTCGATCCTTCCTTTTCCATGCCAATATTCATATTTCAAGCACCCTACACCATTTATCCATAGACTACATTTAATGCTGGATGCATATTATATCTGTAGTTGATTATCCATCCATCCATTTAAGCCAAATCAATGATATCCTAGCCTTAATAACCGTGAAGTCTATTGGGTTAATCCGCCTGTATACTATCTTGACAGAAGGCAGGTTAACAGAAGGGATAGAGACTCCAATTCTCGACCCCATGGTCATTACAGTAGTAATTGGACTTGCTATGGTCCAATGAGTGTTAGTAGTTAGTAAAAGTTCTATGAACATCCTTTTCAAATGCACCTTTGGTCATATGAAGATCAGTTTGAAAGGCGTATTTGCTTGCCGAACAAAGATCTAGGGATTCACCAGTGAACCCAAACAACCTTTCGAAACAATTAGTTTACCTATCGAACTTGGACAAGGCGACGAAAGAGTCACCCCCATCCAAACCTTTATGATCGTGGATGAAATATCCACCTACAATGCTTTCATAGGTCGGCCTGCCCTAGCAGATTTTAGGATTGATTTAGCCTAGTAGTGTCCAACCAAGAAATTCTTGACAGAGAATGGAGTTAAAATGATCAAAAGAGTCCAAAGCGTCGACGGAGAATGCTACATCGTAGAGCTATGTGAATCTTAAAGAAGGGAAAAAGGAAAGAATAGGGGAAAAACTCTCCACATTTGTGAACCTTTCGCATAGCAATTACATAACCACCCCTAGCTTGGGGCCATAGCTTATTCGATAAGGCTTTGGACCCTAGAAAGAAGAGTTCAAGGGAGGAACAAGCAACACCAGCAGAATTGTTGGTGTTTGTCCCAGTCGATATGGATGACCTAACACAGGTCCTAAAGATTGGATCGCATCTTGGAAACAAGATGCGACTGGAACTCACCAAATTTCTTTGTGCCTACCTGGATGTATTCAATTGGGAACATTTCATACGTGTGGGTTTTCGCCGGATAGTGCATGCCACACACTTAATACTGATCCTAAGTACATACTAGTGAAGCTGAAGAGACGCGGCCTAGGACCTAAATGGTCTAACGCGCTAAGGGAAGAAGTAGATAACCTGATGGCGAATGCTTTTATCCATGATGCAACATATCCTGAATGGGTATCCAACCCAGTCTTGGTCAAGAAGTCCAACGAGAAATGGTGGACCTGTATCGGCTATTTGGATCTAAACAAAGCTTGCCCAAAAAATAGCTTTCCTCTGCTTAAAATCGATCAGATAGTGGACGGGATGACTGGAGATGAACTGCTATCATTTATAGATGCTTACTCGAGGTACAACCAGATCATGATGCACGAACGCGATTAGGAAAATACCAGTTTCCTTACGATCTAGGACTATACTGCAATAAAGTGATGCTATTTGGATTAAATAATGCTAGTGCAACCTACCAATGACTAGTGAACGCCATGTTTAAACATCGGGTTGGGAAGACTATGGATGTTTATGTAGATGATATGTTGGTTTAATCGAACATAACTGCAAATCACCTGGAAAACCTCGTTGGGATGTTTGAAATACTCCGCAAATATGGAATAAAGCCCAATCCACTTAAGTGTCACTTTAGGGTAGCTTCTAGAAACTTTTTGGGTTCATCGTAAGCGCTAGAGGTATCGAAGCAAATCCTGAACAAGTTACTGCTTTACCGAAAGTCGAGGCCTTGAGGAACATGAAAGATTTACAAAGCTTGAATGGAAAGGTCATAGCGCTCAACCGATTCATCTCAAAAACAACCGACAAATATATACCATTTTTTAACATGCTAAAGAAAAGAAAGAAGAACTTCGAATGGAATCAAGCTTGTCAAACTGCGTTCGAAGAGTTGCTGCGACATATGGAAACCCCGCCAATCCTGTCCAAGCTGGTAGACGAAGAAGATTTGTACATCTACTTAGCGGTATCGCTATATGTATTGAGTGCCATCCTCATACGAAAAGAAGCTAAGATCTATGACCCATATATTAATCAATAAACGGTTCATTGGAGCAGAAAAGAACTATCCAAAATTAGAAAAACTGGCGTATTGCCTCTTGATCACACCCAGGAAGTTACGTCTGTATCTAGGCACACCCGATCAAAGCTGACTGATCAACCCTTGAAGCAAGTATTATATCTCCCCAAGACCTCTGAACGGCTTATCCAATGGAACATCGAATTAATTTAGTATGAAATCACATACCATCCTTGAAAGGCGATCAACTGGAAGGTGCTTGCAGATTTCATTACCTAGTTTACAATACGAGATGACAAGGAAGATATGACTCTAGAAGTGGAGACACATTGGAAGTTGTTCGTCGATGGTTCATCTCCAACTTCTGCTCGGGAGAAGGATAGTGTTGAGATTCCCGAAGGATGATCCATTTACTATTCCATATGCTTGGAATTCCTAGCAAAAATGATGAGGCAGAATCAAAGCATTGATAATAGGGATGAAAGTTGTGAAGTAACCTGGGATAAAGTCCATACAGATCTATAATGACCCTTAGCTAGTCGTCTGTCTGGTGAAAGGCGAATACCAAGCTCGGAGGGAGAACCTTCCCCTGTAACTATCTAAAGTGCAGGAACTACTAAACGACATTGAGCATTATACCATAACTCATATCCCAAGGGAACATGACATAAAGGTGGATTATTTAGCCAAACTTGCCAGTTTCAGAGAAGCTCAGTCATTAGGGGTAGTCCCGGTTGAAACCATGACCATTCCAAGCATAAGCGAAATGGATATTGATTGGATTTTTGAGACAACCAAAGAACCGGAGACATGGATGATGCCTATCAAGGATTATTTTCTCGTAGGAACCCTCCCTGTAGATAGGAATTAGTGGAAAAAGCTTCTCTTAAAGGCATCGTGATTCACAATACAGGATGGGATGCTCTATCGAAGGTGATTCTTTACCCTCTTGCTCTGAAGGGTGACCAACGATGAAGCTCGAAGGATCCTAAAAGAAGTCCATGAAGACGACTGTGGAGATCATACTAGGGGAACCCTTGTAAAGAAAGTTCTCTGGTTTGGGTACTTTTGGCCTACAACAAATAGCCATGCAGCAGATTGCGCAAGACGATAAGATCAATGCTAAAGATTCAGCAAGGTCACAAAAACTCCCTCGATGGAGCTAACATAGACGATCAACTCATGGCCATTCGCAATTTAGGGTATCAGCCTGATTGGTGTATTACCACTAGCTAACGGAGCAGCCATATATGTCATCTTTGATGTTGACTATTTCACCAAATGGGCCGAAATAGAACCGCTGGCCACTATTACCACAAAGACCGTTATTGACTTTGCCACTAAAAACATTATTTGCTGGTTTGGTGCGCCATAAAAAATCATCACGGATAACATAACTCAGTTCGAAAGTGCTGAGTTCAGAGACTTTTGCAAACGCTTCGAATCGAGAAAAGCTTTTCTGCTGTCACACACCCGTAAGAAAACAAGCAAGTGGAAGTAGTAAACAAGATCATTAAGTCTACCATCAAAAAGCAGCTAACTAAAGCAAAAGAAAATTGGGTCGATGTGCTTCCACTCGGACTATGAGCTTACAACACAACGTGAAAATATGCAACTGGGCACTATCCATCCGCCCTAGCATATGGTTCAGAAGCAATAATCCTAGTAGAGTTAAAAGTCCTTTCTCATCGAAGGCAAAACTTTGATCAAAGGAAGAAAAAGCAGCTCTTACTTGAGTCTCTTGATATGGTCGATGAGTAGAGGGAAGAAGCCAAATTAAGGACCGCTGCTCAACAGAAAAGGGTCACAGGGTACTTCGACTCCAAAGTTCATAACCATACCTTCGAAGTGGGAGCCGTTGTCATCAAGAGGGTCAACCCTGTACTAGAAGCATTCCAACCAAATTAGGAAGGACCCTATATGATTAGTCAGAAGCTAGGGGATGGCATATACAAGCTAACAACTGTTGATGGAGCCAAATTCCCCCAGCATGGAACAGTGAATTACCGCGTCCTTACTTTATTTGAGGCTATCTTATGTATTTCCTATTTTTGGCAAATAATCCATCCTAGAATACTAGAGACATTTTAAATAGGCAAAACTTGCCCAACTTTCATTAATAAGATTGCTTTGCTTTCTAAAACAATAAAATTGATTTTAGAAAAGTAACATGCTAATTCAACAGGGTAAAATCAACTCAAAACCATCCCGATCGCTACTTGAGATAGTGGAACCATGCTCAAGTACACCCCATCGACCCCCTAGGTCAATGTAAGCAAATCGACTGAAACCGTTGGATCGACGAAACTCAATCCTCGCGTTTTAAAAACCAGTGTTGCTCCAGCAACACTAGGAAGGCCCCAATCAAAGCTGCGCACCTCCATAAACCATGCATTTCTTCCTGGGTGATGGAACAACACTCTCGAAATTGGGAAAACTCGTGTTGTCCGAAGATTGGTAAAGCCAAGAAATTCCAAACTGTTCCTGATCAACTGGTTATATCAATCCCAAAAGCCACGCGTCCCGTAAGCCGTGCGTACTCCTAAAATCCACCCATCTTGTAAGCCACACATACTTTTAAAAGCCACACATTTCTTAGGGCACACTCTTAAGTATCGGTATTGTCCTGACAATGCCGAGAAACTTGTCTATTGTAGGGCTAACAAGAATCAATCCCCTACCACTATCAGGAGCAATAGGCATGAATCTAGCAAAGTTGCACTACTATGAATCGAAAAAGAATTCTGATTATTGACCGATTTCATCTCTGGAATCGAGATGCTCAAATCACAAGTTATCGAAGATAGGAACCACAAAATAGACTCGGTTACAAACATCCGAAGAATCACATGGATCAACTAGTCATTTGTCAAGTGTTTGAATTAAACAACCATATGAATAGAGGGGCGCACACACCAATACTCGACTAAAAAGCCAAGCAATTCACAGTTCTGTTACTCCAAACAAAGAATTTTAGGCGGTAATTACAGGTTTAGATAAAATAATAATAAATAAAATTGGCATAAGTGGATGAAACATGAATAATTAGACAAACAAAGTTATAATCAAAATGTCAACATTGCATTACTTATAACATTTAATGTACAAAATCAAATTATGGGGGCCGTACCCACACAATATCGACTAATAAAATGAAAAATACAGAGGCTACAATTGCAAACTCCGTACTTGTACAAAACATATATCAAACAAATCAAAATGTCCCAATATCTGGCTCCATAGTTACTCGGGACTGTCAATGTTTCTTTGCACATTCCCTTTCCCACGTTTGGTCAGAATTTTCTTCTTCTTCTAAGTATCCCTACCAGGAGTCATATTATTGCTTGAAATATCAACTATCTCCTCCATGCCAGCATCTCCTCCCTGTTCTTTGACCTTCTCGAACGACTTCCTCTAATACTTGTGTTTCTGGGACTTGCAGAAGCTCCTTGAAGACTTTCTCTCCTCAATCTTTTCCTTCTTAACGGCCATCGTCTACTGTTCAGTTTTACTTATCCGGCCAGTTTGGTCTTCCTGCTCGCAAGCTTCAGCTGCTGTGAAATCACCCTCCAAAGATACGAAAGGGTCTTCCAGACCGTGCAACACAATAATCTTCTCGGATATCGACACTAGTTGTGAGCCAGGCACGGGTGCAACAATCGAAGCGCTATAGAAAAAAGCATCGAAGCAGTGAAAATAGCAGCAGGCCCAGGGACCGAAGAGATTGGCAGGTCAGTAGATAAAGAAGACGGACCCACAAGATCAAAAATGAAAGCATTCAATTCATCTTGTTCTTGTGGAGTGAGCTGAAAATTCTAAAACTCAGGGGAAACAAGAAGGTTATCTGCATTAAAAGAGTGGCCAAGAATTTCAATCTCATACTCCCCACCTTATCCTTCTTTGGCTGGCTACAAAATCTTTGGAGAAGTTCCGGGATCACCCGAGGTTTTCGAGACAGCTGCCGAAGGGGTAGACAATAAGGTAGTATCGGCTGAACTCGAAATAGTTCCTAACTGGTTATGAGGTTGTTTTAATGATTCGCCAAGCTCGAAAATGAAAGGCTCTGATAGTGCTTTAGTAGTCGTAGTTGTAGCAGCATCGGTGACCTCTTGTTTCCTTTCAATTCGAATGATCTCCTGAACCTCTACTAAAGCCTTCTTCGAATCTTCATTGAGATATGCATCCTCCATCCCTTGATCGATGTATATATCCCCTTTCTCTTAAAAATAGGCCAGAACATCTTCCCAAATCACAGCTAGCGTACACGAGAATTTAGGGCCTAAATAGACGAGTCGCCCCTGATGAAGCAAGAAGTTAAGATAGAAATTCAAGATGGTGTCATCCATCTTCTCCATTTTCCTTTCGAAAGTATCCTGTAACTCCAAGTAGTCCGCTATCATGGCAGCCTTCTCAACTTCAACTTGGTACTTCTCAACGTTAAGCTACATGACTCTTTCTTGGAGTGAAGCAATCATTTGGGTCTGATCAGAAACGGTCTTCTCACGAGATTCCATCATTCCCGCATAATCAGCAATTGTCTTTTATAGACTTCGATGGCTTCGTTATGACCAGTCGTAGTTTTCTTTTGAGCTTCGATGATCTCATCATAGGCTTTAAGCTCCACATTCATCTTAACCTCATCTGTAAGGGCCTTTTTGATTTCGTCTCGAAACATGATTTCTATTTTTGTATGGGCCTCTTTCAATTCCTTCAGCAAGCTGGCATTGTCGTTACTCTTTCAGAGTGCAACATCCCTCTCTTTTGTCAATTGCTCAATTTTGGCGTTGCGTTATTGTCCTCTCATAATCGTCCTTTTCTGACTCCGAGGAAAGGATCTCTCGGTAGTTGTTACTATTGATGTCTGCCAATTGCTTGCATAAATTTTCCATCCTTCAGCTTGATCAAATTGCTTTGAATTGCTTAGAGATAGGGAATATAAGAATCATTACGGATTGGGCGCAGGTCGCGATCAAATTTAACTCCCTTTAGAAACCATCTGGGGAGTGCAACTTCAAGTTTAGGGGGACTGGATGGGAGAATATAAGCCGGCCTCCTACGAGGATGAGAAGAACCAAAAACAGGCCCTACATGAGTTGATGAAGTCTGGGATGAAGGTGAAGCTTGAATAGTGGAAGCCAAAACTTCAATTCCAACAGAGACTGGAACCAGGAAAAATGCTTGGTGCTCCGAGGGATGAGAACCGCGATCTACCTTCGACTTCTTGGATTCTCTTCTCGGTCGTTAGGAGTTTTTCTCTTCTCATAATTACTCATGTAAACTCTACCCCATTTTCTTTTTTCCCGATGACATACTTTGGCTTCCAAATCTTTCCTCCTTCTCCACTCTTCCTTGGTTTCTCTGGGCTGAAGGCGGCTTGAAGACCATCTTGACCAACATTGTGCATCAATAAATTATTAAGGTCCTCGTAAAGTCCATAGCCTCTCATAGTACCTGATATAAAAAATAAATAAAAAACTTCAGCAATAGAAAACGAACCTATATAATACACATGTTAGTGAACGTGACCCTAGTGAAATGTGTGACATGTCATGGGCGGCCTAAAAAGACTTCACAAACTAGATCGGGAGGTCACCACAGTGGGAATTGAGCAAACTCAAGACAGAGCATGACCAGGCGAGAAGACAATCCCTCGAACTTGAAATCTTCTCTCATGAGTTCATCGATATATACATAAACGTTTCTCAAATCCCCAAAGTAAATATCGATTTCCTTAAATGGAGAACCATGAAGTCGACCGTCTGTTTGGGAGCATCTTTAGCATGAATCTCTTGGGGAGGTGAATTTGGGAGAATGAGACTCATTCCTCGAGTTTCATTACATGATTCAAAGTTTCCATCACCAGAACTTGCATCGAATTCATCATCACTAGAGGAGGAATCATAATTGCAATTGTTCTCAGTTTCACCCTCTTCCTTTTTCGTTGTTACTATGCATTTCCCTCGTGCTGCTTGAATTCTTCTTCTGCCTCCTCCGGAATTGGGGGCACCCAAAGCGGGTAGTTGTTTTCGGTCGTAACACCTCTTCTATCATGAATTTCTTTGGTTGGCCGGCCAGACGGACCTTCTCCTTCTGGGAGGTTGCACTCTTCAGAGCCATGTAATGAAGAAGTGGAGCATGTTTGAATTCTGGAACGGGAAGAAGAAGGAACTTCAATGGCTACAACAAATCTCCCAAAATGCAATAAGTCGTACCGAAGAAAATTCTCCTCTGTTAGTAAAAACTTGATCGATCTCATTTTGACATCTATGACCATCCAAACATGGAAAATTGGATCGGGTGATGGAACTCTGTTCGATTTCGAAATGACTACAAGGAGTATTCAGTCTTTCAAAAATCCCACAGCGATGTATTACATCTCCATGAGTAAAAGAGAGGATTTACCCCTCGTCATCAAAAGACGATTAAATCCCTCAGGGCACCTAATGAAAAAATATTGGGTCTTGAATTTGGATAAGTTACTTTTAAGTTGCAACAGGATTATACAATTTCTTTTAGCCTCGATGACCTCGAGGGATAGACTTTCGTCTCTCTTTGAATGAGACAAGGTATCTCAACTCATCAAAATTTAGGGCATGATTGAGTGTCCATATAAATAAGCCGTGAAGGAAAGTCAGGATCGCGTATCCATTAGATTGAATCTGAAATGGAGCAATTCTTATGTTTAGAAGAGTTTCACTCAAGAAGTGATTGAAGGGGGGCACTACCATGTTTAAGCATATATACCGATGGCAAGCGGTGTACTCCAAAGGTGGCACATGTGCAAACTCATTTTTTAATGGAAGTATACGTCACCATCTGAAATTCCATGTTGTAAACCAATGCTATGCAAAACTTTAGCAGAGATTATAGAGGAAGCTCACTCCGGAGGATTGAGTAGAACACAAAAATTTGGCCGAGTTCTATTTACAACCTGACCAACCGGGACCAATTGATCGTATTCAGCTGTCGGTATTGAAGAAGTTGGCGCTTCTGAAATCGTTTGTGAAGGCGCAATTGATGATGATTCGGCTTCTAAGAGTTTCGGACTTCCTCCACTGGATTTACAACAGGATGACCAGTGCTTCATTCTATATAACAAAACTTATACCTAATGCGGTCAGGTAATTCTAGTTTTAACTAAAAGTTCCCCTACAATTAATACTTGAACTTTGAAAAATTATTGACTCATGCCGACACATCAGGTTCTAAATGTTGACTAGGGCAAGTGCAGTGTGTTATCTGTATGGTATGGGCTCGGTGTCCTGAACACTACAAACGCTCTATCCTGTGTAGATAGTTCACTCGCAGTGAATAAAGAAAAGAGCTTTTTGTATCATTCATTACAGTTATTTCTCCTATAATTACCCGTTATCGACCAATGATTGATAACGAATCCACTGTCCAAAGCGACACAGAAAGCTCTTTCTATTACAGATATATCGGCTGTGCAATGACAAGACCAATCCAAAGTGAGCAACTGTAGATCAATGGGTCTGAATTAAACATTGAATTCTCGGCATAAGTCGATTTCAGTTTCCTCGAAAGGGATAACATCATGTGCTGCATATAAGACGCTACCCTAAGCTATTATCACCTCTTAGAAAAACCAAAATCAATGCCGGATTAACAGTGTAACTCGGTGAAAGTTAATTCTGACTCTATGGACGAAGATAGCAAAACATGTCAAGCATTAGAGCAAAACTAGGACTTCGTTCTATGAAGAATTCAAGACTCGATTTACTATCTTTTTCCATAAAATCGCAATCAACCCGAATTCTCAATTGCATCCGTCACCAACACAACTTCATCGCCAAATCACTAAATAAACGTCAAAATGCATGTCACCCACCTCAAGTCAAAAGAAGAATGCGGTCAATCTCAAGTTGTTGGCAATCCAAGGTAAACAAGGTCGAGGGTGATCCAGGTGAATAAGATCATTAGGGATCCAAGTGCTAGCGATTTAGGATCTAGGGGCTAGCTCAAGGTGATAGCGAAGGCAAGGGGTCAGAGGCAAAAAGCTACGGTGATGAAACTCGATAAAGGCTATGGCGTAAATTGAGCTAGGGTTCGTCAAAATATTGGATTGGTTCATAAAGAAAGATAGCTCGGTTCTCAAAGGAAAGAATGAAAAGAAAGAAGGTAAGCCCTAGCACAGTTAAATAGGAGAAAACTCTAAAAAAAATTGTTAAGTCCTTGGATCGCTAGCGATCTATGGACTATGGATCGCTAACAATCCATCAAATTGCAACCAATTTTCTCCAAAACTTGCGAAGCATGATCCACATGTTATTTGAAAGCATCATGAAAGTTGACCTTGCAGTCCTTTGAATGCATCCCTCTTATGACATCTACGGCATGTCACACTTCCCTTCTTAATCTTTCCCTTAGCCTTCTTGTCTACCCAAATTCCTCCTTTCTGAGCTCTACCCCAATTTTGCGCCTGTCCCACCTTCTACTTCTCCTCATTACTAGCAGACTACAGCAGTTCCATTTCAACTGTTATCTCATAAGTGGCGCTTGCGGGTACTTAGGTCAAAAGTTGCTCTCTAAGTGGAGAATTTAGGCCTTTAGCGAACTTCATAGCCTTCTTTATGGGTTGTCAATCAAACTTAACCCGAACTTATCTAGCTCTATGAACTTACTGATATACTCCTCCAACATTGAGTCTCCTTGCCTAAGTTGTATAAAATCCTCTAATTGTAAACTTACTTAAGCCCTATATGTGAATAGTGACTCAAAGTGAGTTCTGAATTCGGCCTAAATTATTCCTTTCTCAGCACTCTACTGAACCACTATAGCCCACCAATTTATCACCTGCCCTTTCAGATACTATACAAACATCCTCCTCTTGATCTGGTCTTCCCATCCAAGTTCCTAAACACATATGCTCACAGTCATTAATTCAAGATTTCGTTTCCATAAAACCTTTAGCTCCCATGTACACCCATCTTCCCATATTTTGGAAGTATTTGTACATTTTAAGGAAGTCCAGTGGGCAAGATGCTACTCCATCAAGCAGAGCAATGGGTGTTGCTAGTGCATCTTGCTAAGGAATGGGATCTTGCCCTACATGCCTCAGGTATTGCTTGAACCATTCTAACATCCTCGGAATTGTGGGTATTCTTGGGTGGAGGGTTGCCTAGACTAAGAGGAATGGTTTTCAGCCATAATCAGCTACCTATAGGATTAAAATTTTAGTCGTAACTTCTTAATATAGTAATGTTCATTGAAATAAAAGGTTTTCCTAGTGTGTTCACTAATGTTCAAATAAGTATATATATGGTAGGGTTTTGAAAAATACTTTCAAAAATAATAAGTATGCACTCTTATGTATACTTATCCCCATTGATCGGGTAACCTAAGCTTTGATACCAAATGTAACAACCCACCTTAAAGCAGGCATAATTTTCAACCCAATAAAAGCCCATCGAACCTTAGGCTCATTCCAAAGCAAGCCGTTGGTTTGTAAAATTGATACAATGAACAATATATAGAGCTATTTATCTATGCTATCAGAATCTCACAGCAGAAAGGATAAAATACAATATCGAAAATAATTACCTATTTCATAAAAATTCAAATCTCAGAAAATATAACATATACCTCAAATACCTAAAGTATAATATCCTAAAATAACATGTCCGAAAATGGGTACATCAAAATATATCAAAAACATAAATAAATAGATAACCGCTATAAATCATTGTCTCCGCCTTCATCCTCTCAATCGCCATTGTCTCCCTTAACATGTGTGTTGTAATAAGGAGGAGGTAAAAACAATAATGTCCGGCGAATGAAAATTTCAAATCTTTCCATAATAATTTTTGGGCACTATCGTTTAGATAAATAATATGTCTTGGGCATCATATACTATAGCTACAAAGAATACCTCCAACTATAAGTTTGAAGGCTCTTCTAGTCCAACTCTATAACATACCTTCAACTGTAATCCAAAGGGCCTTTCCCATCCTATGCAACTACCGTCAATCATGTCCTAATAATGTGAGAGAAAGTACCGAGTCACTTAATACCTCTCCAATGGGAATTGGGAAAACTTTGACAATTTAATACCTATATCCTAGGCAGATCTGCACCATTTAATACCTAATCTAAGGCAGACCCTTCTTTGGTACTCCCTAACTGACAATGTATGAAATCTAATTAGGCCAGCTGATTCTTCTTTATGGGAAAAGGTGGACCCTACAATAGCCACTTAATACCTTGACCCAAAGCGGAACCCTCCCAAGATTCCCAACTAATGCACCTAAATTATAATCTCGACCATCAAATACTTCTTAAGTGGAAAGGAGATGGACCTTATAACAGCCACTTAATACTCCTGACCCAGAAGCGGGCTCTACATCATATTACCCAAAACCCAAAATGTGACGTCTTACATGAGCCCGATTAATCGTAGATATTGGTAGCCTTATTAGTTGGCCAGACTTATCCTATAGAATTGGGACCAATCTCACGTCCGTTATGGGTACTTATTTTAGGCGATATGTCACATCAGTCCCGTAGTTACACTGTTGGTAACCAGATTAGCTGGACAGACTTCTGTGTGCTTTTGACTAACCCGCATTCCTAAAGCTTAATCAAATTTCCTCTCTCTTATAATGTACTACCAGATATATACCTTACCACATCACGCATTAAGGCCTTATAAGGAAAACTCCTTACTACGCCTTCAATTATGGATAAATTTTCATAATTATCTCAACTTCTTTTCAAAAGGGTTTAATGATAATTACTAACCTATTTATACTACGCGATTAATATGTTATTAATTATACATTATTAATATGTTTACATGCTAATATACTTAAACATATGTAATTTAGAATAGCTAAATATTCCTAAGAATGCGAAGATTTTCGCATCATATATTAATTGTTTAAAAGTCAAGATTTCAATTCATACAATTATAATTCCATACAATAACTTGCGAATTAGCTAACATCCTTAGCAAGCAATAGACTTGCATTATAAAATATAATCAAATACCAAGCTTATTCTATATTAATATTGTAGAATCAACTCCTCTATTTTAGGAATAAAACTTACAATTTAAACCCTTTATATTCTATTCAACATTTACATATACAATGAAAAAGTGATTGATATTTAAATTACATAAATAGGTAGTCCAAACTACCTATAGGAGAATTCATACTTTACGCACCATTTCCTAACTTATTTTCTTTTTAGAATCCTTTATCACCATAAAAAAGAAAAGTTGGAAGTGTAGTAGAATATAAAATATTCGAATTGTAGTAAAAAAATTCTACTATTTCAATATAAAATAATTGAGATTCCAACAAACATAAGAATTGAAATTTTTTTTGGGGGTTTAATTTTAGGGTTTCATAAACAAATTTTATCAATGCATAAAACAAATCCAAAGTTCTACTATACAGATACTAAAATGTGAAAAACTAAGATTTTGACTCACGGATATATTGCCAGCTTTCTTCTAAATTTGATTCACATCTGCTCCTAATTTCTCCTTTAGATCTCTTCATTCTTTTGGAAATATACAACAATTAGATTGTATATAAATTAAATTCAAAATTTAGGGATTAGGGAAGAATAAAATAAAAGGAATATAGTTGGTGTAGTAGGTATCTTAACTCCAAGTTCATATAATAAATTTTGAATCCATGTGAGTTCACATATAGTAGGAGTTACATCTCTTTATGCAGCTTTCGTTGAAGATCTTGCCATCATTTTTAATTTTTAAGAGGATACCTCCAAGGTACACAATATATGTGAATATTGATCATCATAATCACCGGCCCAATCTACATCACTAAAAGCATACAATTTTCAGATTATTAAAATGTTTTAAATGCAACCCCAAATATAATGTATGTTTATGACATCAAAGAAGTCATTTTGCAACTAACCAATGTAGTTCAGATGGCTTTTGCACAAATTATGATAATTTATTTATGGAAAATACAATGTCAGATCTTGTAATGGAAAGATATTAAAGAGCACCAGTCACTTTTCTATAGTTAGAGGCATCTATTTATGAGGATGCATCATAAGACAAAGTTTTTCAGCAGTAGACAATAGCATGCTAAGTTCTTTGACCCTAACATACTTTTACGAGCTAGTCCATCTTGAATATATTTATGCTGGGCAAGAGGAAGTACTTGAGGAGTTAGTAGAACTTCAACATCTAAAAATAGTGTAAATTTCTAAGATCTTTTAGAGAGAAATTACTTGAAAGTGCTTTAAAAAATTGTTGGCAAAATGATTTATCATCTCTAGTAAGCAAAAAATTATTAACATAAATAAGAAAAAATGCGGTTATTCTATTTTGAGAATAAATGAAAAGTAAAGGATCAGACTTGAATTAATGGAACTAGAATTGTATCACAAAGTTACTAAGAGACCGAGATCTGGCTCTTGGAGCTTGTTTTAAACCATAAATCTTACTTCAAATGAAAAACATAGGAAGGAAATGATGTATTCACAAAACCTAGAGGTTTCTACATATGCACTTGTTTTGATATATTATACCATGTAGAAATGCATTATCAACATCTGTTGATTAATTTTCCATCCCATATGCAATGTGAAGCAAAGAACAACCAGAATTGTTGTTGGTTTACTAACATGACTAAATGTCTCACTATAATTAATACCAGGTCTTTTAAGGCTATTAATGGATGCATGAAAAATCCAAAATCCATTTGCATCCATATCTAAAAAACGGACAAATATCTTACAACTAAAAAATGTATATAGATGAGGGTACGAAGGCATCTACATTTAAAAATTACCTATCCATTTTTTATCATATAGTTTATTCTATGTCTATTTTACTACAATGAAAACTATGTATGTATTATTTAATTAATTTCATATTCTATATTATATGCATATAATGCATATTAACTGCTCAAAACTATTTATTATCATCATATTTGTTGATTTCACATACTTTTATAATTAATGGGACTAAAAATATTTATGTCAAACCAAAATTTACTATTTATGATTCTAGATTTTATCGATCATTAGAGGATGAGATAATTATCCGATATCCATCTATATCCGTGGATGCACATATCCAATATTCAAAAATGATTTCGAATATGGATGTGGATATGACACTATCTACATCTTAAAATATCAGTTGATAGGCCTAAGGCCTTTAGTGAGAACCTTTTACAATTAGTCGAGCTTTATATTGTGAAATGTCACCGCCAAGATTTCTTTTTATTGAAATGCCCATTTACGCCCAACTATATTTTGATTTGATATAGGAGGGACAAGTTGTAGGTTCCATTTTCTAAAAGAGCATTAAATTCATTGGACATACCTCTATGACATTTAGGATCCCATATTGCTAAAGATACATATGTTGGTTCTAAAGTGGGAGCTATAGGATATTTGTTTGTAGAATACGCTTTTCAGTTTTTGATTATTTTTTTTTGATATCTAGTAGTTACTGAATGAGTGTGTAATGGATCATCTTTTGAAGGTTAGGTTCTATCTGAAGTTTGATTGTTCAATTTGAGGAAGCGTTGACTTTTCTTATGATTCATCAAGCCATGAATCCATGTCATTTGGTCGAGTTCTTAAATGGAAAATAGTTCCAACAATAGGTTATATGTGTGTGATTGTTTCAGTCTCTTTCGTTGAAGAAGTTTTTATAGTGAAATGTGATGGACCCATAATAGAAGGTATGTAACATAGTGGATCTAGAAGAGTGATCTTGAAGTGGTAATAAAAATAAAGAACAAGAAGGAAACGTTTCTTCATTAAATATGACATGATGAGAGGAATGAAATTCTCTTGAGCATGATGTATAACATAGGCAAGCGTTTTGATTTTTGAGTAACCAAGAAAGACGCATGGTTTAGACTTCACATCCAACTTGTGTTGGCGATAAGGTTTGGCTAAGAATAATATACATCCAAACACTCAAAATTTATTACAATTTGGTTTTATTTTTAGAATTGCTTCAAAAGATGACTGTAGGAAAGAGATGGGTAAATTATTGATTAAGTATACGGTAGTCTAAAATGCAAAACTATCCCCTGCCATATGAATAAATAAATGTTAATTTTGCATCAAAATAGTTTTCAACTAACGTTTGAAATTATGGAAATATGGTTGATACATAAAATTTATATTTCAAAGGATAAAACCAAACGTTTTTTATATAATGATTGACAAAAATAATATAATATGCATAAACATCAATGGATTGTATAGGAGCTGGACCCACACATCAGCATAAATGAGTTCGAGTGGGCTAGTTGAAGACAACCTTGATGAATCAAAAGAAATTTGATGGCTTTTATTACATTGACAGCGATTATAATAAGTGAAATTTTAAATGATGAAGATTATAATCTAATAATAATTTTTTGAATCTGAAAAGAATGGTGACCAAGGCGTTTATGCCAATTTGAATAAGATTTATGAGTAATTGAACAAGCTTGAGGTAATGAAACTTTATTTATAGTATATGGAATTTCATAGACATTATTTTTATTTAGCCCTTTCATGAAAACTCTTTTGTGCTTAGATCCTTCCTGTGACAACTTGCATATTTTACGATTGTATATTTAAATATTTTATTTAAATATATCATCGTTAGTCGGATTAAAGTCCGAAATGCTACTTTTTGCAAACTGTCGAATTAGGACTCGAGACCACTTCCATTGAGATCAAAATGAGGTTTGCGACCTTTTTGAGTATAAATAGCGATATGTTTGGAGTTGAGTTGAATTTTACTATTTTTCTATTGGGCTTTGGGTTTTCAGCCCATTAACCCAACATAGTACCCTAACTCTTCATTCAACTTCTCTTCACTCATTCTATTATTTCTTAACACTCAAGCTAAAAGAAAAATGGGGGAAGAGATAGGAAATTAGAATTCCTAAACCCTACTTTTGTTAGGAAATTCAAATTCAAGCTCTAAAATCAATGAGAAGCTTAGATAAGCATCCTCTTCTTCTTCTCCACCTCAATCTCTCTCAAATTTTTAGAAATTCCTAAACCCTAACTTAGGAAATATTTGCATTTGATCATAGATTGGAGCTTCTAGGGTTGAAGTTGAAGAGTTGTTAATCTTTCCTTTGTTTTAGAGCTTCTCATTTGTTATGTTTGGGTTTAAAGGTGAGTTTTTGAACTCACATCTACGTCTATAGATTTCATTGTTGTTAGGTATGAATTCCTAACATCTATTCATGTTCATTTGCTTTTGATTTGAATTGATTTGGTGAATTTTTCAAATTTTGGTGTTTTGAAGTTAAATCTTTAAACATCCTATCTTGGATATTTGGACATGTTATTTGGGGTGTATCAAAGAGCCTATAGGGCTGGGTTGTCTCTTGGCATAAATCCCTAGCCTCCTTCGCTCGTCCTATCGTTTTCGAATCCATTTGGTCATCATTGGCCTAGGCAAAATGTTGCCCAGATCAGGCAACCAGACATTCGGTTGATCAAGTCCAGACGTCTGGTTATGGTCTAGGCAGAAAATAAAAAACGGTAGAGACAAATTCCAGACGTTTAATTTATCATTTCAGACGTCTGGTTAGGGTTCAGACGTCTACTTTGTAATTCAGACGTCAGTGGGTTTTATTAATTATTTCCAGAACCCAACTCCAGATGTTTGGTATAACCTTCAAACATCTGGAGCTGTTCAGTTTTGCCTACTTGCCTATTTTTTGAGTAAATTTCCAATGTTTATCGATTCTTGTTTATTCGATTAGTTTTTATCACCTATGTTGACTTTGATGACTTCTTTTTCTGGATTTTCGGGAATATTCCATTTTGATGGATTTGGTATCGATTTTTTTGGATTTGATTCACATCTTCGAATGCGATTTTTTGATGATCGATTGTTTTTACAGTCGTTTTCTGTGATTTGTCACTTTAAAATACAAAGGTTTCTATACTAGTAGTAAACATTCAAACTCTTTCACAAATCGATCTCAACATTGCTTTTAATACAGAGCTAGTTTTCAAAACCATTTTCCAATCTATTAGTATATACAAACCTTTACTTCATTCATATGAGAAATCTAATTAAACGACTTAGCAAAACAAGTGGTATGAAACGCTTGCGTTTTATTTGTTGGTTAATTCTTGGACTTGTTCGAATGAACTCTAATGACAATTTTCGAGTGGAAATCTACAATTTGTTCTTAAATACTTAAGTTGAGCCAGTGGTTATGGGACATGAAGCTAAACTCATTTATTTACTAGCTTAGTGTAATTCACACTTCTTTTTGATCAATGGTGATCATTATATGGTTTAGACTAGCGATATGTGATGTGTCTTTGTCTGCATGGGGGACTGTACCTTGCATTGTGGAGCTTCGCCTCATTTTTATAGGCTAGCAACCTATGGGTTTTATGGAGTTTTGGGTTCATCGAACGTACCATTATCGCACGGCATCGTTATTTCGAATTATTGAGTTTCGGGTTCGTCGGACGTACCGTTATTGTACTACATCATTATTTCGAATTATTTGAGTTTTGGGTTCATCAAACGTACCATTATTGTACTGTGTCGTTGTTCTGGAGTTTTGGGTTCATCGGACGTACCGTAATTGTACTGCATCGTTGTTCTGAATTATTTGAGTTTCGGGTTCATCGGACGTACCGTTATTGTACAGCATCATTTTTCCGAATTATTGGAGTTTCAGGCTCCTCGGGCATACCGTTACTGTACTACGTTGTTGCACCAGCATAATGGTTTGCGACCTTATGATAGCGACCCGTTTGTGTGATGCACGTGTTGGTGAGTTTTCATGCTTCCGTTTGTGATAGGCCTCCCCCTTTGTGATTTCTGGATTTCTAATTGATAATTTCTAGAATTTTTGTTTCACCAATTTTTGTGATTTATATTGATAAGCTGTGTCAATATTTGTGGTTTTGTGAATAAAATAAAGAATATGACATTCTTTTTGGTGTATGAGATTCTTAAGATATTGTATGATTTTTGTTTGTTGTTAAATGTATACTTGACACAGTATAGCATTATTGTTATCATACTTTTTTTGTCATTTCCCTTATCCTATCTCACTTTATCTGATACTTACAACTAGACTGATCCGTTTATTATTTTCTTGCTAAATAGTACTCAGGTCAGGCCGAGGTATTTTAGGTGCTTCTACTTGACTTCTTATCAGGGTCCGTCACCTGACTTTTGGGTTAACTACTTTAGCTTAGTAGTTTTTATTATTATACATTCGAAATGGAGACTCCTTAATGTATACATATTCTTTTGTCTAACACTTGTACCTATTCTTTTATGATGTAGTGGATCTCGCTTGACCACTACTGTGATGTACACTTATATGTGATATATTCATATCTGCGACTGATTTGTGTTATGCGTGTTTTATATTTGTTTTCGAAGATCACTTAGCCACTATGTAGTAGCTTTGAATTTGTATCTGATGTGTCAGATTTCCTCTTGAAACAAAATTCATGCAATACTATCTGACATATCGGTATTCGCATAAAGCAATTACACAGATGGTTGCTCCTCAACAGCCTTATTCTTCGTGCTAGTTGATGGTATTACTCTATAGTGTTCTTGACTAATGTGAGTATAGAGGTAAGGCATCATAGCTTGGTATCAGAGCCAAACTTCGGAACAATATAAAATATTTTAGCAAGGATCATCGTCCTAAGTCTTTCTTAGGAATCGTGCCTTCGGATTTATCCGAGTCTTAGGACACGTTCTATCCTAATTTCTTTTATGATGCCTTGTTTTATCAATCATGACTGTTTGATATTCATTTCGAGAATAACCTTTTTCTTCTTTTTTCTTTCTTTCTTAAAGAAGAGAAATGGTTACACCTGGTCGTCCCAGCTCCGGTCAATCCAGTGCTACTCCTCAAGATGGAGTATTTATGTCTGTCCAGCAACTTTTAGATCTTGTAAATAATTATCAAGCTGTCGGACCCATTCCAGAGCCTACTCATCCTAGTTCTGGGTTTTCACGGTTGTGCAAAGATTATATGGATTTGGGTGGAAGGCCATTTAAAGGATCTGAAATTGTTATAGAAATCCAAGCTTGGCTTAGATCATGCGGCCGCATCTTTTCTCGCATGAATCTTGTTGATCTCCATTGAGTCCAAGTGGCCTCTAGCATGCTCCAAGAAAGGGCATTAGATTGGTATGAGCTTTTGATTTCATAGATTATCGATGCGGATCTTACTTAGGAGCAATTCTGAGAAAAGTTTGAATTGAAATTTGTGCTGAAAGCTGAAAAAGTAACTTTGTCCCGACGCTTTATTAACCTTGTTCAAGGTGAATCTTCCGTGACAGACTATGTCGCATCCTTTGAATCTCTCTATAAATATGGGGTCGAGAATATTAATACCCCATTGAAGAAAAATCAGAGGTTAGTTTATGGGTTGAATAAGAACATCAAAAGGCCTCTACCCCTGGAACTGGAAGTCTCTTTTGATCAGTTTATTGATATCGCTCTTCGACTTGAAGAGGCCGATAAAGAAGGCGATGTTGAAATTGTGGGTGCCAAACATAACTTCCATATCAACAATAAGATGCCTATTAAGTTCAAGCCTAATCCCAACAAGAAAGGGAAGCAAGAAACTTCGGTAGCAAAAACTTCTACCCCTAGTCGTGGGTAATGCTACAATTGTGGTCCTAAGGACCATTATGCGAATAGGTGTCCGAAATCCCTTTTTGGTCATTATTGCAAAAGTTCGGGTCATCTTTTATCTTCATGTCCCAAACTTCCAAGCAAGAAAGAGGGAAAACTAAATGTTATGCTAGCGCCTAGTAACACTTCTCTTGGTCGAGGTATTTCTTATTCTATCCTTGATGGCATTATTATGTTTCTTGATCATCCTATTCGAGTTCTTTTTGACACGGGTGCATCCCACTCTTTTATATCAAAAGAACTTGTAGACACTTTTTCTTTAAATATTATGGCTTTCATGACTTCATTGAGAATTGCGAATCCAGTTGGTGGATCTGCAACACTCAGTTTAATTTGTAAAGATGTCGCGATTATTTTATGTGATTATGCTTTCCGAGCCGATTTGCATGTTATGCGTTACTTAGGCTTCAGAATGATTTTGGGAATGGATTGGCTTAATCGCTATGAATCCCATATCCTATGTCCTGAGAGGACTATTCATCTTCAACATCCTCAATCTATTAAGAAGATTTCTATTGTTCATAAAGATTCAAATCCCAATTCGGTGGCATCCTTATGTTCTCTAAATCCCCATGATGACGATAATGTTGATGAGGAAGATATCATTTCCCTCATTCACGTTGTTCGTAAATTTCCCGACATTTTGAGCCCGTTTTAGGATTACCACCTAAGCGAGCAATCGAGTTCAGAATTAATCTAATCCCTGGAGATCTACCTATCACTCATCCTCCTTATCGTATCTCTAATAAGGAAAATGAGGAGATGCGTAAACAATTATCCGAATTGGAAGCGAATGTAACACCCCAGTATTTCGTACCGATTATTTATTGTCTTTGCACGATTTCTTTTCCTAGCTAATTGCTGTTTGGGATTTTTAATTCAAGTTGAAATTCCTTTTATAAAATAAATTGGTTAAAGGTTAGTGGGCTTTAAAATCGTATTGGCCCATGTTTTCTCTGTTGATGCCGTAACTATTAACAAAGGCATGTGATTGTTCCCCTCTTCGTTTCTTTTGGCTAACCCATTCCCCTCTCTCTCAATTCATTTTCATTTTTAAAACCCTAAACAAAACGAGATAATGGCGGCTTGTTCTTCTTCAAATTAGGGCTTCCGTGAATTCGAAGATGGCTTGCTCGATTCTTCGATCGCCCCGGCTTCGTCTCTGAGATGCTCGACTGCTTCAATTCGTCGACAAGTTGAGTGATCCCCTTCACTCACATCTAATTCCACTCGTGTTTCGACAGTTTAGTTTTGTTTGAATGTCAATGATTTTTAATGGTTTCGATTCACCCATGGTTTCGATTTTTTTGTGACTTTAGTCACTTGATTTTTGGGACTTTTGTTTGGTGGACCATACTATGCTTCAACTTGATTTTTATTGAAGTTGATTTGGGTCGATTTTGGGTACTGACTTGTTTAATCTTCGGCCTTGAACTTATTTAGAAAATTCTTTGAAACTACTGTTGTCTTGATTATTTCGAAACTGCTGCAAAATACTTTTGGGCGCTTGAACCTTCTCTGTGCACATCTGTTTTACTGCCATTGTTTAGGTGATAATTTTCACTTGTTCGTAGTTGACTTCATTGTTGTTTGAACAGTTTATGTGCACTTGAATATGCACTGAAACCATGTGTATACATACATCTATATAGGTATATATATGTATTGTCCTTGTAGTCTTCATTCCACCTTGATCCAGTGGGTGCTGTCATGACTTGATGTTGATTACTTCTTGTCTCTTGTAGTTTTGTTTTTGCATGTTTACGACTTGGTTGAAGTTGTTGGTTCAGTTCATACTGTACTACGACTCATGTATGCTTCTGATTTGTGTAAGACATTTCTATTAGTGTCTGCACTGTGTATTCGAGTCTGATTCATGTAGTCTTGCATCTTGATTCAGGCATATTGTCACTGCACAGCTGTATATGTCTGAAGCACTTTTGTACAGCCTGGTTGCTTCACCATTGATTAAGTCATGTGAATGTTTTTTACTGTGTACATACTTGTACTCAGTTTTGTGGTTGTGTCTGCACATGTTTCACTGGCATTTGACTTGTAGTCTTCAGTGTGCATTGCTGCTTGCTGATCACTGGCATGATTTGAAACTCACTTGACTTTGCACTTGACCATATACATGCTTATGATTCTGGGTTGTATAGTCCCTTGTATCAAATTATAAACATGTCACTGTTGAGTTTTGACCAATTTCCATATCATGTATTTATGCTTTAGTTTGGCATTGTTCCATGTATTTGTGCTTTAGTCTGATGCCTGCACTGCATTTGGACTTGAGCATGGGTGTCTGGTCATGTTTTAATTTTCATCTTGCTTTGTATCATTCTCGAGCTCGAGTTGCTCCATTATGACCTGAACCTTGTTGCATACCTGTTGTTTTATTCATGTACACTGGTCGGGGTTTTGAAGTCTGTCGTATTTATGATTTTGTGTCAGCATACATTCTCTACTACTCTGATTTATCACTTGTTGATGCTTGAGTTAGCCATCCACTTCATTTCAGTGTTGTAGTTGTTTCCATTGAATTGGTGCAGAAGTTTGCACTATGCATTTAGGTGTACTTTGTTCACTTGCAAACTGTCTGCTCCATACTGCATTTGCATTTGGTCACCATTACATTTATGTGTTCGTGTGCTGTGGTGCCATACTTCTGGTTCCCTCACCCTCCTTTTATTTTTGTAGTTATACCACTGCCTTGTGCTTTGGTGCTGCAGTTGAAATTAAGTCACTGACTTGACCTTTTGCATTTGGTTTATGGCTTGGTGACTTTTGTACTGTCCACTGTCTTTGTTTTCGAAACTAATACATTACATTGATGCATTGTATTCATTTCCATTTAGTCACCGTATATATGTACGTACAGATTTGTTTGTGCGTATATATGTATGTTGTGATTCTTATTCACTAGTTTGTTGCCTCGACTTTTTATACACTGCATATATTTTCTGGTACCAATATACTTGGTCCAACTAGTATTGTCACTTGTATTAGCCATTGCTCTTTGGTGCAGTTTGTCTTACATTTGTTGTATATAGCCGGTTTCACAGTTGCAGGTCTCGTACCACTTGAGTATGCAGATATGTATGTCTGTGTTATAGTTTTAGTATTGGCCTTGAATTTCATTTTGTTTTCAATTTGAATCTCATGTGCTTGCAGTATCTCTGGTTTTAATTGCAATTGTGTTGAATCCGGTATTCGGGTTTGACCTTGTGTGCGTTTGTGAACTTTCATTGTGCACATACGTGCACATTGTCCATGTCTGTCTACTTTGACCACCGAGGCCATGGCATTAATATTTGAATTTTCATTGATTTTGGTTCGTTGAGCTTTTGGGTACATCATCACTACAGTGGCAGGGCAGTGCACGCAAGCGTGAACTGCAGCCACACGGTATGGATTTTATGATATTCTATTTTGTTTTGATTTATTGATCTTTTGCTTATTCCATATGCTGTAGTGGCGAGGCAGTGCACGCGTGCGTGTACTGCAGCCCTACTCGAATTAATATTTTAGTTGGTATTTCAATGGTTTGAACTGTTTTGTTTATTCAATTCAATATTCTGAATTGTATTCTGATTTGGTTTAATTTGCTGATTTGTTGTTACTGTTACGTGTTATACTTATCGTTATCCGATTTCTTTATTTAAGGATCGGATAGACGAGATTTATTGTGACTGTCGTCTATTCATTATTTAATTATTATTGCTTCTGTGCACTAATAACTGAGTTTGAATTAGACTGACCCAGGTATTATTTTCTTTTGAATGTAATACTCGGGTCACACCTGAGTTATTTCAGGTTGTAGATATCTTGCTTTGGGTTGCTGTTTGAGCTATGAAGACTTTTCTTATCTTTTGGGAGTTGTCATGTCATAGTATAGATTGATATGTATTCATGTATATTAGTCGATAATGTACTTGTATATGTAACTTCCTGAGTCGACTGTTGTAGTTGTATCATATGTATTGTATCACATGTATTGTAACTGACATCAGTTATTATATATATGAGACTTTTTGTTTTAACTGTGTTCCGCATTTATATTATCTGTGTTATTATTATAGTTACTGTCCTAAACTATTATGAACCATCGTAGTTCGTTTTATATTGGAATTGTGGTATGTCGATGGGAGTAAATAAATCAGAGATTAAAAATGAAAGAATATATATATATATATATATATATATATATATATATATATATACCACTCCTATCGAGATAACCAATACTAGTGTAAGGCCTAACTACGGATGGCCGCTCCTCAACAGCCTTATTCTCCGCGCTAGTTGACAGCATTACACTGTAGTGTTCTTAGCTAGAGTGGGTATAGAGGTGGGGCGTCACAGCTTGGTATCAGAGCTTGGGGTTTAGGACAAATATAAAACATAACTTAGATAGTACATGTGATACAACTATTTGTCGATGTTTTATCTCTCATCTTTATATATGATTATCTTTGATTGTTAGGTATGAATTCCTAACGCTTATTCATGTGCATTTGATTTTGATTTAGTGAAAGAATTTTGGCTATGCCTCCGTTTGCTTTGCGAACTCAAGTTGTGTTTTTAATGATGAGGATTTTGTTCTTGTGTTTTCCTCTTTGAATTGATTTAGCCGATGTTGATTTTGTTCGAATCTCAGCGATTTTGAACTTGATATTTTGTATTTTCCTCGGCTTGATTTCCATTCGACTTCGGTCACTTTGTTTTGTGAAATTGCTAATTTCTTGATTTCCAAGACTCTGACTTTGTTTGACCGTTGAATTCTTTGATGATGATGTTGAATCGTTTTGTACTCGATTATGGCCATTAATTGCTGATTTCGACATTGACTTGATTTTTATTTTTGTTGAAGTCATTTATGCATTTACGCTCATTTTGCTTTGTTTTTCCAATTGTTAATCGATTCTCCTTTTCCGATTAGTTGTTATCACTTATGTCGACTTTGATAACTTCTATTTTTGGAATTTTTGAGTATTTCTACTTTGACGGATTTGGAATCGAATTCTTTGGATTTTATTCACGTCTTCGAATGTGAATTTTAGTGAATTGATTTGGTTTCCAAATTTAATCGATTCTTGTTAATTCCCCGATTTGTTGCTATCATTTATTAGCAACTTTGATAACATTTTCTTCGGGATTTTCGTGAACATACCTTTTGATGGATACGGTATCGATTTCTTTGAATTCTATTCACATCTTTGTATGTGAATTCTTGTGATTGATTGTTTCTACAATCATTTTTGTGATTGTCACTTTAAAAATATAAAGGTTTTCTATACTAGTAGTAAATATTAAAACCCTTTTCTCCAAACGATTTCAAAACTATTTTACTACAAAGCTCTTTTCCTAAACCGTTTTCCAATCTACTAGTATATACAAACCTTTACCTCACTCGTATGAGAAATCTAATTAAACGACTTAGTAAAACGAGTGGTATGAAACGATTGCGTTTACTTCGCCGGTTAATTCTTGGACTTATTCGATTGAATCTTTTGTGACAATTTTCTAGTGAAGATCTACAGTTTGTTCGTAAATATTTGAGTTAAGCAAGTGGTTATGGGACATGAAGCTAAACTTTTATATTTACTAGCTTAGTGTAATTGACACTTCTCGTTGATCATGATGATCATTTTATGATTTAGACTAGAAATTGTGCGATGTCTCTTTGTTTGCTTTATGGTTAGGCTAGACACCATTTGTGTGATTCCGCTTACACATATCTTTGTGCTTTTTGGTTAGCCTAGACACCATTTGTGTGATTCCATTCACACATATCTTTTTGCTTTCTGGTTAGGCTGACACCACTTGTGTGATTCCATTCACACATACCTTTTTGCTTTTTGGTTAGCCTAGACACCATTTGTGTGATTCCACTCACACATACCTTTTTGTTTGCGAGGTAAGGCTAGACACCATTTGTGTGATTCCATTCACACATACATTTTTGCTTTTTGGTTAGCCTAGACCTCATCTGGGTGATTCCAACTCATCCATATGGGGTAGCTCCCCATGGTCTTCGGACCGTCATGTGTTAGGCCTCTTTCCATTTTTCTGTGATTTCTAGATTTCTTTGGTAGATTTCTAGAATTTGTGTTTTCTGGATTTCTTGTGTAGATTTCTAGAACTTGTGTTTTCTGGATTTCTTGTGTAGATTTCTAGAATTTGTGTTTCCTGGATTTCTTGTGTAGATTTCTAGAACTTGTGTTTTTTGGATTTCTTGTGATGATTTCTAGAATTTGTGCTTCACTAATTTTCGTGATTTCTATTGAAGTTTTATCAATTTTTGTGCATTGGTGAATTCGTGTGTCATTGACTTGTTATGAATACAAGTTTAGGGTATGATATCCCTTCCTATCTTTGAGAAGATTCTTGTGACATTTTTTATGAATGAAAATTCATTGGTATTATATTTTGATGCCAATTATTTTGATGAGATTTTGACGTATTAACTTCAGTAACCGTCGATTTTAAAATGGATTTTCAAGCGGTTATCCCGCAATGCTGATTTTGTTGTCCGTTTTTACGGTAATTTGAGAAGTGCAATTTCCTTGTCGAAGTTGCTACTGATGTTGCTGTTTTAATCACGTGTTTAAAAAAAAACAAAAAGAAAAAAAAAGGAAAAAATTGTTTCAAAATAAAAATCAAAATTGTTTTCAAATTTTTTACAGTTTACGCTTTCAAAAGAATGAGGAAGCGACTTAAACATTTCAGCAAAATCGAGGACCATGACCCCTTTCTTTTACTGATTCGTTTAATTCTGGACTTGTCCGTTTGAGAACGTAAAATGTTATTTATTTAAAATACACAATTTTGCACTTTCAAGAAAACGATGAAGTAAATTAAACGATTTAGTAAAACTCATGGTTATGGGACATGTGCGTTTGCTATTTCGGTTAATTCCGGACTCGTTAATTGAAATATTTGTGATTTCTGATTATCGTTTTTGATAATCGGATATTTGTGATTTCTGATTATCGTTTTTGATAATCGGATATTTGTTGTTTATGATTATCGCTTGTGATAATCAAATATTTTAGATTTAATTATCATTTGTGATAATTAAAAATTTGTTGGTTTAATTATCGTTGTGATAATTAAATATTTGTGATTTAAGATTTGATTATCAATTGTGATAATTAAATATTCGTTGAGTTGTTATTTCTGATTATCGTTTTTGATAATCAGATATTTGTTGTTTTTGATTATCGCTTGTGACAATTAGATATTTGAGATTTAATTATCGTTTGTGATAATTAAATATTTGTGATTTAAGATTTGATTATCGTTTTGATAATTGAATATTTGTTGATTTGAAATTTGATTACCGTTGTGGTAATTCTTGATTATCGTTTTTGATAGTTAGATATTTGTGACTTGTGTTTTCTAATTATCTTTGTTGATAATTAGATTTGCTGATTTTGCTGTCTTCTAATTATCGTATCGATAATTAGATATAGCTGTTTTGTGATTTCTGTATTCTGATTATCTAATTGATAATTAAGTTTTGTAGAGAATTTGTGAATTTCTTTTATGAAATTAAAAGATTTCTTTGGTGGTTATATTGTACTACGCCGGTGTACCGGCTCAATTTTCTGCTATTCATGACGTTTTCCACGTCTTCCAATTACGGAAACGCCTTAGGGATCCTGAGAATTCATCGAGCAAACACGATTCAAGTTTACTCTTTCATGCTCTTTATGGTGAACTTCCTATTTCGAATTTTCTTCATCTTGTGATGATATGCTCTTATAGTTGTTACCTTTTGTCCATTTATTCCTTATGATTGCGAGGACGCAATTTCTTTAAGGAGGGGAGTCTGTAACAACCCGGTATTTTGTACCGATTAATTATTGTCTTTTCACGATTTCTTTTCCTAGCTAATTGCTGTTTTGGATTTTTAATTCAAGTTGAAATTCCTTTGATAAAATAAATTGGTTAAAGGTTAGTGGGCTTTAAAATCGTATTGGCCCATATTTTCTCTGTTGATGTCGTGACTATTAACAAAGGCATGCGACCGTTCCCCTCTTCGTTTCTTTTGGCTAATCCGTTCCCCTCTCTCTCGATTCATTTTCATTTCTAAAACCCTAAACAAAACGAGATAATGGCGGCTCGTTCTTCTTCAAATTAGGGCTTCCATGAATTCGAAGATGGCTTGCTCGATTCTTCAATCGCCCCGGCTTCGTCTCTGAGATGCTCGACTGCTTCAATTCGTCGACAAGGTGAGTGATCCCCTTCACTCACATCTAATTCCACTCATGTTTCGACAGTTTAGTTTTGTTTGAATTTCGATGATTTTTAATGGTTTCGATTCACCCACGGTTTCGATTTTTTTGTGACTTCAGTCACTTGATTTTTGGGGACTTTTGTTTGGTGGACCATACTATGCTTCAACTTAATTTTTACTGAAGTTGATTTGGTTCGATTTTGGGTGCTGACTTGTTTAATCTTCGGCCTTGAACTTATTTAGCGAATTCTTTGAAACTATTGTTGTCTTGATTATTTCGAAACTTCTGCTAAATCTTTTGGGCGCTTGAACCTTCTTTGTGCACATCTGTTTTACTGCCTTTGTTTAGGTGATAATTTTCACTTGTTCGTAGTTGACTTCATTGTTGTTTGAACAGTTTATGTGCACTTGAATATGCACTGAAACCATGTGTATACATACATCTATGTAGGTATATATATGTATTGTCCTTGTAGTCTTTATTCCACCTTGATCCAGTGGTTGCTGTCATGACTTGATGTTGATTACTTCTTGTCTCTTGCAGTTTTGTTTTTGCATGTTTACGACTTGGTTGAAGTTGTTGGTTCAGTTCATACTGTACTACGACTCGTGTATGCTTCTGATTTGTATAAGACATTTCTATTAGTGTCTGCACTGTGTATTCGAGTCTGATTCATGTAGTCTTGCATCTTGATTCAGGCATATTGTCACTGCACACCTGTATATGTCTGAAGCACTTTTGTACAGCCTAGTTGCTTCACCATTGATTAAGTCATGTGAATGTTTTTACTGTGTACATACTTGTACTCAGTTTTGTGGTTGTGTCTGCACATGTATCACTGGCATTTGACTTGTAGTCTTCATTGTGCAATGCTGCATGCTGATCACTGGCATGATTTGAAACTCACTTGACTTTGCACCTGACCATATACATGCTTATGATTCTGGGTTGTATAGTCCCTTGTATCAAATTATAAACATGTCACTGTTGAGTTTTGACCAATTTCCATATCATGTATTTGTGCTTTAGTTTGGCATTGTTCCATGTATTTGTGCTTTAGTCTGATGCCTGTACTGCATTTGGACTTGAGAATGGGTGTATGGTCATGTTTTAATTTTCATCTTGCTTTGTATCATTCTCGAGCTCCAGTTGCTCCATTATGACCTGAACCTTGTTGCATACCTGTTGTTGTATTCATGTACACTGGTCGGGGTTTTGAAATCTATCATATTTATGATTTTGTGTCAGCATACATTCTCTACTACTCTGATTTATCACTTGTTGATGCTTGAGTTAGCCATCCACTTCATTTCAGTGTTGTAGTTGTTTCCATTGAATTGGTGCAGAAGTTTGCACTATGCATTTAGGTGCACTTTGTTCACTTGCAAACTGTCTGCTCTATACTGCATTTGCATTTGGTCACCATTGCATTTATGTGTTCGTGTGCTGTGGTGCCATACTTCTGGTGCACTCACCCTCCTTTTATTTTTGTAGTTATACCACTGCCTTGTGCTTTGGTGCTGCAGTTGAAATTAAGTCACTGACTTGACCTTTTGCATTTGGTTTATGGCTTGGTGACTTTTGTACTGTCCACTGTCTTTGTTTTCGAAACTGATACATTGCATTGATGCATTGTATTCATTTGCATTTAGTCACCGTATATATATACGTATAGATTTGTTTGTGCGTATATATGTATGTTTTGATTCTTATTCACTAGTTTGTTTCCTCGACTTTTTATACACTGCATATATTTTCTAATACCAATATACTTGGTCCAACTAGTATTGTCACTTTTATTAGCCATTGCTCTTTGGTGCAGTTTGTCTTACATTTGTTGTATATGGCCGGTTTCACAGTTGCAGGTCTCGTACCACTTGAGTATGCAGATATGTATGTCTGTGTTATAGTTTTAGTATTGGCCTTGAATTTCATTTTGTTTTCAATTTGAATCTCATGTGCTTGCAGTATCTCTGGTTTTAATTGCACTTGTGTTGAATCCGGTATTCGGGTTTGACCTTGTGTGCGTTTGTGAACTTTCATTGTGCACATACGTGCACATTGTCCATGTCTGTCTACTTTGACCACCGAGGCCATGGCATTGATATTTGAATTTTCATTGATTTTTGTTCGTTGATCTTTTGGGTACATCATCACTATAGTGGCAGGGCAGTGCACGCAAGCGTGAACTGCAGCCATACGGTATGGATTTTATGATATTCTATTTTGTTTTGATTTATTGATCTTTTGCTTATTCCATATGCTATAGTGGCGAGGCAGTGCACGCGTGCGTGTACTGCAGCCCTACTCGAATTAATATTTTAATTGATATTTCAATGGTTTGAACTATTTTGTTTATTCAATTCAATATTCTGAATTGTATTCTGATTTGGTTTAATTTGCTGATTTGTTGTTTAACACTGTTACGTGTTATACTTATCATTATCCGATTTCTTTATTTAAGGATCGGATAGACGAGATTTATTGTGACTGTCGTCTACTCATTATTTAATTATTATTGCTTCTGTGCACTAATAACTGAGTTTGAATTAGACTGACCCGTGTATTATTTTCTTTTGAATGTAATACTCGGGTCAGACCCGAGTTATTTCAGGTTGTAGATATCTTGCTTTGGGTTGCTATTTGAGCTGTGAAGACTTTTCTTATCTTTTGGGAGTTGTCGTGTCATAGTATAGGTTGATATGTATTCATGTATATTAGTCGATAATGTACTTGTATATGTAACTTCTTGAGTCAACTGTTGTAGTTGTATCATATGTATTGTATCACATGTATTGTAACTGACATCAGTTATTATATATATGAGACTTTTTGTTTGAACTGTGTTCCATATTTATATTATCTGTGTTATTATCATATTTGCTGTCCTAAACTATTATGGACCATCGTAGTTCGTTTTATATTGGAATTGGGGTATGTCGATGGGAGTAAATAAATCAGAGATTAAAAATGAAAGAATATATATATATATATATATATATATATATATATACCACTCCTATCGAGATAACCAATACTAGTGTAAGGCCTAACTACGGATGGACGCTCCTCAACAGCCTTATTCTCCGCGCTAGTTGACAACATTACACCGTAGTGTTCTTGGCTAGAGTGGGTATAGAGGTGGGGCGTCACAGCGAAGCAGTTTATTCATTCTAGTTCCCCTTCCGGGGGAGCTTCAGTTATTTTTGGGAAGAAATCCGACGGTACACTTAGGATTTGGGTCGACTACCGCAAGCGTAATGATCTTACTATTAAGAATAAAAATCCCTTACACCAGATTAATGATCTATTCGATCAACTTAGTGGTGATAGAGTCTTTTCACAGTTAGGCTTAGCAACCGAATTTCAGGCAGAGGATAGTATTCTTTTGACATCTTTCCGTACTTATTATGGATCATATGAACGGCTTATTATGCCATTTGGTTTAACGAATGCTCGGCTTATTTCGTTGACCTTATGAATCGAGTTTTCAAGGACTTCCTCAATCGATTTGTTCTCATCTTTATAGATGATATTCTTGTTTATTCTAAAACCGAGGAAGAGCATGAAAAACATATTCAGATTGTATTGGAAACTCTTAGAAGCAATCAATTGAAAGCAAAATTTTCTAAGTGCCACTTTTGGCCATCTCGTATGAAATTTTTGGGACCTATCATTTCTGAATCCGGAGTTTTCGTGGATCCTTCAAAGATTGAAGCATTTCAAAATTGAAAGAGACTAAAGAGTGTGGCAGAAATCCATAGTTTTCTTGGATTGGCGGGCTATTACCATCGGTTCATAAAAGACTTTTCTAAAATTTCCGTGCCTCTTACTAGTTTGATAAAGAAGGGAGTTAAGTACATTTGGTCAAACTAATGTGAAGCTTCTTTTAAGAAATAAAAAGAACTCCTTTCCGATGCTCCTATTCTTGTGATTCCCGAGGGGAACCAAGATTTTATTGTTTATACTGATGCTAATCGTGTTGGTTTGGGAGCTGTTCTCATGCAAAGGGAACGTATTATCACTTATGCTTCTAGGCAATTAAAGCTGGTCGAGACTAGATATACCATTCATGATTTAGAGCTTGCAGCTATTGTTTCGCCCTTTGAATTTGGCGTCATTATCTTTTGGCAGAGAAATTTGTTCTCTACACCAATCATAAATCTTTGAAGTATTTGTTCTCTCAAAAGGAACGTAATTTGCGTCAACAACGTTGGCTCCAGTTCCTTTCATCTTATGACCTTGATATTCTTTATACTCCGAGAAAGGGAAATCATGTTGCCGATGCCCTTAGTTGTACACAACAAGCAGTTGTTTCTAAGATGATATCTGAATGGTATGATATCGAGACTTTGTCTACTTGTGAAATTCGAGATCGTGAATTCTATTCATGTTCATCTCTTGTCCTCTGTAGCCTTCAGGCTCATCCACCTCTTTTAGACCGCATTCTTGATGCTTAAAAGCATGATCCTCACCTTAGCCAAAGTTGTAGGGATAGAAATATTGATGGATTGAAAGATTTTGAAATCAAGGCTCGTGGCGGAATTCGTAAATTTGGTAGACTTATCATGCCAAATATTAGTAACCTTTGTAAAGACATTTTAGAAGATTCTCATCATTCTAAATTTACCATTCAACCCGATAGTAGTAAAATATATGCGGAAATGAAGCGGCCTTATTATTGGGATGGAATGAAATCGGATATTGCTAACTTTATTAAGCTTTGCATGACTTGCCAATTCATTAAGGCCTAATATCAAAGGCCCGATGGGTTATTTCAACCTTTGGACATTCCAGTTTGGAAGTAGGATCAAGTCTCCATGGACTTGATTGATGGTCTTCCCCGTTCTCGTTCAGGTCATGACAATTTATGGATAATTATTGATAGACTATCAAAATCCGTCCATTTTATTCCTGTTTGGTCCAATCGAACCGTACCTCTTTTGGCCAAACTCTATGTTAGAGAAATTGTTAGATTACATGGGGTTCCTACTTCTATTGTTAGTGATCATGATCCATTGTTTACTAGTGGTTTTTGGAAGAGTCTTCAAAAGGCTTTGGGAACGAAGCTTAATTTTAGCACTGCTTATCATCCTCAGTCTGATGGACAAACCAAGCCTGTGAATCAAACTCTTGAAGATCTTCTTCGTGCATTGTTCTTGATTTCAGTGGAAGTTGGGAAGATCATATTTCTCTTGTTGAGTTTTCCTATAATAATAGCTTCCAATCTATTATTGGTATGGCACCATTCGAGGCATTCTATGGAAGGCCATGTCGATCTCCTTCATGTTGGCTTGAGGCCGACGAGAAGCTGGATTTAGGTCCAGATTTTACTCGTTATTCTACAGAAAAGATTGACCTTATTCGTCATAGGATGAAAGAAGCTCAGAATAGACAAAATTCCTATGTCGATAACCGAAGAAGGAATTTGGAATTTTTTGTGGGAGATTTGGTGTTTATTCGTGTTTCACCTACGAAGGGTATTGTGTGTTTCAGTCGATCGAGAAAATTAGCACCTCGATGTATTGGCCCATTTCCCATCACCGAAAGCATTGGTTCCCTGGCTTATCGCCTTTTATTGCCGGCTGAATTTTGTGCTATTCATGACGTTTTCCACGTCTCTCAACTACAGAAATGCCTTAGGGATTCCGATTCAATTCTTGAGCCCGGTGTTATTGAAGAGATCGAAGTTTCACCTAATTTGACTTATGAGCAACATCCTATTCGTGCTATGGAGGTTAAACGTCTTCGTAATAAAGATGTCCCACTTGTGAAGGTTCAATGGTCCTCAAATGCTAAGGATTACTCTTGGGAATCTAGAGAATTCATCGAGCAAACACATCCGCACTTACTCTCTTGAGCTCTTTGAGGTTAACTTCTTATTTCAAATTTTCTTTTGTGTTAATATGCTTTTATGGTTGTTACTCTACGTTTTATGTTTAAGTATTGCGAGGATGCAATTTCTTTAAGGAGGGGAGTCTGTAACAACCAGCATATTTTACGATTGTATATTTAAATATTTTATTTAAATATAGCATCATTAGTCAGGTTAAAATCCAAAATGCTACTTTTTGCAAACTGTCGAATTAGGACTCGAGACTACTTCCATTGAGTACAAACCGGCGTTTGCGACTTTTTTGAGTATAAACATCGATATGTTTGAAGTTGAGTTGAACTTTGCTATTTTTCTATTGGGCTTTGGGTTTGGATTTCAGCCCATTAACCCAACATAATACCCTAACTCTTCATTCAACTCCTTTCACTCAATCTATTATTTCTTAATACTCAAGCTAAAAGAAAAATGGGGGAAGAGATAGGAAGTTAGAATTCCTAAATCCTACTTTTGCTAGGAAATTCAAGCTCCAAAATCAAAGAGAAGCTTAGGTAAGCATCCTCTTCTTCTTCTCCACCTCAATCTCTCTCCATTTTTCAGAAATTCCTAAACTCTAACTTAGGAAATATTTTCACTTGATCATAGATTGGAGCTTCTAAAGTTGAAGTTGAAGAGTGGTTGATCTTTCCTTTGTTTTAGAGCTTCTCATTTATTATGTTTGGGTTTAAAGGTAAGTTTTTGAACTCACATCTATGTCTATAGCTTTTGTTGTTGTTAGGTATGAATTCCTAACATCTACTCATGTTCATTTGCTTTTGATTTGAATTGATTTGGTGAATTTTCCAAATTTTGGTGCTTTGAAGTTAAAATCTTTAAAGATCCTATCTTGGATATTTTGACATGTTATTTGGGGTGTATCGAAGAGCCTATAGGCTGGGTTGTCGCTTGGCATAAATCCCTAGCCTCCGTCGCTCGTCCGATCACTTTCGAATCAATTTGGCCATCATTGGCCTAGGTAAAATACTGCCTAGATCAGGCAACCAGACGTCTTGTTGATCAAGTCTCGACATCTAGTTATGGTCCAGGCAGAAAATAAAAAAAATGGCAGAGACAAATTCCAGACGTCTGATTTATTGTTTCAGACGTCTGGTTAGGGTTCAAACATTTGCTTTGTAATTCAGACGTCTGGGGGTTTTCTGAATTATTTCCAAAACCCAAATCCAGATGTCTGGATTAACCCTCAGACGTCTAGAGCAGGTCACTTTTGCCTATTTGCCTATTTTTTGTGTAAATTTCCAATGTTTATCGATTTTTGTTGATCCGATTTATTGTTATCACTTTTATTGACTTTGATGACTTCTTTTTCTGGATTTTTGGGAATATCCATTTTGATGGATTTGGTATCGATTTCTTTAGATTTGATTCACGTCTTCGAATGTGATTTTTTCGCGATCGATTGTTTTTACAATCGTTTTCTATGATTTGTCACTTTAAAATACAATGGTTTCTATACTAGTACTAAATATTCAAACTCTTTCACTAATCGATTTCAACGTTGCTTTTAATATAGAATTCGTTTTCAAAACTGTTTTCCAATCTATTAGTATATACAAACCTTTACCTCATTCGTATGAGAAATCTAATTAAATGACTTAGCAAAACAAGTTGTATTAAATGTTTGTGTTTTTTTGTTGGTTAATTCCTGGACATGTTCGATTGAACTCTTGTGATAATTTTCGAGTGGAAATCTACAATTTGTTCTTAAATACTTAAGTTGAGCCAGTGGTTATGGGACCCGAAGCTAAACTCATTTATTTACTAGCGTAGTGTAATTCACACTTCTTTTTTGATCAATGGTGATCATTTTATGGTTTAGACTAGCGATATGCGATGTCTCTTTGTCCACGTAGGGACTGTACCTCGTTTCATGGAGCTTCGTATCAATTTTATAGGCTAGCGACTATGGGTTTTATGGAGTTTCGGGTTTATCGGACGTACCGTTATTGTACTGCATCGTTGTTTAGAATTATTTGAGTTTCGAGTTCATCGGATGTATCGTTATTGTACTGTGTCATTGTTTCGAATTATTTGAGTTTCGAGTTCATCGGACGTATCGTTATTGTACTACGTCGTTGTTTCGAATTATTTGAGTTTTTGATTCATCGAACGTACCGTTATTGTACTGCATTGTTGTTTCAAATTATTTGAGTTTCAGGTTCAACGGACGTACCATTATTGTATTGCATCGTTGTTCTGAATTATTGGAGTTTTGAGTTCATCGGACATGCCGTTATTGTACTACGTCATTGTTCCAAATTATTGGAGTTTCAGGTTCCTCGGGCATACCGTTGCCGTAGTATTTCGTTGCACCGGCTCTATAGTTAGCGACCGTGGGATAGCAACCCATTTGTGATATACATATTGGTGAGTTTTCATGCTCCCGTTTGTGATAGGCCTCCACCTTTTGTGATTTCTGAATTTCTAGTTGATGATTTCTAGAATTTTTGTTTCACCAATTTTTGTGATTTATATTGATAAGCTACATCAATATTTGTGGTTTTTTAAATAAAATAAAGAATATAACATTCTTTTTGGTGTATGATATTTTTGAGATATTGCATGATTTTTGTTTATTGTTAAATGTATACTTGACACAGTATGGCATTATTATTATCGTACGTTTTGTTGTCATATCTCTTATCCTATCTCATTTTAACTGATATTTATAGCTAGACTGATCCGTTTATTATTTTCTTCTTAAATAGTACTTGGGTCAGACAGAGGTATTTCAGGTGCTTCTACTTGACTTCTTATCAGGGTTCGTCACCTAACTTTTGGGTTAACTACTTTTGCTTAGTAGTTTTTGTTATTATACGTTCGAGATAGAGACTCCTTGATGTATACATATTCTTTTGTCTAGCACTTGTACCTATTCTTTTGTGATGTAGTGGACCTTGCATGACCACTACTTTGATGTACACTTATATGTGATATATTCATATCTGTTTCTGCCTTAGTGATATGAATATCTATGACTGGTTTGTGTTATGCTTATTTTATATTTGTTTTCGAAGATCATTTAGCCACTGTGCAGTAGCTTTGAGTTTTATCTGATGTCATAGATTTCCTCTTGAAACGAAATGCATGTAATACTATCTGACATATCAGTACTCGCACAAAGAAATTACATAGATGGTCGCTCCTCAACAGCCTTATTCTTCGTGCTAGTTGACAGCATTACTTCGTAGTGTCCTTGGCTAGTATGAGTATAGAGGTGGGGCATCGCACTTCACCTAAAAATAATCATTAAAAAATTTGAAAGAAGCATTATTATTTTTGTAAAATTTGGAAACAAAAGTCAAACTTTTATGAATAGAAGGATCATATAGAATGTCTGATAAATGGAATGATGATTTAGGGTAAGAAAGTTTTTGAGAACGAATATGAATAATCTTCAAAATCTATCCATCACCAATACTCTTCTCATCGTATCCTTCAAAATTTGAATAAAGAGAAATATTTTTAATATCTCAGGTGACATGGTAAGAAGCTGCATAGTCCATTAGCCAACCGTAATGAAAAATAGATGCTGTTGTGCAATTAGCAATTGGTGTATAGCTAGAAAATCTTCTTTGCTTGATAGTACTTCTTTGCCAAGTGTTCCAGTTTCTCATAGATTTGACATATTTTTTTATCTTGGTGGAACGTCCTTTGCATATTCCCACCTCTATTGGACGGTCCTGCGAAGATGCAATCAATGATTATTATATTTCTTTGATTGTATAACATTACCAAAAGAATTTCTTATGTAATAAGAAGTTGTTATTATATCGAGTATGTTTGACCCATCTCTTCTGAATGAATGCTCAAATCCACAAGATTGTCATGCGGCACCTCAAATGTTCTATGAGACTCATTACCTCGAACTGCAATAAAAATTTCATTAAATTCAGGTTCTAAACCATTTAAAATACACAACATCAAGTCGACGTTATCAGTAGGAGAACTAACAATTGCAAGTTCATTAGAAATTGTTCTCATTAATTGAAGATATTGTTCATTTGAGCGTTTATTAGGTTTGGTAAGAGTAATATTCTCTTTAAGACTCAGGATTCGAGATTTGGTTTTATTTGCATACAACCAACAAATTTTATCCCAAGTGTTATGTCAACTTTTGGAGGTTACACCAAAAATTGATACAACACCACAAAATAGATTAATTTCCTAATCTAGTAAGAAATATATGAAGAAAAAAGAAAAAAAACACTTTTTATAGTGGTTCAGAAAGTACTCCGGCCTACGTCAACTTTAATCTTATTATCTTATGTTTCTCTGTAGAATACAAATATTACAATCCAAATCCGACCATAATCTAGTAAATCTTGGCTTAAGTAAATTTTCTAAGATTTTTTGTGGACGAAGACAGAAAAAATATGAAGTGCCCAAAAGTCCTTTCTAGATGAAGGTAGCTTCCTATTTATTGCCAAATTCCAGCATAGATCTCACAATCCATGTTAGAATAAGTCCCAATTTCCAAATCCAATTATCCAGCATGAAGACAATGTCGTACACATAAACTTCGAGACATCAAATCATGTCAGTACCGACGATATAGTTGTCCATACCAATCAAAATAGGCACCATCATAGTAGGATTCTCCAATACTTTTGCAAACCTTCAACTTTTGAAGCAGAAGTGTGGATCTCGTTCTAAGAAATCATCTTTGTTGTGGTCGGTATCGACCACTTTTATTTGCTTATTTTGACCCCAAAGTTCATTAGTCACTCCATCCTATTCTTCTAAGCATGAATCTAAGTTATTAGTTAATCCCAACTTTGCCTGGATGTCCAATTCACTTAGAAATTTTTTGTTTCAAGGGTTGGACATCACTGCTCAAAGCTTTACCAATTCTTTAAAGTTGTTTCATATCATCATTCCTGATGGTCTTTAAGTCCTTCATTTGAGTGTACCATGACTGTGGAAACTTTGGCTATAATACTTGCCTTACGAAGTACACCTTATGAATATGGGGTGTGCTTTTCTCAAGAATGAGCATCAGGAGTGATCAACCATTGGTAGTTGCGCTCTTTGGCTATCTAACAATACAAATCTAGCGATATGGCCAGTTCCTTTGGATTCATCTGCAAATCAAAGATCTTTCTAGACCATTATAAATTAGGGCTCAAGTCCTTGCTTAATTATTAGTTAACTCATAATCATTCTGTGTTCGTTTGGAGTTGTCATATCATGTATCACTTATCAAAGCCATCCCGTGTTCGCCCATCTTTATCATAGGTTAATCATATGATGCTATCATGCATCGTTAGTCATAGGGGTGCATTGCAACTAATTGAAATGTTACATATGAATCATCTGTACCTAGCATCCTATTATAAGTAAGCACAAGTGAACCAAGACAATGAAAATCATTAATCAATTGACAATAATTATCAAATCATAAGGCATTCAAATCCTAAGATCAAATTTAAATCTCTCCAGATTGCACAGTCAATGCTTAAACTTAGGTCCGGTCTTTCTTTCTCATGACATTGTTATCCAGTCCAATTTCCGATCTATCTACATCATATATCTAATTCTTGATCTCTCCAAATTGTATGTCCATACTGAGTCTAATCCACTCGCTTGCTAAAATGGGACCCAACGTTCGAGCAAGTCCATCTGCTAACTCTCTAGTGAGAAGACCCCCATCCACTTACTCTCAAGTAGAGGCTAACTATTTTGTGTAAGTCCAATCTAGTCGCTTTTCGATGAGGGGGCATGCACTTTATGGTTCATCACCCTATCTGCAACAATCCTATTGTTAATTACCCACTTAGTTAAGTTTAATTATGGATAATTAATTCTAATTTATGATTTATCAAATTTAATTATGAAATTAAATCTAGTTTTTGAGAATAGTTGATTTGATTTATTTAAGAAATGAGTTTCATTCCTTAAAAAGGATTTAATTTTAAATTTGAAATGTTATTAAATCAAATATTTAAATTTAGCATTTAGGATAAACTGTTAATATAGAGATTTATTATTCAAAATGAGTTTATTAATTAATAGTTTATTATTATTAAAAATAATGAGAATAAGTTTAATTTTCAAAAGTTATATTAAATTCTAACAAGATATTTCAATATTAATAGAAATGAGAATTTTAACTTGCTGATTGGTTTGGAAAATTTGAAAAATCAAAATATGTTAAGTAAAACAGTTTAAGGTAAACTGAACATTTATAAATAGAAAATAAGAAGAGAATGACAACAGTTTCACCTATTGGGTTTGTGAAGCACCAAAGCCCATTTAACCAAGCATCCTTTTCTTATTTCATTGTACGTTTGTTTTCATATATTGGGAACTGAAAATTAGAAAACAAATATCCCTCTTTCAAACCGTAGCAAATCAAACATTTTCTTCAAGCTAATAAGTCCAGATAATGGTTTGAAACTTGTTTATATACAAATAGAATGTAGTATTTCAATTTTGCTATAAATTAAATAGGGGTTTTTGTGTCTATTTTGCTTGAGAACTATTTAGGGTTTGCTGAATAGGATTGCAATGTTCAAATAGAAGTGTCTGGCAAATTGAATTGGTGAACAAGGTGAGTTATTTTTAACTTACATAACCTACCTCTAGATTATTTGCATGCTTGTGGTTAGACTAATCTTTTAGTTTCAATTATTGGTTGAATCTATAATTGAAAGTTAGTTTCAGCCTGTTGTTTTGGATGAATTTAGTGTACAATTGATTCCAATCTATTATGTTATTCATTTCTTTTGTTAAGAAACTCTATGTTTTTCGAGCCCCTTACTTTATGATTTCGATTAACATATTAATTGTACATGTTTGTATTCTTGCACGAGTCATAATTCGATGCTCCAGACCTTAAGATGACAAACGGAGGAAAAACAAGCGAAATTGGACCGTCGGAGGGCGACCATGAGCTAAAAATAGCTCCATGTTTCACCGGCATAGGTGACCGGTGGGTATAATAGGTGCACCTGTGGCATGTAAACCTTAGTCTATTTAGCTTCAGATGAAGCTCTAGTTCATGCCGTTCGCCCTTTCGTTCGTCCGTTTAACTCCTTTTCACTATCTGCTTGATTTTGATGCTGTTTTCAATGCCGACATCATTACTATTTTGGGATTTTGAATTATGAATTTATGAATTCATTTTGGATTAGTTATATCATAAAATTGTTCTATGGGTCTTTGGTAATTCATACAATTTTCGTCGCACGTTTTCAACTAGTGTTATCAAAAGGATGTATTTGAAATCAAATCGTTTTGTCTAAATCTTTTAAATATTAAATTATTTATTTTATAAAGAATACTTGAAATTGTGTGTGTACATATATATTATTTATTTAATGATAATGATTGAAGTATAAACTAGGTTATTTCTAATCAAATGTTTAAATACCTAAATGGGTTTGGAAATATGTATTTGTGGTTTATAAAGTAAATTGACTTATATCTATATATGGTATTTGGAATATGGTTTATAAAACTTGTTTGCGCCAAAATTGGTCACAAACCCCAAGTTTTGTGAAAGCACCAGTGTTGGAATATAAATCAGCAATATTCTAACACAAATCACAGATCTAAGCAAGCGACATGCAGCAATACAGAGATTATGAACAAGTACACACGATTTATAGTGGTTCGGCTATCTCCGGCCTATGTCCACTTTCAAGGTTTTTCTTTTATTGATATTCTCTTGATGATTATAGTTGGTTACAGCAAGTTACAATGGGTTATAGCTCTCAAACTTGAATGCAATAGCGATGATAAGGTCTAGAATTGAATCCGGTAGAGTCTCGGCGCTTCAGAATCCCGATCCCCTTTCCTGAATGACCTGGGGCTCTATTTATAGGCGTAGGAGGCTGATATTTCTCCTAAAAGTCTGGTGGACCGCTTTCGGCACGTGAGGGGGCCCACACGCCCGAATTCTGGAGATCCGGGCCCACTTTGGGATCGATTCGACCCTTGGTTCGAATCGATCAAGAAAGTGTCCAAACGTGATGAAACTTGGCGTGGACATTCTTCGACATGTAGGCAAACTCCTGTAAAAATTTCATGGCATTTGTATCAATGGATTAAGAGTTATGATCGGTTCGAAGTGGGGTCTTTCGGCATGTTGGTTGCTTCGACTCGATCCTGTTCGAATCGATAGGGTCGACTCGATAGCTTCTCGTGCTTTTGTGATGACGTGGCGTGCGTTCTTCGTGTCGATCCACTTATTGCTTCGAGTTGAATGGGTTGACTCCGTGTTCTTTGCCGCCTTGACCAAGTGGATTCGAAGGCTTTGTTCACAAAGGGATTCGAACAAAGGTAAGTTTGAATCGATCGTAGCGTGCTTTAATGGATGGGTTCGAACGCAACCTCTTCCATGGATTCGAAGCAAGGATACTTGGGTGGATACGAAGCTGGGTGAAATCATGGGTTCGAAGGATTTCATCATGTTGGATTCGAACAGGGCAGGCGCGAGGCTAGTTTGCTCCTGATCGGTGCAAATGCAAATGGACATGAGGCAACCTGATGGATACGAACCATCGAGTCCAGATGGATACGAAGGTTGCCACTTTGATCGGTTCGAAGCACTACCACTCGATGGATACGGACTGGCTTCAGTTGGATGGATACGAAGGAAGGCCACGGGATGGGTTCGAAGTAGATGAAGTCGAAGCCGATTGATGCAAATAGTGGCTTGGCCGATGGATTTGAACGACATCTCTGCCTATGGATTCGAACACGGTGCCTGCTCTGATGGATTCGAAATCTGGGTTTCTCTCTTCAAATTGAATCGATCATATCTTGAGCGTATGAACTCGGATTGACTTGAAATTTGAGATGCGGACTTCCATGATCTTTCTGGTCATGTCCTATCAATTGTAGCTCAATCTGGACTCGGACAAAATTCATCGGTATCCATGGTTATCCTGCAATGCATAGTTGATACTCAAGAATAATAGTCATCGATTCTCAATAAATTTTGGATATCTCAACTTTGCTAAAAGTTGGGATAACACTTTGCCCCCCAAAACATGCCTTTTGGCAAAAGGTATGTTTTGAACGGTCTTAAATCGAGTGTAGTAAATTCACGTTTTACTCATAGCTACAGTATTATCAATCAAGTTTATGGCTGTTCGAAGCCGATTCAGCATTCGTTTTTTCTATAGAAGTTGAGAATGAAGTTTCGTAGTCTCTCCGGACTATTAATGGCTACTCTGAACCCTTACTAAGTCCATTCCAGACTTAGTGATTGAATAGAAAGATCCTATTGCACTTTGGCGTTGCCTTCTATCCTTTACACTCTGGTCCAGGTTAGGACGTATAGCGATGTCTTGGTTGTTCTAAACCGATCATAGTCTCTCTGGGCTCTTGCTAGATCCCATCCCGTCACTCTCCGGTGAAGGGGAAACAGCGCTTAAGTGAGTCGATCCTGTCGCTCTCTGGCGAAGCAACTCACTTCTTGCACTCCGGTTCAGTGTATTTGAACATTAAGCGATGTCTTGGCCGTTCTAGACCGATCATAGCCTCTCCGGGCTCTTGCTGGATCCCATCCTGTCACTCTCCGGTGAAGGGGAAACAGCGCTTAAGTGAGTCGATCCTGTCGCTCTCCGGCGAAGCAACTCACTTCTTGCACTCCGGACCCCATCTCTCCAGGTAGGGTCATAAAGCGATCATTTTTATATTGGTATTTGATGTTCATCCTTTGACTCTCCGGTCAAAGGTTTATTTTAAGAAATTCTAATTTATTTATTAAAATTCGAGTTCTAGATGTTCAATCTCAAACATCAGAAAAGAGCTAAACATTGCATCTCCGGGCATATCGGTTTATCTCCATCTCAGAGCGTGCCTAGGGATCTCTCCGTTTCCCGTACATGAGTAAGTGGAGTAATCATTTTATTCTAAAAACAAATCTAAATGAAATTATTCGATCGAAGTCCAAATCCTGGACTTGGCCCTTGCCATCTTTAATCAGTGGATGACGAGTCGTGATCCCGATCCAGGATCGTTCCTGTTAGGTGGAGGCGGTAGTTGTTCAGGCCTTACCGCCGCTGTCCGTTCTCTGACATATTGTGGCAATCTACCACCCCTAGCATATTCTTCCACCTCATCCTTTAGGTGGCGGCATTCATCTGTAGTGTGCCCATCCAACTCATGGAATAGGCAGTATTTTCTAGTCCTGCGCTTCCGCTCAGTGGGGTCCTTTATAGGTGGCTTTCGATAGGGGAGTTGCCCCCGAGTTTCAGTGTAAATTCGTTCCAGGCCTGTAGTCAGATCTGTGTATTGCCTGAATCTTGGTTCTCGGAATTTCTTCCGTTTATCAGGACCATCATGTTTGTCATCTTGTTTCCTCTTTCCTTTGTCTACTCCAGACTGTTCTCTGGAGGTTCCTTCGCTCTGCGCAACATTTGTTTCCTGCCTCTCGGCTCGTGATTCTTCTAATCGGATGAACTTTTCAGCTTTATGAAAGAACTCTCCAAGATCTTGCGGTGGATCTTTAGTTAGAGAATCTTTAAATTTGGTGCCTTCCGCGACTCCTGCCACCGCCGCCATCAAAATCTTCGATGGATCCGGGCGATCTACAGAAGTCACTGTTACATTGAATCTTAGAAGAAAATCTTTTATGGATTCTCCGATCCTTTGCTTTATCGAGGCTAAAGTCATCACACTCTTGGGTCACGTCACGTAGACCCTGAACTGTCTCATGAAGCAGTCTACAAGCTTGCTCCATGTCCCGATTGATCCAGTCTCCAGTTGTCTGAACTAAAGTGCGGCTAAATCTGACAAGTATAGAGGAAAGCATCGTGCCATCACTTCCTCGGATGCCCCCAGCACTTCCATGTGCCTAATATATCTGGTAATATGCATGGTCGGGTCTGACCTTCCGTCATAAGGATCTAGCGTTGGTAGTTTGAATTTTGGAGGGTTCCTTGCATTTCGGATGTTTGGAGTTAATGGACTCCGACTAACTTCTTCCAGCCCTCCACTAGTCAATCCTCCTCTCATGATTCGTCGCATTAGACCAATCATTCTCTCGTCTCCATCCAGGGGTTGACCCTTTGTCAAGTTTCGATCCTGCCCCCCGAGCCTTGAAGGGAATTCTGGTATGTATTCTTCTGGTGGCTCGTTAGCATAAGCATTGGCTCTAGCTTGCTGAGCTCCGTCTATTGGCCTTCCAGTATCGGACCCTGAGGGCCTGCCCCCAAGCCCTTGTCGGTCACCCTCAGTTCCTGCGTTCTGGTCGTGAACCTGACCTTCGTTAGCTTCTGTGATCCTGATTCCTTGTCCCGCACTTGCAGTTGTTGTAGTTGGTCCAAGGTTTTGCATATTCGCCGCCCTCATTTGTTCCAGGAAATTCTGCAGCATCTCCTGTTGGGTCTTCATCAAGCTTTCGTGCAATGAATTAGCCATAGCCTCCATCTCATCTCTAGTAATGTAGATGGAAGCTTGTCCTTCTCCTGCTCCAGAGGATGCTTCTTGGCTTCCTCCTTGTTGGCTCCGATCAGCTCTTTGTCTTGTCTATCGAGTCATTGTCTCTGAATCGGATTTCTTCAAACTTTTGAATCTGAATACTGAATCTGATGTAGCGGGTGCTAGTTCAGTTCTCAGTGAAAGCACCAAAGTGTTTGCGCCAAAATTGGTCACAAACCCCAAGTTTTGTGAAAGCACCAGTGTTGGAATATAAATCAGCAATATTCTAACACAAATCACAGATCTAAGCAAGCGACACGCAGCAATACAGAGATTATGAACAAGTACACATGATTTATAGTGGTTTGAATATCTTCGGCCTACATCCACTTCAAAGGTTTTTCTTTTATTGATGTTCTCTTGATGATTACAGTTGGTTACAGTAAGTTACAATGGGTTATAGCTCTCAAACTTGAATGCAACAGCGATGATAAGGTCTAGAATTGAATCCGGTATAGTCTCGGCGCTTCAGAATCCCGATCCCCTTTCCTGAATGAGCCGGGGCTCTATTTATAGGCGTAGGAGGCTGATATTTCTCCTAAAAGTCCGATGGACTGCTTCTGGCACGTGAGGGGGCCCACACGCCCGAATTTTGGAGATCCGGGCCTACTTTGGGATAGATTCGACCCTTGGTTCGAATCGATCAAGAAGTGTCCAAACGTGATGAAACTTGGCGTGGACATTCTTCGACATGTAGGAAAACTCCTGTAAAAATTTCATGGCATTTGGATCACTGGATTAAGAGTTATGATCGGTTCGAAGTGGGGTCTTTCGGCATGTTGGTTGCTTCAACTCGATCCTGTTCGAATCGATAGGGTCGACTCAATAGCTTCTTGTGCTTTTGCGATGACGTGGCGCGCGTTCTTCGTGTCGATCCACTTATTGCTCCGAGTTGAATGGGTCGACTCCGTGTTCTTTGCCGCCTTAACCAAGTGGATTCGAAGGCTTTGTTCATAAAGGGATTCGAACGGAGGTAAGTTCGAATCGATCGTAGCGTGCTTTAATGGATGGGTTCGAACACAACCTCTTCCATGGATTCGAAGCAAGGATACTTTGGTGGATACGAAGCTGGGTGAAATCATGGGTTCGAAGGATTTCATCATGTTGGATTCGAATAGGGCAGGCGCGAGGCTAGTTTGCTCCTGATCAGTGCAAATGCAAATGGACACGAGGCAACCTGATGGATACGAACCATCGAGTCCAGATGGATATGAAGGTTGCCATTTTGATCGGTTCGAAGCACTACCACTCGATGGATATGGAGTGGCTTCAGTTGGATGGATACGAAGGAAGGCCACAGGATGGGTTCGAAGTAGATGAAGTCGAAGCCGATGGATGCGAATAGTGGCTTGGCCGATGGATTCGAACGACATTTCTGCCTATGGATTCGAACACGGTGCCTGCTCTGATGGATTCGAAATCTGGGTTTCTCTCTTCAAATTGAATCGATCATATCTTGAGCGTATGAACTCGGATTGACTTGAAATTTGAGATGCGAACTTCCATGATCTTTCTGGTCATGTCCTATCAATTGTACCTCAATCTGGACTCGGACAAAATTCATCGGTATCCATGGTTATCCTGCAATGCATAGTTGATACTCAAGAATAATAGTCATCGATTCTCAATAAATTTTGGATATCTCAACTTTGCTAAAAGTTGGGATAACAAAACTAAAAATATTTTATAGAAATTGGAATATATATTCAAATTTATGGGGTATTTTATCATATGGTGAATATCTACATAAAGTTGAATAACAATTGAATATTTGCATTTTTAAATGAATAGTTTGAAACAAGTATATAACTCAAGGGTTTGAGAAATCATTTTCTATATGTTAAATTATATTGTTTATTTTCCAAACCATAAATTCTTATCGAATTTTTATTGGATTTAACACTTGGTTATTTATATGCTATTTTGGCTTTTTTTAATATAACTTTGGGATCTGGAGATAAAAACGTCTTTAGAACCTTAATTTTATTACGGGGGAATACTAATAATCGACTTAGTGTTATTGATTGTTTTAGATGCTGTCAAGCAATGCTTCGTCGAATATGGTGCAACTCATTGAATAAAATATTTGAGTAGAATTTACTAAACCATTAGCGAATACTTAAATTTCACAGAGTAGTATGGAATGCTTTAGTTAAATTCTTGTGATTTCATTCGGGAAAGTACTTGACACTTTAGGATTGTATTCTCCTTTGGCGTTTGGCTGGGGTCCGATAGATCCTTAAGAGAATATAGTTCAAGTTTCTAGTGGTATCCGTAATAAGTGAGATTTACTAGCTTCTAATAAATATTTGAATTTCACCAAGCAGTATGGGATGTTTTGGTTAAGTTCTCGTGCTTACTGAAAGTGGTAGTATTTGGCACGTCAAAGTTTATTCACTTTAGTGTTCGGTCAGGGGTCGATAGATCCTTAAGAAGTATACTCATGGACTTTTCTATGATTCTTGTGGTTGGTATGAGTTATATCTCTTCCGATCTTTGAGTCTTGTTTCATAGACTTTGTAACTTTATTTTCACGATATGGATGATCATTGGTATTAGATCAGTACGAATGATACCACCTTTTTTTCCACGGTATGAGTACGGTCAGTGTGATCATTATGAATTTAGTTTTCCTAGATTTTGAGATATTAATATTTATTTTGAAATTCTGGGTTTTGTGATTATTCTGTGCTTTCGTGATTTTTGTGACTTGATATGGATTTTGAGGATTTGTGATTTATTCTGTGTGTTGTGTTTTAACTATTCGTATCACTTGAAATGGATTCTGTGTTAGACTATTCCCGTGACTTGTTATACATATGACTTTTTTATTCAGCTATATGTCATATATCCTTGTATTCTATCTTGTTCTCACCCTTTTGAATATTTAAAGATTGCCCGACCCATTTATTTTATAATACTCGGGTCTGTCAGGACCCGATTCTTCGTCTTCCGAAAATTCGACATCGACACTCACTTTATCGACTGCCGAGGAATCGAACGACGGAAAACCGAACACTGAGGGTTTTTAAAAAGAAGAATTTAGGAAAAGAGAAGAGAAAAAGATAGAAGATAATAGATAGGGAAAAAAAAGAAGATAGAGAGATAAGGTAGAAGATGGAGGAGAAAGAAAACAGAAAATTAGAAAATAGAATAGAAAAGAGAAAATAGAGAACAGAACAGAGAATAGAACGGAACAGAACAGAACAACATCAGAATCTCACAATTCGCAGCGGAACAACATATAATAATAAATGAATAATCTTTAAACAAAGAACTATCAGTTATTACATTTTATACATTACATTACATCATATCATCAGAGTGTACAACAACAACAACAACAAACAGTGCAGCGGAAAAGAAATACTATATAAACTAGTAATACGCCATGCCATCCAGTTTGCCTCCAGCAATTCCAGAATATCCAGAATATCCTGATAAACCTTAACTCTTGACTGCCCGTGTGGAAATTGGTGGGCACCCAGAGTTTAGGAAGGAAAACAATAAACTCCAAGTCAGTCATGTGACTGGTGTGAGAACTCAAAACAGTTTATTTATCTTTAAAATCAAAATAGAGGAATATTTTTAAATTCAATTCGCAATGCTTTTAAAAATGAGACTACCATAAGGCCTCCCGCACACACACACATGCAAACGCAGAATCGGAGGATATTTCTCCTTATGATAGTCAAAGATGCTTGATACGCATTTAAAAAGACATTTGATGTTATTATTAGTGTATAGTGTAGGAAAAATTCATTTCGAAAGTAGAATATAAATCTTAGCCAACATACGACCATTATCGTATGCCTACTATAGCTACCATCCAAACAGTGTTGCGACACCATAAGTGAATGATAGGTTCTACAACTAATACCGTACAAGTTTCGTATTGTTTCTTTGGATTTCCAACAAATGGTCAGGCCAAGGAACTTCCCATTGCCACATGAGAATGCCTCTGGAAAGACATCCCCGAGAACCAAACCGGAACTCTGCCAACACAAGGCCGGGTTACCCCTAACTGGGTAACTACTGACACGAGCACGCCATTCCCCGATCGTAAACGACCTTTCTCACGGGATCCCGAAAACCAACAACCACAAAGTAATAAATTCGTAGTAACCACATAGGTTAAATATCCGGGCTCCATACCATGATACCACCTCTATCCAGAAGGAAATGTACATACCCTAAAGGGTGCTACCCCTCATAACCTTGCCGCATCTTTCCTGTTTTGACCATTTCCGGGGTGTGAGGCTCGACGAAGTCACGTCCACAAAAACATACTTTATACAAAAGCCATGCTTTGGGTCAACAAATGATCATAGAAACGATCACCAGGATAGACGATCAAATAAACGATCCTATCACAATAATCAACACAATGATCATTTACAGCAACACTCAGCATGTCACATTACCAAATTGGGAATATATCGCTGATAACTTCAACTATATAACCTCTGAGCTCGTATGTCTCAGAGAAGGGTGTTAAGCTAAAAGAATAAATTCTTCGCCACCAACAGAAATATATTTGAAAGAAATCGGCTTTATATCTCAACTTGTAATGTCAGACACACAATCCATACAAGTCTGTTCCGGGCTCGAACAAAACCGAAGGCACTTACAAAGAAGTCCTTGCAATCCGGATATTCACAATCCTGATCGGATTTCCCATCACTTAGGGAGTCTCTATACCGCTGCAACTCAGTGCAGAGACAATCGACAGGTCATCCTATCGCTCTCGCAAATACCGGGTCTTCAACGCCGATCTTTAATGCAATTATAACGACGTATCACATATTCGGAATGGGTTATACGACCCCATGGTCCTTTCCCGGTTAACCCGAATAGTGAGCACTTATTCAAAAATAAGTGTGGCATTCACATTCAAACAAATCACATCAATTACCCATTCAAAGGGAAATATCGATAGTCGGTTATTGAACTATCAATGGATATGCACACATCACCAGTTTCCAAATAATTTTCCAAATTATTTATTTTCCAAAATATCTTCACTAGATATTAAATTTCAATACTTCAAAAATAAATCAATATTTATTTTTAAACAAATTCCACTTCCTTTATAAATCCCTTAGTGAATTTATATTCCAAAATATTCATGCATATACGATTTCAACTATCCATTTTCAATGTATCTTCAAAAAGATAAATTCTAAATATTCACTTCATATTGGAAAACATTTCCATACTTATCTATTCATAAGTAATTCACAAATCTTTTTATTTTCAACCTTGGAAAATATTCGATATACTTAAATCGAATTAAGTATATAATTCATTCTTTAAGGAAATCATTCTCTTAAACATATTTACTTGGGCCAAAATGAATGTTGCGTAAAACATCGTTACGACAACCCAAAATCACTAGTATAGGGATTCGAATTTAAAATAGATATATAAATCCCAATACTATACAAAACATTTCCTTTCGGAAATCATTTACTATAACAACAGTGTTATAGTCCACCATTTCCTTCTATTTCTCGAAAACTTCTATTTCAACAATAAATGTTGAAATCTATGGTTTCGTATCTCAACACATTTTAAAATATCGTTAGATCGTTTTAATTCTATTTAAAACATCCAAATCCAAAACAATTTCTTTAACGTGTTATTCACTATTCAAAAACGTGAATATTCTTTGTTAACAAATTTCATCCTTTTATTCATTTTAATTCAAAGGGTTATTCACTATTCAAAACTGTGAATATAACTCCACTTATAGGTTTTAACAAATTTTCTTATCAAAATAAGTCATTTGCGAATTTATAAAACAACGTTTATAAATTCCATTTCTATTTGTTTATAAAAACTTCCTTTTTATAAATTCTTTTATTAACCTATTCCAGTTTATAACTCAATGATATACTAACAGTTCATCTTATAAGTTAAACACTTATAATCTATTCGTTTACAAAAATCGTTCCTTTGAACTTCATAATTATAAATCTTATAACTTATAAGATTCAATTATTCACCCAAATCTATTCCTCAATTAACTTCACCAATTTATAAATCTTACTATTTATAAATTTTATTTATAACTTCACAGTTTATAATTCTATAAATTTCATTCATTTATGAAATTCATTTTCACTTCATTCAAACACTTATAAAAACTCATTTTATAATGTCTATATTTTAATTTATAAATATCCATTTATAAATCTCTTAATATAATTCAATTTATATTATTCTTTTAAAACGACTTTAATCTCCTTTATTATTTCACCATTTTGATTTATAAAATAATCAAATTTTATAAATCCTATATTTAAACTTTTCACAATGAATTCTAAAATATCTCGATTAAACTATTTTATAAACTCAATAGCATCATATTCTCAAAAATCAGTTTTTTAACTATATTTCTTAAAAAATCATAATTTTTATAACTTTAAAAATTATAACGTTTATTTATTTAAAATGGATCAATTCCAAAAATAAAGTATATTTTCAAAAATCACTTTAAAATCATTTTAAAATCCCAAAATCTGGGTCCAATGATGCTACACACCAAATAGTCAATCACGACTACAACGATCCATCATATATCGTATATGATAATCCATCAAATATCAAAATATCTGAAATCAAATAAAAACTGTTGAGGAATCCAGTTGGATCCCTCCAACCTGTTTTCCTGCATCCAAAAACATTAGCACAATACCAATTTCGCACCAGAACGAAATTATCGCGGTATATGTTCTTAATAAATATTATCCGTTTAATAACGGCGTAATAGGGTCTCATCCGCTAAACAAAAAATGCGGGAAATCAACAACTCCCATATATACATATGCCAATATATATATATTGCTATTATATATAATACCAATTTCACTGTTTATGAAATATTCGTGATATATGTTTTTAATAAATAACATCCGCTTACTAACGGCGTATAATGTCTATTTTAACAATCAATAGATATCAATCAACATTCAAACATGCATTCAAGTATTTTAAATCTAACTATTTAAAATAAAATCGAAACTGATTCGATTGAGTGAGAAGTTCTCACCTTGATTTTAATTTCCGTTTCAGCGATTTATTTCGAATAAAATTAAACGTGCGTTTAATTTTACCCAAAATTCTCACTAACTCCAAACGACTTCAAACCAACTCCATCGCGTAGTGCTCGTCCATACGATTCCAACGCAACTGGTTTCGCATTTTTTCGACCTCGTATGAAAAAGTTATGAATTTTATAAGTTTGTACACGATTTATATTCATAATTTACAACTAAATAAACTATTTTAAACCTTCATCAATTATTGGCCCTTGGGCTGCACTGCTCAACATCAGGCCGTTCCTCTCTTCTTCCTCTCCCTCTCGTTCTCCTCTCCCAGACAACATACGCGCATACATGAACCCATTTAGAAAACTAGGGTTACATGCCGTTGCCACATCGCTCAACTATACTTCATCAAACAACCACCATCGCGAAGCTCTCGACCCAAGCTATGCTCGGCCTGAACAGTGGTGAACTCGGCCCCCCCTGCTACTTGCGCACGCAAGTGAACGTGGCACGTTTGTGCCCAATTTCCCATCGATCCGCTCAACTATTCTCGATCATAACCGTTGGATCTCTAGTTCGTGTTGTGCTCTATCACTTTGTAGTTGAACATTCTTGCTAATTGTCGACGGATTTGGAGATTTGGAGGGATGAAGTTGGGTGTTTTCTGGCCGTGGGTTATGTGGGTGGCAGCTAGGGTTTGTTTTTTTATTTTTATTTTTTTTTAAATGGGGGGGGGGGCTATTTATAAGAGAACGAACGACACTATTCATCCCGGAAATTCCGAACTTCGATTTACACGCCGTAACCAGCATTTCTAGGGTTTACCCCGCGTTCCGGACACAATGGAACAGGTTTCGGAAGCTAATTCGGACATCTGTGCGAGTTATGGCTGTAAACGCTCAATTTAAATTAAACCGATTTAAGTCGATTTCTAGGCGTTTTAATTTGTACCGGACAAACGGTAAATCCAATTGACTTGAAATTTGAAACCTTACAATAGTATCACATTACGGATCCGATGAAACTGGTTTCGTCGAAATCCGAGACTTTTTGAAAAATGGCTATTTTGACTCGCCAAATTAAAATTAGAAATAAATCGATGCGTTTCGAGCTGCCACGATCAAACGGTAACTCCGATTGACACGAAATTTGAAATCCGGTAATAACTAACTATTACGGGTCCAATGGAACTGGTTTCGTTCAATTCTGAGACTGTTCAAAAATTGACTATTTTCACTAGTCGATTTTAATATTAAAATATTCAATTTTCACAAATTAATTTTTAATTCGATTTTAAAAGTTCTAAAATATCATTCTAACTTCAACATGATAAAATAAAATTTTACAAATCATTTTCAATCATATTTAACCCAATTATAAATTATTTTCATAATTTAACATATTAAATTATCGATTTAAAAATCCAATTAAATCCAATAATTCAAAATAAAATTTATTTGACTTAAAAATTCACTTATAAATATTTAAAATTAATTAAATATTCAAATTTTAATTTCTAAAAATTCTGGGTCGTTACAATCTTCCCCACTTAAAAGAATTTCGTCCTCGAAATTACAAGTAAGAAAAATTATATAATCTATTAATTTTCCCAAAACAAATTTAAACTTCTTTACAATACTTTACTAATTTTTCAAATCATACTTGGTTATCTTTTCAAAAACAACTACTATAGTTTAACTTTCAATTCCAAAATCAAAGTTAAAGTTTTCAAAATTTTCCAATTTTCTCAAAAAAATTTCTAACGCCTTAAATTTCCGGAAAAATTCGCCATAGTCTCCTTTGCGCGGCTCGATCCGAAAAAAAAATGACAGTATATATATCACAAATATACATCTCATCAAGTAATGAGGCATCCCGAAGGGAAAAAAGTATAAAAGTACGGTATGTAATCCGAGATATGTACCTTATATTTTATTAGCAAGCATATACGGCTAATATAGCGCAAAAGCGAGCTCCAAATGCGAAGCAAACGCAATCCGCACCTACTAAACACTCAACAAACAACATGACAATCATGCATATAGACAATAGTATCGATATACAACATATATCTCCATAACAACTATATATGCCAACATAGCAAATGAAACAAAAGCAACAAATGCAAACATCAACCAACTATCATTCATAACCAATAATATTCATTTATATTCTCATTAATATTTAATGAATTGGTTTTCAATTTAAATCACATTAGATTCATTAACATTGGATTTTATCAACATTTATTTTCAATTTGCTTATATTCACTAATTCATATTTAAGTTGGTTCACTTCCAAATCAAATTCAATTCTATTTAAATTGATTTACTTCACTTTCAAGTTGGATTCCATTTCTTTAGCTTCCAATAACATTAATACTTAATGAATTTTATACAATCAATCTACTAACAATCATATAACAACCAATGTATATTTATTTCAACCAAATTCCTTTGCTTTCAATTGGTTTAATTAAATTGATTTTCATTCAATTATTCAACTTTCTAATAACATTAGATTTTAATGAATTACACTTATATTCATTATTTCACATCAATTATTCACATTTAATTGATTAATATTCAATCCATTCATTCAATTCAATTCTAAAGTAAATTTCCATTTAATCTTTAAATTCATTTTTATTCATAACTCATATTCATAAATATATTCATATAGTTTCACTTCTTATATATATAAGTTTATTTCACAATTGTAAATCACTTTAATTATAATTCAACTCTGATAATTCTTTTTACTTATACAATTATTCTTTTATTTAGATTATTCAAACAACTAAACAATCAACTTATATACACTTTAATAATTCTGAAAAATTATTTCTTTATATACAAAATATAATCAAGGTAAAATTATTTCATTTACCCAATTTAAAACAATACTGTGCCGAATTGTTCTATTCAAGTGTTTAGAAACCCCTTCGGCATAGTCTTGCGGACCACGCTGACGAAAGTTCATATGCCACTCAATAAACCAATCATCACAATATAAAATAATTTTATATATTCACTATCAAATACGCTCTCATAGCTATTATTACACTCAAACTCAATCTAGAGTACTGCTGACTCTATCTCTAATGAGTACTACCCAACAGAACCATGGTTGTCGCTTAACCATAAGCTCTGATACCACATTGTCAGGACCCGATTCTTCGTCTTCCGAAAATTCGACATCGACACTCACTTTATCGACTGCCGAGGAATCGAACGACGGAAAACCGAACACTGAGGGTTTTTAAAAAGAAGAATTTAGGAAAAGAGAAGAGAAAAAGATAGAAGATAATAGATAGGGAAAAAAGAAGAAGATAGAGAGATAAGGTAGAAGATGGAGGAGAAAGAAAACAGAAAATTAGAAAATAGAATAGAAAAGAGAAAATAGAGAACAGAACAGAGAATAGAACGGAACAGAACAGAACAACATCAGAATCTCACAATTCGCAGCGGAACAACATATAATAATAAATGAATAATCTTTAAACAAAGAACTATCAGTTATTACATTTTATACATTACATTACATCATATCATCAGAGTGTACAACAACAACAACAAACAGTGCAGCGGAAAAGAAATACTATATAAACTAGTAATACGCCATGCCATCCAGCTTGCCTCCAGCAATTCCAGAATATCCAGAATATCCTGATAAACCTTAACTCTTGACTGCCCGTGTGGAAATTGGTGGGCACCCAGAGTTTAGGAAGGAAAACAATAAACTCCAAGTCAGTCATGTGACTGGTGTGAGAACTCAAAACAGTTTATTTATCTTTAAAATCAAAATAGAGGAATATTTTTAAATTCAATTCGCAATGCTTTTAAAAATGAGACTACCATAAGGCCTCCCGCACACACACACATGCAAACGCAGAATCGGAGGAGATTTCTCCTTATGATAGTCAAAGATGCTTGATACGCATTTAAAAAGACATTTGATGTTATTATTAGTGTATAGTGTAGGAAAAATTCATTTCGAAAGTAGAATATAAATCTTAGCCAACATACGACCATTATCGTATGCCTACTATAGCTACCATCCAAACAGTGTTGCGACACCATAAGTGAATGATAGGTTCTACAACTAATACCGTACAAGTTTCGTATTGTTTCTTTGGATTTCCAACAAATGGTCAGGCCAAGGAACTTCCCATTGCCACATGAGAATGCCTCTGGAAAGACATCCCCGAGAACCAAACCGGAACTCTGCCAACACAAGGCCGGGTTACCCCTAACTGGGTAACTACTGACACGAGCACGCCATTCCCCGATCGTAAACGACCTTTCTCACGAGATCCCGAAAACCAACAACCACAAAGTAATAAATTCGTAGTAACCACATAGGTTAAATATCCGGGCTCCATACCATGATACCACCTCTATCCAGAAGGAAATGTACATACCCTAAAGGGTGCTACCCCTCATAACCTTGCCGCATCTTTCCTGTTTTGACCATTTCCGGGGTGTGAGGCTCGACGAAGTCACGTCCACAAAAACATACTTTATACAAAAGCCATGCTTTGGGTCAACAAATGATCATAGAAATGATCACCAGGATAGACGATCAAATAAACGATCCTACCACAATAATCAACACAATGATCATTTACAGCAACACTCAGCATGTCACATTACCAAATTGGGAATATATCGCTGATAACTTCAACTATATAACCTCTGAGCTCGTATGTCTCAGAGAAGGGTGTTAAGCTAAAAGAATAAATTCTTCGCCACCAACAGAAATATATTTGAAAGAAATCGGCTTTATATCTCAACTTGTAATGTCAGACACACAATCCATACAAGTCTGTTCCGGGCTCGAACAAAACCGAAGGCACTTACAAAGAAGTCCTTGCAATCCGGATATTCACAATCCTGATCGGATTTCCCATCACTTAGGGAGTCTCTATACCGCTGCAACTCAGTGCAGAGACAATCGACAGGTCATCCTATCGCTCTCGCAAATACCGGGTCTTCAACACCGATCTTTAATGCAATTATAACGACGTATCACATATTCGGAATGGGTTATACGACCCCATGGTCCTTTCCCGGTTAACCCGAATAGTGAGCGCTTATTCAAAAATAAGTGTGGCATTCACATTCAAACAAATCACATCAATTACCCATTCAAAGGGAAATATCGATAGTCGGTTATTGAACTATCAATGGATATGCACACATCACCAGTTTCCAAATAATTTTCCAAATTATTTATTTTCCAAAATATCTTCACTAGATATTAAATTTCAATACTTCAAAAATAAATCAATATTTATTTTTAAACAAATTCCACTTCCTTTATAATACCCTTAGTGAATTTATATTCCAAAATATTCATGCATATACGATTTCAACTATCCATTTTCAATATATCTTCAAAAAGATAAATTCTAAATATTCACTTCATATTGGAAAACATTTCCATACTTATCTATTCATAAGTAATTCACAAATCTTTTTATTTTCAACCTTGGAAAATATTCGATATACTTAAATCGAATTAAGTATATAATTCATTCTTTAAGGAAATCATTCTCTTAAACATATTTACTTGGGCCAAAACGAATGTTGCGTAAAACATCATTACGACAACCCAAAATCACTAGTATAGGGATTCGAATTTAAAATAGATATATAAATCCCAATACTATACAAAACATTTCCTTTCGGAAATCATTTACTATAACAACAGTGTTATAGTCCACCATTTCCTTCTATTTCTCGAAAACTTCTATTTCAACAATAAATGTTGAAATCTATGGTTTCGAATCTCAACACATTTTAAAACATCGTTAGATCGTTTTAATTCTATTTAAAACATCCAAATCCAAAACAATTTCTTTAACGTGTTATTCACTATTCAAAAACGTGAATATTCTTTGTTAACAAATTTCATCCTTTTATTCATTTTAATTCAAAGGGTTATTCACTATTCAAAACTGTGAATATAACTCCACTTATAGGTTTTAACAAATTTTCTTATCAAAATAAGTCATTTGCGAATTTATAAAACAACGTTTATAAATTCCATTTCTATTTGTTTATAAAAACTTCCTTTTTATAAATTCTTTTATTAACCTATTCCAGTTTATAACTCAATGATATACTAACAGTTCATCTTATAAGTTAAACACTTATAATCTATTCGTTTACAAAAATCGTTCCTTTGAACTTCATAATTATAAATCTTATAACTTATAAGATTCAATTATTCACCCAAATCTATTCCTCAATTAACTTCACCAATTTATAAATCTTACTATTTATAAATTTTATTTATAACTTCACAGTTTATAATTCTATAAATTTCATTCATTTATGAAATTCATTTTCACTTCATTCAAACACTTATAAAAACTCGTTTTATAATGTCTATATTTTAATTTATAAATATCCATTTATAAATCTCTTAATATAATTCAATTTATATTATTCTTTTAAAACGTCTTTAATCTCCTTTATTATTTCACCATTTTGATTTATAAAATAATCAAATTTTATAAATCCTATATTTAAACTTTTCACAATGAATTCTAAAATATCTCGATTAAACTATTTTATAAACTCAATAGCATCATATTCTCAAAAATCAGTTTTTTAACTATATTTCTCAAAAAATCATAATTTTTATAACTTTAAAAATTATAACGTTTATTTATTTAAAATGGATCAATTCCAAAAATAAAGTATATTTTCAAAAATCACTTTAAAATCATTTTAAAATCCCAAAATCTGGGTCCAATGATGCTACACACCAAATAGTCAATCACGACTACAACGATCCATCATATATCGTATATGGTAATCCATCAAATATCAAAATATCTGAAATCAAATAAAAAATGTTGAGGAATCCAGTTGGATCCCTCCAACCTGTTTTCCTGCATCCAAAAACATTAGCACAATACCAATTTCGCTCCAGTACGAAATTATCGCGGTATATGTTCTTAATAAATATTATCCGTTTAATAACGGCGTAATAGGGTCTCATCCGCTAAACAAAAAATGCGGGAAATCAACAACTCCCATATATACATATGCCAATATATATATATTGCTATTATATATAATACCAATTTCACTGTTTATGAAATATTCGTGGTATATGTTTTTAATAAATAACATCCGCTTACTAACGGCGTATAATGTCTATTTTAACAATCAATAGATATCAATCAACATTCAAACATGCATTCAAGTATTTTAAATCTAACTATTTAAAATAAAATCGAAACTGATTCGATTGAGTGAGAAGTTCTCACCTTGATTTTAATTTCCGTTTCAGCGATTTATTTCGAATAAAATTAAACGTGCGTTTAATTTTACCCAAAATTCTCACTAACTCCAAACGACTTCAAACCAACTCCATCGCGTAGTGCTCGTCCATACGATTCCAACGCAACTGGTTTCGCATTTTTTCGACCTCGTATGAAAAAGTTATGAATTTTATAAGTTTGTACACGATTTATATTCATAATTTACAACTAAATAAACTATTTTAAACCTTCATCAATTATTGGCCCTTGGATCTGCACTGCTCAACATCAGGCCGTTCCTCTCTTCTTCCTCTCCCTCTCGTTCTCCTCTCCCAGACAACATACGCGCATACATGAACCCATTTAGAAAACTAGGGTTACATGCCGTTGCCACATCGCTCAACTATACTTCATCAAACAACCACCATCGCGAAGCTCTCGACCCAAGCTATGCTCGGCCTGAACAGTGGTGAACTCGGCCCCCCCTGCTACTTGCGCACGCAAGTGAACGTGGCACGTTTGTGCCCAATTTCCCATCGATCCGCTCAACTATTCTCGATCATAACCGTTGGATCTCTAGTTCGTGTTGTGCTCTATCACTTTGTAGTTGAACATTCTTGCTAATTGTCGACGGATTTGGAGATTTGGAGGGATGAAGTTGGGTGTTTTCTGGCCGTGGGTTATGTGGGTGGCAGCTAGGGTTTGTTTTTTTATTTTTATTTTTTTTTAAATGGGGGGGGGGGGCTATTTATAAGAGAACGAACGACACTATTCATCCCGGAAATTCCGAACTCCGATTTACACGCCGTAACCAGCATTTCTAGGGTTTACCCCGCGTTCCGGACACAATGGAACAGGTTTCGGAAGCTAATTCGGACATCTGTGCGAGTTATGGCTGTAAACGCTCAATTTAAATTAAACCGATTTAAGTCGATTTCTAGGCGTTTTAATTTGTACCGGACAAACGGTAAATCCAATTGACTTGAAATTTGAAACCTTACAATAGTATCACATTACGGATCCGATGAAACTGGTTTCGTCGAAATCCGAGACTTTTTGAAAAATGGCTATTTTGACTCGCCAAATTAAAATTAAAAATAAATCGATGCGTTTCGAGCTGCCACGATCAAACGGTAACTCCGATTGACACGAAATCTGAAATCCGATAATAACTAACTATTACGGGTCCAATGGAACTGGTTTCGTTCAATTCTGAGACTGTTCAAAAATTGACTATTTTCACTAGTCGATTTTAATATTAAAATATTCAATTTTCACAAATTAACTTTTAATTCGATTTTAAAAGTTCTAAAATATCATTCTAACTTCAACATGATAAAATAAAATTTTACAAATCATTTTCAATCATATTTAACCCAATTATAAATTATTTTCATAATTTAACATATTAAATTATCGATTTAAAAATCCAATTAAATCCAATAATTCAAAATAAAATTTATTTGACTTAAAAATTCACTTATAAATATTTAAAATTAATTAAATATTCAAATTTTAGTTTCTAAAAATTCTGGGTCGTTACAGGTCAGACCGAGGCATTTCAGGTTCAGGGACATTAGACATGGATTCATGTGCATGTTTGGAGTTTGAGGGGATTTTACAATATGTAGTCTTTTATTATCTCATTATTAGGCTTAGTGAGATTTTCACTTGTTATCTCTTTAGTTCGTATGTGTCCTATGTATGTATTTATGTATCATGTTTTGGATTTGGGTAGTGATGATACTATGATGTACATTTTTGGGTAGCGAGCTTTGCACTTAATTTTGAGACTTACTTTTGTTATGTGATGTGTATTATATTTTGTTCATCGATGATGTGATTCTATGTATATATTATGTATTGTTCTAAATTATATTAAACCTCTGTATTGTTGTTTTGCACCTGGATCAGATATGTCGAATTACTACTTGTACGAAAAGAAAGAAAAATATAGTCACATTATTCGACGAATAGATACTCATATTATTCGACGAATAGATACTCATCCAAAGCAATTTTACTGATGGTCGCTCCTAACTAGCCTTATTCTCCATATTACTCGACAATATTTCTTATAATATTATTGAGTAATATGGATATAAAGGTGCAGTGTTACAGTTGGTATTAGAGCTGATTTAGAATATTATAGAGTATAATATCACAGATCTAAGGCCTATATGACTTAGAGTCCTTTCCCCTAGGATGTATGGCAGAGAGTTATATCAATTACCTATATAGGAATAGGAATATAATGACTATGGGAATAATCATCGGGTTGTATTTGTGAAAATTTTGGAATACTTTACAAATTATTTTTATAAAATGATTTGGAAGGCTAAGTGCTATGTAGTGGTGTTTTGATCCGTTTGTGATTATAGCTGCTCAGCGGAAACCGATAGACTATTTCCACTGAGCATACTAATTAGTTGTTATATATATGTCTGATTAGATGTTGTATGCATGGATGAATGATTGCATTATTGAATTCCTATTAGTAAATTTTCCTTTGTATGAGAATATTGAGATTTATAATTTTGGGATTAAATTGTGTTAAATTGCCCATGAGTGTTTTATGAATTCAGGTCAAGATGTGGGATGCCACGGGGTAAATAGGGACTCCTAAATGCTTTAACGAAACAGCCAGATACAATTTTGAGTTATATATATATATATATATATATATATTAAGTATTATTAACAATTGTGAATAGGTTATAAATAATATTTAAAAAGGAAATAAAATTTTAAGTGTGTTAAATATTATTCTAAAATGAGATAAATATTTTGGAAAATATGCTTACATGCATATGTAAGTAATTTTGGAAGTAAAAAGATATTTTGTGAAAAGTATGATTTTTGGATATAAATAATATTTTGGGAAGGAATTATTTTGAGTCATATAGTTATTTGGAATGAAGACATTAATTGAAGTTTTGATAATAATATTCAGTAAATGGTATGAAATTGAATATTCTTATTTGTAAAATTAAAATAGTTTGAGGAAAAATATTTTGGAAAATAAGTTAAGAAGAATATATATATATATATTTGTGTGAGTTAGAAATTTTTGGTGGTTTAGAAAATTATAATAAGGTTATAAAAATGCATTATATGTATTGTTTTAGATGACATATGCATCCATTGAACATGAGTAATGGCAGAGATCATTGGCGGGGAAATGTTGACTTCGCAGTCAACATCGCATCCATTTGACAAAGCGATTCGCTATAAATTGATGGCAAGGCAACATTATTTACAATTGATATATGTAATTATGTGCATTCATTTATTGTATATACACACTATGATGAATAGCGTGTGATAATTTTGATTTATTGTGTGCATCATATTTTGATTTAGATAGATGTTAAACTTTGTAATTTAATTGGAATTGGAATTTTATAATTGATGATTTAGATTATATTCTACGAAATAATGTAAATTTTGGAAAGAGTAGTTTGAAAGTAATAATTTAAATTTTTGAATTTGAAGTAAATATTAATAATTAAAATAAATTGGAAAAAAATTGTAAATGTCGTGTGAACTTATTTTCTAATTAGAAAATAAGGAAGGAGGATATATTAGTATTGTAAATTAAATTTCTAAGTTAAAATAATGTTTTATTTTTGTGTTTATGGTTAAATCTAAAAAATGAACTTTTGAATATATATTTGTTTTCTATTACAGACTTTTCTTTCAATCGAATTTGCGAGGACACAATTCTTTAAGGGGAGAATCTGTAACACCCCGTTGTTAATTACCTAATTAGTTAAGTTTCATTATGGATAATTAATTCTATTTTGTGGTTTGTGAAATTTAATTATGAAATTTAATTTAGTTTTTGAGAATAGTTGATTTGATTTATTTGAGAAGTGAGTTTGATTCTTAAAAAGGATTTAAATTTAAATTTGGAATGTTATTAAATCAGTTATTTAAATCTGGCATTTAGGATAAAATGTTAATGTTCAGATTATTGTTTAAAATGAGAATTTACAGTTAATAGTTTATTTTAATTAAAAATAATGAGAATAACTTTTATTTTCAAAAGTTATATTTAATTCTTAGAAGATATTTCAATACTAATAGAAATGAAAATTTTAACTTGTTGATTGTTTGGAAAATCTAAGGAATCAAAGTATCTTAAGTAGAACATTGTTTAAGTGTAAATTGGTGATTTATAAATAGGAAATAAGAAGAGAATAATAACAATTTCTCTTATTAGATCTGTGCAGCACCCAATCCCTTTTAACTAAGATGAAAATTCCTTTTATCATTTCATCGTATGTTCTTTTCATATACTGTAAGCTGAAAATTAGAAAACCAAATACCCCTCTTTCAAACTCTAGCAAATCAAGCATTCTTTTGAAGCTAATAAGTCCAGGTAATGGTTTCAAACTTGTTTATATATAGGTAAATCTTGTATCTTAATTTTTGCAGTAAATTATATTAGGGTTTTTGTGTCTATTTTGCTTGAGAAATACCTATGGTTTACTGAAATAGGATTGCAAAGATGAAACTAAAGTGTTTGGAAAATTGAAGTGGTGAAAGAGGTGAGTTATTTTTAACTCGCATAACTTATCTCTTGATTATTTGCAAGCTTGTGGTTAGATTAATCTTATGGTTTCAGTTATTGGATAAATCTATAATTGAATATTAGTTTCAGCTTGTTGTTTTGGATGAACTTGATGTAGAATTGATTCCAATCTCTTATGTTACTCATTTATTTTGTTAAACAACCCTATATTTGCCGAAAATCATTCAATTATACATGTTTGTGAAACGACAGTGTGGATCGTGCTATATGGAATTATAGTATACTAGTGTAAAATAAACTGAAATACTATAGTAATGTAAATAAGTAAAAATAAAACAAGCACACCAGGAATTTTATACTGGTTTGAACTTTTCGTTCTACGTCTAGTCCCAGACTCCTTCTGGAATTTCAACTACAACAACCGTTACTTAACCTGGAGGAACATGCCTATACAACCCTTGAACAGCCGAACAAGGGACCTGAGCAGCAGAATAGGATTTCGCCTCACCAACCGAAAAGGACTTTACATGCTGAGCAGCAGAACAAGACTTATGCAAAATAAAGTTTTCTTGACACTATGTGTTCTTTAATAACACAAATTTGTCAATTACAATACACTCTTCCTATAATCTTCTCCTTTATGATATATATATATATATATATATGAATATGTGAAGAACAAGGAAGCAATAGAATGAAATTGAATGCACAAGAGTATTAGAATCAAGAATATGAGAGTAGAGTAAGAATAGATTGAAATTCATTGATGAAAAGAAAGACTCTATTGTGTTTATATAGATAGGTGCATTTGTTCGTGAAGAGTTACCATGAAGAGATATGGTCATATCTATTGAAATGAAGGACGCGTCTCTTCACGAATGAAAGTGCCTATTTGAAAAATATAGCCGTTATAGATATTCAGACTTCTGAATTGAAAAATTCAGATTTCTTGAATTCGCATGAGCTCAAACCAGAAAGAAAATAGGCTAAAAATGACTATTTTCAAACGTCTGAAATGATCAATTCAGATGTCTGAATATTGTAAATACAATATTCATTTTTCCAGATTCAGACGTCTGATTTGGTGCATTAAGATGTCTGAATGTAGACGAAAAATTGATAATATGCAAAGCTTTAAAAACAATGTCGAGATATATCATATAGGAGAGATTTTAACATGAATAAACTCTAGACAAAGACTTGATACAAACTTAAGAGTTGAAGCACATTTGAATCCGGTCTTGATTGATTCCTGTAAAAACAAGTTAGTATATAATAATGACTTATATAGTTGTTATAGTCAAAATATCATAATTACGAAATACCATAAATACGAAGTTCCAACATTCTCCCCCTTTTTGACGATGACAACTATATAAGTATATACACAATATGAGCATATATAACAGGAAATAATTATATGTACTCCCCCTTACTATATGTTCCCCCTATCGATGGTATAGTTGTTAAATTCCTTCTCCCCCTTTGACATCGACAAAAAGAAAACATACCAAATATGAAATACTCACATATCATAGATAATGAAAAACCATAGAAGTATTAATTAGTACAAACCAACAAGCTAATAGTCATCACCACTTAAATATACACAACAAAAAGCAAATTACTACGAAAGGTTTTTATTTTAGACAAGAAAACAACCATACCACAACCTCAAAACCTTATGCTTGACTCTTCATCACTCTCTTCATCCTCCTCATCGTTATCATCATCACCGATGCCAGAGGTAGAAGACCATTGAAAAGGAGCTGGATCAAAAACTTCAGTAGAAGTCGAGGAAGTGCAACCAATACGTTCCCGTATCTTATTTAGAAAACCACGAATGGAGTTGAACCTTTTATTGGATTGCCTCTCGAACTTATCTATTTTAGTCTTAAGCTTGGCTTGATTTTGTGAAAGTGTAACCAAATCTTGTCGAGGAGTAGAGTCAAGATTGAGAACTTCTATTTCATCATCATCTCCTTCTTTAACTTGAGTAGAAACAGGGTGATGACGTTGAGAAGGTTGAGGACGATTTGATTACGGTCGGTGATCCATTCTTGAAATGATATAAAAGCAAGACTTTGTGGACGTTTTGGTAAGTTCACGAGTCCTAAAGTTTTAACCCAAATTCTTTAATTGTGGAAAATTCAGATTCCGGAAAAGAAAGACCATAATTTTGAAGAATTTTCATTATGTAAGCATGATAGTGAAAAGTTTTATATCAATGACGGCGATTTACACCATATACTCTTCCATAATAACACGGCCCCAATCTACGGATTGTTCGAAGTATATAGCATAGAGAGCTTGAAAGTTGCGCTTATTAACAACTTCATAACTACCGGTGTGAGGTAAAACCGAGCGAATCAAAGCTCTATGAATGATACGGGCTTGTGGCCAAAGTTGAATAGATGTAAGTTTAGTAATATCGTATGAAAGAAAGCGGTGCGAAACTTCATCTCGTTCATCCAAAGAAAGAGAAACCTCGATATCATCTAAATCGGTTCTAGTTGAAGGACATTGAAGAATTTCTCCAAGACGAACAAGTGGAAGATAAATCTTAGTACCACAAATAATAGTCCAAATGCAATCTTGACTATTGCGAGGATGGTGATGATCCAAATTCATATTTGCATAAAAAAGCTTTACTAAAAGATGATTAATCTTCAAATTATTGGCAGAAAAAGAAAGAAGAGATTCTAACCCATTTGAGCGAGCTATTTGTAGAATTCGATAAGGCTCAAATTCTTCGTACTTCATGAAGGCACCGGGAAAAAATTTGGATCTTTCCATTTGAGAAAACTGACGTTTTGCTTCATCATTCCAAAGCCATTGATCAATGTTTGGAGTAAATGAGGATGTTAAAGCCCTAGATCTCTTAGGTTTTGGAGCCATTTATGAAGAAAAGATAATAAAGATTGAATTTTTAAGAGTGTAAAAGGTGGGTTAGAGGAAATAAAATGAAGCAGTTCAGTGAAAAATGAGAAAAGTCAAAGTTTGGAACGGTTTTAAGATGGTAGGTGGGAAATAGAATGTTGAAAAGCCCTTATAATTTGAAAAGCCTGAACTATTCAAACGTCTGGATTTTAAATTTCAGACATCTGAAATCAATAAATTTTAAACAGAACGCAAATAGTTCATTTTTGAGCATATTCAGACGTTTGGTTTGGATGATACAGACGTCTGAATCTAAGGTTAAAAATATATATCTGGCAATATTCAGACGTCTGTTTTTAACCATTTCAGACGTCTTAATTTAGAGAAAAAAATTATATTTCTGAGCATAAACAAATTTATTAAACATACAGAAGTTGTTTATTGAAATCATACAATTATAAACTTAAAAACAACATGATTTTTTTTAATTGATTTTTGTATCTATGATGAGGAAGTTGATTGTCTAGGAGTCTTAGGCTCTTCTGGTTCTATCATCTTTTTTCCCTTAGATAATTCCAAAGAATTCCAGTTATTGCCATGTTCCTATGAATTTGGTGATATATGAGGACGTTGCGTTGTCCGATTCCATGAATCGTGATGAGAAGATGTAGGTTGATGAACATTAGACGTAGATGAACCGCATATTTTCCAACCAAGGTTCTCTAGAAAGTTAAGACATCGTGAATTAACTTTTTGCTCATAGTACATTTCTCGTTGAAGACTTAACGATTCCTTTTGATAATGATGAATATCATCAATCTTCTGTTTAGTATGGAGGAATCGAAGAACAAAAAGTGTCGAGCTTTCTTCTTTTCTGGTGTAACGACCCACAAAATTTTATTATTTTTAATTAGTTTTATAACGTATTTAATTTGGATTTTGAGAAATTTTAATAATAATATTTTGAAATAAAGTTTTAATATTTGGTTTACGTATAATTAAATATAGCAAATGGTAAATTTACAATTAATTATATGAAGGTTTATTGATTATGTAATTCTATTAAATTCAAATCAGTTAATAATTGGTGAAAATAAATTTATTTTCAAGACCTGAATATTTTTACATAGAAAAATTCTAAATCATCTTATGACTGAGATGTCATTTTTCATTTTCCCAAATTTGGACGTCTATAGCTCCGTCGATCTTATTTTATGCGTTTTTACTGCATTTTTCTACTAGTGAAAATTCGAATTTTTTGATAATTCAATCGTACCACCAATATCTATATACCATTTTGATCATCTCGTTGTACTGATCACTACGGTATATTTATTTCTGTATTTTGAGATCCGATACGCGACAGAAACAATAAAAACATGCGTCATCAGTGCTGAAATTTGTGATTTGGATTTATCTACTTTTCAAATTTGAAACAGTACAACTCATACCATATTAAATTTCTTTTAAAGGTTTTAGCTAAATCTATGAGTGAGCGTTGCCACACCTTTCCACCTTATATTAAATTCTCTGCCGTTTCAATATGCATTCTATCCATTCACATTTCATTTATTTCTTTTCTACCATTTATTCCATTATCCCTTTCTGCTATTTGCTAATTGCTATTTGCTCATTCCCGCGATCATTTAATTGAAATCAAAATTTCAACCCTTACTTCTCTTTTCTTTTCAAATTTGAAACGTACTATTAAATCAAGCCATTAATTGCTTTTATTTTTTTCCTTAAATCACCGTACAGCTCACATAATTATAAATTGCATTAAATTTTCTGATGAACCACACCATGACCGTTTATATTACATTCATTTGGAATATATTCGTTTGTTTGAAATCTTTCCCTTTCTCTCTCATCTCAGTTGGAAATAAAATAAATTTCAGCGGAAACCACGTTTCAATGCTTTTAACTCTTTATAACTTTTGATAAAATTTTCTATCCTTTTTGAAACTAAAACGTATAGGGATATACATTTCTCATTTATTAATTTCTAAATCATCCTGTTGTCCTTTTCATGTATGTTATATTTATTTATATTTTAACATTTTCTATTTATTTCACTCATCTCCCTACGCATTTCTATTTATTTTCTGATTTGTTGCATACGTTTCGTTTTGGAAAAATGCAGTTTATTCCTATTTATTTCATTTCTCACATTTATTTCATCTTTTACTGAAATTCGACCGTTGCCACGTCATACCATTTTGAAAGTATAAATGTACAAAACATGCATTCGTTTTATATTCATTTGATTGGAACGGTCACTTTAATTTTGCCTATAAAATTCCATTTTCTTCACTACAGTTGGAAAGTTATAAAACATTCAAAAAATTTTAAAAGCTCACCTTAAATTGTGCAAAGCGTTTTCCTCTGCCTTTATAACTTTGGGTTATGCCAGCTGTTACTTTTTTCCATCAATTCAAAATTATTATTTGTCATTCCATTTTTGGGTCTCTTCATTCTCCTTTATCAACTTCCATATATTTATTTCCCTAGTCACTTTAAAACGTTTTATAATAATAATTAATATATAGCCGTTTCATTTTAAAGCTTTTCATACGTTTTATATATGTCAAAAAAAGATGTGAATGGATATTTACCTGAGGCCCACACCGTTTTGAATTATACGTTTTTTTTGTATTCATTAATTCTTTTACGGCTCATTTTATTTCATCTTTATAAGCTTTTTTTTTGGTAAAGCAAGGATCTACTGCCACTTTTTTCTCCTCAATTTTTTTCTCCACCCTCTCTCTTCTTTCACACTCTTACACGCAGTCGTATCTCACCTTGTCACCCATTTTGCCTTGCAGAAAACTTTTAACATATATATATATATATGATATCTTGAAAGGTAATACAACTTGTGCGTTTGTCTCATTAAGTATTGTGTTTTTTTTGTGCGTAAGTTATTGCTTTATTTTATTTTTTATATATAAGCCTAAGTATTATTTCCAAAAACCTTTAGAAATTTGCATGGGTACATATTTTCATATTGGGTTGGTTGTATAGATATACTAGTATACATTTAAGAGCTTTATAGGTTTGTATTAGTTATAATATATATATATATATATATTATTTTTATTTTACCTTCATCTATTGTCAGGCATTGTTTAAAATATAATATGTATACAAATTAGGTATAACGGCTGCTGTGAATATGTGTAACAATATATGTTTAAATTTTTTTAAAACATGTATATAGAAACCCATATAAAGGTTTGTTTGTACACACTTTATTGTACATATAAAATGTAGGTTTGCATGTCAATATTGGTAAGCATAAGCATCCTTTCTCCATTTTTCTACTAGCATTGTGTTAGCATATTTTTATTTTTGGTAAAATAATAATAATAATAATAATGATTACAGTATATTATTTGTAAAGGAAGTCTGCATTTTGGTTAAACTATTAGATTTCTTTAAACTTACATTATTTACTGTTATGTATATCTTTGGATGATAATTTGGTTATGTACATTTAGTTTCAGATATTGATGTTTCAAATATAACGTATATACCATAAGATAGAGTGAATTTGGTTTTGATTTTTTTATATATGTTTGATTGCAATAAATATATTTAATTTAAGACTTATATAAAACATGTAAATAGTCACAAGGAAGAAGTTGCAAAAAAAATTAGTCTCGGGGACAACAAGTTTTTTTTAAGTTTGAAGGACACTTTTTAGTGTAAACTGAAAATGATAGTTACAACTATCATTCTGTGAATTACACTAAAAAGTGTCCTTCAGCCTAAAAAAGAAACTTGTTGTCCCTAAAACTAAATTTTTCTCAAACTTTTTCCTTGAGCCTAAAAACCCCTATATAAAATGTATATATACTTTAATTTGAATTTTGGGTTTAAGGAGGATAATAATATAAAAAACATCTCGCCTAAATTTTTATCGAGCTAATTTGACCCGTTCCCATCGATTTCTTTTATCAGCGTTGATCGTCGATTCATGCCGATCTTACTTTGCTTCGAGATTTGTGCCTGGGTTTCGTAACTCAACTTCATTGTCTATCTCTGTAACCTCAAAAGGTGAGCAATCACTCACGATTAAGAGTTCTTATATTTATTAAATTTGATTTCAATTGAAACGACAATTGAAATATGCTATTGCAGTAGTTTAAATTGTCATTTATGCTATTATTTGTAACTATTCACCTGTGGGATATGACACCATATCCTATTGTTTATATTTTATTTAATTACTGATGATATATGCCTATTGTTATATTATTATCATATCTGTTATCACTCTGCAAGTTCCCTGTTAGTATAGTATTCACTATGGGTTGAAATGATACATACCCGAACGGACTTTAGAATGGAGGAAATCGTTATGGGTTGAAATGATAAACCCAAGCGATTTTTATTTAATTGAATTTGGGATTACGGGTTGCAATGATATCCACCCGTATATATTTAGAGTACGGATTGAAATGATAAATATCCGTAGCACTTGACTATATGATAGGAAATATATACAGACACCGTTGGTCCATATAAATATTTTGAAAATAATTTCTATAAATTTGAAAAGAAATATATGGTTTAATAAATTTTGATTCTTAAGATATTATATAAATGGAAATTTTATCGTAATATTTGACTTAAATTAGATTGATTTAATACATATAATGTGGTTGAGTATTTATGTAAATCTATATTTCAAATAGATTTTCTTGAAATAAATTGAATAATTAAGATTGGGAGAAAAATTTGGGTTTATTAAAAATGGTATTTAAATAAGGATTTATTTAAGTAAATCGATTTGAAATTATTGAATGGGAAATTTAAAGATATGATTTTGTAACTGGATTTTTGATTTAAGTGATTAAATGAATATTTCACGTTTAAATAAATTAAAGAAAATATTAAGTAGTATGTAATTTAAGGTTACTTAAATGATATCGAATCTAATGAGGGAGTATTTCAAGACTAAATAATAGTGAGGATAAATCGAGATCTATATGAAACTGTTATATTGAACATTTAAATATTAAGGCCATGAACTATATTGTAATTTAAATGGTTTATTTTGAGATTCGTTTCTGTATTTGAAATCAATATAGTTGAATTTGTTATTTAGAAACTAAATTGAACTAAAATGAAAATTTAGGTTGAACTAAATTTGAATTTATTATTTAGAAAACTAAATTGAATAAAAATTTAGTTGAAACGTTGAATACTTAAAGATTTGAAAATATTGAATATAAAAGGGTATTTTGTGATTACAAATCCGAATTTGAGATCGATAAAATTGAAGTGGTTATTTTAGGAATTGGGTTGAATTTAAATTGATAAATTGAGATTGAATTTAATTTAAATGGGAAGGTCGGGTTAATGTTGAAACGATTTATTAAGTTGAGGGAATTGAAAATATTTTACGGTATAAATTATTTAATATATCTAAATACTATTTTGGAAAATAGCTATATTTGAAGTGAAATGATATTTGATTTTGAGGTATAAATTAAGTTGAAAGAACCACGGTGTTATAGTGTATATTTCTACCCTGTAACTAGTTTCATGGACCCTTAGAGGAAGTTATCCCAAACATCCATTAAGTTATTTGTATTTCAGTTGATATTTCACTTGAGTTGGATTTATTGATATAAAAATGTTAATCCTGACTCGAGTGTTTTTGTGTTTTGCTTTACGCTCGGGTCAGACCGAGTGATACAGCATTTGTGACTCACCTTCGAAGTTGGAGCTTTGCTTGAAGATCCAGCTATCTATCCTTTCAGCCATCCTGTTGATTGGTTCAGAGAAGTCATCTGCGCGTACTGGAGACTTCACTGCATCTAAGATATTCAGTTGTATTTTATTTCTAACTCTGATGTATATAGTAGCTTCATGAACTACTATTCTTTATCTATTCCGCTGCATTATATTACTCTGTGTCGGTGATCTGTGATTGATTTATTTACTGTAAATGTTAAGTTTTGCCAAATTTCAATTAACAATCTGATATTTTGAGCAATTCAAGTCCGACATATGCGGATGCGAATGGTTGAAAATATCAGGTCGTTACATCTGGAGTGTGACCAGTATGATTATTCGGAGATACATGCCGGGCAGGTTCATAACAAGGGGTTGGAGTTGGTAAATTGGAAGAATATGCTAAAGATGGTGTAGAAAACTATATAGAAGAAGGTTCTTCTGAACTAGAGCCATTCGACGCCATAGAATAGAAAACAATTGCGAGTAATTGAAAAAGCAACATGGTTGTATTAATATATAAAAGTAGAATAATGGGGAAGATGAAAAACAATTTAGCAAGAGGAGAAAATTTATAGGTGAGCAAAACATATATTTAGAAAGTAAATATGTGGATGAGAATCAAAGTTAAATATGTTCCTAAGGAAAAATAGCAATAGAAAAAAAATGTGGACAACATCTTTTTAGGAGATGGATGGTTTAAAAGGAAAATCAAATTTTAACTTTAAAAAATGAGTGTAAACAATATAAAACTTGTATGTAAAAATAATAATATGCTACTAATAATATGTTTCAGAAAATAAAATTATAAATTTTTAAATGAGATAATTTCGAGTTCTCGTCTTAGTTTAATAAAAGTATTTTCAAGAAGTGGTTTTGTAAAAATATCAGCCAATTGGTTTTCGGATGTAACAAAATCTAAATTTATTTTTCCTTTTCAATACAATCACGAAGAAAATGATGACAAATATCAATATGTTTTGTTCGTGAATGATTGATTGGATTTTTTGATAAATTAATAGCACTTGAGTTATCACAATATATTTTTGAATTTGTTAAATTTATATCAAAATCTCTAAGTGTCTGTTGCATATAAATAACTTGAGCACAAGCTAATGCAGCAGAAATATATTCTGCTTCACATGTAGAAAGTGAAACGCAGTTTTGTTTCTTACTAAACCAAGAGACTAACGATTTTCCAATAAAATAGCATGTACTACTGGTACTTTTTCTATCTGTTTGAGATCCATCGAAATCCACATCACTATATGATACTAGTTCGGAAGGACACTTTTTTAGATAGAAAAGTCCAAAGTCCTTGGTATTACTAAGATACCGAAATATACGTTTAACTACTCTTAAATGTGATTCGTTTGGATTAGCTTGAAATCTAGCACATAAACAAACACTCATCATTATGTCAAGGTGACTGGCCGTTAAATATAATAATGAACTAATCATACTTCGGTATAATTTTTAATCAATACTTTTACCATTTTCATCTCTATCGAGATGTGTTGTTGTACTCATAGGAGTCGGTTTAGTAGAAGTATTTTCCATTCCGATGCATTTGATTAAATTATTACAATATTTCTCTTGATTAATAACAATAGCATTTTGTAATTGTTTGATTTGTAAACCAAGAAAATATGATAATTCTCCCATGTGGGACATTTCAAATTCTTTTGTCATAATATCGGAGAAGTCCTGGCATAATTTTTCATTGGTAGAACCAAAATGATGGCATCGACATAAATTTGAACAATTAAAATATCTCTTTTTAAATGTTTAACAAAAATTGTTTGATCAACCTTTCCTATTTGAAATCCAGATGACAGTAAATAGCTCTTAAGCCGTTCGTACCAAGCACGCAGTGCTTGTTTCAAACCGTATAGAGCTTTCTTAAGTTTATAAACATGGATCTGGATATTTTTCATAGATAAATAAAGGAGGTTGTTCAACGTACACGTTATCTTTTATATAACCATTCAGAAAAGCACTTTTAACGTCCATTTGATAAAGTTTGAAATTATGAAAACATGCATAAGCTAATAAGATACGTATTGCTTCTAATCTTGCAACAGGAGCAAATGTTTCTTTATAGTCAATTCCTTCCTCTTGATTACAACCTTGAGCTACTAACCTTGCTTTATTTCTGGTGATGTTGCCTAGTTCGTCCGCCGTATTTTTATAGACCCCTTTTGTACCAATAACAGTTTGGTCACCTGGTCTAGGAACTAACTCCCAAACTTCATTGCATTCATACCGATTTAGCTCCTCTTGCATTGCAATTATCCAGTAGTCACCTGAAGATGCTTCTTTAGTGTTTTTAGGTTCAAAATTGGAAAGAAATGCTACATGGCCCATTTGATTCAATTGACTTCTAGTTCGGACGTTTGTATTAATTTCGCTAATAACACTTTGAACAGGATGATCCCATAATATTTTTGGTGGAGATCTTAACTCATTGTTGTTATAAATAACAATTTCATTTTCTCTAGAATTATCAATTATGGTTTCATTATTTTCAAAATTTATATTGTCAATATTTGTGATTTTATCTGAAGGTTCTTCATCATCTCTTATATTTGGTTTCTGTAAAAAAAAATTTCATTAAAAGATACATGAAGAGCTTCCTCAACAGTATTAGTTCTTTTATTAAACACTTGATAAGCTTTGCTCCGATCTGAATATCCTATAAAGATATCTTCGTTGCATTTTGCATCGAATTTTCCAAGCTGATCTTTGGTATTTAATATAAAACATTTTGATCCAAAGACTTTAAAATAGGAAATATTTGGTTTTCTTCCATGAAAAAGTTCATATGAAGAATTTTTGGTAAGAGGTCGTATAGAAACACGATTTGAAACATAACAAGCAGCTGCTACAGCTTCTGCCCAAAAATATTTTGAAAGCGTGTTTCCATTTAATAAAGTTCTTGCACATTCCTGTAATATTTTATTTTTTCGTTCTACAACTCCATTTTGTTGTGGAGTTCTAGGAAATGAGATATTGTGAAATATTCCTTTCTTTTTACAGAAATGTTCAAAAGCTTCATTTTCGAACTCTCCTCCATGATCACTTCTAATATTCTTTATTTTTAATCCTTTTAAATTTTGGATTCTTATGACAAAAATGTTAAAATGGTCAAAATATCACTTTTATTTTTCATAAATATGGTCCAAGTATATCTAGAAAAGTTATCTACAATTACAAACACATATCTATTGTGATTTATGGATTGTACTTGAGTCAATCCAAATAAATCCATGTGTAGTAATTCAAGTGGTTATAATGTAGAAATAACTTTCTTAAATTTAAAAAATGATTTAATTAATTTTCCTAATTGACATTCATCATAAATATGATCGACTTTAAAGTTTATTTTTGATAATTCTTTTACTAAATCATTTTTAGATAATTTGTTTATAGCTTTGAAGTTAATATGACAGAATCTCTTATGCCATAACCAAGAATCATTTTCTTTGACTACTAAGCACATATTTGAATTATGATTAATTTTCATATTCATAATGTATATGTTTCTATCTCTATTACCTTCAAAGATAAGTTTTTCATTTTGATCATAAATACTACACTTATTTTCAGAAAATGAGTTTTTGAATCCTTTGTCAAACAATTGGCTAATACTTAACAAATTATGCTCAAATTTTTGACAAGTAAAACATTGGAAATGAGAGGCAAATTAGATATACCGTAATTGCTCACATCGCCTTTGCCAATGATATAACCTTTGGAATTGTCTCCAAATGTGACAGAGCCTCCATCTGAATATGTGATATTCGATAGCATATTTTTGTATCCTGTCATGTGTTTCAAGCAACCACTGTCGAGTATCCATTTTCCTCTTTTCTTAAGTGGGACCTGCAAAAAATAAAAGAATAACATTGGTACCCACTTTTTGATAGGGTCCTAAGAGTTAGATCTTAGGAAACCAAACCCAAGAGGATTTAGTATTCCCTTTATATAAATATTTTTTATTTTTATGAACATTTTTCAAAAAGGACTCAATATATTTATTCCTAATCAAATTGTTATTTGTTATAGAAACCCATATTTTTATGGTTTTTGAGTTTGATTCCTTTTTGGTTGAACTATGGTAGACCTAGATTTAGAAATATTTCTCTTATTTTGCTTAGTTTTTGATGGAGCTACAGATTTCTTAGTATAACCTAGACCTTTCTTATTTGAAATAGACTGAGAAGTTTCAATAATTTTAGATACGTTTTCTCTGCCTTTATTAAAGTTAGATACATTTTTAGTAATGCATTCTAACTTTGTTCTGAGGCTAGTATTGTCTTGTTCAATCATTTTGATCTTGGATTTTAGCTCATGATTTGCATATATAAGAGCATCGTTCTTTTACTTTTGAGTTTCAATTTCTTGACTGAATAAGGTAAGTTGAGAGTTATCATCAGTAAAAGTATCTTGAAGTTTTCCAAGTTCTTCTTCTAATATTTGTTTTTCATCATTAAGCATGTCTCTCTTGAATTCTGCTTTTCTCTGATTTTCTAGAGCCTCTTTATATTTTCTTTTGAGACTTTTTAAAGTATCTAATAATTCAGAATTTATTTCAATCATCTCATCAAAAGAAAATTCATTTACCTCATTCTCTGTAGCTATAAAACAAACATTTGCTTGTTCATTTTCACTGTCACTACTGCTTTCTGAAGAAGAAGAATCCGAGTCATCCCATGTTATTGAAAATGATTTTCTTTTAAACTTGTCCTTTCGGTTTTTATTGTGATATGTTTTCTTTTGTTCTGGATAATCTTTTTGCATGTGCCCCTTCTTGTGGCAGTTAAAGCATTCTAGTATAGATGAAGATGGCTCATTTGAATTATTGTTGAAGTTTGTTTTTTCGTTATTTCGATTTCCTTTTTCTGTACTTTAAGAACTTTTTAAAGTTTTTAGCAATAAATGCTAAGTCTTCTTCATCCGAGTCTGATTCTTTTTTTCTGCGTGAAATGCCACATTCTTTTTGTCTTGTGCTTGAACTCTTTTTGCCTGCAAATTTACTTCATAGAACATTAGATTTCCTATTAACTCTTCTGGTTTCATGGTAGAAAGATCATTAGCTTCTTCAATAGTAAAGATTTTTCTTTCCCATTCATCCGTTAAAGAGTTAAGGATTTTTGAAACAATATCAAAATCATAGTATATTTCTCCTAGTCCTAATAAAGAATGATGAATACCTTGAAATTCGAAGTACATGTCATTTATAGATTCATCTTGCTTCATTCTAAAAATTTTAAATTGATTCTAAAGCATAGATATTTTATTTTGTTTAACCATGTTAGTACCTTCATGAGTGACTTTTAATGTTCTCCATATTTCATATGCAGTATTACATATGCTAACTCGGTTAAATTCATTTATATCTAATGAACAAAACAACATATTCATCGCTTTAGCATTAGCAGAAGCATCTTGTTTTTATGCAGCCATCCATGCAGTATATTCAGTAGTAGGTGCAGTATATTCTGCTTGTGTAACATTCCATGCATCAAAACTATTGGCTTGCATATAAATTCGCATTTGTGTTGCCCAATAGTTGTAATTCATGCCATTGAACAGCGGAGGTCGTGCAGTAGATTGACCTTCAATAAAACTAGTATTACTGATAATGCTAGTGTTGGTGTTGTTTTCCATATTAACAAAATATCAAATAACTTTGTAATGGTTATAAGATGCCTTGCTTTGATACCAATTGAAAAGACAGTGCAGATCGTGCTATATGGAATTATAATATACTAGTGTAAAATAAACTAAAATATTATAGCAATGTAAATAAGTAAAAATAAAACAAGCACATCAGGAATTTTTACTCTGGTTCGAACTTTTCGTTCAACGTCCAGTCCCAGACTCCTTCTGGAATTTCAACTACAACTACCCTGACTTAACCCAAAGGAACAAGCCTATACGACCCTTGAACTTCCGAACAAGGGACTTGAGCCGCCGAACAGGATTTCGCCTCAACAACCGAAGAGGACTTCACACGCTTGAGCAGCAGAACAGGAATTATACAAAATAAAGTTTTCTTGGCACTATATGTTCTTTAATAACACGAATTTTTCAATTACAGTACACTCTTTCTATAATCTTCTCCTTTATGATATATATATATATATATATATATATATATATATATATATATATATATTATATGTGTATGTGAAGAACAAGAAGCAATAGAATGAAATTGAATGCACAAGAGTATTAGAATCAAGAATATGAGAGTAGAGTAAGAATAGATTGAAATTTGTTAATGAAAAGAATGATTCTATTATGTTTATATAGATTATAAATAGGTGCATTTGTTCGTGAAGAGTTATCATGAAGAGATATGGTCATATATATTGAAATGAAGGACACGTCTCTTCACGAATAAAAGTGCCTATTTGAAGAATATAGCCGTTATAGATATTCAGACTTCTGAATCGAAAAATTCAGACTTCTGAATTCGTACGAGTACAAACCAGAAAGAAAATAGGCTAAAAATGACTATTTTCAAACGTCTGAAATAAACAATTCAGACGTCTAAATATTGTAAAAACAATGTTCATTTTTCCAGATTCAGACGTCTGATATGGTGCATTCAGACGTCTGAATGTAGACTAAAAATTGATAATATGCAAAACTTTAAAAACAATGTCGAGATATATCATATAGGAGCTATAGACACAGACTCGATACAAACTTAAGTGTTGAAGCTCATTTGAATCCGGTCTTGATTGATTCCTGTAAAAACAAGTTAGTATATAATAATGACTTATATAGTTGATATAGTCAAAATATCGTAATTACGAAATATTGTAAATACGAAGATCCAACAGTTCGTATGCATGCATGAGTGCTAATCCAATGCTCCAGACCTTAAGATGACCAACAGAGGAAAAATGAGAAAAATCGGACGATCGGAGGGCACCCTGAAGCTGAAAATAGCCCTAGGTTTCGCCAGCCCTGGTGCATTAATAGGCACCACAAGTGCACCTGTGGCATGTAAACCTGGAGCTATTTCAGTTCCCGGTGAAGCCCCGGTTCGCCCCGTTTGCCCGTTCGTTCGTCCGTTTGGCTAGTTTTTGCTATTTGCTTGATTTTGATGTGGTTTTCAATGCCGATCTCATTACTATTTTGGGATTTTGAATTATGAATTTGTTAATTCATTTTGGAGTTATTATAGGGTAGAATTGTTCTATGGGTCTTTGTCAATTCACACAATTTTCATCTTACGTTTTCAACTTTATTAAAAGGCTGAAATTCAAATTGTATCATTTTCTCTAAATCTTTTTAAGTATAAAATTATTTTTTTAAAAAGAATACTTGAAAGTGTGTGTATATATATACGTGTGTGTATATATATTTATTATTTATATAATAATAATGATTTTGAAGTATAAACTAGGTTATTTCTAATCGAATTTTTAAATACCTATATGAGTTTGGAAATATGAGCATTTGTTGTTTATAAAGTAAACATACTTATATCTATATATGGTCTTTGGAATATGGTTTATAAAACTAAAAATCTTTTATAAAATTGGAATATATATATATATATATATATATATATATATATATATATATATATGCATAAGTGTATTTTAGAACAATTCAGATTTATGGAGTGTTTTATCATATGATGGATATCTATATAGAGTTGAATAACAATTGAGCTTATGGATTTTTAATGAATATTTTAAAAGTAAGTACATAACTAAAGGATTTTAGTAATCGTATTCTATATGTTAAACTATATTATTTACTTTCAAAACCATAAACTCTTATTGGATTTTTATTGTAATTAACACTTGGCTATTTATATGCTATTTTAGTTTTTTTGTAACTTTTAGATCTGGAGATAAAAATGTTTTGAGAACCTGAATTGTATAATATAGGGAATACTATAATCGACTTAATGTTATTGATTGGTTTAAATGCTCTCAATTAATACTTCGTCGAATATGGTAGTACCTATTGAATAGAATGTTTGAGTGGAATTTACTAAACTAATAGCAAATACTTGAATTTAAAAGGGTAGTATGCTTTGGTTAAATTCTTATGATTGCCTTTGGGAAAGTATCTAACACTTTAGGATTGTATTCTCTTTACTATTTGGAAAAGGGCCGATAGATACTTAAGAGAATATAGTTTAAGTTTTCCTATGGTATCCGCAATAAGTGAGATTTACTAGCTTCTAGTAAATACTTGAATTTCACCAGGCGGTATGGGATATTTTGGTTAAGTTCTTATGATTAATAAGAGTGTCCTTAAGTAGTATACTCATGGATTTTTCTATGACCATTGTGATTGGTATGAGTTATATCTCCTCTGGACTTTGAGTTATGTGTCTTGGACTTTGAGATTTTTGTTTTCATGGTATGGATGATCATTAGTATCATTTCTGTATGAGTGATGCCACCTTTTGTTTTCCACGATATGAGTATGATCATCGTAATCATTATGAATTTGTTTTTTTTCTAGATTTTGAGATATTATTATTTAATTTGGAATTTCAGGTTTTGTAATTACTCTATGTTTTGTGATTTATGTGCCTTGATATGGATTTTGAGGATTTGTGATTTATCTTGTGTGTTGTGATTTAAGTATTCATGTGACTTGAAATTGTTTCTGTATTAGAATATTCCTGTGACTTATTATATATATGACACCAGTATTTATCTCTATGTTATATGTCCTTGTATTATATCTTGTTCTCACCCTTTTGAATATTTGAAGATAGTTTGACCCATTTATTTTATAACACTTGAGTCAGACCGAGACATTTCAAGTATAGGGACATTGACGATGGATTCATGTGCGTGTTCGAAGTTTGAGGGGATTACGCAATATACAACCTTTTGTTATCTCGTCATTTGGCTTAGCGAGATTTTCATTTGTTATCTTTTCGGTTAGTATGTGACATACGTTTATGTATGTACATGTATCATATTTTAGATTTGGGTAGTGATGAAATTGCGATGTATATTTTTAGATAGTGAGCTTTGTACTTTATTTTGAGACTCGGTTTTTGTTATGTGACGAGTATTATATTTTGTTCCACTATATTGAAATTTATGTCTGTGTATATTATGTTATGTATTGTTCTAAATTATATTAAACACATGTATTATTATTTTGTGCCTGGATCAAATATGTCAAATTACCACTTGTAAGAAAATAAAGAAAAATATAGTCACATTATTTTACGTATCGATACTCGTCCAAAGAAATATTTACAAATGTCACTCTTGACCAGCCTTGTTCTCCGTACTACTCAAAAATATTTCTTACAATATTCTTAGGTAATATAGGTGTAAAGGAAGGGCGTTACACCATCTCTCCAGTCACGAGAATCATGTCCAATTAATTTACAAATGATTTTTAAGTCAACTATTTATGTATAAAATTCAAGTTAAAGTAATAAACAAACATCCATCCTAATAATAATTACTCTTGAAAATCCAACTCAAAGCATGCACAGAGACCAATCGAGCCCTTATACATGCATAAGCGGCCTAGGAGTAATATTGCCTTATTTGTTTAAGTAGAAAAATATATGAGGGAATAGAACTTGACTCATATCCATCCCAATCATGAGATTATCATTCTTGACCCATAGTCACGGTCATATCCAAATCTATTTGTTGCAATTAGTGGTTGCTTTGACTGCAACACTACAGTTTTCTTTCTCATGTATTGTTATAGCCGATTGCTTTGAACCTGCTCCTCTACCAAATCATGAAGGTGTCTACGCTCATTTGTCTCATGCCTTTCCATCTCATGAAAAGGAAAAACCTTACGGATCTCTTTTCATAATCTGTAGGTTCTCCCTTAGCTGGCTTTCGGTATTTGATATGGCCCCTAGTATCCATGTTGATCCTCTTTGGGGTCTCTATCAATTCAGTGTAGGGGAAAGATTTGGTTCCCTCCTTTATTACCTCATCCCTTCGAAGTTGTTATCATCTTTTCACTTTCCTTTATCCTCTCCATATGCTATTTTGGATGCTCCTTCATTATGCATAGCATTTACCTCAATAGCCACATTCGCTTTAGCACCCTCATGGCGTAAGAATCTCTTGGCTTGGTAGTAAAAAACCACTAGGTCATGTTAACCCAAAAAATATATCAACACCCTGGATTGAGTATGAAAGCACCAGCCTTATTTCTTAGAGCAAACAATATAGAAAATGAATGAAAAAATTAGTAGAAATATTAAAGAGACACAAGAATTTTATAGTGGTTCATTTATTAATGAAGCATACGTCCACTTTATATCTTTTGTTACTTGACCGCTTTACAAGATTGATTTGGATCACAATTTGATTGAATCGCCTAAGTTAGATCTATATCACAAGTACTTGGAGGCAACCGAAGGATCTTAGTTACTCCTTTGTGGCTATTGTTTGGGAGAAGAAGAGTGAAGAATAGTAATGGCAGAGTTTCAGCAGCCAATCTAGGGATCCCTTTCATGTGGCTAAACGGGATGGTATTTATAGGGGTTGGAGAGCACTTGGGCTAGAGCCACTTTTCCAGAAGCCTGTAGTCGTCATATAGAGGAAGCCCATAAAGTTTGGGGGTTATCGAAGAATACTATTTGGATCCGTACCGATCCAATTGGATTGGATCGATATCGATCCAAGTAGTTATGTATTTTTGATGGTTTGACTACTTTTCCTTACTTCCATACAATGCTCTTAATGTAATTTCATAGCTTGTTGATATGTTTCTATGATGATTCACCTATGAGTTAGAGTGAATTATATTCTGAATCAGACGAACCTTCACTTCCTAAATTCGGATGCTTGGAATGTTACCAAACTTGTTGGGTGCGCTTAGTGGAGTTTAGGAGTGTGATGTAAGAGATTCGAAAGACCAATGATCAACCAATTTGGATCGGTACTGAACCAATTGGATCTGATTGGTGCCGATCCGAAAAATAAGGCTATTTTTATCCTATACTTCTTGGATACTGTTAGCGCCAAATTAGGTCACTAATACCCAAATCTAGATAAAAGCACCAAGTACCAGTCACAGCTTACAGATAGAGTGTATGTCGAAAGTATAAATATGAAGAACAGTGAAAATTAAAATGAAAGCAGTAAAGACAACATATTTTATAGTGGTTCGGCCAACTCCGGCCTACTCCACTCCATAAATTTCTTTTTATTGCTGTAATAATCGATTACGGTTACAATACAAAGTTTAACAATGGCTGAGTGCCTTAGCCTTAAAGAAGGGAAAGTAAGAGAACAACCAGAAGATCCCCCATCTGGAGACCCACATGATGTATTTATAGGCAAATCCAGGTTATTGGGCCTCTTGAGTAATTTGGACCCACCAAGGACATAGACAAACTCTATTTCATCATGCCGATCGACCCTGAGCAGTTGTCATGCCTACAGAAGTTACCTGTGTATTGACCCGAAGCGAGCCTATCTGGAACTCGAAGCAGACTAGTCCAAAACTCGGAGCAAAGCTAGCATCGAATAATGTATTGATGCCGACCCATGTTACCATATAGCCAATGCTGAGCCCTTTGCTAAGCCACAATGTCGAGCCATCCTCACCTCACCATCATGTCGAGCGACATTCAATGCCGAGCAAGGTACGATGCCGAGCGAGGTACGATGCCGAGCAAGGTGCGATGCCAAGAGAGGTACGATGCCGAGCGGGGTACGATGCCAAACCACACCGCCTTGCCAATCCAAACCATATCGAGCCACCTCTAATGCCAAACCATCCCACTAGTGCCGAGCGACAATGCCGAGCCGCAACTAAACGACCTTCCTGAACTTCCATACCTCGACCGGACCATGCCATGCCGAACGACCGAGCCACAAGGCCGAACTCCAAACACTTCGAACCAATCCAATCCGACCGAATGACATATCCTAATTGAGCATTTATCCAAGTGAACACCATCCTTTTAAACCGAATTTCAGCCTCGATAATCGTGGAGTTGACTTAGTTAAATCCGCTTGTTCGTGGCCATGCTGAAAGGCGGGTTAACATTTTCCCCCAATACATACCTTGCTGTTGGAAGATGTGTTTTGAATAGCCTCAAGTCCGATATCTGAAGTATGTATGTTATCCACATCCATACTTTCTGATTCATAATCTAATCCATTTTATCCAAGTGCCATCGCCGCATCCTTATCCGAACCTACGACTACAATAAGTCGATATCCAATTCCGAATCTAATAAACAAATCCTTAGCCAAATCCATATCCATATGAACTCGGTTACCGAGTTCTAATCCATCCATATCCAACGACCAATAACCACGTTCGTGACCTCTCCGGGTCGATGTCCAAATCCGAGACCGTTCCGGGTCCATGCCCAAATCCTTAGCTGTTCATAGCCAATATCCAAATCTGTAACCTCTTTGGGTTCTTGCCAAGCTCAGTCCACACTTGACGACCTATGTTAAGTAATTCCACGGTGTTCCTGGTTCAGAGTCCCTAAACACCAAATAATGCCATGGATTAAGTCCTAAACCAAATCCTGGTCGCTCCGGACCCTTGCCGAGCATAGTCCGTACTCGACGACCTGTATAGGAGATAATATGGGGCCTAAGTCCTAGGCCAAATCCTGGTCTTTCTGGACCCTTGCCGAGCATAGTACATATTCGACGACCTGAAATAATAACCGATAATATAGGGCCTAAGTCCTAGGCCGAATCCTGGTCTCTCTAGACCCTTGCCAAGCATTGTCCATACTCGACGACCTTTTAGCCACAATAGGGAGAAATCCAACCGAAATCCAATCCGAAATCCAAATCCAACCAGAAAACAAAAAATCCATGTCAAAAATCCAAACCAGAAAATGAGCAAAACTAGGAGTTCAAACCAAAACATAAAAAGAAAATGTCCAAGTCATAGGAAAAAATAGATTTCACAAACCGGGGCGTCTTGGTAAGCCATCATCTTAAAGCGTGCCTGAGGGTTATCTCCGACCCCATACATCAGTAAGTGATTTAACCGTTTGCCTAGATTTTGTTACTTATTCCAAACCATCAAGATTAGTTAATGACCAACCGACCACCATTCCTGGGCCTCATGCCCTCGTCGTTCAAGGTAGGCAGCGGCTGCTCCTGTTCCACCCCCGCATTTCGAGTTCCGACATATTGTCGCAACTGACCATTCCTTATATGCTCCTCTATTATGTCCTTCAAATGCCGAAAGCTTTTGTATCATGCTCGTCCAAGTCATGAAAAAGACAATGCCTTCCTGACGCCCTTTCACATTCCAAGGGCTCCCTCCTCATCGACCTTCGATACGGAAGGCGATCTCGAGTATCTAAGAATATCCGTTCCAATGTTGCATTCAATCTTGTGTAAGTGGAGAACTTTGGTTCTCCCAGTGCTTCCTTTTCCCTTTTTCCTTATCCATCCCCAGCTTTCACCAGGTAGTTCTCCATCCTCAACCATGTCCACTTCCTTTGACCTCATATCCAAACATGCATCCTCTTGTCGAAGAAATATCTCAGCTTCATGAAAGAATTCCCCGAGATCCAATGATGGGTCCCATATCAGTGATACTTTAAAATTCGAGTTGTCCCTGACTCCTGATATCGCAGCCATCAGAACCATTGATGGATCTGGCCAATCCACCGAAGCAACTGCTGCATTAAACCGAGTTAAGAACGTCATGAGCGATTCATCCACCCCTTGTTTAACTGACATCAGCATCATGAAGTTCTTTGGCCTTTTTATGTGAACTCGAAACTGACTTAAGAACTTTTCCACCAGTTCCGTTCATGTTCCAATGGATCCATCCTCCAGGTATCTGAACCACATAGTAGCTATATCAGTCAAGTACAGAGGGAAACATCGGGCCATAACCTCCTCTATTGCCCATAGTACTTCTATATGCCTAGTATACCTCATCAAGTGGTTAGTGGGATCCGTCTTCTCATTGTATACTTCCAGAGTGGGGAGTTTGAAATCGTGCGGATTCCTAGCTGTCCTGACATTCTGAGTAAACGGGCTCTTGTTAACTTCTTCCGAATCCCTGTTTGTCAGACCTCCGCGAATAATCCGTTTGATAATGTCTTCCATCCAGCATTTCCAACCAAGGGTTGCCCCCTATCTATTTTTCCAAACCGCCTTCCAAGTCCTCGAGGAAATTCTGGCACATTTTCCTCATCACATACACCTGCATTCCTATTGGCATCGGGCCACGTAGCATCATCCGGTATCCCTCCATGAAATGGCCCAACATTACCTAATAGTGTGCCCTCGAGTCTAGGTCCGTCCAGATTGTTAGTTGCTTGTCAATTGGGAGATGTCCCTTGCTGAGTCACTACATCCACCTGTTGGTTGAGTTCCTCTAGTCCAGTTCCAAGAACTTGAGCACCTGTAGTTCCTGGTTGTCCAAATTGCCTGAGAAGAGCCCACATCATCTCCTCTTGCCGTTTCATCATCTGCTCCTGCATATAATTCATCATAGCTTGCAACTCGTCTCGAATTATGTAGACGGATGCATGTTCCTCTCCAGCTCCAGAAGAGGCCGCTCGACTTCCTTCCTTATTGCTCCTTTCCACTGCTTGCTTCCTTGTTGGTGGTCTAGCCATTACTTTCTAAAACCCAAGTTCCCAAGCTTTTCAATCCAAAATCCAAGCTCTAAAATCCCCGAGTTCTAGCTTTCTCAGTGAAATAACCAAAATGTTAGCGCCAAATTTGGTCACTAACGCCCAAATCCAGATGAAAGCACCAAGTACCAAGCACAGCTCACAGATAGAATGTATGTCGAAAGTATAAATATGAAGAACGGTGAAAATTAAAATGAAAGCAATGAAGAACAATAGATTTTATAGTGGTTCGGCTAACTCTGGTCTACGTCCACTCCAGAAATTTTCTTTTTATTGCTATAATAATCGATTACAGTTACAATACAAAGTTTAACATTGGCTGAGTGCCTTAGCCTTAAAGAAGGGAAAGTAAGAGAGCACCCAGAAGATCCCCCATTTGGAGACCCACATGTTGTATTTATAGGAAAATCTAGGTTATTGGGCCTTATGAGTAATTCAGACCTACTAAGGCCATCGCCGAACCATACTTCATCATGCCGATCGACCCTGAGCAGTTGTCATGCCAAACGGAAGTTATCTATGTATTGACCCGAAGCGAGCCTATCCGAAATTCGAAGTAGACTAGTCCAGAACTCGAAGCAAAGCTAGCGCCAAACCATGTATTGATGCCTACCCATGTTACCATATAGCCAATGCCGAGCCACTTTGCCGAGCCAAATGCCGAGCCATCCTCACCTCACCACAATGCCGAGCGACGTTTAATGCTGAGCGATGTCCAATGCCGAGCGAGGTACGATGCCAAGCGGAGTGCGATGCCGAAAGAGGTACGATGTCGAGCGGGGTGCGATGCCGAACGAGGTATGATGCCGAGCGGGGATCGATGCCGACCCACACTACCTTGCCAACCTAGACCATATCGAGCCAACTCTAATGCGGAACCATCCCACCAATGCCGAGCGACAATGCCGAGCCACAACTAAACAACCTTCCTGAACTTCCATACCTCGATCGGACAACGCCATGCCGAACAGCCGAGCTACTAGGTCAAACTCCAAACACTTTGAATCACTTCATTCAGACCGAACGACCTACCTTGATCGACCATATATCTAAGTGAACATCATCCGTTTAAACGAAATCCATCATATTTCAGCCTCGATAATCGTGAAGTCGACTTTGTTAAATCCGTCTGTCCGTGGCATTGCCGAAAGGCGGGTTCATATACTTTTGTGTTGCTCTTTTAGGTTTCTCAATCATGTTTCGAGGTGTTCTAGCTTAATCTAAAGATTATAGCTCCTTTTGAATTCTACTGGGTTGAAAACCCGATTAACATTTGCCCCTAGACTACATTTTTGTTGAAGACAAGGTGTGCTATAGTATTGATTATCTTTAGGTTTCTATTTCAAGGAGTTTTGATATTTGTGTCGAGCTATCTTGAAATGCTATCAACGAAGTACTGGTTATCTGTTCTGTCCTTAGTGTGAGTCCCCATTGTTCATGATTATGGAGTGATCTTGACTTGATAATTTCTAGAATGCTTACTTAAACTTTACTCCAAACCAAGTCATTTCTTTTTTGACTAGCTATCCATTTTTGGCTTTAATTCTAACTACAATTCTCAATGCCGAGGATGCAATCTTTGCTTCGAAATTTACACGAGGTCGTTGGTCGATAAGTATTTCCAACATTTATGTGATGTGTTGGAGTTAACCAGGGTTGAAATTTTTTTTGGAGGAATTTTCCTTACTTATACTACTTTTGATCAGTTACTTGGTTGGTTGTTCAATAGCCATTTATCCTAGTTTTAATTAGAATTCAGCTCATCTATACCAGCAATGCTATCAACACCCCGAAGATTACATAGTGCATTAGTTTGGTGTAGAAACTCCTTGTGATGATTTTGGGATAGTAATAATCTCGAAGGGAGGTGGCAGAAACTTGGACTGTACTCGGTTGGTGGTGAAGCCGAGTTCTTCCTCGTGTACACCATTCCATAGCCAAATATTGATTTCCGTTTTCAACTGTCTCTTTTGGAGGAATTGGCTGAGTTTTGGTTGTCATTTTGAATGCTAGCGTGCTAATTTATTCCAAAATCGGATATAGTGGATGATTCCATCACATTGCTTTTCTTATTTCTGCACTTTTACCAATCCTAAGAAGGGAAGCTTTCCATGTCGCTTTGGACAGTGGTTCCATTATCGATTACTCGCCAATAATGGGTAAGTTCCAAGAAAGATAATCGTAAAGTATAACATGCATAAGCTATGTACAAAGGATGGTCCATTCGTGGTGCTAAGGTCACCGAACCCACTTTATATGGATAACATATGTTCTTTCCCCGGTCAATTCCCTTCGACTTACGTCGACTTCCCTCGGATTCCAAGCGTTGGTCATACGAACATACCAGACAATGTTGAATGCCAAGTTTTATTGTTGAAGATGACTTTCTAGTCATCCAATCTAAGTCTGGCAAAGGAAATTCCATTCCTCCAGGAGCTGGATATTGTGTAGCTCAGACTTCACTTTTTATTCTTGTTGTGTCGGTACAATCGAGTAAGGTTGAATTATAAGGTTCAGTTACTCTTGTAGAGTTATAGTTGAAGTTCAATTAGGCACAGCTTCAGTCTTCGAAAACCAATGCATGGGTTATTCGATTGCGAATTTCCTTCCTTTGTGGTTTTTTTGGAATTCAACCTGCACATCGGCTTCTATCTCCGAGACTATTAACTTAACCGTTCTGTTTTGAGGATTGCTTTTTGTAGAACTATGAGGTAGGTTGTTCTAGCCTGTTCCATGACTGTTCTTTTTATGCTCAGTCGAGTTCATGCTAAGTTAATTTCATTCGACAAAGTGTTGGTGTATATGCCCTGGTCCGTTAGGCTGATTACTCTAAATACTAAGTCGATATGTTTTCAGGAGACTAGGTCTTTGCAGCAATACATTTGATTACCCTAGTTTGATTGACACGATAGATCCTATCTTCGGGAACTACGGACTTTGCTCGTTGATCCAAGCACTTCATTTTATAGCGATGTCGGTATGTATCGAAAAGATGCATTCTCGACATCTTTTTGCTAAAGTAAATTCTTGTGAGTCCAGTTTGAGATCCTAATCATGTTCTGGTTTCTATCTTCGAAAAATCATGTATGTTGACTCAAATCTTTGGATTTTCCTTGATGTTGTGGATCATCAGATAATGCAAGATTCTAAAAGGCAGAGACGAAGTCTCGATTAGGATCTTACTTCTGTTTCTGAAAGCCAATGTATTGATAGGTTCATTTTAAGGGTCTCTTCTTAGCATCTCCATTCTTTAGATCATGGCATTCCCTTTGCAAGTTAGGACCAAGTGATCTAGTCGGATCTTAAGTTGGTCATCAATCCTTCTCGTCATCGCCAGGCTTTAAGCGACGATAAATTTTTAAACGTTAAATCCTTTGTTTCCTTGGTTAGTAAGTTCGCTGTCGGCATTCTCTATTTTGTAAGATAAAATCGTGATCTAACCAATCACATGGTTTTTCATGTTTGGACTCTGCAACGTTTCTTTTGACCAAGTATTTGTACGTTCATCCCAATTCAAGGGATTAGCTATTTTGAATGTTTGTATTTGGCCGTTTGTTAGCAATGGAAAGTTGTGGGATAAATGATTCAATTGCCCCCAATCTGGCTCCCAATCATATTATGGGGTTTAGAAAGTCCGATGATTTTTGATTGTCCAAGAAATTTCCATGCTTATCCTTAGGTGTGGTTGCCTTTCTTAACTGCCAACATCGTCACAAAAGTCACGTTCATGTGTCATCTCCTACCTTCGAGAGTTGTCAACTTAGCTACATGGTTCCAAGAAAACTTTTCTTGAAGCTACCTATCTCTGGACGACATCAAATTTCTTCCTTGGTTAAATACTGGAAGTTCGGTTATGTACCAACTTCTATCTTTGGAAACTAGCATGTGAGGGGCTCGATCCTCGGGATTCCCTACTACACTACCTTATCTTCGAGTAGTGGCTGATACCTACGACGTAAGGTCAAACCATACAATTGATATTTCGAAGCATGTGCTTTCATGTTGTTGCCTATCTTTGAGCAATAATAGATTTTCAAATACAACAATACTTAGGGACCAACTTCTATCTTAAGCTGGTGCGTTGATGGTTCACTATGTTGAGTGCTTCTCATTGACACCGTAATTTAAAGTTTTCCTAGCATTGCCTGAGCAATGCTAGTACTTATTGAATAACAAATTTCACAGTATTGGCGAGGTAGTGCTTAGAAGAAGAAATTTTGCTGACATTGCCGGGAAAACAACATTGCTTAACAAATAAAAAGTTTCCCAACGTTTCTAGGGCAACACTGGTACTTAAGAAATAGAAAGTTTCCCGGCATTGCTGAGGCAACATCTACACTCAGATGGTTGGGATTATTTTTCCCATCAGTATGGTGGTGCTTTTAATCCAATTAGGTACTATTTTCGGTCTTCAGAAACTAGCACTTCGATGATTGGAATGTAGAAGTCTTTTCTTAGTGCAGCCTGTCCTTAGTTAATGTTAAATCCATGCTGATTAGGATTGAATCATTTGTTCTATACGATAAAGTTGAGTAGATTGCTTTTAACCCAATATGGCTACTTTCTCAATGTTGCTTAACTCTGGGATATGCTACATTCTAGAAGGATGAGAGTCCCAAGCATGTTCGTTACTTAGCTTTGTTTTAGCTTTCAAGTGCTCCCTTTGGTGAAATTAGATCGTTTGCTTAACCAATTCTATGGTTACTCTTGTTTGTGCATGGTTGAATTTTCTCTGATTGATTTTTGTTACAAATTAACTACCGTTTGCGGAATCCATTATTACCAAGTGCTAAACTCTGATACTTATAAAAAATTAAATATTATGGGGAGAGTCGTTACATTGCCTCCAGTACACTTGCACTCTCTCCAACATGATTATGGATTGAATGAGTTTGGTAGTGCTTGCCTTGAGTCTATGATAATTAACTTTGCTTGTTCGATGCCATATGTTCTCTGCTAGGGTGTTAACATTGTCGCAAGTACCCTCCTTATTAATTGGTTTCAATCTTCAAGAATCAATGGTTTAGCTTCGCGATTCTAAATGTTCTCTCCTTGTCATTGTCTATCTTCGGACAATAGCTGGTTTTTCGCAAGCAGGAGTCGAGATATTTGATCCGGCCCTACATGGTTGATTATACCAAGCGTAGCTAAGGTCAAGACCATGATGAATCTATGACGATCGAGAGTCATCCATCCTAACATCGCTAGTTTTTGAGCGATGTCAGATTGCTGAAAGACAGTTATTCCCTTCGGGCATTGCCAATCTTTGGGCTATGCTAGATTCTTGCAAGGTGAGATTTAGGAGCTCAGTCGAGCACCTTCTTCTGTCTTTGGAAACCGGTGTGTCGATGACTTGATTCTGGGAACGTCTTCCATCGTCGTCTATATCTAGTCGATGGTATGTTCCTCCTTTTATCGCCTATTTTTAAGAAATGATTAATTTTAAGGAGTTTGATTTTCTTATTGATTTGATGGTATGGAGTTCTCGATGTTGTTGAGGCAATATTGATGTCTAGAGATTGCTGCAGTTTCCCTTCTAATTCCAGAGTTACTCTACGTAATATACTTCTCCGCTGCGATTGCCAAAATTCTCTATTCAGTGTAACAGAACCGTGGAGTGGGTTTTTATCCTGACCAAGTGCTAGTGTGTTATGTGTGCCCTAGTCCAAATGGATCAACGCCCTGGATTGAGTGTGAAAGTGCCAGCCCTGTTTCTTAGAGAAAACAACATAGAAAACGAATGAAAAAACAGTATAAATAGTAAAGAGACACAAGAATTTTATAGTGGTTCGACTGTTAATGAAGCCTACATCCACTTTATATCTTTGATTAAATCACCGTTGTTACAAGATTGATTTGGATCATAATATGATTGAATCGCCTTTGTCAGATCTAAACCATAAGTACTTGGAGGCAACCAAAAGAACTCAATTGCTCCGTTGTGACTTATTGTGTGTGAGAAGAGTAAAGAATACTAGCAGAAGAGTTGCAGCAGCCAGTCTAGAGATCCCTTATTTGTTGCAGATGGGATGTTATTTATTGCGATTGGAGAGTACTTGGCCAAAGCCTCTTTGCCAGAATCCCATACTCATCATGCAGAGGAAGCCCAAGAAGTTTGGAGGTTATCGGAGCAAACTATTTGGATCGGTACAGATACAAGTAGTTAAGCATTTTTGATTCTTTGACTACCTAATTGTCTTCCTTGCTTCGATTTGATGTTCTCCACGTAATTTCGTAGTTTGTTTATTTGTTTCGATGATGATTCACTTGTGAGTTAGAGTGGACAGTATTCTGAATTTGATGAACCTTCACTTCTTGAACTCGAACGCTTGGAATGTTACCAAACTTGTTGGGTGCACTTAGTGAGTCATAGGAGTGTGATGCAAGAGATTTAGAAGATCAATGGTAACCAATTCTGATCGGTACCAATCCAACTGTACTTGATCGGTGTCATTCCGAAAAGTTAGGTTATTTTTAGCCAATACTTCTTGAAGACTTTTAAGATGCTCTTTGTAACGACCCGTATTTTTACGGTTCGAAAGATAGTAGAATTGTTTTTATTAGGTTGATAGTGTTGTTAAGTTGTTTAGAGCATGAGTCGTCCAGGGTTGGGTCGAGTTGTAGCATGAGTCGGTGGAGCGACTTAGAGGATGGAACGACTTAAGGAAGGTGACCGACTTATAGGAGTTAACGACTTAAGGGTTAACGACTTAGGAGTTAGTGAGTTATGGGTTGGACCGACCTAAGGGATAGTGGTTTAGGAGGTGAGTCGGTGCGAGTTACGACCTAAGGGAGATGATTCGGCGAGGCGACTTAAGGTAGTTGGCGGCTTAGGTCGTGGACGAGATAAAGCTTAGGTCGAGGGTTGTCTCTCGTGTTAGGTTGGTCTTGGGGTTGAGTCGTTAAGAGGATAGGTCGTTGAGTCGTTCAAACGACTTAGGACATAGGTAGGAATGCGGTAGCGTGGTAGGTCGTGCCCAATTAGATCATGTGCATGCTGTGCCTCGTATGTGTGTTGAGTTGTGAGCCGTATCCTGTTGAGCCGTGGGGTTGATGAGTCGTAGGTCGTGCCTTGTTAAGTCGTGACCGACTTAAGGTGGGGCGAACGACTCATAGGTTGGCCTATAAATAGAAGGGTTTGCATCACTTTTGGGCACCGGATTTTGAAGTGACGAAGTGCTGCTATTTTGAGAGCTCGACTACAACACTTCTTCACTTCTTTTCTCCACTCTAATCTAGTGCTTACATCCATCCAAGATCGAAGATATCCATCCATTGAAGAGAGATTTCATCGTTTGAAGCGGAGTTTTGGCAGATCGAGCTAGATCCTTTGCTGTCCAGATCTGGAGTTAGTTGCTTTTGAAGTGTTTAGGTGATTCGGTGAGTGGTGGTTATCTCTCACACGGACCCAAAGGAGTATATTGGATCGGTGGCTTGTTTGTGTGTTAAAGATAGTGATTTCATGCATTTTCCTTAAGTCTGCATGTAGATCCATCGTTTACAAAGTTTTGATATCCATTTTACTACATGTTAACCTATGCTAGTTCATTCATCAAGATATTACTTAGAATTTATGCTTGTTAGATTTGGACTCTTTATTTACGAAATTGCCATTATTGTTATAACTATTTATTTAGATCTTGTTTGAATACTTGATTACTTGGATTAATGATTGTTTTGATTGATTGTTAGAAGTTAGTTGATTGATGACTTGATTTGGACAAGTTGGTCGAAGATGATTCAAAAGCTAAGTGGAAAAGGCTCTTGAATAAGGAAAGCTGCTCGTGGCATATGAAGCGGATGATAAAGCTCATATGGATAGATTTGATGATGATGTTGAAATGGGACTTTGCTATGATGCAATGAGGCAAAGCATGATGTTGAAATAGGACTTTGCTATGATGCGATGAAGCAAAGCATGATGTGAGATAGCCTTGGTTTAATCCAGACAGGATCATCCCAAGCATGTTGATAACTCGGTGATATGGTTCGAGTTTGTGGATAATGGTTGGCTTAAGAGGCGCTTGAGCTAGTATGGAAATAGTCGTCGAGGAGGATGACTAGAAGGCTGAGATCTCATCGTTGTTGAATGTTCTAGCATGCTCAAAGCAAGAGTACGCTGGGCAGATTCGATAGTCCCAAGACTAATAGTTAATGGTCTAGTACTCTGGGCAGATTCGATAGTCCTAGGCACGGGTCACGATGACGTGCGGAGTTATGTCTAGAACCGGGGTTACCATTAGCCCTTGACGGACGGATGAAATAATGAGCCGGTCATTCAATTAACGGTGATATCGAGGCAATGATAACAGTGATAGCCAGAATCATGGATGTTTGGATGCTTTGGTTGCATTGTCACTCGGCCTCAAGAGCGATGTTTTGTGGGTGCTTATCTGATCTTGGTTTAGGCCTTGGGGGTTTGTACTTGGAAAACATCGACCTTGACTCGAGTGATAATTGCTTTACTTTAATTGTCTGCTTTGTTATGTTTGTTTCTGCTTAGTGTGTGTCTGGGGGCTATCACTGTAGAAAGAGGTGGAGTGGGATGGTTGGGTTCCTATTCCTTTTTACCCTTTATGCTCTTTTGGTATGTTTGATAGTTGATTTACTGCTCACTAGGACTTTTGTCTGACTCAAGGTTTTATGTTCAATTCTTATTACCTTGGGCTGTTCATCCATTTTGGGATGGGCAGACTAGGTAGCAGGTGACAGGTGTTGTTCTTAGTGACCAACGCTGTTGATGTCGAAGACGAGCTGGAGGCTTTTGTATATTGTTTTCTTACTATATGTACTGGGTGTTCCGCTGTTTGTATGATTCTCTGAGTGTTATGTAGTAAGGCTTGATGTATTGACTGTTCAGATGTTTGTATCAAATTGTTTTGTATTGTATTGATGAGATTCTATTCTATGGAGCTTCACTATGTATACTTTTCTATTGTATTTTATCCATGCGCTGTGAGTAATACGATAGACTATTCTGTGTTTACCTTACCCTGATGATCGTCCATGGCGGCCTGGCATACCTTTCAGCGCACTATTTTCTTGTTTAGTGCAGAAGTCATGGGCGGTCGTCACATTTGGTATCAGAGCTTTGGTTAATCGATTTTAGCCAATGCTCGCTGATGTAACCACGTATGAGAGACGTAATTGTATTTTTATGGATGATTACTATATATAATATAGTAGCTTAGAAGGATTTGAACTCCTTATGCAGTTGTTTCTCAGGGTATATTAATCATTTTCTTATAGATATTAGGAATGAGTCGAAGAGAGAGACAAGCTGCTAGGGAAGGCCGTGATTCCGAGGAGGCTGCTGATTATGCTGCTATGTTCGAGGCCATGATGACTTCGATCATTAGAAGAATACCAGCTCCAGGGCCATCAGTAGATGTTGGAGTTCAGGTTCAAGCCTCAAAACCAGTGGATTTTGCTAAGTTGTGTAAAGACTATACTGCTCTTGGAGGAAAGGTTTTCTTGGGAACAGAATCAACCATAGAAGTTCAGAGGTGGATTGATGCCTGTAGAAGGATCTTTGGTGATTTGGGAATTGAGGATGCAACTAAGAGAAAGCTTGCATCAAGACAGCTTCAAGGAAGAGCTTCTGATTGGTGGAATTCTATCACCATTGATACTCTAGAGGAAGAAATTACTTGGGAGCAATTCCAAGCCAGATTTGAAGCTAAGTTCATTTCTACAGCTCAGAAATCTGTTCTGTTCAAGAGATTTGTGGAACTCAAGCAAGGTGGAAGACCAGTTCTTGAGTATGTTTCTGAGTTTGAAGCTTTGTCCAAGTATGCTCGGTCATATATTGAATCTCCTTATCAGAAGAATGAGAAGTTTGTGACAGGTTTGGACACTTATCTTGGGAGACAGTTGGTGGATCATTTGGACGATCCATTTGAGAAGCTTGTGGAGAAGGCTCTCAGGCATGAGAATCTGTTTCCTAAGGAAGGATCTGTTGTTGCTGTAACCAAGGAAGGGTTTAAACCACAGCAGGGTGGAAACATGAAGAGGAAGCAGCAGCAATAGAAGGGTAAGGAAGGCCAGAAGAAGCCGAAGGGTGAAGTGACCTGCTACAATTGTCAGCAGAAGGGCCATTTGTCTAGAGATTGTAAGAATCCGAGAGTGCCGGTGAAGTGCCACAACTGTGACAAGCTGGGGCATATCAGGAAGAATTTTCCGGAACTGAGGAAGGACAAGCAGATTGTGCAAGCTTATGCTTTGGGGGCTGTGCCATCGTCTTCGAAAGCTCCTATGGTGGAAGAGAAAAGAAAGAGTGTGGTGGTTCAAGGTACTCTTTCCATTTGTGGTATCCCAGTTAGAGTGTTGTTTGATACTGGGGCGTCGCACTCCTTTGTTTGTAATGAACTTGTAGGCCGGTTGGATTTGGAACCGGATATTGTTGATAGACCATTGGTTGTGACTAATCCAGTTGGTGGTTCGTCTTGTTTGTGTATGGTATGCCGTGGTCTGGTTGTGTCGAGTCATGATTGCTCTTTTGTTTGTGATTGTTTTGTTATGAACTTTGCGGGGTTCAGAGTTATTTTGGGGATGGACTGGCTTATGAAGTATGCGGCAAGGGTTTATTGTGAAAGGTTGGAGGTGACAGTCGAGAATGTGGAGGGGCGAAAGGTTGTGATACGATGTAAGCATGAAGAAGGCGTCTTCATGAGCTTCATGTATTGCTGGTTGTTCCACGGGATGGACTGTCATCGGTGCCTATTGTGAATGGATTTGAGGATGTCTTTGACGAGGTCAAAGGGTTATCTCCGCATAGAGAGATCGAGTTTCGTACCGATCTAGTTGAGGGAGCCAGACCTGTTGTGATGCCTCTTAAGCGGATGGCGCCTAGGGAACAACAAGAGTTGAAGGTGCAAGTTGATGACCTTTTACAGAAAGGATTCATTCGACATAGTGTGTCCGAATGGGGTGCACCAGTTATGTTTGCAACCAAAGCGGATGGATCGTTGAGGTTGTGTATGGATTATCGTGAGCTGAATAAAGTAACTAAGAAGAACAAGTATCCATTGCCGAGAATAGATGACTTGTCTGATCAGCTTCACGAAGCTAAGGTGTTTTCTCAGATGGATTTGGCAACGGGATTTCACTAGTTGAGAGTGGCAAAGGATAGTGTGCCGAAGACTACTTTCAGGACACCAGCCGGGTTCTATGAGTGACTGGTAATGCCGTTTGGGTTGACCAATGCACCAGCATATTTTGTGGATCTTATGAATAGAGTGTTCAGGGATCAGTTGAAGAAGTTTGTACTTGTGTTCGTGGATGATATTTTGATTTATTCCAGAACTGAAGAAGAGCACAAGACGCACTTGCGTATTGCTTTAGAAATCTTGCGGAAACAACAGCTGAGGGCTAAGTTTTCGAAGTGTCACTTCTGGAAGAGCGAAGTGAGGTTCTTAGGCCATGTTATCTCTGGAAGTGGAATAGCGGTTGATCCCGCCAAGGTGGCAGCGATCCAGGATTGGGTTAGACCTAGGAATGCATATGATGTGAGAAGTTTTCTTGGATTAGCAGGATATTATCGTCGGTTTATCAAAGACTTTTCCAAGATAGCTGCACCATTAACATGATTGACGAAAAAGAATCAAGTATTCAGATGGGATGCTAAGTGTGAGCAAGCTTTCGGAATTCTGAAAGAGCAACGGACAAGAGCTCCTGTTTTGACTATTCCAAGTGGAAATGATAAGATGGTGGTTTACACCGATGCATGTGGTACTGGACTTGGAGCAGTGCTAATGCAGAAGGATAAAGTTGTTGCATATGCAAGTCGACAACTGAAGCCGCATGAAAGGAATTATCCGACTCATGATTTGGAGTTAGCGGCGATTGTATTTGCTCTGAAGATGTGGAGACATTGCCTATAGGGAGTTCGATTCGAGTTGTTTACAGATCATAAGTCGTTGAAGTACCTTTTCTCCCAAAAAGATTTGAATCTCCAGCAGCAACAATGGCTAGAATTTTTATCATCATATGATTTTGGTATAGCCTATACTCCGGGAAAAGGTAACGCAGTGGCAGATGCGTTAAGTCGAAGACATGCAGGATTGGGAGCCATGTTTTCAGAATGGAAGAGTCTTGAGTATTTAGCTGGATTTGACTTCAGGCCTAGATGTGAATTGGAACCTGAGATGTTGGCAAACTTATCGATAAGACCTACTCTTGTGGAAAGAATTGGCGAGGGCCAAAAGCGAGACGATAAGCTTGTCAAGATTATCCGTGATTTGGAATCGGGGTTGGACCCAGAAAAGGATAAAGGATTCAAAATCGATCGAGAGGGTTGGCTTCGGAAACAAGGACGACTAGTTGTTCCCGATATAGATGAATTGAGAGATGAAGTTCTGATGGAAAGTCATCACTCGATGCTGACAATTCATCCAGTGGAAATAAGATGTATCGGGATATGAAGAGAACCTATTACTGGGAAGGTATGAAGAAGGATGTTGGAAATTTTATTTCCATATGTATGAACTGCCAGTTGATAAAAGCCGAAAAGAAGAAGCCAAGTGGATTGCTTCAGCCATTAGAAGTTCCTACATGGAAGTGGGAGTAAATATCGATGGATTTTATCGATGAGTTACCTAGAACCGAGCAGGAAATGAAGGGATTTGGGTAATCATAGATCGTTTGACTAAGAGTGCAAGATTCATTCCTGTTCGATCAACTAGGACTGCATCGAAGTTGGCTGAACTGTATGTTAAGTGGATAGTTCGATTCCATGGTATTCCGAAGAGTATAGTGAGCGATCGAGACCCATTGTTCACTAGTGGATTTTGGAAGAGCTTCCAGGAAGTTTTGGGAACCGAGTTGTGTTGGAGTACAGCTTATCACCCCCAAACGGATGGTCAAAACGAAAGAGTCAGCTGAGTTTTGGAAGATCTCCTCAGAGCATGTGTTTTGGATTTCAAAGGATCATGGGAAGATCATCTTCATTTAGTGGAGTTTTCGTATAATAACAGTTACCAGTCAAGTATTGGTATGGCGCCGTATGAAGCATTGTATGGAAGACCGTGTAACTCTCCGACATGTTGGTTGCAAACAGGAGAAAAGTTGATACTTGGGCCAGAAATGATTCGACAGACTTCTGATTATATAGAGATCATTCGGCGACGAATGAAGGCAGCCCAAGACCGTCAGAAAAGTTATGCCGATAAGCGTCGTAAGGATTTGGAATTCGACATAGGTGATATGGTTTTTGTGAAGATTTCTCCACTGAAGAATGTTATTCGATTCGGGAAGAAAGGGAAATTGACTCCGAGATTTGTTGGACCATTCCCGATCATCGAGCGAATTGGAAAGCTCGCTTATAAATTGGAATTACCAGAAAAGATGTCGGGCGTGCACAATGTTTTTCATGTATCGTATCTACGGAAGTATGTGCACGACTCGAGTATAGTGGTTTCTGCTGATAGCTATGAAGATTTGGAAGTTGATCCAGTTGTTAGAAGACCTCGTAAGCCGCTTCGTGTTGTGGAAACTGACACGAAACAACTTAGGAGGAAGGTAGTCAAGTTGCTCAAGGTACAATGGAGTGATGATGTTAACGACTGTACATGGGAGGACGAAGAAAGGATGAAGGCAGCTCATCCTGAACTCTTTAAGGTATGGCCCTAAGGTGTCGTGACATCTCATGAATTTGTAACTTGTTCTAGTCTTAGAATTCTGCATGCCAGGCTAGTAATTGGATGCATGGTTTGTTGATTGTTATGGATGGTAGGCATGCAGAATAGTTTTGGTTGCTCTTATTTGTTCGGAATTTCGGGGGCGAAATTCCTAAGGAGGAGAGAATGTAACGACCCGTATTTTTACGGATCGAAGGATCGTAGAATTGTTGTTATTAGGTTGATAGTGTTGTTAAGTCGTTTAGAGCTTGAGTCGTCCAGGGTTGGGTCGAGTTGTAGCATGAGTCGGTGGAGCGACTTAGAGGATGGAACTACTTAAGGAAGGTGACCGACTTATAGGAGTTAACGACTTAAGGGTTAACGACTTAGGAGTTAGTGAGTTATGGGTTGGACCGACCTAAGGGATAGTGGTTTAGGAGGTGAGTCGGTTGTACGAGTTACGACCTAAGGGAGATGAGTCGACGAGGCGACTTAAGGTAGTTGGCGGCTTAGGTCGTGGACGAGATAAAGCTTAGGTCGAGGGTTGTCTCTCGTGTTAGGTTGGTCTTGGGGTTGAGTCGTTAAGAGGATAGGTCATTGAGTCGTTCAAACGACTTAGGACTTAGGTAGGAATGCGGCAGTGTGGTAGGTCGTGCCCAGTTAGGTCATGTGCATACTGTGCCGCGTATGTGTGTTGAGTCGTGAGCCGTATCCTGTTGAGCCGTGGGGTTGATGAGTCGTAGGTCGTGCCTTGTTAAGTCGTGACCGACTTAAGGGGGGGCGAACGACTCATAGGTTGGCCTATAAATTAAAGGGTTTGCATCACTTTTGGGCACCGGATTTTGAAGCGATGAAGTGCTGCTATTTTGAGAGCTCGACTACAAAACTTCTTAACTTCTTTTCTCCACTCTAATCTAGTGCTTACATCCATCCAAGATTGAATATCTCCATCCATTGAAGAGAGATTTCATCGTTTGAAGCGGAGTTTTGGCGGATCGAGCTAGATCCTTTGCTGTCCAGATCTGGAGTTACTTGCTTTGAAGTGTTTAGGTGATTCGGTGAGTGGTGGTTATCTCTCACACGGACCCAAAGGAGTATATTGGATCGGTGGCTTGTTTGTGTGTTAAAGATAGTGATTTCATGCATTTTCCTTAAGTCTGCATGTAGATCCATCGTTTATAAAGTTTTGATATCTATTTTACTACATGTTAACCTATGCTAGTTCATTCATCAAGATATCACTTAGAATTTATGCTTGTTAGATTTGGACTCTTTAGTTACGAAATTGCCATTATTGTTATAACTATTTACTTAGATCTTGTTTGAATGCTTGATTACTTGGATTAATGATTGTTTTGATTGATTGTTAGAAGTTAGTTGATTGATGACTTGATTTGGACAAGTTGGTCGAAGATGATTCAAAAGCTAAGTGGAAAAGGCTCTTGAATAAGGAAAGCTGCTCGTGGCATATGAAGCGGATGATAAAGCTCATATGGATAGATTTGATGATGATGTTGAAATGGGACTTTGCTATGATGCGATGAGGCAAAGCATGACGTTGAAATGGGACTTTGCTATGATGCGATGAAGCAAAGCATGATGTGAGATAGCCTTGGTTTAATCCAGACGGGATCATCCCAAGCATGTTGATAACTCGGTGATATGGTTCGAGTTTGTGGATAATGGTTGGCTTGAGAGGCGCTTGAGCTAGTATGGAAATAGTCGTCGAGGAGGATGACTAGAAGGCTGAGATATCATCGTTGTTGAAGGTTCTAGCATGCTCAAAGCAAGAGTACGCTGGGAAGATACGATAGTCCCAAGACTAATAGTTAATGATCTAGTACTCTGCGCAGATTCGATAGTCCTAGGCACGGGTCACGATGACGTGCAGAGTTATGTCTAGAACCGGGGTTACCATTAGCCCTTGATGGACGGATGAAATAATGAGCCGGTCATTCAATTAACGATGATATCGAGGCAATGATAACAGTGATAGCCAGAGTCATGGATGTTTGGATGCTTTGGTTGCATCGTCACTCGGCCTCAAGAGCGATGTTTTGTGGGTGCTTATCTGATCTTGGTTTAGGCCTTGGAGGTTTGTACTTGGAAAATATCGACCTTGACTCGAGTAATAATTGCTTTACTTTAATTGTCTGCTTTGTTATGTTTGTTTCTGCTTAGTGTGTGTCTGGGGTCTATCACTGTAGAAAGAGGTGGAGTGGGATGGTTGGGTTCCTATTCCTTTTTACCCTTTATGCTCTTTTGGTATGTTTGATAGTTGATTTACTGCTCACTAGGGCTTTTGTCTGACTCAAGGTTTTATGTTCAATTCTTATTACCTTGGGCTGTTCATCCATTTTGGGATGGGCAGACTAGGTAGCAGATGACAGGTGCTGTTCTTAGTGACCAACTCTGTTGATGTCGAAGACGAGCTGGAGGCTTTTGCATATTGTTTTCTTACTATATGTACTGGGTGTTCTGCTGTTTGTATGATTCTCTGAGTGTTATGTAGTGAGGCTTGATGTATTGACTGTTCAATGTTTGTATCAAATTGTTTTGTAGTGTATTGATGAGATTCTATTCTATGGAGCTTCACTATGTATACTTTTCTATTGTATTTCATCCATGCGCTGTGAGTAATACGATAGACTATTCTGTGTTTACCTTACCCTGATGATCGTCCATGGCGGCCTGGCACACCTTTCAGCGCACTATTTCCTTGTTTAGTGCAGGAGTCATGGGCGGTCGTCACACTCTTTTAGGTCTTTCGGTCAAGTTTCAAGTCATTCTAGCTTAATCTAAATGTTCTAACGCCTTTCGAATTTTGCTGGGTTAAAAACCCGGTTAACAGGTCCACTAGTTAGTCTACTTCTAAATTAATCTTGAAGTCTGTTTTACATACAATTCTAGAAAAAACTGCCATTAGAATTACTAATGGATTTTGTTTCTGCACTAGACTAGCTTCTTTGTTGAATCTAGTTAGATAACTTCATAGGGTCTCTCCAGCCCTCTGCTTCACACTTGAAAGTATCATTATGTTCATTGGTTATGAAATATAGACTCTAATTCGTTTCATAAACTTATCAACTAATTGGGTCCATGTGTTGATGGATCCATCTTCTAGCTATTGAAATCACATCATCGCTAAGTCAGTCATTTATATTGAGAAACACCTTCCTATTACTTTTTCTATAGCACCCAACACTCCTATATGCCGGGTATACCTTATTAGATGAATGGTTGGACCCTGCCTTCCGTTATACGTCTCCAATGCCGGTAGATTGAAATGAGATGGATTCCTTGCATACCGAATATCTGGCGTGAATGGATTCCTATTCACATCGTCTAAGCTTTGTTCTTTGAGTCCACTTTTTAGATACATCTTATCAACTCGTCAATTGTCATCTAATGGAAGTCTCCAATCCATAGCTTCGTTCTGCTCTAGTCTAGGATAAGCTTTTGGTTCTAACTCTTGTTGTTGTGCATGCATATTTTGGTTCGCATTTCTAATTCCATCACCGTCTGCTCCTAGCATCCTAGTTCATCCTAAACCCAAATCAACTATGCCCTAGTAAATTCATTTTGGTACCAAACTGAATTAGGTCGGTAACGAGATGACCTGGTTGTGGGGGTTTGATTCTAGTTTGCTCCGCTCTAATGCCAAAAGCTCATGCATTGCCTTCTCCCTATGGTTTTGAATTCTAGCTACTACGATTGTTCCTTACTGTCCCATCCTTCTGAAGAATCCTGTTAACATTTCATTTTATTGAGCTATCAACTCATATTGCATCTATTTAATTATTCTTTACATTTCTTCTATGGTCCTGTAAACTAGTAGAATTGTACTTGAGGACACCTCCTAACTGCCTCTTTGATCCGATTGGCTTGGTCATGCAATAGCTTTGCTAATAGGCCTCTTCATCTTTTCCAAACATAAGATCTATGCTATTTATGAGTGAAAGCACAGAAAATATTAAGCCAAAGTTGACACAATACCTTAAAGTAGATTAATTTTCTAATCCAAAAAGGAATATATGAAGAAAAATAAGACAAACAAGCACTTTTTATAGTGGTTCGGAAAATAATATAGCCTACGTTTACTAAGCTTACTATCTTATGTTTTCTCTTTGCTATACGAAGATTACAACCCCAATTCAATGACAATATGGTAGATCTCGGTTTTGGAAAAGTTTCTAAGAGTTTTGGTGGAAGAAGATAGAAAAAATATGATGTGCCCAAAAGTCCTTTTCCAGATATAGTGGCTACCTATTTATAGCCAAATTCCAGCATAGATCTCGCCTCCCAAGTTAGAACGGTCTCAATCTCCAGATCCGATTGTCTAGCATGAAGACTAGGTCGTATGGACAAACTTCAAGATATCAAATCATGTTGGTATTGGTTACCATAGTGGTCGGTACTGATCAAATGGGTATCATAAAAGTAAGAGTTCTCCCGTAGTTTTGCAAGCCTTGAGCATCCAAGGCCCAAGCATGGACCTCCGTCTAAGAAATCTGCTTGGTACTGACCACAATTATGGTCGGTACTGACTGCTTGTATTTGCTTATGTTACCCCCAAATTTATTAAATTACTCCATCTCGTTCTTTTAAGCATGATTTCTTAATTCATCCTAACTTCGTCTCGATGTCCAAATTCAATTAGAAGCCATTTAGCTCAAACGGTGGACAAAAATGCTTAAAGATTTATTAATTCTTTAGTGATGTTTCATATCATCATTGTTAATAGTCTCCATGTCCTTCGTTTGAGTGTTCCATGACTTGGAAATTTTGGCTGTAACATTAACCATGGCATTGAACAGTTGTGCTACCTGTCATCGGTAAGTAGTTGCCCATAAATCAAACTCTTCTTTCTTTTCTTCGACCAAGTCAATGGACTTAATCAAGAGTTTCTCATTCTTCTTAGGGTCGTAATGCAATATTTTATTAGAAGGGAAGATCATGGCCTCAGTTCTATAGGCCAAGGCAAATGGAGTATGGAAAGTTGCAGTCTTTTGTGTTATCCGATAAGCCCACAATGCTGGTAGTAACTCATCCACCCAACATCCATTAGCTCTCTTCTCAGTTGTCCTTCTACACATGGATCATGGCCTAAATTCTATAGGCAAAGGTAAATGGATTTGATGGTCTTGTTCACCATCTTCATTTGTCCTACATGTGGATATACTACCACTGCAACGCACTTCTCAATTCGGTATCGAGAACTAATTTCTTTGAACTCGACACTCTTAGATTGAGTTTCATTATCCACGAATGTCTTCTACAGAACTCCAAATCTACATAAATTGTTCTCACTGTGAAATTGCGACGACCCGAAATTTTGGGCAATATCAATTTAATAATCTGTATTAATAATTAAATCGATTTGATAATTTATCTTTATAATTTTAATTTAAATTGGTAAATTTAATCTTTTAAAGGTTAATAATTATTTAATCTGGCAATATTGATCAATATCTTTTTACAATTCAAAATTGATAAGAATTATCTTTCAAAACTAATAAAATTTTATTCTATTTGTAATGTATATATATTTGGTATATATATTGTGGATAGAAAATCTTTTCTTTTAAATAAAAGATGAATTTTCAGACTGTAATATATATGTATGTATATGTTATAATTTGAGGTTGTTTTGAAATTTAATGTAATCTATTGATAATATATATATGTATGAATATATTGTGATTTGAAGCTTTGTTTTAAATTCAATATTTTTCAAAAGCTAATTTAAGATTAATTCATTTATTTTCAAAATATAAGATTTAAACAAAGTTTTATCTTGTTTTCTTTAAAATGCTTAATTTAAAATGGTTATAAATATATATAAAGTTATAAATAAACTTTATTTTTAAATATCTCTTGAACTAGAATTGTTTAAGTAATATGTACATAAATTACTAGATTCATATTTATATAAATATAAATACAAATTCATATTTCACAATTTATGAAGAAAATATATAATACGTTTATTTGATTTTAAAACATAAGTTATTTATAAAATAAATGTTTAGAAAGATTTCGTACTTGTATATTTATTTAAATTCAAAAGCTTATTATTATAAAAACATTTCATAAATGCATATAAATACTTCATGAATACATATATAATTTAAATGATCTAATTAAATGGAGTTAACACTTGTACAACAAAGATAATGCATCTTCAACACCCGTAAGCTAAAATAAAAGTGTGATGACATTTGTTTGAAATAATGAACAAGTAGCCTTCATTTCTTTTGTTGAAATTTAAACATATAAAGAAAATGTTTAAAAGAAACTTGTTTTCCTCTTTCAATTTTCAAACTTTCTTCTTCTCAATTTCTTTTTCTTCCTTCATTCTTTCATGAATTAATGGCAAACCAGAAGAATTTTTCAAAACCTGAAATTTGAAACCCAAAAGCAAAAGTAAATCTGAAATCAACTGCAACTTCAAACCTATAATTCAATTGGAAGTTTAGTTTCAACACTTTAAATCAACAATTTGAAGGCATGCAAAGGTTTTCATCAGCAAAGCAATCAAAGGCAATTTAAAACATTTTCCAGATTAAAATTCAAGGTCTGGAAAAAGAAGAAAATCTTAAACCTGCTCTCTGCCTTTCAAAAAAAAGTGGTGAGTAAATCTTCATTTTAAAACAGATTTGAACTTGTGTGATGATTTATACAATAGTTTAGTTACAAATGTGTTGTGAAGATGATTGCATGTTTGTATACAAAGATGATATGTATGTATGGTGACTATATAAATATGCTCTGTTGTTTACAGGTTTTGATCATTCAATTTAATTCAAATCTCCCAATAACATTAATATTCGGCTTTGATGATTAAATGAAAGTTGTTTGTTAATGTATGATGGATATTTTAAAATAGTTTTTGGAATTTTTAATTTACAAATAATTTTCAAAAATGGAAAACACAGTGAAATACTGTTGCATGTCAAAAATCAACAAATATGTTTTCTGTTTTGGATCTCATGAATGTGTTAGGGGTTAAAAATTATGATTTTTAATATACATATCATAATTTTTACTTTGGTAATTCATGTGAATTCTGGGGTTCAACGAATTGGGTGTTTTGGGCGATTGCCGATGAACGGCATGGCTACGTTGTTCGATTTTTGGTTTGGAGGTGGTTTAATTGATGGCGAATGTAGGAAAAATAATGGTAATTTTTCTTATGGCCCAAGATGTTTGGATTTGTGAGATCTAGAGTTTTAGTTGGTGTTTCGTATGTTTGGCCCGTCGAGGCAATTTCATCATGGTTAGTGGATCGGGTTCGTTCGCGTTAGGGGGAATGAATGCTCGTAGACGAGGTGTTTCGATGGTGAGGACGGCATGGTCTAACGGCGTCGTGATTGTCGGCGTTGGGGGATTTTGTGGTCGAGATTGCTTCAGGTTTTTCGAGCAAAGGGGGTCGATTTTGATTTGAGGGGTTGTTGTGTGATCTGAGAGTCCGAGGAGGCTCGCGTGCGTTCGTGTGGTCGTTGACGATGGTCGCGATGGCCTACGGTGGCAAGAGTCGATGGGGTAGGTGTACGCGTGTACGTTTGTATGCATTAGAAAATAGGAAGGTTGGGGAAGATGAGTTTGTATCGGAGTGATGCTCGTGTTTTTCTTGAATCGCTCGAAGTAGGGGAAGCTAGAGTTTGTCTCGGGGTAGGCTCGAGTAGTTGAAGTGTTTGACTCGAGTTTTAGGTGATGCTTTTCTGGTTTGTACTGTATAATGTTATAAAGTTGCAGATTTAACTTATTGTTGAAATAAATAAAAATCAAGCTTAAGTTTTGTAAAAGAAACAAATTTACAAAGTTAAAACTTGTTGTTTTGAAATAAATGTAAATCAAACTTTCAAAAGTGTTAATTGAATTTATTTTAAAATCTAAATTGTTTTAAGATAGTTGTTTTTAAAAGTAATTAACTTAATTAAATTATGAATTTTAATTTAAAGGAGTGTTTTGAATTTAAATATTAAATCAAAATTTCTAAGTAAATTTTAAAGTAATGTTTTAATAACTAAGTTTTCAAAATATTATTGAAAATGAATAAGTTCAAATTAGATGATTAAAGTGTTTTCAATTTTAAAATTTATTTCTAAATGCTTTATTTTCAAATAAGGTTAATGTTATAATTTTGTAAACAAAATAAAATTATTTGTCTTTAAGTTATTAAAATTTGATTAATTAAAATAATTAATTTATGAAGATAAATATGGTTAATTTAGTATTGCTATGAATTTAAGAATACTTTATTAATATGATTTGTTATTAAGTTAAAGATTAATTGAGATGAATGATTTTCTTAATTAATTAAGGATTTTTAAATATAAGAGGTTAACTAATTATTTAATTAATTTTTAAATGATTAGTTAATTGTTTGTTTAATTTTAATTAATCACTTAATTGTAAATTAATTAAGTGTAATTAATTAATGAAGTAATTAATGGTGAATTTCTAGATGTAATTAAGAAGAGAAATTACTTATGGAAGTAATTAGTGGAAAATTACTTATGAAAGTAATTAAGTGAAGTGATTAAGGGTTAATCACATGATGTTATTAATTAAAGGATTAATTAATATAGTTGATTTGAAATTAATTAATTATGTGGTAATTAATTAATTAAAGAATTGAGGTTATTTAATGATGGGATTAATTACTTGTTAAGGTAATTAATTTAATGAGTAATCGACTAATGGAAGTAATTAGAAGATAATTACTTATAGAAGTAATTAGGGGTTAATTACTTAATTAATTTAGTAAATTAATTAATGTGACTAATCAATTAATGAATGTGATTAATTCAAGATTAATTACTAAGTGTAATTAATTAAAAATGTGATTAATTAATAAAGTAATTAATTATGGATTATTAGTTAATGTGATTGATTAATAATTACTTAATGAAGTAATTAAAGATTAATTAATTAGAGTAATTAATCAAAGATTAATATAATTGATTAAGAAGTTAATTAATTAAGATATGTAATTACAAGTTTGTTAATTACTGTTTATGATTTATTAAGACTAATTAATGAGATGATTAATTACAAATTAATTATTTAATTAATTAAAAGGATTATTAATTTATAAGGATCATTAGTTAATATAATTAATGAATTAATCAAGGTTGATTGATAAAAGTAATTAATTACAGTGTGATTAATTAATTGTAATTAATTGAGGTTTAATGCAATTAATCATAATTGATTAACTAAGGGAAGCAAATGAATGATCATTAATTAATGTAATTAATGATAGTAATTAAAGGTTAATTGTTGTATGTGGTTAAGTATTTTTAATTTGTGGAATTAATTAAAGAATTAAAGGCTAATTACTTGAATGTAATTAAAGGATAATTAATCAAGGGAAGATTAATTAAGGAAGATCATTAAGAGATGATTAATTAATTTGTAATAAATTAATGAAGCAGGATTAAGATAATCCAAGTGATTAAAGGATAATAATTAATTTGATTAAAGGTTAATTAAATTGATTAAGAGTTAATCAATTCTGCTTATGGATAATTGATTGATATTGAATGATTGATATTGGATGATTGATGTTGGATGATTGGGTGTGATATCTCTGATATGTGATATGCTGCTTTGTGAGATAATTGGTTGATATGAATTATCTATTGTGATAATGTGATTCATCTATCTGTTTATGTTATCCTGAATATAAGTTTAAATTGTTTAAAACCCTTAAAAACTTGGACATTAAAATGGCGTTTGAATTTTGATGAGACCGGGATCGGGTTTCCATATTTGGATATTCGAAAACCACATCGATCCAAATTAAACATTAGGTCGTGAATACAAGTGGGGCTTAGTGAAGACTCGAAGTGTAAGAACTATTCGTCAGTATAACTCTGAGGGTGATTTCGTGATGAGTTTGACATAGATAGTACTTTCAGGTTCGAGATGGTGATTCAGAGTGCAAGGGCTATGGTCGTTGACTTGGAGGGTGATTCCAAAATGAGTGCAACAAGATAGTGCCTTCGGTTTCATTCGAACCCGGAACGAACTTGTATGGATTGAATGCTTTCAGAACATCGTCAGGTGGACGATGAGCATTCTAAGATAGATGTGTTCTATAAAGGTAATCGCAGCCTCAAGCCTCATCAATCAGGAATAGCTAAAACAGGGGAGGTGCTGCAAGGCTAGGTGGGTAGCACCCATTTCAGGGTGAGGTCATCCCTGTCTAGATGTCCTTTTTTATTTCGGCTTAGTGGGTGGTTGGTCGCGCCAACCACGCGATGATCTTACTCGGGACCTTCCAGTAAAGGATGGTCCCGGCTTTGTGTTGCAGGGGAGTTAGGGTGGCTCCTTGGTACGGTGATCTAGGCCACGTATTGTGACGGGAGGTACCTCGATAGCCCTGCCATTGCTGGAAACCCATTCTTCTTACGAGACCCTACGTTTTTGATTGTATTACCCACTTTTGTGGCTAGTAGCTGGAATTTAATTGATGTAATAATTTCGGCTATTTCTTATTTACTTGAAAACCCTAGACACTATTATAATATCACTGGATTTCCTATCAAATGTTTTGGTTAGCGTAAGTTAAAAACTTTTCCATGTTTATGTGTGGGAAGTCTTACGTGACACCTTTCCTTTCAAAGGATTTTCTAAAGTTAAACAATTTTAACCCGTATACTCACACCAGACCCCTGTCTGACCCGAGTGTTTATTTTCTGTTTTATTAAACTCTTCGGTACTCATATTATGTATGAGTAGTCGAGGGATTCTAGTTAGCTTTGACGAATTCTGGAGGAGTTTTGGAACAGGAGGCTTCCACGTGTAGATATATTATGGTTCCGCTGTGTTTGTGTTATATCTGTATCTTGTGATATCTTGAGTTGTATAGTTAGACAGATGTGTATAACTGTCTAATATGTGTTGTATAAGTTGTGTACTCTGATTTAAAATGATACTATGTAATATTTTATGTGATATATTATATTCCATTCGTTCCACTATGAGTATCTGATGTTGTTGTGTTTCTTCTTTTCCTATCTTTTCTTCTTCTATCCCTTTCTTTCTTAAATCATGATACGTTTTTCTGGAGATAGAAAGACGGGTCGTGACAGGCTGGTATCACCGCATTAGGTTGAGTGAATACCTAGGCTGTGGAGTGGTGTCTTTCTTGAGAGAGCGTACTTGCAACACACACACACACACACACACACCCCTGTTTTGTTGGGTTATCTGTTCGGATTTTCTAACTTAAGTTTTAGAGGTAGATGGAGCAAGTGGTGTGTGTAACACGACTACCACTAATGGAAGAGGACCATATGTTTGAGGTTGGAAGTATATCTGTCGAGACTGTAGACCCAATACCGTCTCGAGTTAACTTTGCAGCTTGGAGTAAGGATTTCTCTGACCTTCGAAGGAAATCTTTTAAAGATTCGGAGTTCATCTTTGAACTGTAAGTTTGGATTGCGCTCGAGTGAGCAGATTTTATAAGTTTGGATCTGTCGGAAGTGTAGAAGTAAGTGATGGTATCTCGATAGCTGTGTGGTGAGATGTAGTACCCATGGATATTTTCGAAGATCTTTTCTCTTGAAGCAGTTTTAGAAGTGGTTGAGGAGCAGTCTTTTCATGCCACAGGAAAGATTCGTCTGTGTGGAAGTTATCTGGATCTTTACCAAGGAGGTTGGCTGTTTTGAAATATGAGACTAAGGTCTGTAAGTTGCTTCGCTTCGGCATGGTCTCATTGTCATCCCTTAAGGAGAGCGAGATGTTGATGCTTGGTTTGGAGCCCGAATTCTTTTGGGATGTCTGCCCATCTCGTGGAGTATTCTCAGAAGTTAGCTGGTGATTTCGGGGTTCGAGGAGCCTTTGGATTAGAAGTCTTTGGTTAGTTGTGGCAGCAGTGCAGCTCGAAGTGTTCGATGTGTTGACAAGAAGGTCTTTTGGCTTTGCAGTATCATCGAGGTAGAGTTTGGAAGCAGCAGTGTGGCCCGTTTCTCCGATGGTTCAGGAATCTTTGTGGTTCTTCTATCAGCAGTCCGGGCAGTTGGTGAATGTTTTCTTGAAGGGTTAACCTTGTTTGGAGAAGCTTAAAGCTGTTCTAATTGGTAGAGAGAGGACAGTTTCTTTGGAATCTGAACTAGGTAGGATCGCAAAAGTGACTTGTGATTAGTTTGGAAATTTATCTTAGGCAATATTTTGTTTGAGACTGAGGGTTCTCATTTAGAAGTAGGAGCTACTGATGTAACCAGAAGTTTGTCTGCATCTACAGTTGAGTTTCATATTGATTTGGTTCCAGAAGCGATATTGGTGGTTAGCCTGGTAATAGGATGGTTCTTGGAGAAAGAAGAAATGGTATAGCAGCTCAGGAACTTTTGGAATTTGGATTGGTCAATCTAGTTTTTAAGTTGGATTCTGCTATAAGGATGTGTGACCGAGTCAGATGGGTCACTAAGATTTTATGGATTTGATGAACAAAGTTTCCTGGATATATTGGATAAGTTTACACTCATGTTCATCAACGGTATTCTCATCTATTTTAGAATCAGAGTTGTGCAGCGGAAGCGAGGTAGCAGCTGTATGAGGAAGGAAGTAGGTTCAGTTTGCTATTGCTTGGGAAGTTGAGCTTGTGTTCTGGATTTCGTCAGGTCTAGGAAGACCATTTTGATGAATAGGATCCAGAAACTGTTTGCTTTGGTCTAGTTGTTTCTGGAAGCATCAGTATAAGTTGATCTGATCAGGAAGAAAATGGACATTCTAGGATTGTCTGTTGAGTTATGAAGATATGAGATAAGGAGTTTGGAATTCGAAGCTGGAGACTTCATTATTGTTAAGATTTTTCGGTTTAAGAGGGTAGTAAGTGGATAAGATTGGAAGGCTTGTTCCAAGGTATTTGGGATTTCTTATCTGCATTTTTGATAGGATAAGTCCTTTTGCCTATAAGATTGAATTGCCGGTTTGGATAGCTGGAATTCATTGTATTTCACAAATCTCTGAGGGAGTACGTGTATGATTCATTGTTGGTTGTAGAATATGCAGTTTAGATGGATTTTGGAAGTTGAGCTAGACTTGAGTACAGTCTGATGTTCTGTTCAGATTGATGGACCTAGAGATGAGAGGAGCTCTGGGTTATAGTGGTGTAGTTAGTTTAGCTTCTGTAGATCGAGTCTCCCAGTGATTTATACTTGGGAAACTCTAGATAGTACTAGGAGATCTATCTTGATTTATGTCAGGATAATTAGTTAGGTTTGTTTGCTTGATTTGCTGCTATGGTTATTAGTAACTGGATGATAGATATGCTTTGCTAATTTAAAATTAAAATCTTTGCTGGGTTATTAAATTACCTTTGCTTTTAAATTTCAGGGACGAAATTCTTTTAAGGGGGAGGAATGTGACAACTCGGAATTTTGGGCAATATCAATTTAATAATCTATATTAATAATTAAATTGATTTGATAATTTTTCTTTATAATTTTAATTTAAATTGGTAGATTTAATCTTTTAAAGGTTAATAAATATATAATATGGCAATACTGATCAATATCTTTTTACAATTTAAAATTAATAAGAATTATCTTTCAAAACTAATAAAATTTTATTCTATTTGTAATGTATATATATTTGGTATATATATTGTGGATAGAAAATCTTTTCTTTTAAATGAAAGATGAATTTTCAGATTGTAATATATATGTATGTATATGTTATAATTTGGGGTTGTTTTGAAATTTGATGTAATTTATTGATAATATATGTATGTATGAATATATTGTGATTTGAAGCTTTGTTTTAAATTCAATATTTTTCAAAAGTTAATTTAAGATTAATTCAATTATTTTCAAAATATAAGATTTAAACAAAGTTTTATTTTGTTTTCTTTAAAATGCTTAAATTAAAATGGTTATAAATATATATAAAGTTATAAATAAACTTTCTTTTTAAAAATCTCTTGAACTAGAATTGTTTAAGTGATATGTACATAAATTACTAGATTCATATTTATATAAATATAAATACAAATTCATATTTCACAATTTATAAAGAAAATATATAATACATTTATTTGATTTTAAAACATAAGTTATTTATAAAATAAATGTTTACAAAAATTTCATACTTGTATATTTATTTAAATTCAAAAGCTTATTATTATAAAAATATTTCATAAATGCATATAAATACTTCATGAATACATATATAATTTAAATGATCTAATTAAATGGAGTTAACACTTGTAAAACAAAGATAATGCATCTTCAACACTTGTAAGCTAAAATAAAAGTGTGATGACATTTGTTTGAAATAATGAACAAGTGGCCTTCATTTCTTTTGTTGAAATTTAAACATATAAATAAAATGTTTAAAAGAACTTGTTTTCCTCTTTCAATTTTCAAACTTTCTTCTTCTCAATTTCTTTTTCTTCCTTCATTCTTTCATGAATTAATGGAAAACCAGAAGAATTTTTCAAAACCTGAAATTTGAAACCCAAAAGTAAAAGTAAATCTGAAATCAACTGCAACTTCAAACCTGTAATTCAATTGGAAGACCAGTTTCAACACTTTAAATCAACAATTTGAAGGCATGCAAAGGTTTTCATCAGCAAAGCAATCGAAGGCAATTTAAAACATTTTCCAGATTAAAATTCAAGGCCTGGAAAAAGAAGAAAATCTTAAACACAGTGAAATATGCTCTATTGTTTATAGGTTTTGATCATGCAATTTAATTCAAATCTCCCAATAACATCAATATTTGGCTTTGATGATTAAATGAAAGTTGTTTGTTAATGTATAATGGATATTTTAAAATAGTTTTTGGAATTTTTAATTTACAAATAATTTTCAAAAATGGAAAACACAGTGAAATACCGTTGCATGTCAAAAATCAACAAACATGTTTTCTGTTTTGGATCTCATGAATGTGTTAGGGGTTAAAAATTATGATTTTTAATATACATATCATAATTTTTACTTTGATAATTCATGTGAATTCTGGGGTTGAACGAATTGGGTGTTTTAGGCGATTGCCGATGAACGACATGGCTACGTTGTTCGATTTTTGGTTTGGAGGTAGTCTGATTGATGGCGAATGTAGGAAAAATAATGGTGATTTTTCTTATGGGCCGAGATGTTTGGATTCGTTCGATCTAGGGTTTTAGTTGGTGTTTCGTATGTTTGGGCTGTCAAGGTAATTTCATCATAGTTAGTGGATCGGGTTCGTTCGCGTTAGGGGGAATGAATGCTCGTGGACGAGGTGTTTCGATGGTGAGGACGGCATGGTCTAACGGCGTCATGATTGTCGGCGTTGAGGGGTTTTGTGGTCGAGATTGCTTCAGGTTTTTCGAGCAAAGGGGTCGATTTTGATTCGAGGGGTTGTTGTGTGATCTGAGAGTTTGAGGAGGCTCGCGTGCGTTCGTGTGGTCGTTGACGATGGTCGCGATGGCCTACGGTGACCGGGGCTGATGGGGTAGGTGCACGCGTGTACGTTTGCGTGCATAGGAAAATAGGAAGGTTGGGGAAGATGAGTTTGTATCGGAGTGATGCTCGTGTTTTTCTTGAATCGACTCGAAGTAGGGGAAGCTGGAGTTTGTCTTGGGGTAGGCTCGAGTAGTTGAAGTGTTCGACTCGAGTTTTAGGTGATGCTTTTCTGGTTTGTACTGTATAATGTTATAAAGTTGCAGTTTAACTTATTGTCGAAATAAATAAAAATCAAGCTTAAGTTTTATAAAAGAAACAAATTTACAAAGTTAAAATATGTTGTTTTGAAATAAATGTAAATCAAACTTTTAAAAGTGTCAATTGAAATTATTTTAAAATTTAAATTGTTTTAAGACGATTGTTTTTGAAAGTAATTAACTTGATTAAATTATGAATTTTAATTTAAAGGAGTGTTTTGAATTTAAATATTAAATCAAAGTTTCTAAGTAAATTTTAAGGTAATGTTTTAATAACTAAGTTTCAAAATTTTATTGAAAATGAATAAGTTTAAATTAGATGATTAAAGTGTTTTAAATTTTAAAATTTATTTCTAAATGCTTTATTTTCAAATAAGTTTAGATTAGATGAATAAGTTTTAATATGATTAAAGTGTTCTAAATTTGTCTTTAAGTTATTAAAATTTGATTAATTAAAATAATTAATTTATGAAGATAAATATGGTTAATTTAGTATTGTTATGAATTTTAGAATAATTCATTAATATGATTTGTTAATAAGTAAAAGATTAATTAAGATGAATGATTTTCTTAATTAATTAAGGATTTTTAAATATAAGAAGTTAACTAATTATTTAATTAATTTTTAAATGATTAGTTAATTGTTTGTTTAATTTTACATAATCACTTAATTGTAAATTAATTAAGTGTAATTACTTAATGAAGTAAATAATGGTGAATTTATGGATGTAATTAAGAAGAGAAATTACTTATGGAAGTAATTAGTGGAAAATTGCTTATGAAAGTAATTAAGTGAAGTGATTAAGGGTTAATCACATAATGTTATTAATTAAAGGATTGATTAATATAATTGATTTGAAATTAATTAATTATGTAGTAATTAATTAATTAAAGAATTGAGGTTATTTAATGATGGGATTAATTACTTGTTAAGGTAATTAATTTAAAGAGTAATCAACTAATGGAAGTAATTAGAAGATAGTTACTTATAGAAGTAATTAAGGGTTAATTACTTAATTAATTTAGTAAAATAATTAATGTGACTAATTAATTAATGAATGTGATTAATTTAAGATTAATTACTAAGTGTAATTAATTAAAAATATGAATACTTAATAAAGTAATTAATTAAGGATTATTAATTAATGTGATTGATTAATAATTACTTAATGAAGTAATTAAAGATTAATTAATTAGAGTAATTAATCAAAGATTAATATAATTAATTAAGAAGTTAATTAATTAAGATATACAATTACAACTTTGTTAATTACTGTTTATGATTTATTAAGACTAATTAATGAGATCATTAATTACAAATTAATTATTTAATTAATTAAAAGGATTATTAATTTATAAGGATCATTAGTTAATATAATTAATGAATTTATCAAGGTTGGTTAATAAAAGTAATTAATTAATTGTAATTAATTGAGGTTTAATGCAATTAATCATAATTGATTAATTAAGGGAAGCAAATGAAGGATCATTAATTAATGTAATTAATGATAGTAATTAAAGGTTAATTACTGTAAGTGGTTAAGTATTTTTAATTTGTGGAATTAATTAAAGAATTAAAGGCTAATTACTTGTATGTGATTAAAGGATAATTATCAAGGGAAGATTAATTAAGGAAGATCATTAAGAGATGATTAATTAATTTGTAAAAAATTAATGAAGCAGGATTAAGATAATCCAAGTGATTAAAGGATCGTAATTAATTTAATTAAAGGTTAATTAAATTAATTAAGAGTTAATCAATTTTGCTTATGGATAATTGGTTGATCTTGGATGATTGATATTGGATGATTGATGTTGGATGATTTGGGTGTGATATCTCTGATATGTGATATGCTGCTTTGTGAGATAAATGGTTGATATGAATTATCTATTGTGATAATTTGATTCATCTATCTGTTTATGTTATCCTGAATATAAGTTTAAATTGTTTAAAACCCTTAAACAATTTGGACATTGAAATGGCGTTTGGATTTCGGTGAGACCGGGATCGGGTTTCCATATTTGGATATCCGAAAACTACATCGATCCAAATTAAACGTTAGGTCGTGAATCCAAGTGGAGCTTAGTGAAGACTCAAAGTGTAAGAACTATTCATCAGTATAACTCTGAGGGTGATTCCGTGATGAGTTTGACGTAGATAGTACTTTCAGGTTCGAGATGGTGATTCAGAGTGCAAGGGCTTTGGTCGTTGACTCTAAGGGTGATTCCAAAATGAGTGCAACGAGATAGTGCCTTCGGTTTCGTTCGAACCCGGAACGAACTTGTATGGATTGAATGCTTTCAGAACATCGTCAGGTGGACGATGAGCATTCTAAGATAGATGTGTTCTATAAAGGTAATCGCAGCCTCAAGCCTCATCAACCGGGTATGACTAAAACAGGGTAGGTGCAGCAAGGCTAGATGGGTAGCACCCTTTTCAGGGTGAGGTCATCCCTGTCTAGATGTCCCTTTTTATTTCGGCTTAGTGGGTGGTTGGTCGCGCCAACCACAGGGTGATCTTACTCGGGACCGTCCAGTCAGGGATGGTCTCGGCTTTGTGTTGTAGGGGAGTTAGGGTGGCTCCTCGGTACGGTGATCTAGACCACGTACTGTGATGGGCGGTACCCCGGTAGCACTGCCATTGATGGAAACCCATTCTTCCTACGAGACGCTACGATTTTGATTGTATTACCCACTTTTGAGGCTAGTAGCTGGAATTTCATAGATGTAACAATTTCAGCTATTTCTTATTTACTTGAAAACCCTAGACACTATTATAATATCACTGGATTTCCTATCAAATGTTTTGGTTAGCGTAAGGTAAAAACTTTTCCATGTTTATGTGTGGGAAGTCTTACGTGATACCTTTCCTTTCAAAGAATTTTTTAAAGTTAAGCAATTTTAACCCGTTTACTCATACTAGACCACTGTCTGACCCGAGTGTCTATTTTCTGTTTCGTTAAACTCTTGGGTACTCATATTATGTATGAGTAGTCGAGGGATTCAAGTTAGCTTTGACGAATTCTGGAGGAGATTTGGAGCAGGAGGCTTCAGCGTGTAGATATGTTATGGTTCCGCTGTGTTTGTGTGATATTTGTATCTTGTAATATATTGAGTTGTATAGTTAGATAGATGTTTATAACTGTCTAATATGAATGTATAAGTTGTGTACTCTGATGTAATATGATACTATGTAATATTTTATGTGATATATTATATTTCATTCGTTCCGCTGTGAGCATCTGATCTTGTTGTGTTTCTTCTTTTCCTATCTTTTCTTCTTCTATCCCTTTCTTTCTTAAATCATTATACGTTATTCTGGAGATAGAAAGACGGGTCGTGACAGAAATTGATCACTTTTATTGAAGCGATCATTGTAAGAGGTTCTACTTCAGCCTATTTTGTGAAGTAGTCCACAAACACCATCCCATATTTAGTTCTGCAACTTGGCATTGGTAGCAATCCAATGATTTTGATTCTCCAAACTACGAATGAACATTAGCTAACCATTTGCATAAGCTCGTTTGATGGGCCTCTCATAATCTTCGTACATTTTTGGCACTTGTCACATGTCCTTGAACAGTCAATTGCGTCCCATTGACAGTTGGCCAGAAATATCCAAAGCGAAGAATATTCTTTACTAATGTCTGTCCCTCGGTCTGATCTCCACAAATTCCTTCATATACATCCCTAAGGTTCTTTCTAGCCTCTTCTTTAGCCACACGCCTAAGCAAAGGGGTTTATTATCCTCTCTAATATAATACTCTTTTTGCATAATGAACTGAGGTACCTTACGTAGGAGCTTCCACTTTCATTTGATTCTTGGAAGCGTCCCCTTAGAATGCAGTCTTTAAATTGTGTCATCCATGACTTTTTCCCTTCTTCAGCCTCTAAGATCTAACCAACATCCGTCTCTCAATACTTAGAGTTGTCAATACCTCTGCTAGCATGATTCCCAAAGCTATGCATCTCAAATGCTGGACAGTTTGGCCAACGAATCAACATTTGTATTCTCCTCTCTAAGGTTGTGCGTTATCATGTAATGCTCGATATCACCAGTAATTCCAACACTTACATCAGGCATGGTTTGAGTCTTACACCCTTAATCTGAATTCTTTCTTTACCTAGAAAACCACCAGCTTAAAGTTATTATAGATATGCAATATTCATTGGAGGCTCCATCAGTATACAACTTCCATTAAGAAAGTTGGATAATCTCCTCTTCTTCTTCATTACCTTAGTTGGTGAACTCAGTAATGAATCTTTCAATGCTTATTCGCTAAACATCCTCCTATGATGATAAGTGATATTATGCTAGCTCAACTTGATTTTCCACTTTAGCAACCTTCCCGAAGCCTTGGGTCAATGTAATACTTGTCTCGGTGGTTGGTCAGTTATCACCTTTATTGTATGAGCTTGGAACTATGAGCTCAACTTCCTTGTAGCTATACATAAGAAATAAGCCTATTTTGCTAGCTTTGTATAATTTTTTATCTATCTAGTGAACAATTTGTTTATATAATACGCCGACCTTTGGATCTTGCAGTCCTTACATACTAAGGCTGTATTTAGTTCATGAGCCGTCACCGCCAAGTAGATGGAAAAATCTTCTCCCTCCTAAGGCTACGACAATATTGGTAGTAACTCCTTATCATCTAACATCATCTGGAAATCATCCTGACATTCCTTTATCCATACGAACTTTCTTTTAAGAATGTATACACTTCTCTATCGCTTTAGAAATGAACCTAATCATTACGATGACTTTCTCATTCAAGCTCTGCATTTCCCTTCTTGCCTTCGATCCAGTAACATGTTTTTGTGCTTTAATCTACTATGGGTTAACTACAACGCCCTATGACTTTTTCAGCTAACCCAAATTTTTTCCAGATGCAACTTTGAAAGAACACTTTAATGGATTAAGCTTCATTCCATAGTTCCGATGTACATCAAACAACTATGAAAGGTTGCCTACATATTTCGTCAGTAGTCATGAGTTCACGAGTATATCTTCCATATAAGATTCTATTGTCCATCCGATTTGATCCTTGAACATTATGTTAACCATTTGCCAGTAAGTAGTCCTGTATTTTTTAGACCGAACAAAATGACCATGTAACAATATGACAACAAATCTAAGATAAGCTCACACTCTATTTATCTGGGACGTGCCTTGCAATCTGATTGTAGCTGGAGTACACATTCATGAAAGATAACAACTTATTTTCGACTGTTACAACCACAAGTTGATTAATCCACATCAAAGAAAGCCGTCCTTCAGCATGCTTTATTTAAGTCGGAATAATAAATGCATGTCCACTATTTACTGTTCGATTACTTGACCAACACCGAATTCAATACCCACTTCGAGTATGGTGCGTAACGGATAAAGCTATTTGCCTTTAGTGTATCCACTTCTGAAAGAGACGTTGCAGCAGGATCGTATGGAATAGAAATGCGTAGATAACAAAATATCACCAATAAATAAAAGTGACACCGGAGATTTATACTGATTCGGACCACTGTCCTACGTCCAGTCCCTAAGCTCCTCTTAGGAATCTCACTAACAAAAAAACAACCCTCACTTTACACGGAGGAATAGGTTTACAACTACCCGAACAGTCGAACGGGATTTCTTTCCTCGACTGCTGAAGAGGACTTTCACAATACAAAGAGTTTGTTGACTACTTGTGTTCTCAATAGCATGGATATGTTAAATCAATGTACACCATTCCTATAATCTTTCCTTGATGATAATAGTGTAGTTCGTGAAAGAATATGGAAGATTTGAGAAGACTTGTAATCTTTGAAATATGGAAATAGAGTGCTTTTGTGAATCTGAATGCTATAGATAAGATAGAATTAGAGTAAGATTAGTTGAAAAACATATTTGATTAAGCCTCTATTTATAGTATACAAATAGTTGCAATTATTCACGAAGAGATTGGATGATTAGATGTGAATTAGGAGTTGTGTCTCTTGGCTGAATAGTTGCATCTATTCATTTTCAGAAGTCTGAAATAAAATTTTAGAAGTCTTTTTATAATCAAATATATATATATATATATATATATATATATATATATATATATATATCAAGGAAATAGGCAAGCAAAATCGGGCTATATTCAGACGTCTGAAAAATTTAGAACAGATGTCTGAATATTATGCTGAATATCTTTTTTTCAGCAGACAGACGTCTGAATTAGAAATTTCAGACGTCTATTTGCTGTGCCATGTGCATGTCTTAAAAAACGTGCATGTGTGTGTATCACCAAGGAATATTTTAACAATATCAAACCAATACATACAGACTCAATTATAATCTTAATTTTACTGTTGTAGAGTTTCTTCCTACAAAAACAAAGTTAATCGATACTAATATATATATATATATATAGTTTTCATAATCAAAACGCTATAAAGCGAGATCCAACATTCTCCCCCTTTTTGATAATGACAACTATATATGTAACTCCCCCTGTCGATATGCACATATTTTCTCCCCCTTTGTCATTGACAAAAAGGAGATAAATAAGTTAAGATAATATGCACAATAACATACATAACATAAGCACACATACATAACAAAGTTAATATGCATACATACGAGTTCACCACCAAAGCAGATACATAGTAGAGTTTTGTGCCAAATAAAGAAGAGTACCAAAAAAATATTACAAACTGTAGATTAAAGATTTAGTTGCAAAAGTATCATAAAAGTCATACTAAGATTACCAACTTTCCGTGGCCGACAAGCTAGGTCCAATACTTGCATCACCTCCTTTAGATCTGTCATGTCCAGAGCTTGAGTCTGGGGCTTCTTCATCATTAGAACTCGAAGGCCATTGAAATAGAGTCGGATCATGAACTTGAGAAGATTGAGGTCCGATGCATGAGATTTTATCCCAAATTTGTTTAGAAAGTTTCTTAAAGAATCAAACTTCTTATTGGACTTATGCTCAAAACGCTTCAAATCTTTGTGAAAGTTTGATTGATTGCGAGAGAGTACAGCCAATGCTTGCTTAGGCGGAAGATCGGGAGGAACAATTTAAATATCTTTTTTCTCTTCTTCTTCTTGGATAAAATGACGATGGTGAGAAGATGATTCCGCTATTGGAGTTTCTGGCTATGATGCGATATGTTCTTGCCAAGCTTGAAAGGACATATGTTCTAATGTTGATGGGTTCAGGTCAATATCCACAAGCTTCAATGTTTTTGGTCCAATCTCTTTGATACTCAAGGTAGTAGTGCCGGGTATATCAATTTGACATCAAGAAGAATACGTGTAATATAAGCACCATAATGAATTGTCTTATACTTCCGCTTATATGTAATATCCGCCCATTCGTCAAGTATGATCTTAGCCCAATTTACTTGCTTATTAGAATAAATAGCATATAAAGCTTGAAAATCCCATTTATATACTTTTTCATAACTTCCTTTCCTTGGTTGAATTGTTCGGACTAAGATGCGATTTAGGAGACGTGCTTGTGGACGTAGATGAGTGGAGGTAAGAATTTTCAAGTTAAATAAATTGTCAGACAAAAACTTATGAGAAACTTCATTACGTTCTTCCATGTTAACTTCTATGGTGTCAGTATCTTGACCTTGCCAGGCGCAAAACAAAATTTGCCCTAGACATTGAATCGGAAGAAAAATACGCTTACCGCAAACTATAGACCATACGCAATCAGTTGTATTTCTTGGTGTATGATGATCCAAATTCAAATTAGCCAAGAAAAGTTTGACAAGCAAAGGGTAAATTTTAACATTGTTCATATTAAAATCTACTAAAGACTCAAAATTGAAGTGCCTAGCATATTGTTGAAGACGATATTTGTGAAAAGCATCAAATTTTACAAAAGCCACTTCAAAGAATTTTGAATTTTTCATAGCTTTATACCTTTCCTTTGTGATGTCATTCCATAGCCATCTTTGGATTTGATCTTCGGATGGAAGCTCGGATTCTTGTTGTCTTGTTTGTTTTTCTCTATTTGCCATTGATTTTGGTTGGTTGGAAGTGTTGATTTTTGAATTTTTTAAAAGTAATGGAGGTTAGGTTTTTGTGTTGTAAAAAGGGGAAAGTGAAAAATGAGTGGAGGAGATGAAGTGGTGGGTAAAAAAGAAAGGACATGCCTTTTTAAAAAAGTGACTCGGCAAAAGTCAGACGTCTGAAAATTAAAAACAGACGTCTGTTTTTTGAAAAAATTTAAAACCCGAGGGGAATTAGTTCATTTTTTCCCTTTTTTAGACGTCTGTTTTATGGGAACCAGACGTCTGAATTCTCTTTAAAATTTTGTTTGCCTCAGTATTTAGACGTCTGTTTTGTTGGAAACAGACGTTTGTTTCCTAGAATTTTTTAGTGATTTGTTTTATACTTTCCAAATTTTATTTTTATTAATATATATATATTTGTTAATACATTTATTATATATAAAAAAAATAAGCAGTATTACAAATAATACAACATTAATTCTTTGGTGACGATGTCTCCTTTGGTGTTAATTCTCTGCATCCCTCATTAGCCATATAGTTCCTGTCATATGATTTGGGCTATATTGAGGTCTTTATGGCGAGACCCAAGATTTATCGGATCGTTTGATGTACGATATGAGGAAGATGGATTAAACGGACTAACCGGTCGAGGTAAGGGTTCACTTACATCCTTTTTCTTCGAGCTGCAAAATTTTAAACCAATTTGTTCAAGAAAGCTTAGGCGTTTAGCAGTTACTTTCTGTTCAGAATACAATTCATGTTGAAGGTCTATTTGCTGCTATTGATAGTGATGAATTTCATCGATCTTTTTCTTCATATCTGGAGAGATAAATAGCGCACGGTTGGCCTTCTTGGAACCCAATGTATACCCGGTTCGATAATTTTCCCATTTATAAACAGGCTTGTGTTTTGGTGTTGGCGTAGGAAGATGCGGTGATGCAGCTGAGCTATCGATTAAGAAAGTTATGTTGATGGATGAGTTTGATTTGTTGGAGGACATTTTTTTCTACAGAGTTTGAACCTTCTGTTTTGAAAAAGAATTTGTTGTATTTTTTTTTTAGTTTTTAACATGTATATATTAGGGTGAGAGTTTTCAGGAAAGTGTGGTGTAGAATCAATAGGAGTTTAGAGCCATAAATTGAATTACCGGTTAATAATTGACTTTTAAATGAATGGTCTTAGAAGGATGTTTTATTTTATGTAATATTATGTAGCTAATTCAAGTGTATGGCTCAAATGGTTAAGTTATTAAACCCATAGTCAAGTGACCTAAAATCAAGTCTGACCTTTGTCGTTATGATGATTTTGATTTTAAATTTTTGTAATGTATTTTTTTTAAAATAATTTGAATATCGTTTACTGACATTAAACCTAATTCTCAGCATAGTTTGACAAATGAATTTTCTAAAAGTGGTTTGGTAAGTATATAAGCTATTTGATTTTCGGTAGAAATATGTTCTAAGTTGATAATTTCTTTTTCGATATTGTCTCGTAAGAAATGATGACGAATATCACTATGTTTTGTACGTGAGTGATTTACTAGATTTTTAGACAGATTTATCGCGCTTGTATTGTCGCAGTAAATTATTGATTTTGATACATTTATTCCAAAATCTCTTAGTGTCTGTTGCATATAAATAACCTGAGCACAAGCTAAAGCTGTATATATATTCTGCTTCGCACGCTGAGAGTGATGCATAGTTCCGTTTCTTACTAAACCAAGAAACAAGTGATTTTCCAATGAAATGGCACGTACCACTTGTACATTTTCTATCCGTATGAGATCCACCGAAATCAGCATCACTAAAAGATATTAATTCAAATGGACATTCTTTCGGCTAGAGAAGACCGAAAATCCTTAGTATTATTAAGATATCGCAGAATTCATTTCACTGCTCTTAAATGTGATTCTTTATGATATGCTTGGAATCTAGCGCATAAGCATACACTCATCATAATGTCTGGTCGACTTGCAGTTAAATAAAGTAGCGACCCTTTCATACTTCTGTATAATTTTTGGTCAACATTTTTACCATAGTCGTCTCAATCGAGATGAGCTGTAGTACTCATAGGAGTAGGTTTTCCAGAAGTGTTTTCCATTCCAAATCGTTTAATTAAATTATTACAATATTTTTCTTCATTTATAAAGATACCATTGGATAATTGTTTAATTTGAAGTATGAGAAAATATGATAGTTCTCCCATATGTGACATTTTGAATTCTTTAGTCATTATATTTGAAAATTCTTCATATATTTTTTCATTAGTTGAACCAAATATAATGTCATCTACATATATTTGTGTAATTAAAATATCTTTATTAGTATTTTTAATAAACAAAGTTTGATCAGCTTTTCCGACTCGAAATCCTGAGTTAATTAAATAATTTTTAAGTCTGTCATACTAAGCACGAGGTGCTTGTTTTAGACCATATAAAGCTTTCTTTAGTTTATATAAATAATCTGGATATTTTTCATGAATTAATAATGGCGGTTGTTCAACCTATACATTTTCCTTAATAAATCCATTTAAGAAAGCACTTTTAACATCCATTTGATAAAGTTTAAAATTATGAAAACAAGCGTAAGCTAATAGAATCTTGCAATAGGAGCAAATGTTTCTACATAATCGATTCCTTCTTCTTGATTATAGCCTTGTGCTACTAATCTTGCTTTATTTCTAGTAATATTTCCTAATTTGCCTGCTTTATTTTTATAGACCCATTTAGTTCCAATAACTGATTGGTCATCAGGACGAGGAACTAACTCCCAACATTATTTTATTTGAACTGATTTAACTCTTCTTGCATGGCAATAATCCAGTATTCATCTGTTGAAGCTTCTTTTGGATTTTTGGGCTCAATAGTTGAAAGAAAAGCAACATGACCCATTTGGTTTAGTAAACTTCTTGTTTGAACTTGCGAATCGATCTCTTCAATTATATTTTTTATAGGATGATCTCGTAGGATTTTAGGAGGAGATCTAATTTGATTATTAATATTTTCATTATTTTCAAAACTTATATTTTCTGTGTTGGGTATAATTTCTTCATCATCTTTGATGATTGTTTTTTATTAAAGTTTTCGTCAAAAGATACATGTAAAGTTTCTTCTATTACATTTGTTTGTTTATTAAAAACACCATATGCCTTACTTCGTTCTGAGTAACCTACAAAATTTCCATGGTCGGCTTTTGGATCAAATTTTCCAAGTTGGTCTGTTGTGTTAAGAATAAAACATTTTGACCCAAAAATTTTAAAGTACGAAATATTAGGCTTTCTTCCAATAAAAAGTTCATATGAAGTGTTTTTAGTTAAAGGTCGTATGGAAATACGATTTAATACATAACACGCAGTTGCTACAGCTTCTGCCCAAAAACGCTTTGGTAAAGTACTTCCATTTAATAACATTCTTGCGCACTCTTGTAGAGTTCTATTTTTCCTTTCTACAACTCCATTTTGTTGTAGAGTTCTAGGAAATGAAAAATTATGATTTATTCCTTTCTTTTTACAAAATAATTCAAATGATTCATTTTCATATTCTCCTCCATGATCACTCCTTATGTTTTTGACTTTTAAATTCTTAATATTTTGAATTCTTTTAACAAAAATTTTGAAATAATCAAACGTATCACTTTTGTTTTTCATAAATATCGTCCATGTATATCTCGAGAAATCATCAACTATTACAAAAACATATCGATTATGATTACTGGATTGAACCTGTGTTGGTCCGAATAAATCCATATGCAATAATTATAATGGTTGTAAAGTTGAAATGATTTTCTTAGATCTAAAAGATGATTTAGTTAATTTTCCTAATTGACAATCATTGCAAAGATTATTTATTTTAAAATTTATTTTTGGCAAGCCTTTGACTAATTCATTTTTTGAAAGTTTTAGGATAGATTTAAAATTAATATGACAAAATCTTTTGTACCATAGCCAAAGATCATTATCTTTGACCATTAAACACATATCTTTATTATTATTAATTTTCATATTTAAAACAAATATATTTCTATCTCTTTTTCCTTCAAAATTAAGATTTTGATTTTGATCCAAAATACAACATTTACTTTTAGAAAAAGTTATTTAAAACCTTTGTGCATAGTTGACTTATGCTTAATAAAATATACTTTAAGTTTTTAACTAAAGAAACATTTGTAACGAGGGGTAACTTTGATATACCGTAGTTGCACACATCTCCATTGCCAATGATAAAACCTTTTGAGTTATCTCCGAAGGTAACAGAACCACCATCAAAGTATGAAATATTTGTAAGCATTTCTTTATCTCCGGTCATGTGTTTTGAGCAACCACTATCTAAAATCCATTTTCTTTTCTTGAGTGGGACCTGCAAAAAATATTAATAAATATATTGGTACCCACCTTTTAATAGGGTCCTAAGAGTTAGATCTTAGGAAACCAAACCCAAGTGGGTTCAGTATCCCTTTTATAAAGATATTACTACTTTTGTGAATTGTTTCTATAAAGGATTTTATATATTTGTTCCGAATTAAATTATTGTTTATTTTCGGAACACATATTTTGATTTCCTTTTTCTTTTTAGTGTATCTTGGTATGTTATTTTTTAATATTATATTATGTTTTGAATTATTTTCCTTCTTAAAATTAGCATTTTTATTTGGACGAATTTTTGATTCCTTTTAAAACCTAATCCATTTTTATTTGAAGAGAATTGAGAATTTTTGATTATTCTAGATAAATTTTCTCTTCCCTTATTAAAATAAGAAATATTTTTAGTAATGTTATCTAATTTAGTTTGAAGACTAGTATTTTCTAATTCAACTTGTTTTATTTTAATTTTTAAATTGTGATTTTCAAAAATAATTTCATCATTCTTTGCCTTTTGAGTTTCAATTTCTTGGGTCAAAACTAAAAGTTGACCATCTGAGTTCGAGAGAGATTCTTGAACCTTTTCAAGTTCTTCTTCCAATATTTTTTTCGTCTTTTAACATATCTCTTTCAAATTCAGCTTTGTTCTGATTTTCACGTGTCTCTTTAAGTTTCTTTTTAATTGTTTTTATAGTATTTAAAAATTCAGTGTTTACTTCTATTAAATCAACATAAGATAAATTACTAACCTCAGATTCTTGAGCCATGAAGCACACATTTGCTTGTTCATTGTTGCTATCACTCTCACTAGATGATGAATCTGAATCATCCAATGTGACAGAGAAAGCCTTCTTTTTAAATTTTTCTTTCTTATTTTGTTGTTGAAGCTTTTCTGATTCTCTTTCTTTAGCTCTGGACAGTCTTTTATCATATGACCTTTCTTGAGATAACTAAAACATTCTAAGTTTGAGGATGAAGGTTTATTTGAGGAATTCTTTTTGAAGCTATTCTTTCTGAAATTTGGAAATTTCTTAATTTTTTTTGCAATAAATGCTAGATCCTCGTCTTCTGATTCTTCTTCTTTTTTCGCATGAAAAGCTACATTCTTTTTTTCTTGTCCCTGGTCCTTTTTGGCTTGAAGATTTACTTCATAAGACATGAGGTTACCTATTAGTTCTTCAGGTTTCATTGTTGATAAATCGTTGGCTTCCTTAATGGCTAAAACCTTCCTCTCCCATTCGTCGGTTAAGGAGTTTAGTACCTTTGATATAACATCAAAGTCACTATATTTTTCTCCTAACCCTATTAAGGCATGAAGTATGTCTTGAAATCTTGAGTACATGTCGTTGTTGGTTTCATTTTGTCTCATTCTAAAATTTTGGAACTGGTTTTTGAGCATTGAGATTTTTGTTTGTTTGACCTTGTTTGTACCCTCATGAATTGTTTTGAGTGTTTCCCATATCTGATATGCAGTAGTACAGATACTAACTCGATTGAATTCATTTTATCCAAAGCACAGAATAACATATTCATAGCTTTGGCTTTTGCACTTGCTTCATTTTTTTGAGCTATTGTCCATGCATAGTAATTAGTTGTAGGTGCTGTGAATTCGGTTTCAGTTGCATTCCAAGCATCAAAATAGGTTGCGTGCATATATATCCTCATTCTTGTTGCCCAATAATTGTAATGTAAACCATTGAATAATGGTGGTCTTTGAGTAGATTGTCCTTCGGAAAATATAGAGACAGTAGTTGTGCTGGTACTTGCGTTACTTTCCATATTATCAAAATATCAAATAACGTTGTTGCGGTTATTGGATGTCCTAGCTCTGATACCAATTGAAACAGACGTTGCGGCAATATCGTATGGAATAGAAATGTGTAGATAACAAAATATCACCAATAAATAAAAGTGACACCAGAGATTTATACTTGTTCGGACTACTGTCCTACGTCCAGTCCCTAAGCTCCTCTTAGGAATTTCACTAACAAAAAACAAACCTCACTTTACCCGAAGGAATAGGTTTACAACTGCCCGAACAGCTGAACGTGATTTCTTGCCTCGACTGCTGAAGAGGACTTTCACAATACAAAGATTTTTTTGACTACTTGTGTTCTTAATAACACGGATATGACAAATCAATGTACACTCTTCCTATAATCTTTCCTTGATGATAATAGTATAGTTCGTGAAAGAATATGGAAGATTTGTAGTCTTTGAAATATGGAAATAGAGTGCTTTTGTGAATCTGAATGCTATAGATAAGATAGAAAGAATTAGAGTAAGATTAGTTGAAAAACATATTTGATTAAGCCTCTATTTATAGTATACAAATAGTTGCAATTATTGACGAAGAGATTGGATGATTAGATGTGAATTAAGAGTTGTGTCTCTTGGATGAATAATTGCATCTATTCGTTTTCAAAAGTCTAAAATAAAATTTCAAAAGTCTGTTTATAATCAAATATATATACAGCAAGGAAATAGGCAAAATCGGGCTATATTCTGATGTTTGAAAAATTTAGAACAGACGTTTGAATATTATGCTGAATATTTTTTTCAGCAGACAGACGTCTGAATTAGATATTTCAGACGTCTATTTGCTGTGCCTTGTGCATGTCTTAAAAAACATGCATGTGTGTGTATCACCAAGGAAGATTTTAACAATATCTAAACTAATACATACAGACTCAATTATAATCTTAATTTTACTGTTGTAGAGTTTCGTCCTGCAAAAACAAATTTAATCGATACTAATATATATGTATAGTTGTCATAATCAAAACGCTATAAAGTGAGATCCAACAACTTCTTCCTTTAATGAAGCAGACCGCTTTGGTTCCACACTGCACCTTTTTGCTTCACAAGAGGGTAACTAAGGTTCACATTCAATGAATGATATGCTATCTATAGCGAAATATCGAACGTTGCGGAATTGTCCAAGTAAAAAATCTATGTTTTCTTAGAGAAAGCCTACTAACTCTTTCATCCTCGGGTCGACCTAAGACCTAATTTTTAGGAACCCATAAAGAATCATCATCAATGATCGATCGATCGTCGGCTCTGTCGAGGTTTCCCTCATTTCCTTTGCTCTTTTTATGGGTCTATAGGTTTGTGAAATTTACTACTAGATCTGAGCAGGACTTGGGATGTAGTTGATATGCCTCTAAGGATTTGATGCAAATAGAATTCTCTGTATTCTTCCCTTCCCCTTGCCTCTTTACTTCTCTAAGCTCAATAAGTAGCACCCTCAACCCATATTCTGTTCAACCTAAATTGCCCATAATTTATTCTTAGTTGGTAATATCATCATCAAATACCATGGAGCACGTGCGATATGAAAACTAGAAAGGGCTTATCGTCCTAAAAAAGAATTATAGGTTGAGATTCCATCAACCACAACAATCATATGTACCAACAGAACCTTGTGGTCTCCTAGTCCCAACTTAACTGGCAGTTTAGTGCACCCCGCTATCTCTTTAGCCTCGCCGGTGAATCCTTGAATGCAGGACTTACCAAGCTTCAAATCCTTCTCATCAAGGCACGTCTTGTTGAAGGTTCATCTGAAAATAATATTCATCAATCTCCTAAATTCAGTAAGGACTCAATGCACTATCATCGGCCCAAACCATAATCATCAATAGGGTCAAACATCGGTGCTTCAACCCTATCAACATCTCTGTTCTAAATACAATATTATCATTCATAGTTATTTATTGCTTTGTTGGAGTTTCTTTCTCTGTGGTATAATGCATTTCATGAGAGACATTTCCCAATGAGCTATCATAGCACTCCACTTCATTCTAACTCTTTTCCATAGGATGTAGACTACAAGAAACTATATTAATCACAATACCCATTGCTTGCTATCTTGACCCCTATTATATCTCAAATATAAAAGCCATCATTGGGAGTTCAAAGCCATCGTTGGAAGTTCCATGTTATTAAAGCATAGACATCATTTGAAGTTCCATATGTATTAAAGCTTAGCCATCACTAGAAGTTCCATGTGTACTAAATCATAACTGTCACTAGAAGTTCCATTTGTATTAAACATAGCCATCGTTGGAAGTACCATGTTTATTAAAGCGTATACGTCGTTGGAAGTTCCATGTAGCCATCAGTTATCATTTCTAAGTATAAACACAAAGCCTACATGAAGAGTTTCTAAAGGCTATCGTAATGAATTTATAGAACAAATTGCAGAAAGCATTTAAATAATGACTTTAAAGATGGAGCCGTTGTGGTACGTTTGAAAAGCTATTTCCTAGCAAAGTAGAGGAGCCATTGTGAGAAATATAATAAAGCCTTCGCGCATCAACCTCCACATAGTAAACCAAGCCATTGAAGAATATTTTTCAAATGCACAAACAAAGTGAAGCCATTAGGAGGAGTTCGATGGAAACATCGTTTGCAGGTTTGGGAATTCCAATATGCCATCAAAATCAATCCTAGGATAAGTTTAGAAAAGTGATTCAACTCATCATAAAAGTGTTAACCCGCCTTTTTGGCAAGGCCATAGATATGAGGATTTAACCAAATCGACTTCTCATTTGTCGAGACTGGGATATGATTGGTTGGAGCTAGCTAGATGGATAGACGGTCAATGAGGGATCGGTCTCTAGAGGGTCAGCAGATTGGTATGGCTCGGTCTGGAGACGTCTTTCGTTTTGGAAGTTACCGATCGATCGGCATTGGCGGCTCGGTCTAGATATTATAGGTTGTTCGGCATCGGCGGCTCAGTTTGGAAAGGACTGGTTTCGAAGGGATCGGGTCATGTGGTTCGGTGCACTAGGATTCAGCTAGGGTGGCTCGGCATTTTGGTGAGGCCATGTTGCTCGGCATAATGGTGAGGCCATGTCGCTCGACATTGTGATGAGGCCAGGATGGTTCGGCATTATGGTGAGGTTGGGGTCGCTCGGCATTGTGGTGAGGTCTGGGTCACTCGGCATTGTGGTGAAGTCAGGGTCGCTCGGCATTGTGGGTTAGCTAAGGTGGCATGATAAAGTGGCTTGGCGTTGGCTATGTGATGACATAGGTCGGCATCAATGCATGATTCGGCACTAGCTTCGCTCCGAGTTTTGGACTAGTTTGCTTCGAGTTTAGGATAGGCTCGCTTCAGGACAGTGCCCTGGCTACTTTGGTTTGGCTTATTGAGGTGCAGGGATCTGTGAATATGGCTTGGCCTACCTGGTTTGGTCGTAGTGCAGAGCCTAGATCGACAATAGCCTTGGTGGGTCCAGATTATGCAGGAAGCCTAACTACCTGGATTTGCCTATAAATACAACAGGTGGGGGTTCAGAAAAAGGATATTCTTTCTTCTCTCTGACTTTCTCTTTTCTAATGCTAAGGCACTCAATCATTGTTAAACTTGGGATGGTAACTGTAATCGATTATTACAGTAATAAAAAGGTAATTTCTGGAGTGGACGTAAGCCGGAGTCAGCCGGATCACTATAAATTCTGTGTTTTCGCTGATTTCATTTTAATTTTGACTGTTCTTTATATTTATACTCTCTACATACATTCTATCTATGATCTATGACTGTGATTTGGTGCTTTCATCTGGATTTGGGTGTTAGTGACCAATTTTGGCACTAACATTTTGGTGCTTTCACTGAGAAGGCAAGCACTTGGGATTTTGGAGCTAGGAACTTGGATACTAGGAAGCAATGGCTAGGCCATCAGCAAGGAAGCAAGTGACATGATGGAGCAATCAGAAGGGAATTCAAGAGGCCTCCTTTGGAGCTAGAGCTGGTCAAGCATCAGTCTACATCACAAGAGATGAGATGGAAGCGATGCTAAAAAGACAAGAGGAAATGATACAGACTCTTCTCAAACAATTTGGACAAGCAGGAACTGCAGGAGTTCAGATGTGTGGTGCTGGGTCAGAAGCACCACCACCAGCAAGCAGACGGAGTGGTTCCGTATGGGGCAGCCCCCAATCAGCAGACGGCTATCAACCTGGATGGACCTAGACCCGGGGGCACACCACCAGAAAATGCTAGACCAATCCATGGAGGGATACCAAATGACGTTGTGCAACCTGACACCAACAGGAATACTGGAGTACGTGATGAGGAGTATGTGTAAGGATTCCCCCATAAACTCGAGGGACATATCAAAGGTAGTGAACAAGGATTTCAGCTTGGCGACAATGACAGATTATCGGAGATTGTCAAATGAGCTATGAGAGGTGGATTGGTAAATAAAGACTGGAGGATGTAAATAGGAGTCCCTTTACTCCTATTATCAAGCGAGTTAGGAACCCACAAATTTTAAGCTACCAGTGTTGGAGATGTATGATGGGAGAACAGATCCTGTCGTTCACTTGACGAGGTACATGAGGCATATGAAGGTACTGGGGGCATCATATGAGGTCATGGCTCGATGCTTCCCTTTGTATTTGATGGATATCGCAGCTATGTGGTTTAGACAACTGGAGAGCGTATCTATTGACACTTGGATGGAGCTGATTAAAAGGTTTATGAGGCAGTTTCGAGTCCATATAGTCAGACCCAAGAACCTGATGACTTTGACATCGATGAAACAATGGAAAGGATAGTTACTTAGGGATTACTTAACTAGGTTCAATGCCGCGGTGGCTTCGGTGGATCAGCCCGACCCATTGATGGTTTTGATGGCGGTAGTTTTAGGAATTGTAGATAATTCAGATTTTAAGATATCGTTGGAACAGAATCCACCAAGAAATCTCACGGAGTTCTACCATGAGGTGAAATGGTTCCTGAGGCAAGAAGATGCGCAGGCTGAGAGAGTAGGGAGAGAAACTGAAGCTTATGTATTAAAAGGTGAAGGTCCACCCAGGGAGGATCCAAATAAAGATGATAAAGGAAAAGGAAAATGAACAGCAACGGTAGCACTTCGAAGAGGCTTCAAAGGGAGTCAAAGTTTTCTTCTTACATAGATTTAACTGAGGCTCTAGAAAGGATTTAATTGGACACTCGAGGGCGCCTCCAGTACCGAAGGCCGGCAAGGAGGGAACCTTCTAAATATGAGCGGGCATAGGGAAAGCATTGCCTATTTCATGAGCTAGATGGGCACAACACAAATGATTGTAGAAATTTGAGAGATATCGTGGAGGAGCACGTAAGGAATGGTCACCTGCAACAGTACACAAGGAATCGAGCTGTAGCCGTGGAGCAGGAGCGGCCATCGCCTACACCAAACGAAGGTGGCGCTGGACCTAGTCACCGTTAGCTTATTATCAACTGAACGGTTTATGGTTCTGAATAATTTATAGAACTCAAAGTAATACAGCTAGGTCACTTACACGCGTACGGGATCGAGGATGGTCCCTAGGCGTGCTCTGAGATGATGAAAAACCGTATTGCTTGGGTCAATGAAATCCTGTTTTCTTCTGTTTTTTGCAAACTCTGGTTTATCCTTTGGTACTTTGGACATTTAATTCCCTTTGTTATATGAATTTTCATTTCGATAACTGAATTCTGTAATGATTGAGATTGTACTAATTCAATAAATGATACAGGTCTCGCAATCACGGCCCCGACCGGTGAGATGGGGCGGTGATCGTAAGTTACAAGTCCCTTCACCGGACAGCGAAGGAATGGACACGAACACAGTCCCTTCACCGGAGAGTGATAGAATGGACTCGAACAGAATATAAAAGTCCTTGGTCGGAGAGCCGAGGCCAGTGAATATCAAAGTCCTTCGGGAAATATCAAAGTCCTTGGCCGAAGTGCCGAGGCCGGTGAATATCAAAGTCCATTGCTGGAAAGCCGAGGCTGGTGAACATCAAAGTCCTTTGCCGGAGAGCCGAGGTCGGGGAATATCAAAGTCCTTGGCCGGAGAGTTGAGGCCGGTGAATATCAAAGTCCTTGGTCGGAGATCCGAGGCCGGAGAATATCAAAGTCCTTAGCCGGAGAGCTGAGGCAAGTGAGTATCAAAGTCCTTGGCCAGGGAGCCGAGGCTAGAAAATATAAAAGTCCTTGACTAGAGGGTCAAGGCCGGTGAACATACAATCCCTTGACCAGAGAGTCGAGGCTGGAATGGGATAACGCGACCCGACGAGGTCTGCGGATTCAGAGTAAAACCATGGAGAGGATGGCTCGGTATTGGATTGGATTATGGGTCGAATGGTATGGTTATGAATGAAACATAGACTTTGGATATCAGACTTGAGGCTATTCAAAACACACCTTCCAAAGCAAGGCATGTTTGGGGGACAAATGTTAACCCGCCATTTTGGCAAGGCCGTAGACAGGTGGATTTAACCAAATCGACTGCTCATTTGTCGAGACTGGGATACGATTGGTTGGAGCCAGCTGGATGGATAGATAGTCAACGAGGGGTCGGTGTCTAGTGGGTCGGCAGAAAGGTATGGCTCGGTCTGGAGACATCGTTTGGTCTGGAAGTTGTGGGTCGTTCAGCATTGGCGACTTGGTCTGGAAATTATGGGTCGTTTGACATCGGCGGCTCAGTTTGGAAGGGCCTAGTTTCGGAGGGATCAGGTCATGTGGTTTGGTGCACTAGGATTCAGCTAGGGTGGCTCGGCATTTTAGTGAGGCCATGTCGCTTGGCATTGTGGTGAGGCCATGTCGCTTGGCATTATGGTAAGGCCATGTCGCTTTCCATAATACTGAGGCCATGTCGCCCAAGGTTGTGATGAGGCCAGGATGGTTTGATATTATGGTAAGGTTGGGGTCGCTCGGCATTGTGGTGAGGTCAGGGTCGCTTGGCATTGTGGTGAAGTCAACCAGGGTGGCTCGGCAAAGTGTCTCGGCCTGGCTATGTGATGACATGGGTCGCCATCAATGCATGGTTCGGCCCTAGCTTCGCTCCGAGTTCAGGACTAGTTCCCTACGAGTTTTGGATAGGCTCGCTTTAGGAAAGTGCCCTGGCCACTTTGGTTTGGCTTATTGAGGAACGGGGATCTGTGAATACGACTTGGCCTACCTGGTTCGTTCATAGTGCAGAGCCTGGATCGGCAATGGCCTTGGTGGGCACAGATTATTCAGGAATCCCAACTACCTGGATTTGCCTATAAATACAATAGGTGCGGGTTCAGAAAAAGAATCTTCTTTCTGCATTTTGACATTCTCTTTTCTAAGGCTAGGGCATTCAGCCATTGTTAAACTTTGGATTGCGACTGTAATCGATTATTACAGTAATAAAAGGGAAATTTCTAGAGTGGACATAGGCCGGAGTCAGCCAAACTACTATAATTCTATGTCTTTACTGCTTACTTTTTAATTTCGACTGTTCTTCATATTTATACTCTCTACATACATTCTATCTGTGATCTGTGACTGTGATTTGGTGTTTTCATCTGGATTTGGGTGTTAGTGACCAATTTTGGCTCTAACAATAAATTTTCAAAATATCAGCATGAACAATTCATATATTAAAGTCGATCAAAAATTCATGCTGTCATGATAAGTTAGAGCCATCACTTGCTGTGTTAAACAATAAGTTGAAACCATCATGATAAATTTCCAAAAGTGTTATCGCATACAGTCTTGAATCTAGAACTACCACCAAATAAACGATCGACGTGGCATCTCAGTCACGTGCTATGTGAATTAATCATGATCGCTGACTTTTAATGCAATGCCACGTGTTAAGAATCTATCACCTTCAATTCTCTATAAATATAGGGTACCTCCTCCAAAAAAGGCGAATTTCTAAGTGTATCTTCTTCTCCATATTCATAATTTTCCCACTTTGTAAAAGAAAGCTTTGAATTTGGCAATCCATATCTATTAGGTCAAATTGTAATTGGAAATTTTATAATATAGGACAAGGATTGGCATGATTTGCGTAGTTGCTTCTATAGAATGTACGACGACATTACTTTGTGAATTCTATTAAGATGGTGATTTACTTTACCTTTATTTTAGCCTTCTACAAATAGCCTAGCCTAATTTTTACCCTAATAATTTTTGCTTTCATTGAGAATCAAGCCCAATGCTTGCTCCCATTTATTAACTCCACAAAAATAAACCAAACTTTCTAGAAACTTTCAACCATGCCAATTTAGTCTCAACAAAGATCTTCTGAACCATGTTTAAATTGTTCACCTTAACCATTAAGCAAAAAAATTTGCTGAAGAATGAGAATTGAATTTGAGAGGACTGGCTCTTCAAACATTGAGGTAAAAGAGAATAATTTCACAACGCAACAAAAGTAAATGGAGTTTAAACACTTTCATGTCAGAGAAAATCTAATCTTCGCCATAGCGAACAAGCTAAGTTTAGAAAGGATAACCCATAAGAAAATTAATAAAGAAAAGTTTGAAAATGATTTATTTTCTAAAATTAGGTGCAGCATTCAGCTTCAAGCTCGAGGCATCGTCTTCGAAACTGAAATGAATTATGATTTTGAAAATTTTGCTCACAAATGGGAAAAATGGTTAAGTTAGAATCCCTATCAAATAAATAAAAGATGGAAAAGGGTTATGAATTCTAAAGCTCCCATAAAAAATATAATAATGGCCAAAGGAATACTAGAGCAAAAGGACCAAATACTCACCTTCTCATGTCTCAAAAGAAAGTCTACTTTAGAACCAAGGAAGTCCAAACTATTGGATTTCCAATAATTTTACCAAAATTAAAGAAAGGCATAAAGGGTTCTATAATGTTACCATCACAAGGCTAATGGACACCGCACTAATGATTTCGAGCTTTATCTAGAATCATCGAGTACTATGTAAGGAAGAGAGAGTTATAAAAGTTCATAGAATCCCATTGTTTAAGGGACTAGGACCAAAGAAAGAAAAACCAAGTGTAAAAGATGATAGTAATCAAAAAATTTATTTTGAAAAACCAAAAGGATCAATAATGGATTTTTGAAAAGTCTTTGGTCCAACCTTCGGGCCTAGCCAAAGCGACCAATCAAAGAGTGATGGTCAAATAAGCCATTGACCTAACTTTCGAGCTTGGTCAAAGCACCCATCCAAGGAATATGGACAAAAATCCTTTAGTCTCTCCTTCGGGCCTGGCCAAACCAACCATCCAATAGTGATGGTCAAAGCCTTTGATCCTACCACCAAGCCTAGTCAAAGCCCTCATCCAAGTGAGATGGTCCGAAAGCCATTGGTATCGCCTTTAGGCCTTGCCAAAGCAGCCATCCAAAGAGCAATGGTCAAATAAGCCTTTAATATCGCCACCCAACCTGGTAAAAGCACCCATCAAGAACATGGATGAAAATCCTTTGGGTCCCGCCTTTGGGATTACCCAAAGCCACCATCCAAAGAGTGATGGCCAAATAAGCCTTTGACATCGTCGCCAAGCCTAGTCAAAGCACCCACCCAAGGGAGATGGATGAACATCCTTTGGTCCCTCCTTCAAGCCTGGTCAAAGAAACCATCCAAAGAGTGATGGTCAATCAAGCCTTTGATCCCACTGTTGGGCTTGGTCAAAACGCATACCTAGGAATAATCAAAAAGAATGATTACATGGCAAGTCTCTACACGCCACCTAAAGAATTCAGCAATCGGCCATTCATAGTTAATATAGAGAACATAACAATAAACGAGAAGAAATATTTAAAGAATAATAAACCACTAAAGTCAAGTATGAAAAGGGAAGTTTATTTCACTTATCAACATACTTACATTAAACAATTTCATACAAAAAGTTATATACAATATAAATTACAGAAGAAATAAAATGACCATTTTAGTATGGCAAATCCTTTTTACAATATTTCACATTGTTATCTAGGGACCTAGAAGATAAGGAATTATATGATGTTGATATACAAGTTCTTTCCATTTCCCCTCTACATCTAAAGTATATGAATGTTGTTTACTAGTTGAGTCCGCTTCTTTCTACAAAATTGTAGGACCTTCAATATCTCTCATGGCTTTAAAGCATTCATTTTTGAAAAAATGATGAAATCGTTGATAGCTAGAAACAATGACCTTTCTCAATCTGCTATCTCTCTCTTCGCCAAGTAATGTGAAATTGATTTTTAGGTTAAACGCGACTATAACTTCGATTAACTAATTAACAAGAGTGTCAAGTTGGGAAGCTGTAGTAGAATAAAATCGTAATAATGGTAATTGGTCTTCTAGTTCTTTTACCTCATTCATAAGAGTCTCGAGCATAGATAGAGGGTTGATAATGTGCTGCAAGCCCAAAAGAAGGTATTTCTGGAGTTTTCTCTCCTTATGATGAATCATGTTAAAAGGGCCGACGAAATCGATTTGGACTGATAAGGCCTTTTCTTAAGTTTAGTTTGCACCCTTTAGTTGAGAAATTATGTGTTTTACCTTGTTGATATTATCTTTAAGAACTTTGATCTTTGCTCAAAAATCATTTTTTTAGCATTCTAATGCCTTAATTTCTCGTCTTTTAAATGAGAATGCCTTATTAAATTTCCCATTCCACTTATCTTTGACTTTCCGGATACACTCTGATCTAAAGGTTCCAGTTGATCTTCCAAAATCCCTTAATTTTCCTACCTAGGAAGAATCCACCGCACCACAACCTTAAGGTAATGGCCCTCGGGACATAATGGCGAGATATAGCGATTTTCTTCGAGAAGAGCCAATTGCGATAAGGATGGGCCACCCATTTAATATTTTACCACTTCAACTTCCAAGTCAAAGATGCAATGATTCAATTGACAAATCTTTACATCAAATTTTAATTGTCGTTTGGAATCAGTATGTAATCGAGCTTCTTAGCCTGTTCCCTTCTGTAAGATTTTCTTCTCAAGATCTTTTACTCTCTCTTGATTTAATCCTAGAATACATCTCTCCTTAAGCTATTTTTCATACCATTATTCGTTTCATCATTGTCTATGCTAGAAGAACCAAATATGGGAAGAGACGATCGTTCTTTTAGTGTCGACGATAATTTAGCATGAACATTCTCAAGGCATTGCTGGAAATTAGGAGCAAAAATCGACAAAGACAATCCTTTGTCCTAAATTAGGAAATAAGAAGCAACAAAATTTCAATAAAAATGAAAGAAAATGATAGTAAGGTTTCTATTAACATCAATCATTTGCTCATAATAGATATTACATCTAGACGAAACAAAATAATATAAGATACAACTCAATCTATTTTTAGAATTAGAAAGAACATCATACATCTTCAAAAAAAGAAGGAGAAATAGAGAACGTCATGCTAAAAGAAGCATCAGTACCAGAGGGAGTATTGACTGGAGGAAACCCACGGTAATCCCACTCATTAGGAAGGGGGTAAGTCCACTACATAGTAATTTGGCATAGTTAGTCTAGATTTTGCATGAAGAATTTGGTCCTTATAGATACCTAGAAAACTGAAATCTATGTTCAAAAATTGGGTGTACAACTGGTGAAGGTTATAGAGAAAGCAAAATTTTGATAAGCTTGAATTGGTTATTAAAAGAAATTTTCTTTAAAAGTCCTTTTCAGTTCAGCCAATTTATTTAAGTTGTCCATTGATATAGTGGATGATGGATAAACATAAATATATTTAGAAGTCTTCATAGGTATAATGGATATATTAAAAAACCAAGTCAGTGAATTCATTACAAGATCTGACTTAACAAAAAACGATGAGACTTCACAACATTACACATGTTCATAGGCAATGGACTCCTTATAATATTTGCTTACAAATTTGTCCCTATGTAACATCCCCTATTGTGAGGCTTGAAACTAAGCACTAGAAATGTTGCAGTCATCTATAGTATTAATTTTTAGTGACAAAATGCGATATGTTAGTTGTATCAATAACCTCAGAAGCACAAGAATATGAAATAATTTTAAACACAATTTCATAGCAAATTTTCTCATTATATTCGAAATATGATATTTCAAATTCATTACATAATCCCAAACACCGCCCAAGTTCAAATGAAATATAATGATTACAAAATACTTCAAGTGCAACATATGAAAATGTCCCCTTGGTTGATCAGAGTTACTAAATTGACCGATACATCTACTATCAATACATTTATACAAAAATTGACATAATACAGTGGATAATAGTAATAGATAGATTCCTACATAGCTATTTTTACCTCCTACTTGTCTCCGAAAGCTTTATTCACTGAAACCTACTTAACCCATAAAGTCGTTACTCCTAAACTACTCAAATAAATTTTGAGCATACGAGAGTTTAAGGGGAGAACATAAACTTTGAGTTAGACAAAAAACCCGGTGTGAATAATAATGTGCCATCTCGATGTTATAGGTATTTAGTGAGACCATGCCGCTATGCGGAATGTGTCTTCCCCTCAGTAATATCCCTTTTTAAAATATATCTTTTGCAAATTAAATTCCTATAACCAAACTGGTTAAAATAAACAATATATACAATAATGTGCATGCACGCTATATGGGTACTCAAGACTATCTGTCAAATCCTTGGACTATCCATCCCAATGTTTAGTTCTTACACCACATGGCTCACTTGAGCCTACCAAATATACCAAATGTTCTAACTTTTTGTTAGAGGGAAACTGGACGGTCTGTCTAGATCTTACAATTTCTAGGGTTAACTGATCCTAATAGTTTTTTGGCTCACCAATAACCAAACTCATCTCTGTATATTCCTTTTTGTGCGTAAACCTATTTTTAGTCTTACCCGTGACAAAGAACTACACACTAGGATTTTGGACTTATATTTGCTAGGGTATTAGCTAAAGTATAAGGGATGACTCTACACCATTCCTATCTAGTTTTCTAATCTCCGAATCAATTTATCTTATCATAATTTATCTGAAGATGATAAGAACACTAATCTCTTTAGTAAAAATTCTAAGCTAAATACCTTTTATATTTCGTTGAGAACATACTTTTTTATAATGATTTAACCATTGATATCACACTTTCAACTCCAGAAAAATATAGCCCTTTACTAAATCCAAAATAATTATGCCATGATATATCCTTTTACAGATAATATTGATGAAGCTCGAAGACACTTAAGGGTCATTGCCTCTCAAAACTATAGGCTATAAATCCAAAACAATATAGAGACTCTATATCGATAGAACACAACAAAGATATAGTCAACGAGGGTCTTCGCCTCTCAAAACATGTTAAAAACTATTATTGACAAAACATAAGGCTAGTCAATGACATCTTCATCGCGAATCATAGTATGGAATTTCGTAGATTTGCGAAGTATAAAAGATGTTAAACTTAAGACTAAGGGGTGGTGACATTGATGGGTCTTCATCATCAAAGCCTTAAAGAAAACAAACGGCATCATTAGGGCCGAGGTGATAATAAGCAGCACTAAAGCCTTTTTCGAAAACAAGCTACAAAGATTAAGGTTGGCAATCTATAAGGTCGAAGTGATAAAACACGGCATCATTGTCTTCTATGAAAACATACGACAAGGAACAAAGGCTGCAAGGGATATAGTTGAAATGATAAGGTGTGACACTATATAGCCGATAAGAAAATAAGTGGTGCTACCACGGGCTTTGGAACATGCGAAGTCAAGCAAAGGCGGCATCCTTATCGCTGTTATAAGTCACTTCGAAAGCAATAGGGTCAACGGCATTATAGAATCGGCACCATTCTCATTATATAAACACTACACTTAAGCCATGCAGCAATGCTAACGTCGAAGTTCAAAACTTCGACCTTGATGTTGCACCTCTTCCATCAACCAAGGCTAACACATTTCATATCGACCGAGGCTAATACCCTATGCTTTGCCCCTAATTGACATTGGATCTTAAATATGGCGAGACAAGATGTGGCACCATGAACTTTGGCATGGCAATGTCATAAATAACTTGAAAACTATTATTTGCTATTAAAAGTAATTTCTTTTTACCAACTCCTTGTATTTGTCAAAATACCATTTGACAACATCTTTCATTATCAAAATATTTTCGAAAAAACAGATTTAAAGTAGGTTTATGATTTCCAAAACATTTACAAACCTTTACTCTTATATTAACATCTTAATATAATAATTAAGCCCTTCTAGCTTAATAATTTTGTAACCCTTCCAAACCACTTGGGAAAAATCCCAAAAAATCATAATAAATCGAATGTATTATATCTTTTAACATATAAAAATTTCGAGACCATAAGCAATATTTAATTATTTTTAATAATTAAAACACAAAATAACCCATTTTTCAATCTTAGGAAATTCATCAAATATTCTCACTAAATCGAAAAATTATGAAATTAAAACCCTCTTCCAAAACAATGTTTTCTACATCATATCAAAATTGAAATCACTTAGATGTCATATAATAGGTTTTCTAACTCAAACATATCACTTAATTTCATAAATAAATTCTATAAATTCATCAAATAACATATATCCATCTAATCATTTAAATCATGGCATAACAACATCAAAATATTCAGATTTTTACTTAAAACTGAAAATAACAATTAAAACATAAGATACATAACTATTATTCACCATGAGTGGTTTAAGAAGGTTGAGATTTTTATTTTTATTTGTTTCCCCTAAGCTGTGATCTTATTTCCCCATCTTTACTTCCCGTGAAACCCTTTGTAATGGCCAGCTTTGATTCTTTGATTTCATTTTGTAAGAGTGTAGTGAATATGGGAGTAAGAGTGTAAGGATGTGTATTAGGAACTATAACTTATTCCTATTTTGCCCTTAGCATATCCTTCTTATTAATGTTCTACTTAATTTCACTAGTTCATTAATTAAGGCTTGACCCATTATATTTACCAAATCTCAATCTCCTTATCATTCTATATTATTTTATTTATCCAATTAAATATCCTAAATAACGTTAGCCAAAATTTGGGTTGCTACAGCCTATTAAATTTGACCTTGTCAAGGGTAGGAAGTTAACGGTAAAGGCACGGTGCAAACCTTAGGCAAGTTCCAACATTCCTCAGGGTGAGGGTTAGTTCCATGCAAATCCAAATACCTCCTATGAAGGCGTCTAAGTAATCCCTACAGCCATCGCCCAAGAAGGAAAAATCAACCATCAGTAATCGAGCGCAAACAATGTATAAACACTCCATAAGTTTAGCCCTATCTTCAATTAGCATCCAAAAAGCATGGTCAATTCTTCGTTATCCTTATAAAAGTTATCTTGCTGAAAGCATGATTTCTAAAGAAGAGACGCGACTCTTTTATTATTAAAATCCTCGAGATATTTGAGACGTTTTAAAATCCTGATACATTTTTCATGCGACTCATGCAAAAAATTTCACAGCCTTTCTCCTTCATGGTAAGCCTTAAATTTCCTTTTAATTTTTTTTATCTAAAATAGCCTTTACATAATTCCTGTAACACCCTGTAATTAGGCATCAGTTATTTAATAAGTTAGTTAATTAACTAGGCTCCAAAAATGGAATTTTGCAAACAAAGGAATTTGACCATGAAAGTTGCACCACTGCATTTGTGGTGAAATTTTAAGCACCATTCATAATTAGAGTTTTGCGATCAGAGTCCAAATGAAGAAGTTACGGATGAAAAATAAATTCGGAACAGAAATAATTCGTTTAAGAAATTAACATTTTTAATTAATTGAATATAGTCCATAGGTCAACCCGCTTAGTATAGTGGTTGACCTAGGGCAGTTGACCCTTATAAAGAGGGTGGTCGATCGCTCTTAAGGCAGCAACTTGGATTGTCCTTGGCCCAATGGCCCCGTCCTATTATATTTTGATATAATAATAATGGTTGATTCTAGCACCAATAAATAAAGGCCTGACCCTTCCTTCTCTTCTCATATTTTCTCAATAGAGCAATGAAGCTCTGTCATTTCTTCTTCTTTACTTTATTTCTAAATTATACAAATAAGATTTTTGAAATCTAATAAAAAGGAAAAGAGAAGAGAATCAATTATACACGTATTTCAGGTAATTTATATATTTATATATTTGTATCTCTTTTCTATCTCAATCCCAAATCTTTTCTCAGATCTAATGTATGTATATACCTTTTTATTCATATTTCTTGGATTAAACAGAATTTGAAGATGAATTTAAGGTTCTACTTCAGATCTGGAGATTTGGATCGCTTTTAAAAGGTGAGTGGGAGATTCTATATATTTTTGATGATTTTAAATCTACTTCTTTGGCATACATTCTATTTTTATGCCTGAATCTTTATTTGTGAATCGTAGGCTTGAATTAGTGTAGAAAACTGTTAATAAGAAATCTTGTCAACATCCCTAATGCTTTGATAAGATAATTTTATTTGGGCATAACCATGTGGTTGAGATTATTCTCGCTTCAGAATGATTAACTTTGGATAAAATATATTAATAAAATTGATATTGATGGAAAGAATAATGAATTTTTGTATGCTTCACCTTTGTTGAAAGGTTAATGAGGCTACTTTGACTAGGTTGATATAGATTGTCAAATCTTTTGATCTTATCGAAAGGTTAATGAGTAAAATCACTCCAACCTTTCGACCAGGTTGGAGTGAAAGAAAATAGCTAAGCCCTTTTTGACCTTGTCTAAAGGTTGTTAACAAGATCGCCCTAACCTTTCGACTAGGTTGGAATAGAAATGAGTTGACAAACCATTCGACCTTGTCGAAAGGAATGACAAGGCCTTTGCAACCTTTCGGCCAGGTTGATGTAATTCACGGTAATTTAGCTTCCTGAAATCAACAATTTGTCAAGTTCCATCTCCCCTAGGAGTTGAAAGCAATTACAGTTGATGACTCCTACTTTCTTCTTAATCATGTCAAAAGGTGACATGTGAGAGCTTTCAAAATTATTGTAAGGCAATGCATGACTCATTTGTCAACCTTAATTGCTTTCAGCCCCTTTGGGGTCTATTTACTTTCTATGGAATCCATTCGAAGGGTTTACTGGTGCTTAAGGGAGTAGATTCACTTCAAATGAAGTCCATCTGAAGTGGTTATAAGATACATAACCTAGGATTGCATTAGGAAGTAAACCTTTCGACTAAGTTTAAATGTTTTCCTTCATTCGAAGCAGTCCCAGTTTCATATCTTTAACCCATATACTTTTCTTATATAAGATCAATTTAGTTATTCCCGTAACCATGCATTCAACATATGCGACACATCATCATCACTTTTTCTCCCCACTTTAAGTATGGATTTCATTGATGATGTATTTTGATGGGGAATGTCTAAATCGATCTTATACATAGCATAGATCAAAGAGATTATAAGAAAAAGGTTGAAATCATGTGCAATTGATCATTAATCTAGCTAATGATCTTAATGATTCTCCTCGTTGCCAATATCCTCCATGAACAAGCCATCTCCATTTCATTCATATTAAAAAGGAGTTACAAGAAATTAAGCTCTCTCCCCAATTCAATTTCGAGTTTTTTAAAGTTCAATTATCACTATGAAAGTAGAGAAAAGAAGATGAATTCGGTTTTTGGACTTCGGCCCCTAAAAGAAGACCCCTTGGGTCTTATTTATAGTTGCAGGTTGGCCCCTTGTCGCGCCTCTCCTTTTGTCTGAGTCGAATGGTCTCCTTTTTATATGCCACCTTAAACCTTTCGACTTCATCGAAAGGTTATGAACCTTTCTACTTCATCAAAAGGTTATGAACCTTTTGACTATATTGAAAGGTTATGAATCTCTATTGCTCCTTGGTTCATCCCTCCTGCTTCCTTGCTTTCGACCTTGTCAAAAGGCCTCCTTTTCGTATGCCGTTGTGAACCTTTCGACCTTGTTGAAAAGTTTGCCTTCCATATGCTGTTTTGAACCTTTCGACCTCATTGAAAGGTTTGTCCTTGTTACGAACCTTTCATACTTGTCGAAAGGTTTGCCCTTCATGTGCTATTATGAATCTTTCGACCTTGTCAAAAGGTTTGCCATTCTTATGCCTTTATGAACCTTCTGTCTTTGATGAAAGGGGTTTGGGTTTTATATTCTTTTGTAAACCCTTTGGCCTTGATGGTGTGTTTGCCTTCACTTGTTCTTACGGACCTTCTGACCTTTTGGAAGGTTTGTACTCCAGTTAAACATTGTCGAGAGCTGTATTTTCCTTCAAGTTGTCGAAAGGTTTTCTATCATTCATTTCCCTTTGCTGACTTCTAAATGTTGCTTTCCTCAAAGCACGTTTTGACTTTGTCGAAAGGTATCCTAGATGTGTCTCAAACGGTTCAAAAGGCTTGATATGCTTTCGAAAAGGTCACTTTGGGGCGAAACCTTTGACTTCAAAATTTTTAGTTGTGTAGTTGAGGGAACACTATTGATTGCTTTCAAAAGGGGCTTTGAAGTCATTATTGCTTTCCCATCTGCGTCGAAAGGTTGATTGTGGTGGAAGGTCCTATTTGTTTCCATCTGGGTCGAAGGCCTTTGCACTGTAAAAGCAGTTGGCCTTTCGAAACATTCTTTTTAAATCTTTCATGATGATTTGGCCCGTCTCTTCATGCAAACTTCAATTTTAGTATCTTTCTTTCATACTTTTGCTTTCAAGTAGATTTTATGGTTAACATTTTGGCCCCCTCCCCCGCCTCCCCCACCTATGAAAGAAGCTTTTGTTCTTCAGGACAAAGTTTCATAGCTTTCTTACTCTTCATAATTTCATCTTTCCTGCAAAATTCAAAATTAAAAGCACCATTGTTATTATCATACTTACATGTATGTTTAATAGTTGATCACCATATTTATGCCCTTATTTTCCTGATAAGTGTCACTTAAAATTCATAACCACTAACTGTTAATTTTAGCATTAAGAAGATCAGTTTGAGATTTTTGGCTGCTTGAATAAACCCAATTATATTATATCATTTGTGAAATCCAACCCGGATTATGGCATTAACTTGTGAAGTTTAGAGATTGATAACATGATATTCAGAATTTAGATGACAATATCCCAAAAATAGTTTTTTATATAGCTTTTCTAAACCCAGATTCGTGTTTTTATGGCCAACTAAATGGGAATTAGTAGTATGATTTTCACATTAAGCTTTGAGCCCGGATTAAGACATATGTTGGTCGATCATTTTTGTATAGAGAATCTTCGGCCCTGATTAAAGTTTATATTTTTGTAAGCGGATAGTTGTTAAAATGGAAATTCCTCGCCCGTATTAGGGTATATTTTGATTAACCAGAAATTCATGAAAATTATCTTCATAATAGATGTCTCGGATCCAGATTTGGGAATTTAGGAAAAAATCAGATAATAATCCCGAAATTCGAATTCGAGTATTATGAAACATAATAATAGTCAATGTTCTCATACCTAGATTCGGGCTTAATAAAGATGATGATTGATAGAATCCCGAAACCCAAATTCGGGTATTAGATGTTGAAATTCATATATGAGAATCCCATTGTGACAGCCCGCAAATCCGTACCCCTTGAGTCAACACTATTCTACAACACTCAACTCAAGTTGTACAGAAATACGAACCATTTGGGTTAAAGAAGAAGAGGTAGAAGAAGAAAATAGAAAACAACATCAGAATCTAACCATCGCAGCGGAATAAAATATAATAGATAAGCAATGATCTTTACTCAAATCAAATATATCTGTTTATATATTACATCATCAGAGTACATCAATCACAATTCAACATCAACACCATACAAATGGATACACAGCAACTCAACACAGCGGAATATATATATAACAAGTACGAAAGTACGTCTCGTCATCCAGATCGTCTCCCGAGCTCCACAGCATCATCCTGTATCCTATAATACTCGGTCTGAAAGATAAAAGCGATGTGATTTTATAAAAAAGTTTCGGCTTGGCTTCCTTCAGAAGGAAGACGTGAGTAATATATATATATATATATTTTCTGCTTACGATTTTAAAAGAGAGCAGGGGCACGATTTTAAGATAAGGGTAGTGGCGTACACAAAAGCTTGACTAATTAAATTAAATTTCGTCAGATTATTATCAATTAAATTTTCGACGCATTTATATATCGTACCCTCACACAACAACACCGATCACTACGAAAATGGAAATCCGATAATAGTTCAATATTACGGACCTAATGGAACTGGTTTCGTCGAATTCCGAGACTATGCCTCGGACGGCTATTTTTAAATTCAAGTTAAATGATATAAAATTTCAAAACTGAACAATTGAGCGTTAGATTCAATTTTAACACTTCTATCATCTTCAACATTATCAATATAAATTTTATAAGCCTTCGAATTATTTTTAACAGGCTTAAAACTTTCAGATTCAACGTTTTACCCAACTTCACTTATTTAATTCAATAATTTAATTATCAAATAAATTGTAATATTTGAATTCAAGTTAAAATTAAACCTTTAAATATTAAAATCAATTAAATATTCCAATTTTAAACGCTCGAAAATTCCGGGTCGTCACATTCCTCCCCCCTTAAAAGAATTTCATCCCCGAAATTACTAATTAGGAAGAATGGTCCAATGCCCGTTTACTTTTTCCCCGAAACCAAACGGTTTCTAACAATTCAACATCCTACCAACTATCTTTTATATAAAAGACCCATTATCATTCTTATCAACTTTCCAAAAATTTTCCAAATCCTTCTATAGTTTTCAAATAACTTACTTGTTCAACTATTCAAATAATAATTCAAAACTAAATTTTGGATTATCAAAATTTTCTCAAAAATTTTCTAACTCCCTAAATTTTTGAAATTTTTTGCCAGCGTCTCCTTTGCGCGGCTAGCTCGGTACAACTACAAAATGGCTCAATGGCCTCCCAAAACCAAAAAGAAAACAAAATGCCAAGTGGCTCAATCCAAAAACTCAATCAAATTTCACAGAAATTTAAACACATACCTTTTTGTCGAGCATTTCAAATTTATTTTCTCTGAAATCAAATCCAATTCCCCTTTTCCTTTTATAACACCTGCATATCCTGCTTAGCACTAATATCCAATTACAATATTCCCAAAACATTTTATCGACTTCCTCACATAATGTCAACATCTATTCATTCTAATATTATCTTAATATATATTTGTAGTATCAATTTCCAATTAAGAATTGACCATTCCTTACTTAAGTTAACATAAGCATTGTATATGTTTCTTATGTTTATTTTCACTTTACCACTTTAGTTTATATCCATTTCTATTCAAATCGATCCTTTCATTTCCATATGAATTCAATTTATCTTTAACTCTGAATATTTAAATTTTATTTTTCATTTATAACTAATTATTTTAAATTGGCTTCATTTACTAACTTATTTTAGTTTCTAATTTGAATTTGTTTGTCGTTAACAAAATTTTCCAAAATTTTCAAAAATTTTCTAACTCCCAAAATTACTGAATTTTTTTGGCAGAGTCCCCTTTGTACGGAGGAGCTTTTGCAATTTGACAAAAGAGATAAATATATATACATCGACCCATCCGGTCGGAAAAACCAAAAGCAGTTCATATTTCCTATTTTTATTGTGTAGGTGTACCTTATTTAGCATTTTAAGCAAGCGGCTTATTACTTTTAGCAAATAGCACAACCAAATCCAGCTACACGGCTTCCAGGTACTTGTACTTACTCAATTTAGATATGTAAGTACCAAATATATGCAGTTTAACTATATTTCACTTATTTGCAATGGTTAAAACATATGAATTCTAAAAGAAATTCACACCAAACATTTTTTCGTAAGCAATTTATATAGTTTCCATGCTAATTCAACCGTTGCAACTTATTCATATCCATTTTGATTCAATTTGAATGGTTTTCAATCCATTCGTATACAACTTCATCAATTTGGATGGTTTAAATCTCAATCGTTTACATTTAATTTATTTTTAAGCAAAGCGAACTCATATTTAATTTAATTGCTCTCAAAATCAATTTATTTTACTCCTATCAATTCATAGCATCTTAATTACTTCCATTTACATCAAATGACAATTTATTCTACGAAAATTTGACGAGATCCATGTGAATAAATAAGTATTTATGTTTTATAACCAATTTGAAATTGATTTCAACTAACTTTATACTTAATTCTATTCCATTTTCAAATTTATTCACAACCCATATATTCTCATTTTCATTGCATTTCATATTTGAATCCATTCACTTGCATTTCATTTTATTAACCAAACTAGTTCATTATTCAAACAGGTTCCATTCAAAACCATTAACAACTTAGGTTCATCTTTATTACTAATTAAATTTCCTTTTTATTTTAACTCATCCACGACCATTTGTTTAGCTCGACACATTCCATTTAAATTTTATTCACAATCCATTCAATACATTTTATTCCATATTTTGTTTATGCCAAACTATTTTATTTAGCTCGAAAACAATCCAGGCTTATTTCATTCAAAAAAATTTCTCAACTCATTTAAACCACACTTTATTTGATTCTTATTTATTCCATCCATTTATTTATTCAATATAATTAGTTTATCCACTCAATCCATTTTGAATTTTCATTTCCTTAAATATTATTTATAACCCACCAAATTCTATTTCGATTCAAACTTATTTTCACTCGATTTAAATCCAACCCAATATCATTACACTTAGTTTTAAGTTGAATTTAATTCAACTCTTCCATTTGTTTAGCTTAAGTTAATTTGCTTCATTATATTCAAATTTTTAAGCTCATTTCATTTTTCAAGTAAATTTCTTTTCTATTCAACTCAATTCTATTTCAATTAAATTTCATTTTAAACCTGCAATTTCATTTGATTGGTTATTATAAAATTGAACTTTCCAGAGTCACTCATTCAACTTATTACAAGGCCGTTTCCAATTTATTTCCACTTATTTGGATTCTATTTGCAATTCTAACCATTACTATTTATTCTATTTCAGTTTCCTTTATTCGATACATTTCAAATTATATTTAATTCGTTAACTCTTCAAGTTAAAATTTTAATTTATAACTCAAGTTATGAATCCACTATACATTTTCAATTTACCACCAAATTTCATGATCTCACAATTCAGTTACATTTACTTATTGACAACTCAAGTCAAATTCAATTTATAACTTGAGTTTATTTTCCAAACTTCATTATTATCTCACAATTCAGATTTTATTTAACTGCGTTGGGTTCTCATTACATATTTCATTATCTAATTATTATCTAAATAGTCTTTCCCCAACTTATAATCCAAAACTTGATTTTATTCTCAACATCTCTTCATTTAAATTTTCTTGAGTTCAAATTTATTTTATAATTCAAGTTTGGATTTTTATTTTATTTTTCAATTCATCCAACAATATTTATTTTGGATTTGTATTCCATTTTCAATTTTATAAGTCACAACTTATTATTTACACAATTCCATTCATTCTAGACTTGAATATATTCATCTTTTATTTTAACTCAAGCCTTATGCTTATTTATATCCCAAGCATGTTTTATTTCATGCATTATAACTCTTTACACGTTATTCTTATTTATTTATTTCAATTCCAATCCTTATTCAATTTATTTCTCATTCGTTCAGGTAAGAATTTAATTCCATTAATTAATTCAATTGAATTCTCATCCCAATTCAATTTTTGTTTAACTCAGATTTATTTAACTCAATTCGACTTCAACTTGGTTCGAATACAACTGGATATTATTTTCAGCCTATCCAATTAATGTCAATCCAGTCAAATTTTTTTATTTCCCAACCAAGTTAATTTCATTTTTAACTTTTCTCTTTAAATTTAAATTCCAACATTCAAAGCTTATTTTTCCCTTCCCGATTTAAAAATCATCTCAATTTATAAGCTTACAACTATCTCATCAGGATTTTTAAACACCCGGCTTTGGTTTCAAATTATTTTGAAATCTCCAACATCTCAAATCACATTTCTCAAAAAAATTAAACCAATCCTGGTTTTTTATTTTCAACAAATTTCCTTTTGAAATTTTCAAAAACAACTAGCTTTCTGAAAAAATCAGTTTTTTTTGGCAGCAATCCGTCACTTAGGAATTCGAAAATGAATACTGATGATGCGACCATCATCATCAGAATTATTTTCCAATAATCCAAGTGATATCAATGCTATATCACTTTCAAAATCCATTTGAAACAAATTTCCTTTCATAAATACTTTCAAAAGAATAATGCTATTATTCATCCCCAAAACACTTCCAAATCTCCGAGATTTAAAGTTTTCAAATCCCACTTAAATCAATTTTAACTATAATTTGTTTGCATAGCATATGCTCATACGAATTCTCATTTAATTATATTTCAATTGATAAATTACATTTATAATTCATACTTATAAATTTCATTTTATAATGAATTTATTTCCTTAAATTTTAGTTACATTTCAATTCATAGTATAATTTTCATTTAACAATGGTAATACTTTAATATCATCATTTCTAACATCCAAGCAACCATATATTAGCTAAATAGTTTTCAAAAACTATTCTTTATATCAAAATATGTTTTGGGTAAAATTATTTCATTTACCCATATTTAAAACAATACCGTGTCGATTGTTCTATTCAAGTGTTTAGAAACCCTTTCGATACAGTTGTCGAGACTGTGCCGACGAAGGTTCATATGCCACTCAATAAACCAATCAACACAATAATAAAACTATTTATATCCACTAACAAGTACGCGTTCATACCTATTAATACGCTCTGACTCATTATAGAGTACTACGGAGTCTATTTTAAATGAGTAATTCCCACCAGAGCCAAGGTTATCACCAACCTAAGCTCTGATACCACTGTGACAGCCCGCAAATCCATACCCCTTGAGTCAACACTATTCTACAACACTCAACTCAAGTTTTACAGAAATACGAACCATTTGGGTTAAAGAAGAAGAGGTAGAAGAAGAAAATAGAAAACAACATCAGAATCTAACCATCGCAGCGGAATAAAATATAATAGATAAGCAATGATCTTTACTCAAATCAAATATATCTGTTTATATATTACATCATCAGAGTACATCAATCACAATTCAACATCAATACCATACAAATGGATACACAGCAACTGAACACAACGGAATATATATATAACAATTACGGAAGTACGTCTCGTCATCCAGCTCATCTCCCGAGCTCCACAACATCATCCTGTATCCTATAATACTCGGTCTGAAAGATAAAAGCGACGTGGTTTTATAAAAAAGGTTCGGCTTGGCTTCCTTCAGAAGGAAGACGTGAGTAATATATATATATATATATATATATATATATATAGTTCTGCTTACGATTTTAAAAGAGAACGGGGGCACGATTGTAAGATAAGGGTAGTGGCGTACACAAAAGCTTGACTAATTAAATTAAATTTCGTCAGATTATTATCAATTAAATTTCAACGCATTTATATATCGTACGCTCACACAACAACACCGATCACTACGAAAATGGAAATCCAATAATAATTCAATATTACGGACCCAATGGAACTGGTTTTGTCGAATTCCGAGACTACGCCTCGGACGGCTATTTTTAAATTCAATTTAAATGATATAAAATTTCAAAACTGAACAATTCATTGTTAGATTCAATTTTAACACTTCTATCATCTTCAACATTATCAGTATAAATTTTATAAGCCTTCGAATTATTTTTAACAGGCTTAAAACTTTCAGATTCAACGTTTTACCCAACTTCACTTATTTAATTCAATAATTTAATTATCAAATAAATTGTAATATTTGAATTCAATTTAAAATTAAACCTTTAAATATTAAAATCAATTAAATATCCCAATTTTAAACGCTCGAAAATTTCGGGTCGTCACACCCACGGCCCAGATTTGGGCATTTGTGATGAATAGAAATCCACATATCCTGTACCCAGATTAAGGTTTAGATAAGTAGCAATCTTGATACCCAGATTCGAGTATAATAAGATAATGATTAATAAGGACCCGAAACTGAGATTCGGGTAACGATAAACGGAGATCTGTTTTACTCCATTGCTTTTGTCTTTTTCGACTTATCAGAATCCTTCAGGTTTTGTATAGAAATAATTTGATTAGCTGCCTCTTGAGCTTTAACATTTTAGTCCATAATTTGATGAGACTTTATCAGAGCTAGGACAGCTTAGTCCTTAGTTGATTGTGCCTCTTCTCGGGCCTGGACATCTTAGTCCATTGTTGGTTGTGCCTCTTCTCGGGCATGTAAATCTTAGTCCATTATTGATTGAGCCTCTTCTCGGGCTTGGACATCTTATTCCATTATTGATTGAGCCTCTTCTCGGGCTTGGACATCTTGGTCCATTATTGTCCGGTGCTCTTGGTTCGCTTATCTTAGAGGCTCGAACTAAGTACTTACCCGAACTCTCTCCACGAGGCACCCTGCTCTGGCCCTTTTACGGCGCAGACAGGGGCTTGTTCGGTGCTCTACCCTGGCCGTCTTATGGCATGGATAGAGGCTTAATCCGTCATCCCTCCATAAGGTCCCTTTGGCGCAGATAAAGGCTTGTTCGGTGCTTTAACCTAGCCATCTTATGGCGTGGATAATGGCTTACTCTGTTCTCCCTCCAGAAGGCGCCTTAACCGGACCAGTGGCACGTCCTAGGGCTTGTCCAGTGCTTTAACATGGCCATCTCATGATGCGGTTAAAGGCTTACCCACCCTCCCTCTAGGAGATGCTCTACCCGGGTAATCTCGGCGCGGACGGAGGCTTTTCTTCCGTCTTAGGTTAACTACCATTTTAGGTAGTATCCAAATTTGAGGAGCATTTCACTCCCAACCAAGTAGATTTTCTCTTTTATAAAAAGAAGTTCTTTATTAATCGATCTTTGGAAAATATGGCCTTAAATATTCAGCATTCCATATTCTAGGCACCATATTATCATCAAGGCGACATAACTTGTAGGCTCCCGGGAAGATTATTTTGAATACGATTAATCGCCCCTCACATTTTGGCCTAGGGGTCCGTCTCCAGGATTCTTGGTATTAGCCATTACTTTGTGGAGCACTAAATCCCCATCTTGAAATGACCGAGCTCTCACTCTCGAGTTGTAATATTTAGAGATTCACCTTTGATATTTAGCGGTTCTTACCGCTGCTTCATCTCTTAGCTCGCGTATCATGTCTTACGATTCTTTCTTCAATTCTTGATTCTTATCAAATGCATAGGAAATCCTATGGTATGATGGTATTTTAATCTCGATTGGTAGAATTTCCTCACACCCGTATGTCAAAGAATACGGGGTATGCCTATATTGCCATCTTAGCAGATGTTCAGTAGGCCCATAACACTAATGGTAGTTCTTCTACCCAATTTTCTTTTGCTTTATTCAGTCGCTTTTTCAGAATGGTTTTTAAGGTCTTATTTTCAGCTTCAGTATCTCCATTAGCTTTTGTATGTGCGACAGATGAAATTTTTTAATAATCCCATTTTTGTGGCAGAATCGAGAGAATTCTTAACTTTCAAATTACATCCCACTGTCAGAGATAATCTTTCGAGGAATTCCAAACCTGGTTATGATATTCTTAATGACAAATCTCAATATTTTTCCCAAACTAATTTTTGAAAGTGGTTCGGCTTCAACCCATTTGGTAAAATAGTTGATAGCCACTACGACATATTTAGCTCCACCTTTTGAAGTTGGCAATGAGCCGACCAAATCTATTCCCTAAACATCAAAGGGCCATGGACTTGAGATTGGAGTTGATTCACTTGGAGGCAACCTAGGTATTTTTGAAAACTTCTGGCATTTTTTGCATCTTTTCACATAATCTATTGATTGGCTCACCATGTGTGGCCAATAAAGTCCTTACCTCGTTACTTCCTTTGCAAGCTTTATTCCATTTCAACGATCACCACACAACCCCTTGTGTGCTTTAGCTGTTAGTCTCATCCCATCATTCGTGCTCACACAACGAAGATAAGGCAGAGCATATACCTTTTTATAGAGGATTTCATCTATCATAACAAAGGTTGGAGTCTGCCTCTTGATTTTTTTTGCTTCACCTTTATCAATTGGTAATGTCCCTTTAACTAAATACTTAACAATGGGTGACATCCATGTGCCATCATATGTGCTATCCAGGCTGGGCAGGTCCATCCTTTCATTTCTCAACTCACTACTACTTTCTATTTCTTCTCTTCTTTGAGACGTGTTTTGAGATCTTGTCATCACTAGTAAATCTTTTCCTTATTTGGATGTCTCTTTTTCAATGCTCGGCTTTTCCTGATATCTAACGGAACAATTCGTGTTTCTAGGGCTCCCCTTTTGCTAGCCAATTTTGCTAAAGAGTCCGCCTATGCATTCTCTGCCTTTGGAACTTGATTTATCGAAAAATCCTTAAACAAGGCGAGCATTTGCAATATCTTCTTCACATATAAAGATAGCTTGGGGTCTTTTGTTTGGTATACTTGCTTCACTTGATTGATCATTAGCTGTGAGTCACTAAAAATCTATATCCGTAGGATTTTCAATTCTAATGCCAGAGTTAGTCCCGCTACCATTGACTCATATTCTGCCAATTATTGGTTGCGGGAAATCCCAATTTCAATGCATAATGCAATCGATGCCTGTCGAGGTTTATAATTACATAACGTGCTCCGTCACCTTGCTCATTTGATGCCCCTTTCGTAAATTGTTGCCACATAGACTTCTGGTCTTTCTCTTTTTTCAATTGTTCCTTTATAAAGTCGGTGCATTCATTAACGAATTCAGCTAGGGCCTAGCCATTGATTACAGCCCTTGGTTGAAACTCTATTTCATATTGGCTGAGTTCAATCCTCCATTTTACAATCTCCTTGTAGTCTTAGGCTTACTGAAAACTTTCTTAAGAGGAAAATTTCTAAATACCCTGATCGAATATGTTTAGAATTATGCTCTGAGCTTTCGAGCTGTAAGAATCAAGCAATAAGCTAATTTCTTTATAACTGGGTACCAACCTTCTACATCCTTCAACTACCTGCTTACATAGTATATAGGGAGTTATGCTCCTTTGTCTTCTCAAATGAGTACTAAACTGACCGCATGTTTCGATACTTCCATATATAGATATAAATTTTCCCTACTCTCGGGTTTTGAGAGTATCGGTAGTTTCTCCAAACGGCTTTTCAATTCCAAGGAAGCCTTTTCGCAATCTTCTCCCTCATTCGAAGTTCTTCCTTTTCATTATTACATCAATGAAAGGTACGCATTTATCAGTAGCTTTGGAGAAACTTTCTTAGGGTAGCTACTCTTTTATTTAAGTTCATCAATTCCTTGCTGGTTTTAGCTTGACCAAAATCCCTTATAGCTTTAATTTGGTCAGGACTTGCCTTTATCCCTTGAGCACTTACCAAGTAGCCTAATTTTTTTCCATAATGGACCCCGAAAGAGCACTTTTACGAATTTAACATCATTTAATACCTCCTCAATATTTCGAATATTTCCTCTAGATCCTCGAGATGTTTTCTGGTTCACTAGATTTTACCAGCATGTCATCAACATAAACTTCCATATTTCTAAACATTCGATTGACCAATCTTCGATAGGTGGCCCCCGCATGTTTTAGATGAAAAGGCATGGCTCTGTAACAATAAATTCCCCACTTGTTATGAAGCTGGTGTGATCTTCATCCGGCTTGAACATCGATATCTGATTGTACCCTAAATAGGCATCAATAAGAGATAACAACTCATGTCTACTCGTTGCATCTACCAACTAATTTACTCGTGACCACGGGAAATAGTCCTTGAGGCATGCTTTATTTAAATTTGTACAATCGATACATGTTCTCCATTTTCCATTTGACTCTTTCGCCAGAAATGGGTTAGCTACCCATTTGGGGTAATATATTTCTCGGATTAAACCATTTTCAAGGAGCCTATCAACTTCCTCTTTTAGAGCATCTGTTGGAACTTTATCTGATTGTTTTTTTCTTTGACTTATGGGAGTTGCACTTGGGTTGATGTTAAGGGAGTGGCACATGACTGTCGGTCAATCCCCACCATATCGGAATGTGACCGTGCAAACACATCCTTGTTGTCTTTAAGGAACCGAATTAGATCTTTCTTTAACTCACCCTCAAGATCTTTTCCCACTTTGACCACTTTGGAAACATCTTCAGAATCTATATGGATTTCCTCTAGGTCCTCTATGGGTCTTATTCTCTCTATCTCACCCCGACAATCAAATTTGTGACTATTGAACCCTCTTCTACTGAATTAGTGTCAACCCTCTTTCTCTTGTTTCCTACAAAAATGTACTTTTGATACATACGTTTATTAGAATACTTATCATTAATTTTTGCTTCGGAAGTTGGATGTAAAAATCCATCATCCGAAGGCTGTAAAGTATTAAAAGAATCAAAATAAGCAACCTTTTATATTGATCGAGCGTGGCGAAATATATTTTACAGGACCTAATTTTCTCTCCCCGCACAATCCCCCAGCCTTGCTTTGTTAAGAATTTCACCATGAAATACTTCAACGAAATGAAAGCATCAATCTCATCCAAGGCCGGTCTGCCGAAGAAAGCATTGTAGTAGGAGGGTTAGTCAATTATCATAAAGATGGTTTCAAATGTTCGGCATATAGGAGGCACCCCCATTTGTACTAGTAGCTTTATTTTGCCCCATCAGAGTTGATCCCTTGTGGTTGAACCCAAATATCGGATCGGAGCTCGGCTCTAGCTTGTGATCTAGGATATTCATTTGATCAAAAGCATGCTTGAAGAAGTATTTTTTCTTGGAATAGTAAAGCTCATCCATCCGGATGAATTTATCTACCTAAAAGCGGAAGCCTTGGAGATTTTTGCAGCCATTGACGAATAGCTGCTTCTACAAAGGAGTATTTTAATTAACCCAGAGTGGACGACTATGAGTTTGTCTCAATCATTCGTATCCTTAGCCTTTAAAGCTTCTGAGTTGAATATCCTTAAATAATCTCCCAAAGATTCACCTTATCTTTGCTTGATGCTTGCTAGGACCGTATAATCAGTAACCGGATCCTTGCTAATGCAGAACTGTTCTGAGAATTCAAAAGAAAACTATTTCCACGAGTAGATGGTTTTCTCTTTGTACTGCCTATACCCCTTTGCTGTCGCCCCTTGGAGTGTAATAGGGAATAGTCGGTACCTGAATACCCCAGAAGCATTGTATAGGTCCATCTGGCTGTCAAAAGCCATAAGGTGATCATCAAAATCCGTATTTCTGTGATATTTCATAGATGTAATCTTAACATAGGGAGGAATTGCCGTCGCCATGATCTCATCAGTGAATGGTGGAACCCTCTCATTATCATTTACATTCACATCCATGGTTCTTTTTTCTTTTAGATTCATGGCATCTTTGATTGCCTTTTTAGCAGCATCTTTAAGGAAAGCTTCTACATTGCCATAATATTATGGTTCGGGTAACACACTTTTGAAGTTGAGCTACCAGACTTCTCTAATCACTCGTCAAGAATTCTCCTTTGACGATTAAGTTTTCTTGTGGGAGATCTTTCTTCTGTGAGGAGGTCAAATATACTTTATCTTTGCATTCCTTGGAACTGTTTTTTAGATTTCTTCTAGGAGAAACAACTTCTTCTCCTTGAGTTTGCCTTGGATTTTTTGATGATCTTTAAGATAAAGCCATCTTCAACAGGTCATGCATTTCACGTAACTGTTGCTCCAAGCGCTTGATTTTCTTTGTATTTTCATCCTGTGGTGCTTGTGATGAAGTTTGCCCTGGAAGGACTCCATCCAGGTTGAAAGTAGGACCTATATTTTCCTCCATATTGGAAGTGTGCACTACTCCCTCTTCTAATCCACTTAAGCATTTCGATCTCATTTTTTCTAGACAAGAGAAACAAACTATAATTAGCCTATATATAGTGATAAGGTCGAAGATTCAAGCCCTTCTTCTAGCGCTAAAAGTGTTAATAAGAAATCTTATCAACATTCTCAATGCTTTGATAAGATAATTTTATTTTGACATAACCATGTGGTTGAGATGATTATCGCTTCAGAAAGTATACCTTTGTATAAAATATCTTAATCAAATTGATTTGGATGAAAAGAATAATGAATTGTCATACCTTTCGACCTTGTCGAAAGATTAATGAGGCTACTTCGACCAGGTTGATAAAATATCAGATTGTCAAATCTTTCGACCTTGTCGAAAGGTTAATGAGCAAGATCACTCCAACCTATCGAATAGGTTGGAGTGAAAGAAAATAGCTAAGCCCTTTTTGACCTTGTCAAAAGGTTGTTAACAAGATCGCCCTAACCTTTCAACTAGGTTGCAATAGAAATGAGTTGCCAAACCTTTCGACCTTGTCGAAAGGTATGACTAGGCCTTCCCAACCTTTCGGCCAGGTTGATGTACTTCACGGTCATTTAGCTTACTGAAATCAACAATTTGTCAAGTTCCATCTCCCCTAGGAGTTTAAAGCAATTATAGTTGATGACTCCTACTTTCTTCTTAATCGTGTCCAAAGCTGACATGTGAGATCTTTCAAACTTATTGTAAGTTGACACGCATGACTCATTTTTCAACCTTAATTGATTTCGGCCTCTTTGGGGGTTTATTTTCTTCGTATGGAATCCATTTGAAGGGTTTACTGGTGTTTAAGAGAGTAAATTCACTTCGAATGAAGTCCATCTTGAGTGGTTAGAAGATACATAACCTAGGATTCCATTAGGAAGTAAACCTTTCGACTAAGTCGAAATGTTTTCCTCCATTCGAAGCAGTCCTAGTTTTATATCTTTAATCCATATACTTTTCTTATATAAGATCAACTTTGTAATTCCCATAACCATGCACTCAGCATATGCGACACATCATCGTCACATTATCTTCCCACTTTAAGAATGGATTTCAATGATGATGTGTTTTGATGGGGAATGTCTAAGTCGATCTTTTACATAGCATAGATCAAAAGAGATTATGAGAAAAAGGTTGAAATCATATGCAATTGATCATTAGTCTAGCTAATGATCTTAATGATTCTCCTTGTTACCATATCCACCATGAACAAGCCATCTCCATTTCATTCATATCAAAAATGAGTTAAAGAAATTGAGCTCTCTCCCTAATTCAATTTATGGTTTTTTCAAGTACAATTAACACTATGAAAGTAGAGAAAAGAAGATGAATTCAGTATTCAGACTTCTGCCCCTAAAACGGGACCCCTTGGGTCTTATGTATAGATGTATGTTGGTCCCTTGCCATGCCTCACTTTTCGTCTGAGTCGAAAGGTCTCCCTTTCATATGCTGCCTTAAACCTTTCGACTTCATTGAAAGGTTATGAACCCTTCAACTGTGTCAAAAGATTATGAATCTCTTGTGCTCCTTGGTTCATCCCTTTTTCTTCCCTGCTTTAGGCCTTGTTGAAAGGTCTCCCTTTTGTATGTTGTTATGAACCATTCGACCTTGTCGAAAGGTTTGCCTTCCGTATGCTCTTTTGAACCTTTCGACCTCATTGAAAGGTTTGTCCTTATTATGAACCTTTCATCCTTGTTGAAAGGTTTGTCCTTCATATGCTATAATGAATTTTTCAACCTTGTCAAAAGGTTTGCCATTCTTATGCCTTTATGAACCTTCCGTCTTTGTCGAAAGGTCTTCCTTTTAGAGTCATTTGTGAACCCTTTGACCTTGTTGGAGGGTTTGTTGTCACCTATTATTACGAACCTTCCGACCTTATCGGAAGGTTTGTACTCCAGTTGAACGTTGTCAAGAGCTGTATTTTCCTTCGTTGTCTTCAAAAGGTTTTCTTTCATTCTTTTGCCTTAGCTGACTTCTAAATGTTGCTTTCTTCGTAGTACCTTTCGACGCTGTCGAAAGGTATCCTAGATGTGTCTTAACCAATTTGAAAGGGGCTTGAAGTCATTATTTCTTTCACATCTGTGTCTGAAAGGTTGGTCGTGGCGAAAGGTCCTTTTTTAATCTAGGTCCAAGGCCTTTGCATTGTAAAAACAATTGGCCCTTTGAAACATTCTTTTTAAATTTTCATGATGAATTGGCCTGTCCCTTCATCAAAACTTCAATTTTATTATCCTCCATTCATACTTCTGCCTTCATGTAGATTTTATGGTTAAAAAAAAATTATTGCCAACATATTCTTGTTTTAGATCTAATTTGAAATGTGTTTACATCTAGATCTAGAAATCAATCCCAAAGATTTTAGAATTTGAATGTTGTATCTTTCTATTCCAGATCTGTACATGGGTGTAAAATAGGATTTTTGAATTTTTCCCAATTTGTGCTATCTTATAGATTTTCCATAGTTTAATTTATAGGAAGAACATCCATTTGGTTTTTTTATATTTTTTTTTTACTTTTTCCACTTTTCATTCAAAAGGGCGATGTTTGATTTAACAAGGAATATCCACAAACAAAAAGGGAAGAAATGTGTAAAGAACAGATTCTCCATAGTTTACAACGTCTATTCTAATTCAAAAGAAATCCATTCCTTGTTATTTCAAATGTAGTCAATCTTTTGTTTTTGTGTTAAACTAATTTATGAAAATCATAGCGGAGAATTTTCATAAGGAATTTAATTCCAGCAAATTAAATATGGAAAACATATTCTAGTTACATATTTATGACTAGTATATATTTGAGTATGAATAGTAGTTTTGTTAGGCAGTTTAAATGTATTTATTACATTAATAAAGAAGAACAACGTTTAACCGTGCGTAATTAATTTATGTGTAACATTCGTTAGTTATTATTATATTTAGGGAAGCGAATAGTTAGAATTAGAAAATATAGCAATTTAGATAAATGGGAAATAAATTAGGAATTCTTATTGATTAATTAATAGAAAATGAAAGATTGTAACCTAAATTAATGGGAAATTAGTGTGATATCCCGGAATTTCAAGAAATTTAAAATGTGATAATCTCCTTTATTTATTATTTAAAATTGGTAAAATGGTTATTTCAAATAATAAATAATAATGTGTTTTTTATATACATAAATATAAATAGATTTTAAATAGAATAATTATGTTAAAATTTAATTTGTGTTTGTTTAAATATATATATATATATATGTTTAAGTTGATTTTAAATTGGATTTTTAAATTTGAACTTTGAATTTGAAAATTTGGATTTAATTTTGGAATTTAAAAGATATATATATTAAAAGTAATTTGGATATAAAAACATATGAATAAGTTTTTTTATTTAAAATAAGTTTTGTTTTATATATTTTCCTTAAAGAATTTTATTTATATAAATTAAGGAACTATTTATTTAATATTAAAATAAATACAAAATTTATATTAACATTTAAAAATGGATTAAATATATTTTATATGATTTTATTTAGATTATAATTGGTTTTTATTTTATTTTTTTAAAGGTTTTATTTATCTAAAATTAAGAAAAGCATTTATTAATTAAGAAAGGTACTTATTTAATAGGAAAATAAATATAAAAGCTTTATATTAACATTTTAAAATAAATAAAAATGTATTATTACAAATGTTTAGTTATAAATCATGTTGATAACATGTGTCATTCAATAAAGGATTGTAAACGATGAATGTTAACTATTTGAACAAGTGTCATAATTTGTTTTCATTTTCTTTAAAATTTAATAAATCACAATTAAGCTTATATAAACACATATCTTCTCTATTTAATTCTTTTCCTATCTTCTTAAGTCTAAACAAAGAAAACTCAACCTGTAAACTATTTTTCAAACCAGAGAAGAATAAAACCTGAAAACATTCCTCAACATAAATCAAAAATCCTCTAAACATTTAACAACTCAAATTCAAAACCCTGTAACAAATTCTCAAAGAGAAGATCAAAAGACTGTAACAAAGGTTTATTTTTAAATGCAACCTAAAGCAAAGTTTATCAAGCAATCTTCTCAGATTTAAAGCAAACTCAACTTTATTCAATTAAGCAAGTTTCCGGACCAACGAAGCATTTCAATTTCAAAGTGTTTTCCTCTGTAAATTCAAAGTTTCCAGTTTTCAAGCTTTCCTGTTTCAAAATCAAAGCTCTGCTCATCTTTTTATTCAGGTGAGTAAACAACTAACTTTTGTTTTAAATTGCGGTTTGTGATGTGAAAATTGTTTGCATGTGTGTAATTTTGGTTTGAATGCTCTGAATATATAGGTGTATATGTGTGCATGTTTAACACCCTATGTATATCCCTGGTTTATAGCTGACAGGTTTAAATCTTGATCAAAGATCACGTGCTCTCCAAACATTCACATATAAGTTGTGAAAATTGAACAAAATGTGTTTGTTTTTACTTAAGCCAAGTATTAAAAATATAATTAATGGAACGACCCACCTTTTTGGATGGTTCAAATCGATAATAAACCACACATGTTAGAATCAAACCATTCAAAAGGAAGGATTGTTAATGGGGTAAATAAGAAAAAAAAAGGAAAAACAAAATACAGAATCTCGCAGCGGAATGACGAAATGTAATAATCAAATAAACAATTCACGAAGTTGTTTTACAAATAAAATTTGATTGCACTTTTACAAATTCAAATCAGAGTTATACATATATCATAAATAAACAAATAATGCAGCAGAACACAGATTGTAGTGGAATAATAAATAGCAATAATATATCGAATCTCCATCTTCGTCCAACAGGAAATAGTCTTCAATGCTGAAAAACTCAGGCTGACCCGAGCGTCAAGGAAAATAATGCACTCGAGTCAGAACTAAAATTATTATGCAAATTAAATCAAAAGTAGATGTACTAAGTAATGCAGATAACTACATTTTTGAAGGTTCAAATTTCTGCAAATTTTATTGTTTTCAAATTCAAAATAAAATGGATTTCACAATAGATCCTTTCTAGTAAATTACAAATTTACGTATAATTCCCAGTTAAATTTCATAGTTCAAGAGATTTGATTTATAAAAATGTTCCAAAGTTTCAATATTCAATTTTATGGAAACTTCCCAATGTTTCAAAATTTAATTTTGAAAACTTTCAAATAAGGTAACGACGGTTTACTTCTCAAAATCATTTTTATGGTCAAATAGTAAATCTAAACATACTATTTTTCCTCCGATGTAAATACTTGAAATTCATGGGTTTTATATCTTTATTCAGTGTGCAAATAATCAATATGAAAATTTATATAATTACAATAAACTGTAGGGTGATAACAATGATATATCAAATAAATGAACAAATACGCATTCAATCATAATAGCATTCATAACAACATACAATCAACATTCAAATCCATCGATTCAACAAATCAACCAATTCAATAACATGTCACAGTAATTATTAGTCATCACATATTAAAATTTAGCTATTCAAATTAAATATCAATAAAAATTCCAAACCAACAATCAAAAATTTATCACTATATGACCTGGTTTAACTTGCAACAAAATTTTAGTATTTCCTAAGTGAGTTTAAACACTCACCTTCTGGATTTCTCTTTTCTAGTCGGATTTGGAGCTGCTACTACTTCCACCTTTTAATTTGTTTCCTACTATCTTAATATTTTTTTATAATGTTTTGAAAGAGATAGAGAAGTTGTTATAGATCTGGATTTGAAAAAAAAAGATTTGGAAAAAAGAAGAATGTTTGGAAAAGAAGAAGAAAATTTAAAGAAGATGAAGAATTGAAAAAGAAAAGGAAGCTTTCAAAAAGAAGAAGAAGATTTGAAGAAGAAGGAACAAAAAGAAAAAAATGAAGCAAAAAAAGAGAAGAAAGAGATTTAAAGAAGAAAAAAATGAAAAAGGAAGGAGGAAGGTGAAGAGAGAAAAAAAATGAGATGGAAGTTTTATTTGGAAAATGAAGCTACAGAAAATGAGATTAGAAAATGAAATATGACTAAAGGAATGAAGATGGAAACAAATGAAAAGCTAATAAGGTATACATAAACAAACTAGGAATTCAAAATAAAGTAAAATATGAACAGTCCTAAAACATAGAATTGAAATATGTGAAGTAAATGAATATGAGGTGTTGGGAGAATTAAAATGCAAATGAAGAAATAAAATTATAGATTATTTAATAATAAGGAAATAAAGGTGATGGGACAAAATGCACGTTTAGTTTTAAATGCATTAGGCATTGATAATGCATAAGGAAATGTATCTAGGAATGAGAAAATTTGCAAACCAAAGGAAAAATAAAAAATTTTATAACCAAAAATGAGATGGAAAGAATTAAATGTAGCCTACGAACTTAGGCTTAGGTATTAAACCGAAGGAGAAATGAACAGACCAAGTTTTAATAACGAGGTAACTATTTTAAAACGTACATGCAATAAATAAATTAAAAAAAATGAAGGGACCACATACACATTTTGAAATTCAATTTATTTCGAGACGTAACCAAATTAATTTCATTCACTCAAATAATACTCAATTTGTACACATATAAATTTTTATCTATGCATAATTAATCAAATTATACTTACCTTAAAAATGAAAACGTTCAATTTTTTTATTTTCATTAAAGCACCATTTTTGTTTAACATAAAATGTGTTTCTTTTATTAAATCTATTAATTGCAATCAACGTTTTCTTTTCTTTTAATCAAAATATTTCCATTACATTAATTGCAATTAATAACAAAGTTAAATTTCAAAATAGAAAACCAAAGTGGATGAGAAATAGGACAATTGTTTCCTTAAGTCATTTAAACATGTTTATAAATTTATTAGTTTACCCCACAGTAATAAATAACTGACTTAAATTATATTCCTATTCTTGTAATCAATCTGTATGCTAAAACAACGTTCAAATAAATATATATTTCTTTTTTAACAAATCATTCTATTCTTTACTCTAATGAAATTAAATCTACATTCACAAATGAAACATTCATTTTATTTGATATAAACGTTCTTCTTTTCATTAAATCAAACTTTTGCTTATATTTTCATAAAAAATAAGCTACGTTTAATTACACTTATAAACTTACAATTTAATGTTCTCTCTCTTATTAATTGAAAATTTTCAATTACATTAATTTCAATTGATTACAAAGGTGAATATCAAAATGGACTAAATAAATGTAATGAGAAATAGAAAAATTATTTCCTATCAAACAGTGATTTAAACATGTTTATGCACTATTGGATACAAATAGGTATTATACATTTCTTACAAAATAATAGTTTATCATCTCTGAAATCAATCTTTTAGCTACCAAACATTTTAAATAAAGAAAGATATGATTCTTTTTAATAAAGAAACATTTATTATTCCTTATTAACATTTATTATTCCAATCAATTGGAAATTTACATTCAGACAATTGTTAATATCATTCAAACCAATATTATTAAAATATACACTAACATTTGTTATCATCCTTATATTTTTGCAAACATACGTTATTAATGGAAATTTTAATTAAGCTCATAATTTGTAATATAATCTAATTTGTATCAATAAAATCTTAATTTTTTATTCCTAACAATTTTATTTAAAAATCTTATTTAATTTAATACTTTTAAATGTTTAAAAATATCGGTCGTTATAATCTCCCCCACTAAAAACTTTTCGTCCCCGAAAAGAAGTAAGAAGGAATCCAAAAATATGTTATATTTTATATAAACAGTCTATTTATAAACAATCAAACCTACATATTTAAGCTTAATAAAAATAAAAAAAATAACTCAAATTCTACAAAAAATTCGAAGTCTTAAATTTCGAAAAATTTCGGCAGAGTCTCCTTTGTATAGAGAGGTCCGAAAAACAACAATATTAATAAATACAATATATGTATCATATTTCAAAAATAAAACATGTACAAACAAACAATACAACCATTTATGCAACCAAAGAATCCATCATACATCCATAGTAACCAAAACCAATGGTTTGTTTAGTTCAGAAATCTTAAATCATTCAAGGTGATGAATAAACTGTCAAGTGTACCCTATGCTCAATAGCCTTCGATAATTACGTAATATATTAGTCAAATAACCTCAACAACTAGAAGTATTCTTTCCCAAACTTACTAGCAGCCAAAAAACAAGAATTTTAAATTTATCTAAGTTTATTCGATTGGTTTTTTTTTCATCATTTACCTTTCATTCATTTATTTATATAAATATCAAACACTTACATAATTTGGTTTCTGTTAAATATTTAAGTCACTAATGAATCGTTTCAAAAAAATATTACTTAAGCTTCTGCTGTCCTACTATTTTTTTTATAACTCCATTCGGTTATTGAATAAAAATTTAAGTTTTTGGTATTTGCCTTTGAAGTGAAAAGAAATATTTCAACATATCAAAAAATCCAGTTAAAACATTTAACCTCGTTCACTTAGTAAAAATATAAGATATATTTAAAACATCCTGATAGCATTATGCAAAGATTTTTCAAAAGTCTAAAAAACTGTTAGAAATTTATATCAAAACATTATAATAAACTTTAAAATAAAGTTCCTTACATCGATAATTCATTAGACTCGTTATTTTTAAAATAAGTATAAACTCAAGATTATTAAACTGGAACTAATAGAAAACTCAAATCTTACATTAAATTTCTAAATCAAAGTTTAAAATTTCATATCTTCATAATTAATTTTACACATTTGTTTTAAAATGAATATTCAAATCGTGGAAAACATTTATTATGGTTTAATACAAAAATTCAAACAGTAAATGAACTAATAAATATACTATTAGTACTTCGAAATAATTAAATATTCCAAACTATACTTGCAAAATAGAGATTCAAATTTATTTTCCAAGTATATTACTATGAAACAACTTCGCAAATCAATTTTTTTTCCATTTATATAATATCTTTAAATTCTACATTCAAAGATACTTATAAATTTTACTTGCAATATTCATTTGAAAGCTTCATTTGCAAATAAATCATCTTTAATACTTTAGTACTTTTCAAAAATTCATTTGTAAAATTTCTTGCTTCATTTTTAAATACCATTTAAATATTTTAAATAACATCTTTATAAATATATGTAAACTATTTGAAAATAATTATTTACATCATCACTTATATTTACAAAGAAGCTATTGAAACCCTTATATCCATTATTTATGAATTTATTAGTTTTATCTCAAGATACTTTTCAAACATTATTAATAAATAATAATCATTTACTTTAAATATGTTTTATTGAATTAATAATTTGTCACGATATTTACAACACTAATAAACCATGCTGTACATAAATAGATAATATTTTAAACATTTTAAAGTCTTTAGAAAAGAAAAAAAATGACCAAAATATCTTTTATATAATACTTTATCAAAATATTTTTATAATTCGATGTCTTAACAGGTTTATCCTCGTTCTTGCAGACTCTGGTCATGCATTGATCAGCCGCAAGGCTAGATTTCTCCCAGTACTTAGTAGACCTATTTCAATACCCAGTGAAAATACTTGAAAAACCTTCAAAACCGATATGGAAAATACAATCCAAACAAAGCACCTGGATCGTAGATATACAATGGTTATGCTTGGATCCCCCAGGAAACATCCTTATCTTTAAGCAATCACTGCCTTACGAGTTACGCCATGATAACGAAAATTGTGGACCACTGGATACATAACATTGGTTACGCCTGGATCGCCTAGGAAACATCCGTACACTTTAAACAATCTCTGCCTTGCGAATTATGCTACCCAAAAAAACGACCATGGGTTATGTCATGGTAGGACACTCGAGTATCACATCCAGAAAACCAGAATCAGAGAGAATAATATCGATAGAATAAATCCACAATGTGGCCGCAAAGCGGATATCAAGTAGAAGGCACTTTCCATATCCTTACTTCGAAAATATGTATCACATAGTACCTTTTCAAATCAATTTCAAATATCATACTTATATAAAGTCCATTATATATAAGATTCCATTTTCAAATCGAATACTTTCCAAAATCAATAATATGAAATCACACTTACATAGACTTTGATTATATAAGATTTTGCTTTCAAATTGAGTACCTTTCCAAATCAATAGTTTTCAAATCAACTTCATACTTAATATTTGTTTCATAGAATTTCTCCTTTTCATATATAAATATTAATATATCCATTCTCATAATATTGCTTATATTTCTCTATAATTTAAATTACATTCATTTCACATGTAATATTTCTCATTTAATACTACATTTATTTGCAAATCATTTCATAAGGAATTTTCTTACGTTTTGTAACAAATGCGATTTCATCGGGATCCAAAGGTCGACATTCTTACGTCCACTGTATCAAATGCCGCATAATTGAATTCCAGAAAACCGAATTGTTAGGGTTAAAAAGAAGAGGTAGAAGAAAAAGATAGAAGAAGTAAGAAAATAGAACAAAAACAATATCAGAATCTCACATATCGCAGCGGAACAACATATAATAGATAAATAAATAATCTTTAAAACAAAGAACTATATTAGTTATTACATTACATTACATCATCATCAGAGTGTACAACAACAATATACAACACAACAAAACAATGGACAGTTATACAAACGTGTCTTTACAAGTGAATTTACAGCGGAATGATAATATCAAATACAAGTAACACGTCTCGCCATCCAGCTCGCCACTTGAGCTCCATAGCACTTCTGAATCCAGCATGACCTGATAACCTGACTCTAGACTGCCCGTGTGGAAAATTATGGGCACCCAGAGTTTAGGAAGAGAACAATAAACTCCAGGTCAGTCATGGGACTGGTGTGAGAATTCAAAACAGTTATTTATCTTTTTAAAACAACAACAACAATGGAAGTGAAAAAAATATCTGCAATGTTTTTTGAAAATGAAACCACCATAAGGCCTCCCCGCACACACACAATGCAAACGCAGAATTGGAGAAGATTTCTCCTTATGATAGTCAAAGACGCTTACTACGCAAAACAAATCATTTTTGATATTATTATTAGTGCATAGTGTAGAAAGCATTTCAAAAATAGAATATAAATCTTAGCCAGCATAGGTACCATTATAGTATGCTTACTATAGCTACCATATTAAATGGCAGGTTCTACAACTAAAACCGTACAAGGCTCGTATTGTTTCTTTGGATTTTCCAACAAATGGTCAGGCTAAGGAACTTCCTACTGCCACATGGGATCGCCTCTGGCGGGAAGTCCCGAGAACCTAACCGGATCTTTGCCAACACAAGGCCGGGTTACCTTTGTAACTAGGTAACTACTACTCGAGTATGCCACTCCCCGGTCCTTTGGGACCTTTATCCGAGGGCCCTCTATCACCAAGTAACAACCACACAGAAAAATGAGATTGAAGCAACCACATAGGTTAAGCATCAGGGATCCATACCTGACACAACCCTTTTCCAAAAGGAAATGACATACCCTAAAGGGCGCGACCCTCATAACCTTGCCGCATATTCCTGTTTCGACCATTTCTGGGGTATGAGGTCTGACAAAGTCTCGTCCATAAAGCTACGCTTTTTCACAAAGCCACGCTTTGATCAACAAATGATCAATGAATAATCATCACACAACAACACTCAGCTTGCCACATTACCAAATTGGGAGTATATCGCTGATAACCTTCAACTACAAAACCTCTGAACTCGTACGTTTCAGAGAAGGGTGTTAAGCTAAGAGAATAAATTCTCCGCCACCAACAGTGATGTATTTGAAAGAAATCCGCTTTATAACTCAAAATGTAATGTCAGACACGTAACCATACAAGTCTGTTCCGGGCTCGAACAGAACCGAAGGCAGTTCAAAAGAAGCCCTTGCAATCCGGGTATTCACAATCCCGATCGAATTTCCCATCACAAAGGAAATCTCCACACCGTAGCTAACGGTGTTGAGACAATCGATAGGCCATCCTATCTTTTTCACAAATACCCGGTCTTCACCACCGGTCTACAATGCTATCCATTACGTCGTATCACAATTCGAAATGGGTAATCCGAATAACGAGCGTAATAATATAAAAATAAGTGTAGCATTCAATTTCAACTAATTCACAACAAATAACCATTCAAGTGTCAATATTGATAGTCGGTTATTTAACTATCAATCAATATTCACAACATCACCCGATTTCAAATAATTTCCCAAATTATTTATTTACAAATATCTTTACAAGATATAATTTCCACACTTCAACCATTTGAAAACAATTTTCAAATCAAATTTCACCTTTACAACTTTCATTTCAAAATGGTTCATTTAAACCAATTAAATAAATCCTTACCGATTTATTAAATTTACGTTCCAAATCCGTAAATTTATTTTCACACTTTTAAAAATAAATCAATGTTTATTTTTAAACAAATCTCCCTTATAAATTTCCATTGTGAATTTACATTTCCAAATATTCACTTTTTATACGATTTTTCAAATCGATTTCAATTATTCACTTTCAATTTATCTTTAAAAGATATAATCTCAAAACATTCACTTCATATTGAAAACATTTCCATACTTATTCAATAATAAGTAATTCAAAAATCCATTTATTTTCAACATTTGGAAAATATTCAATATACTTAATTCAAATTAAGTATATATTTTATTCTTTAAGGAAAACTTCCCTTAAACACATTTATTTGGGTCAAAACGAATGTTGCGTAAAACATCGTTACGACAACCCAAAATCACTAGTATAGGGATTCGAAATTAAGATAGATATATAATCCCCAATACTACGCAAAACTTTTCCTTTCGAAAATCATTTACTATAACAACAGTGTTATAGTCCACCATTTCCTTCTATTTCTCGAAAACGTCTATTTCAACAACAAATGTTGAAATCTATGGTTTTGATACTTAATATATTTTAAAACATTTTTGAATCGTTTAATTCTATTTAAAATATCACTTTCCCAAAATATTTCTTTAATATATTATTCACCGTCCAAAATCGTGAATATACTTCATTTACCAAATTCAACATTTCTACATATTTTATTTAAAAGATTATTCACTGTCCAAAATCGTGGATATATTTCCTTTAATAAGCTATAACAATTAAACTTATCAAAATAAGTCGGTTTCGGATTTATAAAACAACGTTTATAAATTCCATTTATACTTTATAACAACTTCAACTTATAAAATCACTTTATTAACAAATTCTATCTATATCCCATTTACACGCCAAAATCCAGTTTATAAGTTAATTACTTATAAATCTTTTATTTTACAAAATCTATTCATTTTATAACTTCACAATTTATAAATCTATAGATTTCATCCACTTATGAGATCCATTTATATTTCATTTTAATACTTATAAAAACTCGTTTATAATTCCAATATTTTAATTTATAAATATCAATTTTATAAATCTTTTATATAAATCATTTATAATAATTCAAAAATCCCAATTTAAACCATTTTATAAATTATCAACTACTTATTTCAAAAATCACATTTCAGTTATATCTCACAAAAATCATAATTTTTATAACATAAAAATTACAACGTTTATTCATTTAAAATGAATCAATTACAAAATTAAATTTTATTAGGAATTCTCAACTTAATTTTTCAAAAAAAATCATATTTTATTTATTTTCGGTATCTAATGATACCAAAAATATATTCGCCTAAAATTTAGCCTTTAACGATTTTAATCACAAAGATAATCACGCAGATTATAAATAGATCAATAAATAGATCAACACACAACATTGAAACAAATTCAAATGTTTGAGGAATCCAGTTGGATCCCTCCAACCTGTTACTCTGCATCCAAAGATGTTAGCACAATACCAATTCCGCTTCGAGACGTAATATTGTGGTATATGGGATTTATAAAATATTATCCAATATTATGCTGCGCAATAGGGTCTCATCCGCTATATAATGCGGGAAAATCAACTCCAAGTACATATATAATACCAGTTTCATACAAGTTGAAATTATCGCGGTATATGTTTTTAATAAATAACATCCACTTAATATACAACGTATAGGGTCTATTTCAATACAACAGATAATAATTATCATCCAATCACACAATCAACCAATTTTAAATCTAACTATTTAAAATTTAAATCGAAACAATTCGATTGAGTGAGAAGTTCTCACCTTGAGTTTCCGATAACAGTTGTAGCGTTTTATTTCGAATAAAATTAAACGTGCGTTTAATTTTATCCGAAATTATCACTAACTCCAAACGACTCCAAACCAGCTCCATTGCGTAGTGCTCGACAAAACGAACCCAACGCAAGTCGTTTCGTTCAATTCCGACCTCGTATCAAAAAGTTATGATATTTTTAATATTACACGAATTATTATACACATTAATTAACAAATTTAATTTATTTTTAAACCCTCACTCCATCCAGACCGTCGATTTCAAAGCCAAGCAGATCTGGGCCGGTTGCATCTTCTTCTTTGTTCCAGGCAAATGTCGAACGAACAAACCCAAATAGCCGCCTCTTTTCATGAATTTTCGCATGCACTTCGAACACTTTTACATCGATCAGGCAACACCATTCGAAAGTTCATCGCGCGACACTCCATTGACCGAAAACCTGTCAAACTCGAGCTTCCCTATGTCTCGAAAACCGTGCTTGAATGAACGGTATTTGAATGAAGTTTTCCGTTCATTAACTTGACTATAAACGATCATAGCCGTTGGATATTAAGATCTTGGAGTGCTCTACATTTTTCATGTTGAAAGTTTTTCGAATTAATGCTTGGATTAGAAGAAAATGAGGGAGAAAGAGGAGAAGATTTCGGCCATTGTTTCTGAAAGTGGCGGCTAGCTTGAACTAGGGTTAGGGTTTCACAAATTTAGAAGGATGAAGGTCCTTTTATAGAAAATCCAATGAAAAACACTATTCATCCGACTTTTCCGAACTCCAAATCTCGCATGGTGATCGGCATTTCTAGGGTGTACCCCGTGTTCCAGACAAAATGGAATAGGTTTCGAAAGCTAATTCGATCATCTGTGCGAGTTACGGCAATAAACGATCAAATTTAAATTAAATCGATTAAACCAATTTCTATGCGTTTTTGCTTGCCCCGGACAAACCATGTATCCGATTGACACGAAATTTGAAACCTTACAATAATATAACATTATGGATTCGATGAAACTGATTTCGTCGAAATCCGATACTGTTTGAAAAATGACTATTTTCACTAGTCGATTTTAATATTAAAATATTCAATTTTCACAAATTAACTTTTAATTCAATTTTAAAAGTTCACAAACATTGTTCTAACTCCAGTATGATTTAATATAACTTTATAAATCATTTTTAATTACATTCAACCAAACTTCCAATTATTTCTGTAATTTCCAATATTAAATTATCGATTTAATTATCCAATTAAATCTAGATATTCGAAATAAAATTTATTCGACTTATAAAATTATCTTTTAATTATTTAAAAATCAATTAAGTATACGAATTTATTTAACAGAAATTCTGGGTCGTTACACGTTTATAATCAATTTATTAAACTTAATTCCTTTTTATAAGACATTGTTCGAATTTAAAGTTATCACAACTTTATTTATAACCATTTATTGCAACATCCATTTATTTCATAACAATTTACAAGTCATGGCTTTATTTGGAATCATTTCACTTTTAATTCATATTTGCCTATTCCATTTAGTTTTTCCTTTACCTTTCAATTTATTTATGACACGTTTCATAAATGTTAATTAAGTTTATAAACATATTTTTCCAATTTAATCTCATTTACAACATTTCCTTAAACACCATTTCAATTTAAAGATCCCAAGGCTTAAAGTTCACACTTGTATATTATTACATTAAATGCTAAGTATGTATACCCCAATTCTATTCATTTACTAAACATAGATATAACAAACTAAACCTTGTTTTGCTTACTTTAAAATTAAGGTTATCAATTCAACTATATAATTCAACCCAATTATCAAGTTTCACTCATGTATTAATTCAAAAGGTTTCGATTGTCCAAAATATCCAAATATTCCATTTTTTCAACAGTCGAAACTACATGTCAACAAACAAAAATTCACAACAACATTTCAATTTCATAAACAAATATCCTAATTATTCATTTTATTCTCTTTAATACATCATTATTAAACTAGTGTTTAGTCCATAATTCAATCAACAATAATTAACCAATGTTTATAATTTGATTAAATACAACAAGTCAACAAAAATGATAAAAATTAAATATTACCATTTCATAAATCAAACACATTACAAATAACTATATTAGTCATAAAATATTATACCTTTATATATATATCATATAATATTAGGAAAAATAATTTCATTTAAAAATTTATACAAAACATTTTTATAACACTAACAAATATGCGCTCTCGTATATACATTCAGACAAATCATTCTAGGGTATTACTACCCTATCCTTAATGAGTTAACCCAAACAGGCTAAGGTATGTCTGAACCAAAGCTCTGATACCAGCTGTAACGACCCACCTTCTTGGATGGTTCAAATCGATAATAAACCACACATGTCAGAATCAAACTAGTTGAAAGGAAGGATTGTTAATGGGGTAAATAAGAAAAAAAAGAAAAGGAAAGAAAAACAAAATACAGAATCTTGCAGCGGAACGACAAGATATAATAATCAAATAAACTATTCATGAAGCTATTTTACAAATAACATTTGATTTCACTTTCACAAATTCAAATCAGAGTTATACATATATCATAAATAAACAAATAATGCAGCAGAACACAGAATGTAGTGGAATAATAAATAGCAATAATATACTGAATCTTCGTCTTCGTCGACCAAAAAATAATCTTCAATGCTGAAGAAACTCAGGCTGACCCGAGCGCAAAGGAAAATAATACACTCGAGTCAGTACTAAAATTCTTATGCAAATTAAATCAAAAGTAGATGTAATAAGGAATGCAAATAACTACATTTTTAAAGGTTCAAATTTCTGGAAATGTTAATGTTTCATATTCAAAATAAAATGGATTTCACAATAGATCCATTCTAGTAAATTACAAATTTACAGAACAATTCCCAGTTAAATTTCATAGTTTAAGAGATTTGATTTATAAAAATGTTCCAAAGTTTCAATTTTCAATTTTATGGAAACTTCCCAACGTTTCAAAATTTAATTTTGAAAACCTTCAAATAAGGTAACGACGGTTTACTTCTCAAAATCATTTTTATGGTTCAAATAGTAAATCTAAACATACTATTTTTCCTCTGATGTAAATACTAGAAATTCATGGGTTTTATATCTTTATTCAGTGTGCAAATAATCAATATGAAAATTAATATAATTACAATAAACTATAGGGTGATAATAAGGATATATCAAATGAATGAACAAATATACATTCAATCACAATAGCATCCATCACAACATACAATCAACATTCAAATCAATCAATTCAACAATTCAACCAATTCAATAACATGTCATGGTAGTTATTGCTCATCACATATTGGAATTTAGCTATTCAAATTAAATATCAATAAAAATTCCAAACCAACAATCAAAAATTTATAACTATATGACCTGGTTTAACTTGCAATAAAATTTTAGTATTTTCTGAGTGAGTTTAAACACTCACCTTCTAGATTTCTCTTTTCTAGTCGGATTTGGAGCCGCTACTACTTCCACCTTTTAATTTGTTTCCTACTATCTTAATATTTTTTTATAATGTTTTGGAAGAGATAGAGAAGTTGTTATAGATCTGGATTTGAAAAAAAAAGATTTGGAAAAAAGAGGAATGTTTGGAAAATAAGAAGAAAATTTAAAGAAGATGAAGAATTGAAAAAGAAAAGGAAGCTTTCAAAAAGAAGAAGAAGAAGATTTGAAGAAGAAGAAACAAAAAATAAAAAAAATAAAGCAAAAAAAAGAGAAGAAGGAGATTTAAAGGAAAAAAATGAAAAAGGAAAGAGGAATGTAACAACCCTAGATTTTGAAATATTTTTGAATTTGATTTTATTTCATTATTGAAATATTTTTAAATTTATTTTATTTCAAGATTGTATTTTTAAAACATTTTTTAAGTGTAGTAGTTATTTTTCCAAACCTAGTTATATTTTTGTTTTCAATTTTTAATACTAGTTTATATATAATAAACTATATTCTTATATTTTTCTATTTTTCCTAAATTTTATTTATTTTTTTCACTTTTACTTTATTTTGTATTCATTTTTATTTTATTTACATGACTTTTATTTTTGTTTATTTGCATAAATGAAAAGGGAAATTTCAAGAGACTAAAGACTTTAAACTTTTGACTTTTCATCACACATATTTCCATTTTGGGCCGACCTTTCCCAAAGCTATAAGCCGTGTCTTTCTTTTGCATTTCACATAAAAAATACTTCTCTCATTTCATCACTCACGCGTGCTTCAGATATGAGAAAAAAAACTTGGCAATGTCTTCTTCTTTTTTTACGTTTTCTTTTCTTTTTTATTGATTTTTCTATTGGATTTTGCCTTGGCTCTTCATGTATTTGCTCGGCCATAGCCCTCCATGACCTCCACCGACCAACTCCACCACCATCCACGGCCACATCACCCTCCTCCCCCTCTATCTGGTCATGGCCGTGACCTACCTATGTTGCTTGCACCACAAAACTCCACAAACTCCATGAAAAAAGCCATAGCCGAGCTTGTTGTCAACACCCCTTCATTTTCCACCTTGGCCACCCCCATAGCCGCTGCCACCTACTCCTCTACCACCTCTGGCTGCAACTCTAGACATCACCTGACCTCCACCTTGCATGGCCGAGCCCACATCACCTCAGGCCGAACCCAAAGTTTGCACTAAAACCCACTTCTTTTGCCTACCCATTGATCTTCCTTCATGTTGTAACTCAAGCACCTTCACACCTTACTGGCCATGCCTATATGAACCTATACCCGACCTAAATCACCACTATGGCCGAGCACATTAGACCTCTAGGTCGAGCATATGATGGTTGAGGAAATGGTAGAACCATGTTGTGATTTGTCGCTTTTATTTTAAATTGTTTCCATATGTATTTGGTGTTGAAATTGTATTTATATTTGTCTTGTTTTATTGGTTATGTACAAGATGACTAGTTTGGTTCTCTTCCCACTCGAGTCTTAAGTCGTGTTATCATGCTTTCTGGACTTTGTTGTGTGCTTTGTTTTACTATCTCCAGCTTGAAAACAAGTGAGTAATCACACTTGACATCTTTACTTATATAAACTGCTAAGTGTCACCAAGTGAATTTGTAAAACTGCTACATCATGTTATACCTACCTGTGATATGATTTATATGATGATCACCCTGTTAATAAGCCTTTTATATCATTTGTTACCTGTTCATAAACCTGTCATACCATCTATTACTGCCATATGTTACTTTGTTGTTATTTATATCTGTTTATCACTTGCAAGTTCCATGTAAAATAGACTCACTATGGGTTGAAGATACATACTCGAACGGAGTTTAGAATAGGGAAAAAACATTATGGGCTAAAATGATAGGACTAAGTGATTTTTATTTATTTTGTTTATTTGGGACTGTGGGTTTTAAATGATAGAACCCGGGTTTTCTTTGTAAATTACGGATTGAAATGATATATTATCTGTATCACTTGACTTAGGATAGAAAATTATATACAGACCTGTGGTTAATATATATTTTTCTATAATTTCTAAAGTATTTTAAAAATGTAAATATTTTGATATTTTGACTTAAATTTAATTAAAAATGATTTTTATAAAATATTAATGATTTTCTACAAGTTAAATAAGTGAAATAAATAAATGGTAAAGTAGAATTTGGAATATAAGTTAATTTTGGAATTTATGATTTTGTTTATAAATAAAGCTTAAATTAAGTAAGAAAATATGATAATTTGATTTAAATTTGAATTTAAAATGATTTTTATAAAGTGTTATTGATTTGTTTGTAAATTAAAAATGGTAAAATAAATGAATGTTTAAGTGGAATTTGAAATATAACTTAACTTAGAAATTGTGAAATGTATTTTAAAGTTTAAAGTTAAGTTAAGACAAAAAATGGAATTTAAATTTAATTTATGAAATGATAAATTTAATTAAAATGTAAAGTAAATGAAATGTATAAAATTGTACATTGATTTTTATAAGTGAATTATTAAAAATTTGATAATTATTTGAGAAAATTTCACTTTATAAAATCATAAATTAAAGGGTATTTAAATGATCATTTTTAAAGTGAGAAAATTTGATTTTTATAAGTTAAAATGGTTTAAATTAAATTTTAATTGTTTATGAAATTGTATTGAAAACTTGGAATTTAATTAACAGCATTTAAGAAGTGTTATCATTTCTTAAGTAAAGGATATTACAGCATTTCTATGTTCTCTAGTTGATACTAATGAACTATAGCTAAAGGCCTAATATGAACTAAGGGCTATTACAGCACTTTGTAAGTGCTGTAGTTGCAGAACCTAAAATTTGACCTTGAACTATTACATTTTAAATGCTGTCTTTGCTTAATTGAATTGTTTTCAAAAGTAACTTACCGTAGCATTTTCTAAATGCTGCGAAAGTTGAAATTTCACTGTTTAAATAAATTTAAGTGAATAAATAATTTATAAAAAAAATAGGAATTTAATGTTTGATTATTAAGTATAATAACTTCATTTTTAAATAGTTTAAGTGGAGTATTTTGATTTGAAATATAAACTACTTTTAAAGGGAATTTGAAATGGTATTTAAATTTAATAAAAGTGAATGTGGATTTGAAAAGATATGATATTTTGAAATGGATTTGAAAAGATATGATATTTTGAAATGGATTTGAAAAGATATGATATTTTTATATTTTGAAATTTAATAAAAGTGAATGTGGTTTTGAAAAGATTTGATATTTTGAAATTATTAAGTATAACAACTGTGTACGCAGTGGAGATTCTAGAACGAAGTAGGATGTGGCGACGTTCTTGAGGTATATTACGTGGACCCGACTCCCGTAAGTTGGCATAAGGTGGCTAAAACAGGAGCGATCTCAGGACAAGTGAGGTCATTCCTCCGATCGGACACACTTCTTCGATACCGTTCAGTTGATGTTGTGATTGATTGGGTGCACCCCTTGATTTTGAGAGTGTGGCTCGAGTTGGGCGTAGTGGCTGCTACGTTACCACCAGACCGTGTGCGTAATTGGTATATCTACCCTGGCATTGCCTTGTGTGTCGTGTCACCTACCATAGCGAGCCTTACTACGAGTTTGTTTTTTATCCCGTAGCCCATGGAGTATTTAGGGTAGTCTCCTGATCTGGAGATATGTTGATACTGGATGGACTACTGGGACTATTATGTGTTAAGGGGAATATTAGGTCACTCCTTAACGCTATTTTAAAGTAAGTTTATTTTACTATAGACATTATTATAACAATGCAATATTACTACATAGTAAATAGTTTAACGGATCCTTAGAGGATGGACGGTCCCAAGCATCCTTTAAGTTACTTGTACTTTATTACAGTTCACTTGAGTTGGTTTACTTTATATAAGTATATATGTCCTGACTCGAGTGTTTTGTGATTTGCTTTACGCTCTGATCGGCCTGAGTATTCACAGCGTTGGATTTCTATTTTTGGAGCTAGCTGGAGATTCTACCTGTCTAGTTATTTATTTGTTTCATTTGTTCTATTTCAGCTTTTATTAGTGGACTTCTATGTATTTGGGATTTCTATTATATTGTTTTCAGACTGATATTATGTATTTATTTTGATACTTTGTTATAGTAGCTTCATGAACAACTATGGTATTTTCTATTCCGCTGTGGGTTGTTTTGATATTTCTGTGACTGTGATTCAGTGAATGATTTTATTTGCTCCAATTTTTATTACAATCTGTTATTTTGAATTATTCAAGTCTGACATGTGTGGATTATTGTCGATTTGAATGGTCCAAAATAGTGGGTCATTACAGTTGGTATTAGAGCTTTGGTTTTAGGCAAACCATAGCCTACGGAGCAAAAACTCATTAGAGAGAGGGTAGAAATACCCTAGAATGAGTGAAATCAATCTCAGAATCATATCTTTGTGAGAGAACGAATTTTCAAAGTACAAAATGATTTTAAAAATGACTTTTTAAAGGATTTTTCAAAGAATTATTTTGATATAATTTTTTTTCTTGTTTTAAAATCAATTTTCTAAACTTCCTTTCATATCTACCCTGTTAGTATTTTTCTTTCATTAGGATATTCATCCAAGTGAATTTTATCTTATCTTATCTTTGTCATCTCTATGCCTTGCCCTAAATTCATTCTTGATTTTTCAGGATGAATCGAGGAAATGCCAGAGGTAGGAGTCGTGGTATTGCCCCAGCTCCTCAACTTGCTGCACCCGTTAAGTTCACCGTTCTCTATAAAAATTCACTCAACTGGTACCAAGTTTTTTGTTTCAAAGAGTATTATTGAGGTTCAACTGTTGTTGCGGAGTGTAGAGAGGATATTTACTGGTCTTGAGATTACTGATGCCCAGAAGCGTCAATTAGCAGCTTGGCAGCTGCAAGAGTCTGGCCTAGATTGGTGGGAGTCTGTTACGGATAATACCGTCGAGGCTGATATTACTTGGGAGAAGTTTAGGTATCCTTTGAGTTATCTTGATTTTTTTTCCTATTTTTCCTTTCCTTTGAATCTATCTTAAGTTTTTTTGTATCTCTCTTCCAGGGAGGCTTTTGTGGCAAAATGAATGCCAGAAGCCGGGAAATCTCAGCTTTATCGTGAATTCATGGATCTCAAGCAGGGTACCACGTCCTTTTCTGAGTATGAGATGAAGTTCAATGAACTTTCCAAGTTCGATCCTAGCCTGATAGACACTCCTCTCAAGAAAAATGAGAAGTTCATTGCTGGTGCTCGTTCTGAGTACTATAATCGTCTCATTTCTCATATTCATGGCACTTTCATCCAGCTTATGGATATGGCTATCCGTTATGAGAACCCTACTTCTAAGGGTCCTGTTGTTGTTGGTGCTCATTCATCTCAATCTTCCTCTGCTAATTCTATGAAGAGAAAGCCTAATTTCCTCCAGCAGAAGAAGAATTGGCACAAGCATCCGGGTTTGGGATCTTCATCATGTGCTCCTTCTCAGAGGCAGCCTGTTGATCTTTCTTCTATCACCTACTTCAGATGTGATCAAAAGGGACACTATGCCAATAGTTGTCCTACTTTCGCTGGTGCTGCTTTTCCTCCTCAGTTGGCGAGACGTGATCTCTGCCATATCTGTCTCCAGCCTGCTCATTTTAGGAAGGATTGCCCTACCCAGCAGAAGGGTAAGCCTTTTGGTATATTTGTTGTCTCCTCTGCATCTTCTCCAGTTCCTGCACCTGCTCCTACTCCTGGTGATGACCAAGGTACTCTTCAAGGCACATTTACTTTATTTCATCATCATGTTCGTGTTTTATTTGATACTGGAGCTTCCCATAGTTTTATTTCTATTGATTTGTGTGATAAGTTTGAGCATCTCCTTTCTCCTAAGTATGCTTCTGTTCCTTTATGTGTTTCAAATCCCGTTGGGGGCCCCGCCAACCTTAATCGGATTTGTAAGCAAGTAAAACCTCTTTATTTTGATCATTGCTTTAGTGGTGATTTTTATGTTTTGGGCTTCGATGCTTTTGATTTATTTCTTGGAGGTGATTGGCTTGGAAGGCATGATGCCTGTATCTCTTGTAAAGCCTGGTCTATTTATCTTGTAGATGATCAAGAAAATTCCTTGACTATTCAGTGCTTCATGCCTCAGGATTTTGCTGGTAATTTTATTTATTCTTTGGATTCTTCCCCTAGAGATCTTGATTCGACTCCTATAGTCCGACTCTATCCCGATGTATTTGGTGAAGCACTTCTTTGCCTCCTCAGTGGGAAATTTATTTTCGGATTGATCGTATCCCTGGTGCTCAACCTTCCTCCTAGAAGAATGACACCCTCGAGAAGGTTGAGTTAAGGAACAAATTGAGGACTTAGCTTCCAAAGGTCTGGTCAGACCTAGCTTTTCTGAATGGGGAGCAGCGGTGGTTTTCGTCACCAAGTCCGATGGTTCTTTGAGGATTTGTGTAGATTATAGGGAGCTGAACAAGCTCACTATGAAAAACAGATATCCAATGCCTCGCATCAATGATATGTTTGATCAACTTTACGGTGCCACTGTTTTCTCTCAGCTTGATCTTGCTATAGGTTTTCATTAGCTCGAGGTTGCTGAGGAAAGTATTCCCAAGACTGCTTTCCGCACTGAGAATGGGTTTTATGAATGGTTAGTCATGCCTTTTGGTTTGGCTAATGCACCTGCTTTCTTTGTTGATTTGATGAATCGTATCTTTCGTGATGTGCTTGATAAATTTGTTCTAGTCTTTTTTGATGATATCCTTGTCTTCTCTAAGACCAACGAAGAGCATGAGTCGCATTTGAAATCTGTTCTGGAGGCTCTTAGAAATCATCAGTTGAAGGCTAAATTTTCTAAATGCCATTTCTGGAAGGATGAAGTCCGATTTCTCGGGCATATTGTTTCTGGTAATGGAGTTTCTGTTGATCCAGTCAAGATCGCAGCGATCAATGTAAGCTTTTCTTTTCTCTCTTTTCCTTTATCATTTAATAATTCTATCTTTTCAGTTGTCCTTATTTTTCCCCTATTCTGTTGCAGGATTGGGAAACTCCAGAGACTCCATCGGATATTTGTAGTTTTCTGGGCCTTGTCGGTTATTACCAGAGATTCATCGAGAATTTATCTCAGATTGCTGCACCTCTCACTGCGTTAACTCGTAAGAATGCTAGGTTTATCTGGGATAAGAAGTGTGAAGCTGCATTCAATGAGTTAAAGAGCAAGATAATTTCCGCACCAGTTCTTACCGTTCCGAATGGAAGTGAGGGATTGACGGTATACACTGATGCTAGTCGTGAGGGATGGGGTGCTGTTCTCATGCAGGATGGTAAGGTCATTGCCTATGCCAGCTGTTAGTTGAAAACCCATGAGGCTAATTATGCTGCTCATGATTTAGAGTTGCTTGCTGTTGTCTTTTCTTTAAAGCTTTGGAGGCATCATCTTCTGGGAACCAAGTTTGAGCTTTTCATCGATCATCAGTCTTTGAGATATATCTTCTCCTAGAAGGATTTGAATCAGAGGCAAGTTTGTTGACTTGAGTTTCTAGCTTCTTACTACCTCAATATTAGCTATACTCCTGGTAAAGCTAATGTTGTGGCTGATGCTTTGAGTCAGAAAAAGGCTTTGTTGTGTCGGCTTGTTGTTTCTTCATCTCCTCTTTTGGATCATATGATGGCTAAGCAAGATGAGGATGAGATGCTTAGATCGATGAAGGAGAGTGTTTGTGGTAGGGTTGGTGGTAGTTGTAGTGGTAGTAGTGGAGCTCAGATCGATGATAGAGGGATTTTGAGGATTAATGGTAGGATTTGCGTCCCCAATGTTGATGATTTAAGGTGGGAGTTGCTTTGGGACAATCATCGATCCAGACTTTCTATTCATCCTAGTATGTCGAAGGTGTATTAGGATATGAAGAGGCTTTATTGGTGGAGGGGGATGAAGCAGGGTATCTCTATCCTTGTTAGTCGGTATGCGACTTGTCAGCAAGTCAAGGCCGATCATTAGAAGACCTCTGGTTTGTTACAGCCCCTTGAGATTCCTAATTGGAAGTGGGAGCAGGTTTCCATGGATTTCATCAATGGTTTACCGAGGACTAGGAGGGGTAATGAGAGTATCTGAGTTATTGTGGATATACTGACCAAGTCTACTCATTTCATTCCAGTCAAGTCTACCCGTTCTGCTTCTACCTTGTTTGAGATCTACATGAGAGAGATCGTTCGTCTCCATGGGGTTCCTCTCAGCATTGTTTGTGATCGTGATTCTATCTTTACCAGTTAGTTTTGGAAAGCTTTTCATGAATCTTTGGGTACTCATCTGAATCTGAGCACTGCTTACCATCCACAGACCGATGTTCAAACGGAAAGAGTAAATCTGATTCTCGAGGATCTTCTTCGTGCTTGTGAGCTTGATTATAGAGGATCTTGGGAAGATCATCTCCATCTTGTCGAATTCACCTACAATAATAGTTATCAGGAATAATCCAAACCTTCTGTTTTAAGCTTATTTTAATCTCTTTATCTATCTAATTCCATTTTTTATCCAGGCCAGTATTAAAATGTCTCCATTTGCTGCTCTATATGGACGACCTTATAGATCTTCTTGCTGGATTGAATCTGGTAATCGTTTGGTTCTCGGTCCTGATGTGATTTTGGAAGCTTCTAAGAGAGTTGAGGAGATTAAGAGAAGGTTGAGAGCTGCCCGGGATAGGCAGAAGAAGTATGCTGATGGGTGTAGGCAACGTTTGGAGTTTGTTGTTGGTGATCAGGTTTTTCCTTAAGGTCTCTTCCTTAAGGAATGTCATTCGTTATGGTCATAGAGGGAAGCTTTCTCCTAGGTTCATTGGTCCTTTCCGCATTATGGAAAGAGTTGGTTCTCTGGCTTATCGTCTGGATTTGCCCGAAAAGCTTTCTGGAGTGCATGATGTATTTCATGTCTTGCATCTTCGCCGATATCTTCATGATCCATCCCTTATTGTCCAGCCTTCTTCTCTTGATAGTTTGGATATTGAGCCTAATCTGACCGTCGAGAGAAAGCCACTTCATATTGTCGACAGAGGTACGAAGTAGCTCAGAAGGAAATCTGTTAGGCTGGTCAAAGTATAGTGGAGTACTGATGATCATGATTGTACATGGGAGACAGAGGAGAGCATTTATGCTTCGAATCCGGAATTGTTCGTTTCAGTTACTATTTGATTTCTATCTTGTGTTTCTTTCCTTATTTTCCTTGTTCGTTCTTTTCGAGGACGAAAAGATTTAAGTGGGGGAGAGTGTAATAACCCAAGATTTTGAAATATTTTGAAATTTGATTTTATTTCATTATGGAAATATTTTTAAATTTATTTTATTTCAAGATTGTATTTTTAAAACATTTTTTAAGTGTAGTAGTTATTTTTCCAAAACTAGTTATATTTTTGTTTTCAATTTTTAATACTAGTTTTCATATAATAAACTATATTGTTATATTTTTCTATTTTTCCTAAATTTTATTTATTTACTTCATTTTTACTTTATTTTGTATTCATTTTTATTTTATTTGCATGATTTTTATATTAGTTTATTTTCATAAATGAAAAGGGAAATTTCAAGAGGCTAAAGACTTTAAACTTTTGACTTTTCATCTACACACCTTTTCATTTTGGGCCGACCTTTCCGAAAGCTATTAGCCATGATTTTCTTTTTCATTTCACGTAAAAAACACTTCTCTCATTTCATCATTCACGCATGCTTCAGATTTGAGGAAAAAAATCTAGGTAATGTCTTCTTCTTTTTCTACCTTTTCTTTTCATTTTTATTGATTTTTCTACTGGATTTTTGCCTCGCTTCTTCATGTATTTGCTTGGCCATAGCTCCCCATCACCTCCACCGACCAACTCCCCTACCATCCATGACCACATCACCCTCCTCCCCCTCTATCCAGTCAAGGCCGTGACTTACCTATGTTGCTTGCACCACAAAACTCCACAAACTCCATGCAAAATGACATAGCCGAGCTTGTTGTCAACACCCCTTCATTTTCCACCTTGGCCACCTCCATAGCCGCCACCATCTGCTCCTCCACCACCTCTGGCCGCAACTCCAGACATCACCTGACCTCCACCTTGCATGGCCGAGCCCACATCACCTTAGGCCAAACCCAAAGTTTGCACGAAAACCCACTTCTTTTGCCTACCCCTTGATCTTCCTTCATGTTGTAACTCAACCACCTTCACACCTTACTAGCCGTGCCTATATGAACCTATAACCGACACAAATCACCACTATGGCCGATCACAATAGATCCCTAGGTCGAGCATATGATGGTTGAGGCAATGATCAAACCATGTTGTGAATTGTCGTTTTATTTTAAATTGTTTCCATATGTATTTGGTATTGAAATTGTATTTATATTTGTCTTATTTTATTGGTTGTGTACAAGATCACTAGCTTAGTACTCTTCCCACTCGAGTCTTAAGTCGTGTTATCATGCTTTATGGACTTTGTTATGTGCTTTGTTTTACTATCTCTAGCTTGAAAACAAGTGAGTAATCACACTTGACATCTTTACTTATATAAACCATGAAGTGACACCAAGTGAATTTGTAAAACTGCTATATCATGTTATACCTGCCTATGATATGATTTATATGATGATCACCCTGTTAATAAACTTGTCATATCATCTGTTACCTGTTTATAAACCTTTCATATCATCTGTTACTACCATATGTTACTATGCTGTTATTTATATCTGTTTATCACACTGCAAATTCCATGTAGAATGGAATCACTATGGGCTGAAATGATACATACTCGAACGGACTTTAGAATACAGAAAAATCGTTATGGGCTAAAATGATAGGCTTGAGCGATTTTTATTTTATTTACTTGGGACTGCGGATTTGAAATGATAGAACCCGGGTTTTCTTGGTAAATTACGGATTGAAATGATACATTATCCGTATCACTTGACTTAGGATAGAAAATTATATACAGACCCGCGGTTAATATTTTTTTTTTTGGAATTCATAAAGTATTTTAAAAATGTAAATATTATGACATTTTGATTTAAATTTAATTAAAAATGATTTTTATAAAATATTAGTGATTTTCTATAAGTTAAATAAGTGAAATAAAATAAATGGTAAAGTAGAATTTGAAATATAAGCTAATTTGGAATTTATGATTTTGTTTATAAATGAAGTTTAAATTAAGTAAGAAAATATGATAATTTGATTTAAATTTTAATTTAAAATGATTTTTATAAAGTGTTATTGATTTTTCTATAAATTAAAAATGGTAAAATAAATGAATATTTAAGTGGAATTTGAAATATAACTTAACTTAGAAAATGTGAAATGTGTTTTAAAATTAAAAGTTAAGTTAATAAAAAAATAAAATGGAATATAAATTTAATTTAGAAATTGTAAATTTAATTAAAATGTAAAGTAAATGAAATGTATAAAATTGTATAATGATTTTTATAAATGAATTATTAAAAATTTGATAATTATTTATGAAAATTTCACTTTATTAAATCATAAATTAAAGGGTATATAAATTATCATTTTTAAAGTGAGAAAATATGATTTTTATAAGTTGAAATGGTTTAAATAAAATTTTAATTGTTATGAAATTGTATTGAAAACTTGGAATTTAATTAAAAGCATTTCAGAAATGCAATCATTTCTTTAGTAAAGGATATACAGCATTTCTAAGTGTTGTAGTTGATACTAATGAACTATAACTAAAAGGCTAATATGAACTAAGGGCTATTATAACACTTTGTAAGTGTTGTAGTTGCAGAAACTAAAATTTGAACTTGAATTATTACAGCAGTTTTAAATGTTGTCTTTGCTGAATTGAATTGTTTTCAAATGTAACTTACCATTGCATTTTCTAAATGATGCGAAAGTTGAAATTTCACTGTTTTAATAAATTTAAGTGAATAAATGAATTCTGAAAAAATAAATTTTTGCGAATTTAATGTTTGATTATTAAGTATAATAACTTCATTTTTAAATTGTTTAAGTGGAGTATTTTGATTTGAAATATGAACTATTTTGAAAGGGAATTTGAAATGGTAATTAAATTTAATAAAAGTGAATGTGGTTTTGAAAAGATATGATATTTTGATATTTTGAAATAATATTGAATTTTGAAATGATATTTGATTTTCGAAGTATAAAATACAATTTTTGAAATTTATAACCACAAGTTATAATAACGATTGGTTGTTAAAGAGACCGGGATCGGATATGGACATACTCTCCGTCGATACCAAAAACCACTTTAACAACTGTGTACGCAGTGGAGATTCCAGAACGAAGTAGGATGGTGGCGACGTTCTTGAGGTATATTACGTGGACCCGACTCCCGTGAGTTGGCATAAGGTGGCTAAAACAAGAGCGATCTCGGGCCAAATGAGGTCATTCCTCCGATCGGACACACTTCTTCGATACCATTCTATTAATGTTGTGATTGATTGGGTGCACCCCTTGATTTTGGGAGTGTGGCTCGAGGTGGGCGTAGTGGCTTCTACGTTACTACAAGCCCATGTGCGTAATTGGTATATCTACCTTGGCATTGCCTTGTGTGCCATGTCACCTACCATAGCGAGCTTTACTATGAGTTTGTTTTTCTCCCGTAGCCTATGTAGTATTTAGGGTAGTCTCCGGATCTGGAGATATGTTGATATTGGATGGACTACAAGAACTTTTACGTGTTAAGGGGAATATTGGGTCACTCCTTAAAGCTATTTTAAATTAAGTTTATTTTACTGTAGACATTATTATAATAGCGCAATATTACTACATAGTAAATAGTTTAACGGATCCTTAGAGGATGGGCGATCCCAAGCATCCTTTAAGTTACTTGTACTTTATTACAGTTTACTTGAGTTGGTTTACTTTATATAAGTATATATGTCCTAACTTGGGTGTTTTGTGTTTTGCTTTACGCTCGGGTTAGCTTGAGTATTCACAGCTTTGGATTTCTCTTTCTGGAGCTAGCGGGAGATTCTACCTATCTAGTTACTTATCTGTTTCATTTGTTCTATTTCAGCTTGTATTAGTAGACTTCTATATATTTAGGATTTCTATTATGTTGTTTTCAGACTGATATTATGTATTTGTTTTGAGACATTGTTATAGTAGCTTCATGAACTACTATGGTATTTTATATTCCGCTGTGAGTTATTCTGATATTTCAATGTCTGTGATTCTATGAATGGTTTTATTTACTCCAAATTTTATTACAATCTGTTATTTTGAATTATTCAATTCTGACATGTGTGGATTATTGTCGATTTGAATGGTCCAAAATAGTGGGTCGTTACAAGGAAGGTGAAGAGTGAAAAAAAATGAGATGGAAGTTTTATTTGGAAAATGAAGCTACAGAAGATGAGATTAGAAAATGAAATATGACTAAAGGAATGAAGATGGAAACAAATGAAAAGCTAATAAGGTATATATAAACAAACTAGGAATTGAAATAAAGTAAAATATGAATAGCCCTAAAATGTAGTATTGAAAGATGTGAACTAAATGAATATGAGGTGTTAGGAGAATTAAAATGCAAATGAAGAAATAAAATTATAGATTATTTAATAATAAGGAAATAATGGTGAAGGGACAAAATGTACGATTAGTTTTAAATGCTTAAGGCATTGTTAATGCATAAGGAAATGTATGTAGGAAAGAGAAAATTTGCAAACCAAAGGAAAATAAAAAAATTATAACCAAAAACGAGATGGAAAGAATTAAATATAGCCTAAAAACTTAGGCTTAGGTATTAAACCGAAGGAGAAATGAACGAACCAAGTTTTAATAATTAGGTAACTATTTTAAAAACGTACATGCAATAAATAAATAAAAAAGAAATGACGGGACCACATACACATTTTGAAATTCAATTTTTTTTAAACGTAACCAAATTAATTCTATTCACTCAAACAATACTCAATTTGTACACATTTAGATTTTTATCTATGCACAATTAATAAAATTATACTTACCTCAAAAATGAAAATGTTCAATTCTTTTATTTCCATTAAAGCACTATTTCTACTTAACACAAAACGTGTGTTTCTTTTATTAAATCTATTAATTGCAATCAACTTTTTTTCCTTTTAATCGAAATATTTCCATTTCATTAGTTGCAATTAATAACAAAATTAAATTTCAAAATAGATAAATAAAAATGGATGAGAAATAGGACAATTGTTTCCATAAGTCATTTAAACATGTTTATAAATTTGTTGTTTTACCCCACAATAATAAATAACTTACTTAAATTATATTCCTATTCTTGTAACCAATCTGTATGCTAAAACAGCGTTCAAATATGCGATGACCTGGAATTTTGGACAATTTAAATTGGGATATTTAATTGATTTCAATATTTAAAAGTTAATTTGTAACTTAAATTTCAAATATCACCATTATTTGGAAATTTAGTTACTGAATTTAATTATTGGAAATTGGGTAAAATGTTGAATCTGGAATTTTAAGCCTGTTAAAAATAATTTAAGGTTCTGTAAATTTATATTGATAGTACTGAAGATAGTAAAAGTGTTAAAATTGAATTTGGAAGTGTTTTGTTAAGTTTTGAAATTATATTGTTTAAATTGACCTTTAAAAATAGCCTTTCGAGGCACAGTCTCGGATTTCGACGAAACTAGTTCCATTGGATCCGTAATATTGTATTATTATCGGATTTTAATTTTCGTAGTGTTTGGAGTGATCGTTTGGCCGTATGGTAGATAAACGCGCTGAAATCTATATCGAAAATTTTAATAACTAGGTTCAAAAAGCTATCTTTTCCATACGATCGAATTAGGACTCGAAACCTTTTCCATTGCGTTCAGAATAGGGGTATAACATTACAAACGCCTAGCGACACACCTCGATAGGAGGTCAAGGTTTTGAGTTGCGGTTATTGAGGAATTTGAATTTAAATTTGAAATATAAATTCTAGCCAAGTTCAGCTGAATCCTTTTCACATCATAACTTTTTGCCTTCACCTCAGTGTCACTGTAGCAGCCTGAGCTTGCTTCTTTAACATACTTTCCATTTTATAACCAAGCAGAGAAAAATGTTGTTGGCCCTTAAACTAGGAAAAAAAATAAAATAACATATTCAATACTTCGTTATAAAATCGCGAACACCCTTTCAGTTCCTTTCTAGTTCGAGTTTAAATAGAAACCGGGACTCTTCTTCTCCCTTCCAATTTCTGATAAATCGAATCGATCGGCATAAAAAAATAATTTTGGCTCTCGAGTGATCGATATAAGGCAATCCATCAGACATCGATCTCGTTCCCACCCTGTCTTAACGAGGTCGTTCGCTACAAAATTTGAATCGCGATGCCTACAAGGTCGGCGAGGCGGGGTTCCACGAGTACGAAGGGGATTTCGATCTGGCATCTCGAGGCGAGTCGTGAGGGGTTGGTCGACCTGGTGTTCGACTACATGGAGACGTGGTGGCGAAATGGACGAGCTCGGCTAGGGCTTAGGCGAATGCGTTGATCTGTTGTGGCATCGATTTTGAGTCGTGATGGTGATCGAAGAGCCATGGTAGCATGAAGGGCTCGAACGAATTGTTTGTGTGTGGTATAGACTTCTTTCTGTTATAAATTTTGTGCAATAATCATATTTTAATCAAAGAAAAATGTTGCATATTGGTTAGTAGGAAATAAATTAACAGTAAGTTGTTAAAACGGTTTAATTCTTCAATTTATAAACTATTTACGTATATATAGTAATGTATAAATACAATTTTTATTCTTTTTGTTACAGGAAACAGGTTTTAAATATATTTATATGTTAGTACACACATATTTTAAATTTTAAAATTTTATAGGTTAAACAGAAATTATTATAGATTTGAAAAATATAAGGATTTAAATTGAATATTGGATTTAAAAACCTATATAGATTATTTTTACAAATTATATATATATATACACACTTTTAAAAGGGAAATAATTTTTTTAATTTATTTGTTTAATTATTTTAGAGATGGTTAAAGAGAAATTAGTTTAAAACTAAAGCATTAGTTAATTAAGTTATTTAATGGTAAGTGATTTTTCAATTAGTTCAAATATTTTATTTAAAAGAAAATTTATTAAAACCAATTTAATAGTTAAAACCAAAGTATTAGGAATTAATTGATCGATTAATTCAAATATTAATAAACCGTATAAATGTTTATACAAGGTCTGAAATCATGAAGGAAACAAGCCCGTTTGGATTGGATTGCAAATAAAATCAAAGGTGAGTTAATCTCACTCATCTGGGTTTTATTTAAATTTAAATTGTTGAATGATTGATTGCAATTGGTTATTATTATTAATCTAAGTATGGTATATATTATGTAGTAGTACATAGTATATTGGAGTGATTGATTTCCTGCATTATATAGCGGATGAGACCATATGCCCCGCATAATAGCGGATGGTATTATATTTAAAACCCATATACCGCGATATTCCACCTCGAAGTGGAATTGGTATTTTATTGTGCTAATATCTGTGGATGCAGTGGAACAAGTTGGAGGGATCCAACTGGATTCCTCAAAATATGTAGATTTGTTAAAATATTCTATGATATAATTATTTGCTATCCTGTGATATTGATAATTGGAAGTGTTGGATACTATGGCTGATTTTAAAATATTTCGGTGAACTGAGTTATCAAAATCTATAGAAATGGGATTTTTGAAAAGTAAATAAAAGAGGGAATTTTGAATAAAATAATCATAGAAATTTGAATGAATTAAAAATGAATTAGAAAGAATAAAATATGATTTGTGAATTCTGATAAATAAAATTCTATGTATGGAAAATGGGATTTTGAATAAATGGGAATAAGTAATTCTATTTTTAATCTCAAGTGATATTGTTTCAAGAAATAAAGAATTTATTTTGAAATTCAATGTTTGAATTGATTTGAAATGATAAGGAAGAAATTTGGAAAATATGAAATTGGTATTTTCAGTTAAAAAGATTTTTAATTCATAATGAAGAAATAAAATCTGAAGTTAACGGATTTTGAAATAAATGAAGTAAGTAAGAAAATTTATTTAAAAGGTGAAGTAAATTGGAAATCAGTTTGGAGATTGATTTAAGTGTGTAAAATCGGGATTTTTAAAGGAGAATGCAACTTTGGAATTTATAAACTGGGTTTATAAAAGAAAAGCAATATATCAGTGGATATTTGGATGTATAAATTTCACGGTGGGAATTTATGATGGAATGGGTAAAATTGTTTAAAATTAAATAGTGATTTATATTTGAAAGATGTGGAAGGGAAGCGTATTTCCCTGAATAGCCAAGTACGTTTTAAACAAATTTTAAGTATAAGTTAAAAGTTAAAAGTTGTTTTAAAAAGTATGTTTTAGAAAATTTATTATTTCTAACTGTTTAAATTTTAAAGTAAGTATTTTCTTTTAATCTATTATAGTAGTAATTATTTAAAGTTGGCTTGGTATTACGTTTTAAAATTAGAAATTCAGTTTTATATTGTATAAAGTAGTTTTATTTTAAATATTCTTAAAGTTTGTATTTTGAATGAGTATTAAAGTAATTTTTAATTTAAATGTTTTAAAGGATATTTTATAATAAAGTGTTTTAAATTACTTTAAAAATCTAAAGTTTTTGTGCTTGGTGTTCCCATGGAAATAAATATTTGGGAATTTATTCCATGAGAAAAGTGTGGTTTGAAACTGTTTTCAAAGGGTTGAAATGTGGAAATATATCTTGTGAAGATATTTTGAGATTAATAAATAATTTGGGGAAATTATTTATGTTTGATGGATGTTGTGAATGTTAATTGATAGTTAAATAACCGACTATCAATATTGGCCAATGCGCTAATCGTTTCGAAGAGAGCGGGATCAGGATTAATTTCTCAAAAACCACTTCGATCCCGTTTGTACGTTTTCGTAGGGAAAACGAGTTCGGAGTCAAAGATGGAGTAGTGAAGTGCAAGGGCTAGTCGCTACTAATCCTGAGGATGATTCCAAAATGGATGTAGTAGGAGTAGTGCCTTCGGTTCCGTTCGAACCCGGGACGGACTTGTATGGATGAATGCTTTAAGAACAACGTTAGGTAGGCGATGAGCATTCTAGGTGATATGTTCTAAAAAGGTAATGCTTAGCCTCAAGCCTCATCAAAAGGGAATGACTGAAAATCAGGGGTTATGCAGCAAGGCTAGGTGGGTAGTGCCCATTAGGGTGAGGTCATCCCTGTCTAGATGTCCCTTTTATTTCGTCTTAGTGGTGCGGTTGCTGATTCCAACCATGGAGTGATCTTACTCAGGATTATCCAGTAAGCGGTAGTTTCGGTCTTGTGTTGCAGGGGATTGGGAGTAATCCTCGATGCGGTGATCTAGGCCATGTACTATAACAGGTGGTACCCCAATGCCTAGTCATTAGTTGGAGATCCATTCTCCCTACGTGCCTTTATGGTCTTCTTTGTATACCTATTAGCTGGAATTTAATAAATGCAACAATTTCAGCTATTTGAATAAGTACTTGTATATAGACACTATTATAATATCAGAGGATTTTATAAGAAATGTTTTGGCTATCGTAAGGTAAAAACCCGGCATGTTTATTTGTGGCATGATCTTACGAAATGCTTTTGTTTTCAAAGGATTTTGGAAACTTTAATAATCAATTTGAGTGTGGTTTTCTCACTCTGGTATTCCAGACTGACTCGGGTGTTATTTAACTATAATGCTCGGGTCAGATCGAGTATTATAGATTACAGGAAAGGATGCTGTGGGACAGGATGGTGGTACATACTCCCGTACTTGTTTAGATATTCCGCTGTGTTGATTAGCTGTGTATTCAGATTGTGAGGACAGGTTATGATTACCGTCCAGTTGTGTGTTATGTATACTCTGATGATGCAATGTATAAACATATTTGTTTTTGTGTAAAGATCATTTATTATCTATTATATTTTATTCCGCCATAATGGTTATATTCTGATGTTGTTTTCTATTTTCTTCTTCTACCTCTTCTTCTTTAGCCCAAATGGTTCGTATTTCTGTACATCTTGAGTCGATTGATGGAGAATAGTGTCGACTCTAAGGGGTATGGATTTGCGGGTCATTATAAAATAAATATCTATTTCTTTTTTTTAACAAATCATTCTATTCTTTACTCTAATGAAATTTAATCTAAATTCACAAATGAAACATTCAGTTTATTTGATATAAACATTCTTCTTTTCATTAAATCAAACTTTTCTTATACTTTCACAAAACATAAGCTATGTTTAATTACACTTATAAACTTACAATTTAATGTTCTCTCTCTTATTAATTAAAATTATTCAATTACATTAATGTCAGTTGATTACAAAGGTGAACATCAAAATGGACTAAATAAATGTAATGAGAAATAGAAAAATTATTTCCTATCAAATAGTGATTTAAACATATTTATGCACTATTGGATACAAACAGGTATTATACATTTCTTACCAAATAATAGTTTATCATCTCTAAAATCAATCTTTTAGCTACCAAACATTTTAAATAAAGAAACATATAATTCTTTTTTAATAAAGAAACATTTATTATTCCTTATTAACATTTATTTTTCCAATCAATTGGAAATTAACCTTCAGACAATTATTAAATTATTAAAAATGCCGGTCGTTATAATCTCCCCTACTCAAAACTTTTCGTCCCCGAAAAGAAACAAGAAGGAATCCAAAAATATGTTATATTTTTTTTTAAATGGACAATTTATAAACAATCAAACCTACATATTTAAGTTTAATAAAAATAAAAAAATAACTCAAATTCTATAAAAAAATTCGAAGTCTTAAATTTTCAAAAAATTTAGGCAGAGTCTCCTATGTACCGAGAGGTATGGAAAACAATAATATTAATAATTACAATATATGTATCATATTTCAAAAATAAAACATATACAAACAAACAATACAACCATTTATGCAACCAAGGAACCCATCATACATCCATAGTAACCAAAACCAATGTTTTGTTTAGTTCAGAAATCTTAAATCATGCAAGGTAATGAATAAACTGTCAAGTATACCCTATGCTCAACAGCCTTAGATAATTACTTAATATATTAGTCAAACAACCTCAACAACTAAAAGTATTCTTTCCCATACTTACCATCAGCCAAACAACAAGAATTTTAAATTTATTTAAGTTTATTCGATCGGTTTTTTTTAATTATTTACCTTTCATTAATTTATTTATGTAAAGATCAAACACTACATAATTTGGTTTCCATTAAATATTTAAGTCATTAATGAATCATTTCAAAAAAAAAGATATTACTTAATCTTCTACTGTCCTACTTATTTTTTTATAACTCCATTCTATTATTAAATAAAAATTTAAGTTTTTGCTATTTGCCCTTGAAGAGAAAAGAAATATTTCAACATATCAAAAAATTCGGTTAAAATATTTAATCTCATTCACTTAGTAAAAGTACAAGATATATTTAAAACATCCTCATAGCATTATGCAAAAAAATTTAAAAGTCTAAAACAATGTTAGAAATTTATATCAAAACATTATAATAAACTTTAAAATAAAGTTCCTTAAATCCAATAATTTATTAGACTCGTTATTTTTAAAATAAGTATAAACTCAAGATTATTAAATGAAACTAATAGAATACTTAAATCTTACATTAAATTTCTAAATAAAAGTTTAAAATTTCATATCTTCTTAATTAATTTTACACACTTGTTTTAAAATCAATATTCAAATCATGGAAAAACATTTATTATGGTTTAATACAAAAATTCAAACAGTAAGTGAACCAATAAATTTACTATTAGTACTTCGAAATCAATTAAATATTCCAAACTATACTTGGAAAATAGATATTCAAATTTATTTGCCAAATTATTACTATAAATAAACTTCGCAAATCAATTTTTGTCCATTTATATAATATCTTTAGATTCTGCATTCAAAGAAACTTTTATAAATTTTACTTGCAATATTCATTTGAAAGCTTCATTTGCAATTAAATCATCTGTAATACTTTTCAAAAATTCATTTATAAAATTTCTTGCTTCATTTTTAAATACCATTTAAATATTTTAAATAACATCTTTATAAATATATGTAAACTATTTGAAAATACCATTTAAATATTGTGGTTTGTGATGTGAAAATTGTTCGCATGTGTGTAATTTTGGTTTGAATGCTCTAAATATGTAGGTGTATATGTGTGCATGTCTAAAACCCTGTGTATATCCCTGGTTTATAACTGACAGGTTTAAATCTTGATCAATGATCAAGTGCTCTCCTAACATTCACATATAGGTTGTGAAAACTGAACAAAATGTGTTTGTTTTTACTTAAGCTAAGTATTAAAAATAATTAAGCATGATAAGTATGAAGGTATCTGTAAATTTAGAAATACAGTAGAAATTTTAAAAACATGTTAAAATCAAATGTTGTAAATTGCTGATTCAAGTATATAACTTGAATTGGTCTTGGAAAATATGATTTTTATGAAGAAAATCACAATTTTTAATATAGTATCGAGAGTGCAATTCATTGATAAGAAGAAAGTGATTTTTGGGGTTTTTCTGGTGATGGGTGAACCTAGGAAGGCCGGGGCTTTTGCTGAAGCAAGGTTGGTGAACAGGGTTGTTGGCAAAAATGGCAGGAGGGTGTATAAACCACCGTGGTGTAGGCAGGTGGTCGGAATAGTTTTTAACCCTAGTTTTTATCATGGTTGGGTTTTTGGTGTACTACGTCGACTCTGGTGATTCGAGTTGCTCGAAACTTTGGGAGAGGGCAGCATGAAAGGTCGGCAAGGTGTGGCAGGAGTTGCGTGACATCTGGTGGTCGGAATCGCTTGGACGAGGGGTTTTTAGGTTTGGGTTTTGGTTCCAAGTCTACCTGATATGCTCGATCTTGTTCGTAGGCTTATGATTCTGTTTTGGTGATCGGGATTGGTTGCAACAACGATGGTCGATGTGCAGGGTGGTTCATCGAAGGTCGAAGATGGCTCAGTCACCGGTGCATGTGCACGGTGAAGTTTTTGTGTCTGTTGTTTTGGTTGTGGGTTTGCTCGAAGGAAGGTTCGGGCATATGGATGTGTGACTCGAGTATATACTCGAATGGGAACGAGAGTGTTTCGGGCTTTTGAACTTAAACCAAAATCTTAAAAAAAGAGAAGATGAAGTTGGGTTTTACTCGGGGCAAGTTCCGAGTGGTCTTCGGGTTGAACTCGAAGCAAGGGTTAAAAAAAGTTTTTTTTTTAAGTTTTAAAGGTTTTTATAAAGACAAGTTTATAAATTTAAATTGAATTTAATTTAAACTATTACTTGGTAAATGTTTAAGTCATTTGATTTAAGGAAGTATGATTTGTTAATGTTAATTTGTTAAGTTAAATGTTATTTTATTTTTAAACTCAAACTAAATGGTTTAATTAAGGAAGTTAATTATAGGGATAAAATGTTTTAAAATGTTAATGATAATTATGTCATTTATAAAGATAATGTTTTACCGTACGATTAATTAAGGTTTTAATAAGTTCAGATTTAATGAAGTTAATGAAGTAATTTAAGAATAGTTAATTAATTTAATTAATGAATAATTAAGGATTTTTAAATTAATAAATTAAGGGTCATATGTTAATTAATTTTAGGTTAATTAATTTGTAATTAAGGATATGATTAATTAATTGATAATTAAGATTGATTAATTAAGTAACTAGAGATGAATTAATTAAGTAATTAGGGGTTAATTAACTGTTAATTAAGGATTGTTTAATTAACTGGTAATTAGTCTTAATATGTAATTGACTTTTATTAATTAATAATTAGGTTTTATTAACTAATAATTAAAGGATAATTAATCTATAATTAAAGATTAATTAATTGTTTAATCAAATAATTAAGAATTGATTAACCGGTAATTAAGTTTTGTTAATTAATAATTAAGGTTTATTAATTAATAATTAAGGTTTATTAATTAATTATTTTAAGATTTATTAATTGATCATAAAAGTAATTAAGGATTAATTAATTTGTTATTAAGGGATATTAATTAATAATTAAGGTTTATTAATTAATAGTTGAAGGACAATTAATCTGAGACTAAAGATTGATTAATTGGTTTAAAGGAAATTAAGGAATGATTAATTAATTAAGTGATTGTAATTAATTAATTAATGATTGATTAAGCAGGGTTAAGTGATTAATTCTTAAGTAATTGATTTAATTTGAATTAATTAAATTAATTATAATATGGATTAATAATTCCTATTTTTGGATGATTGTGTAGAATGTCTGGATTGGTTGATATCTATTGGATGATAATCTATGATATTCTGTGATGTGATATTGAATGTATCTGTGATAAATGTGTGATATTTATCTGTGAATGATGTTGTGTGAATTCAAATTATTGAATTGAATTGAATTGTACAAACTTTAAAACAACTTGGCCTTTAAGAAACATTTGGATTTCAATGAGACTGGGATCAGAAATCAAATTGATTATCCGAAAACCAAATCGATCCAAGTTAAATGTTAGGTCGTGAATTCAAGTGAAGTTCAAGTTGAAGACTCGAAGTGTAAGACCTATTTGTCGTTAAAACTCTAAGGGTGATTCCAATACGAGTATAACAGAGATAGTGCTTTCAGGTTTGAGATGGAGAATAAGAGTGCAAGGGTTATTGTCGTCAACTCCGAGGGTGATTCGAAAATATGTGTAACGAGATAATGCCTTCGGTTTCGTTCAAACCCGGAACGAAGTTGTATGGATTGAATGCTTTAAGAACGTCGTTAGGAGGACGATGAGCATTTTAAGATAGATGTGTTCTTTAAAGGTAATCGTAGCCTCAAGTCTCATCAACCAGAAATGGCTAAAACAGAGGAGGTGCAGCAAGGATAAGTGGGTAGCACCCAAGTAGGATAAGATTTGCCCCTGTCTAGAGTCCCTTTTATTCGGCTGTGTGGGCGGTTACTAGCTACAACCGCAGGGTTGACTTATTCGGGACTGTCCAGTAAGGGATGGTTTTGGTCTTGTGTTGCAGGGTACTTAGGGTGGATCCTCAGTACGGTGATCTAGGCCACGTACTGTGACAGGCTGTACCCCAGTAGCCTTGCCATTGATGGAAACTCGTTATCCCTACGTGCCTTTACTGTTTTGATTGTATAATCCACTTTATGGCTAGTATGTTGGAATTTAATCATGTAACACTTTTAGCTATGTGAATATTTATTTGGAAACCTTAAACTCTATTATAATATCACTGGATTTCCTATCAAATGTTTTGGTTAGCGTAAGGTAAAAACTTACCCATGTTTCTGTGTGGGAAGTCATACGTGATACATTTGTTTTCAAATGATTTTTAAAAATTGAAAAACTTTAACCCATTTACTCACACCAGACCCATGTCTGAGTCGGAGTTTATTTCTGTTTTCTTAAACTCTTGGGTACTCAAATTTTTATGAGTAGCCAAGTGATCGGGTTTGGCTTGATGAATTTTGGAAGCTTGGAGCAGGAGTACAAACGTAGCTATATCTTTCTTTTTCCGCTATGTAGTATCTTTGTCTATTGTATTTTGGCTGTAATGGATAGACAGGTCTTTACTACCTAATGTGAAAATGTCGTGTAATCTGTGTAACTCTGATGTAAAGACTATGTAATATCTATGTGATATATTATATTTTGTTCCGTTTTCGCTGTGAGATTCTGATATTGTTAGTTCTTTCTTCTATCTATTCTATTTCTACCTCTTTCTTTCTTATTGATGATGCATCTTTCCAAGGAATGAAAGGCGGGTTGTCACACTTGGTATCAGAGCATACGTTGAGATAATACATAGGCTTTGGAATAATGTCTATCTTGAGAGCACGTAGTTGTAATTTTTATATAACAATATACCTATCTAAATTTGTTGGGTATCTGTTCGGGTTTCCAACATGATTTCTAGATGAGTTTCATCTTTCTCCTTATTTGGTTAACCGCCCTATCTTTGTATCTAATCCTATAGGCGGAGTAACCAAGTCAGATAAGATCTATAGAGACTTAAAATTTTCTTATCTCCCCCATAGTTTTTCTAATGACCCATTTGTATTGGATTTCAAAGCGTCTGGTCTTATTCTGGGTATGGATTGGTTGGATAAGTATAAGGCTGTTTGGTTTGAGAAGTGAGGATTGTGTCTTTGGAGATTGAGTTGGGAAGAATCAGAAAAGCGACTTGCGATAATTTCGGAGCTCATTTGAGCAATCTTTTGCATGGAATCGAGTCATCTCCAGAAGGCATAGAGTCCATCGAAGTGGTTAGAAATTTTACGGATGTTTTCGAGGTAGTAAAAGGTTTGTCCTCATTAGGAGGTAGAGTTTCGGATCATTTTAGTTCCGGTAGCTGTACTAGTTGTTCAGCCTAGTAGAAGGATGTCGCTGGAGGAGTGAGAAGAGCTGGTGAAGCAGACCCAAGATTTCTTAGAGAAAGGTTTGATCTGGCCAACTTTTTAAAATTGGTGTTTTGCCATAGTCTTTGTGACCAAGTTGGATGGCTCTTTGAGATTCTTTGTGGATTTGATGAACCGAGTTTTTTTAGGATGTGTTGAGTGAGTTTGTTCTCGTGTTCATCAATGATATTCTGGTCTACTCTAAGTCTGAAGTGGAGAACAAACGGCACTTGGGAATAGTTTTAGATGCTTTGAGGAGGCATGTTCTGAAAGCTAAGTTTTTGAAGTGTCATTTTTTGAAATCAGAAGTCAGATTGTTGGGGCATATTGTTTCTGGTGTGGGTATTTCTGTAGATCCATCCAAGGTAGCTTCTATTCAGGAGTGGAAGCAACCGCAGAATCCGACAGAATTCCGTAGTTTTCTTGGATTGGCAGGGTACTGCAGGAAGTTTATCAAGGACTATTCTAAGATTTCTTCGCACTTAACCAAGTTGACTCGAAAAGGAGCAAAGCTTAAGTGGACCCCAGAGTGTGAAGAGGCTTTCTAGGATTTGAAGGCAAGGCTGACCAATGCGCCTATTCTAGCTATTTCCTGATGGCAAGAGTAAGTTTGAGGTCTGCACGGACGTTTATGCGTGCCAGAGGTAGATGGGTTGAATCAAGAATGGTTAGTGTTCAAGTTTTCAGATTGATGACCAAGGAAAATTAAGGATCAACGGAAGGATTTTTATTTCGAATTTCAAGGATTTGAAGCAATAAGTTCTATCATAGAGTCATCGCTCTAGGCTGAGCATCCACCCGGGAATTTCAAAGATGTATAAGGATATGAAGAGAGTCTTCTGGTGGCCAGGAATGAAGAAGGATATAGCTGCTTTCGTCAATTGATGTGCAATCTGTTAGTAGGTTGAAGGTGATCAGCGGAAGACCGCAGGATTTTTGCAGCCTTTGGAAATCCTAAAGTGGAAGTGGGAAATGATTTCTTTGGATTTCGTCGACGGTTTGCCAAAGACCAAAAAGGAAATGATGGAATATGGGTATATATAGACCGGTTAACTTAGAGCGCCTATTTTATTCCGGTTAAGGCAACCCCATCTTCAGCATCTTTGGCTGAGATTTTCTTGAAGGAGTTTGTTCAACTATATGGTATTCCAGTCAACATTGTAAGCGATCGTGATCCTATCTTCACCAGCACGTTTTGGGAGGCTTTGCTATCAGCTTTGGGTTCGAGATTGAGTTGAGTACAGCCTATCATCCCCAATCTGACGGAAAGGCTGAACCGAATTCTTGAGGATATGCTGAGGGCTTGTGTTTTGGATTTTGGTGGATCTTGGGAAGACCATCTGCATTTAGTGAAATTCTCAAACAATAGCAGTTATCAGGTGAGTATCAAGATGGCCCTATAAAGCTTTTTTTCCCATCTTGTTGGGTAGAGTCAGGAGATTGTCTTGTGCTTGGTCTAAATTTGATCCGAGAGGCATCTGCAAAGGTGGAGCTTATCAAGTAAAGAGTGAGAGCAACGCAGGATCGCCAGAAGAAATATATGGATAATAGACGATGACAATTGAAATTTGAGATTGGAGATTTAGTCTTTGTCAAATTTTTCCTGATTAAAGGAGCAATTAGATTTGGCAAGATGGGAAAACTTGCCCCAAGATATATTGGTCCGTTCCGAATGCTTGAGAGGATTGGTGCTGTGGCCTACATGATTGAATTTCCAGTTCGGATTGCTGGAATTCACAATGTTTCTCACGTATCTCATCTGAGGAAATACGTGAATGATCCATCTTTTGTTATGGAGCTAGTAGTGCAGGAAGATTTAGAGATCGAACCGGGCTTATCTATTGTCAAACATCAGGTCCAGATCGATGATCAGGATGAGAGGCAACTCAAAAGTGAGGTGGTGTAGCTAGTTTAGGTGTAGTGGAGCAAGGATTATAGAGTTTGTCTTGGGAAACTCTGGAAAGTTTTATGAAGGCTTATCCGGATCTTTGTCCAAATAGCTAAAGTTGTTTGAATGATTTGTTTGTTTGGATGAAATTGTTTGTTTGGTTGATAGTATATGGTTAATAGGTATGCTTGAAATTAGTGAAATAAAGAAAAAAGTTTTGGATTATCTTTTGTTTTAAATTTGGGGGACGAAATTCTTTTGAGGGGGGAGGATGTGATATCCTAGAATTTTGAGAAATTTAAAATGTTATAATCTCCTTTATTTATTATTTAAAATTGGTAAAATGGTTATTTCAAATAATAAATAATAATGTGTTGTTTACATACATAAATATAAATAGATTTTAAATAGAATAATTATTTACAAATTTAATTTGTGTTTGTTTAAATATATATATATATATATATATAAGTTGATTTTAAATTGGATTTTTAAATTTGAAATTTGGATTTGAAAATTAGGATTTAAATTGGAATTTAAAAGATATATATCTTATAAATAATTGGATATAAAAATATATGAATAATTTTTTAATTTAAAATAAGATTTGTTTTATATTATTTTCCTTAAAGAATTTTATTTATATAAATTAAGGAAATATTTAATTAATAGTAAATTAAATACAAAAGTTTATATTAACATTTAAAAATGGATTAAATATATTTTATATGATTTTATTTAGAATATAATTGGTTTGTATTTTGTTTTCTTTTAAAGGTTTTATTTATCTAAAATTAAGAAAAGCATTTATTAACTAAGAAAAGTACTTATTTAATAGGAAAATAAATATAAAAGCTTTATGTTAACATTTTAAAATAAATAAACATGTATTATTACACGTGTATAATTATAAAGCATGTTGATAACATGTGTAATTCAATAAACGATTGTAAATGACAAATGTTAACCATTTAAACAAGTGTCATAATTTGTTTTCATTTTCTTCAAATTTTAATAAATCACAATTAAGCTTATATAAACACATATCTTCTTTATTCAATTCTTTTCCTATCTTCTCATTTCTAAACAAAGAAAACTCAACCTGTCAACCAATTTTCAAACCAAAGAAGAACCAAAACCTCAAACATTCCTCAAAATAAATCAAAAATCCTGTTAATATTTAACAACTCAAGTTCAAAACCCTGTAACAAATTCTCAAAGAAAAGATCAAAAGCCTGTAACAAAGGTTTATTTTCAAATGCAACCTAAAGCAAAATTTATCAAGCAATCTTCTCAGATTTAAAGCAAACTCAACTTTATTCAATTAAGCAAGTTTCCAGTTCAACAAAGCATAGTTTTAAAGTGTTTTCCTCTACAAATTCAAAGTTTCGGTTTCAAGCTTTCCTGTTTCAAAATCAAAGCTCTACTCATCTTTTTATTCAGGTGATTAAACAACTAACTTTTGTTTTAAATTGTGGTTTGTGATGTGAAAATTGTTTGCATGTGTGTAATTTTGGTTTGAATGCTCTAAATATGTAGGTGTATATGTGTGCATGTCTGAAACCCTGTGTATATCCTTGGTTTATAACTGACAGGTTTAAATCTTGATCAAAGATCAAGTGCTCTCCAAACATTCACATATAGGTTGTGAAAATTGAACAAAATGTGTTTGTTTTTACTTAAGCTAAGTATTAAAAATATAATTAAGCATGATAAGTATGAAGCTATCTGTAAATTTATAAATACAAAAGAAATTTTAAAAGCATGTTAAAATTAAATGTTGTAAATTGCTGACTCAAGTATAAAACTTGAATTAATCTTGGAAAATATGTTTTTTAAGAAGAAAATCACAATTTTTAATATATAATCGAGAGTGCAATTCATTGATGACCAGAAAGTGGTTTCTGGGGTTTTTCTGGTGATGGGTGAACCTAGGAAGGTCGGGGCTTTTGCTGAAGCAAGGTTCATGATCGGGGTTGTTGGCAAAAATGGCAAGAGGGTGTATAAACCACTGTGGTGGCGGCAGGTGGTCGGAATAGTTTTTAACCCTGGTTTTTGTCACGGTCAGGTTTTTGGTGTACTCATTGCCTCTGGTGATTCGAGTTGCTCGAAACTTTGGGAGAGAGCAGCACGGAAGGTCGACAAGGTGTGGCCGGAGTTGTGCGACGTTTGGTGGTCGGAATCGCTTGGACGATGGGTTTTCAGGTTTGGGTTTTTGGTTCCAGGTCTGCCTGATATGCTCGATCTTGTTCGTGGGCTTGTGATTGTGTTTTGGTGATTGAGATTGGTTGCAACAACGATGGTCGATGTGCATGAGGGTTCATCGGAGGTTGAAGATGGCTCAGTCACTGGTGCATATGCATGGTGAAGTTTTTTGTTTGTTGTTTTGATTATGGTTTTGCTCGAAGGAAGGTTCAGGCACATGGATTTGTGACTCGAGTATATACTCGAGTGGGAACGAGAGTGCTTCGGGTTTTTAAACTTGAACCCAAATCTTGAAAAAAGAGAAGATGAAGGTGGGTTTTACTCGGGGCAAGTCTCGAGTAGTCTTCGGGTTGAACTCAAAGAAAGGGTTAAAAATAGTTTTTTTTTTGAAAAAAGTTTTAAAGATTTTTATAAAAACAAGTTTTTAAAATTTAAATTTAATTTAATTAAACTATTACTTGATAAATGTTTAAGTTGTTTGATTTAAGGAAGTATGATTTGTTAATGTTAATTTTTTAAGTTAAAATGTTATTTTATTTTTTAAACTCAAACTAAATTATTTAATTAAGGAAGTTAATTATAAAGATAAAATGTTTAAAATGTTAATGATAATTATGTCATTCATAAACATATTGTTTTACCGTAAGGTTAATTAAGGTTTTAATAAGTTGAGATTTAATTAAGTTAATGAAGTAATTTAAGTATAATTAATTAATTTAACTAGTGAATAATTGAGGATTTTTAAATTAATAATTTAAGGGTCATAAGTTAATTAATTTACGGTTAATTAATTTGTAATTAAGGGTAAGATTAATTAATTAGAGATTAATTAGTTAATATTAAGATTGATTAATTAAGTAATTAGAGATTAATTAATTAAGTAATTAAGGGTTAATTAACTGTTAATTAAGGATTGTTTAATTAACTGGTAATTAAGAAGTACTTAATATGTAATTAATTCTTATTAATTAATAATTAGGTTTTATTAATTAATAATTAAAGGATAATTAATCTATAATTAAAGATTAATTAATTGTTTATTCAAATGGTAATTAAGAATTGATTAACTGGTAATTAAGGATTAATTAATTTGTAATTAAGTTTTGTTAATTAATAATTAAGGTTTATTAATTAATAATTAAGGTATAATTAATTATTTAATTTAAGATTAATTAAATGATTATAAAAGTAATTAAGGATTAATTAATTTGTTTAAAGGTAATTAAGGAATGATTAACTAATTAAATGATTGTAATTAATTAATTATTGATTGATTAAGCAGGGTTAAGTAATTAATTCTTAAGTAATTAATTTAATTTGAATTAATTAAATTAATTATAATTTGGATTAATAATTCCTATTTATGGATGATTGTTAGTTTAGAATGTCTGGATTGGTTGATATCTATTGGATGATAATCTATGATATTCTGTGATATGATATTGAATATATCTATGATAAATGTGTGATATTTATCTGTGAATGATGCTGTGTGAATTCAAAGTATTGAATTGAATTAAATTGTTTAAACTTTAAAACAACTTATCCTTTAAGAAACGTTTGGATTTCGATGAGTCCGAGATCGAAAATCAAATTAATTATCCGAAAACCACATCGATCCAAGTTAAACGTTAGGTCGTGAATTCAAGTGAAGATCAAGTTGAAGACTCGAAGTGTAAGAACTATTTGTCGTTAAAACTCTAAGGGTGATTCCAATAGGAGTATAACGGAGATAGTGCTTTCAGGTTCGAGATGGAGACTCAGAGTGCAAGGGTTATTATCTTTAACTCTGAGGGTGATTCCAAAATGAGTGTAATGAGATAATGCCTTCGGTTTCATTCGAACCCAGAACGAACTTGTATAGATTGAGAGCTTTCAGAACATCGTCGGGAGGACGATGAGCACTCTAAGATAGATCTGTTCTTTAAAGGTAATCATAGCCTCAAGCCTCACCAACCGGGAATGGCTAAATCAGGGGAGGTGCAGCAAGGCTAAGTGGGTAGCACCCAAGTAGGATAAGATTTACCCCCGTCTAGAGTCCCTTTTTCGGCTGTGTGGGCGGTTGCTAGCTACAACCGCAGGGTTGACTTATTCGGGACTATCCAATAAGGGATGGTTCCGGCCTTGTGTTGCAAGGGATTTAGGGTGGATCCTCAATACGGTGATCTAGGCCACGTACTGTGATGGGTGGTACCCTAGTAGCCCAGCCATTGATGGAAACTCATTATCCCTACATGCCTTTATGGTTTTGATTGTATAACCCACTTTGTGGCTAGTATGTTGGTATTTAATCATGTAACAATTTCAGCTATGTGAATATTTATTTGGAAACCCTAGACCCTATTATAATATCACTGGATTTCCAATCAAATGTTTTGGTTAGCGTAAGGTAAAAACTTACCCATGTTTATGTGTTGGAAGTCTTATGTGATACCTTTGTTTTTAAATGATTTTTAAAAGTTAAACTACTTTAACCCATTTACTCACACCAGACCCATGTCTGACACGGAGTTTATTTCTGTTTTCTTAAACTCTTGGGCACTCACATTTTTATGAGTAGCCAAGTGATTAGGTTTGCTTGACGAATTTTGGAAGCTTGGAGCAGGAGTACAGACGTGGCTGTATCTTTCTATTTCCGCTGCGTAGTGTCTTTGTCTATTGTATTTTGGTTGTAATGGATAGACAGGTTTTTATAATTGTCTAATGTGAAAATGTCGTGTAATCTGTGTAAATCTGATGTAAAGACTATGTAATATCTATGTGATATATTATATTTTGTTCCGTTTACGCTGTGAGATTATGATATTGTTAGTTCTTTCTTCTATCTATTTAATTTCTATCTCTTTCTTTCTTATTGATGATGCTTCTTTCTAAGGAATGAAAGGCAGATCATCACGATCGTGAGAAATAATGGATAGTATTAGAGTAAGGGTTATAATTCATATAGATAAATGGATTAATAGGACTGATAAAAATGGAATAGATATAAAAAGGTTGCTAATTTGAAATTAGCAATCATACATAAATGTCTTAGGAAATGTATTTTAGGATTTTATGGACAAATTAACATTTATGAGCATTAAAAGGAGATTTATGGTAGATAATTATTTAAGGTAAATCTTATTGCCTTAAATAAAAGGGGATTAGTAAGCTAAGTCCGATGTAACCTAAGATAGTATAAGTAAAGAATTTGTATGGTTTATTGGACTTAATAGGTTAGTGATGCGAGGTCAACAGAGTCACTCAATGGAAGACTACCCTTTACTTTGAGGCTACCAGTAGTCAGGTGCATTTTCTACTGATGTGAGATATCACTAATCCTAGGACCCATGAGGGTGTGAGAGATTTGACTTGCTTTCTTAATTAGAAAGTAATAAATAGTCCAAATTTTGAATTAGGATCAATGAGGGATATCTCTAAAAAGGTTTACTTCAGTATTGAGTGGCTGATTAGAGTCTGCACTAGGGAATCCAATGAGCGGTACTAGTTCAGAATTAAAGCTATGTATTTGAGTAAGTGATCGAATCAGATTTTGCATAAGAATGATGTATGTACATCATACAGACTAATGTATAGTGTTATTTATGCTTAGGATAGTTGTCTAAGGTTTAGGGCAGTGGTCAAATTTCGGGGTTGAAATTATTCTAAAGGGGGAGTGTAACAACCTAAAATTTCAATGCTTTGATTGGTGAGTATTTAATTAATTTTAAATATTCAAATAATAGATTTTAAAATTGAAATAAAATTTCGTTAAAATAATAAATAATAATGATAAAATAAATTTCAAAATATGTGTACAAAAATACATAATTCAAAGAAAAATCGAAATGTGACCGAAATTCATTTTCTGAATTTTCGACTTTTCGCCGGCTAAAAGTGTCAGGAAGCTTGTACTCTTTTGTATAAACATATTTACAAATACAAATTAGTTAGGATATCTATATGTGTGTGTGTATTTATATATTTATATACATACTTAAGTATGTAAAGTAAGATGTGAATGTTAAAATAAAATATAAAGATGACGTAGGAAACATATTTAGACATAAGTACACCATGCATTCAAAACATGTTGACAGAACAAAGGTAAGGGGGACAAGCTTATAGGCTGAGGTACATGAAGGTGAGATGTCATGGTGATGTGGCAAGAGGAGGTGGAGGGTAGAGGACAAAGGGCATTAAGGGAATTTACTTTGTTTCTTGCTTATTAACAACCCTTTCGTTTCATCAATTTTGCCTTTTCTTCCTTCTACCATATCTTTCTCATATGGAAGTTTTATTTTTTTTCAAATTGTATGAAATTAAAGTAGCTACAACCTTTTATTGTACGATTTTTTCAAAATTTGAGCTTAGCCATGACCAAATCTCAGTTCTTTCAGACTCATTTTCGGACCTTGATTTTCAAGTCAGAAAATCTCTCTTCCTCTTTTGACCATATTGCCCTAGAAAAAACCTAAATCAAATGATTGCTTTTTTAAAATTGAACAGAAAATAATTTCCAAGAACTTTTCCTTTGACAACATTCCCAAATTCCTTCCTTAACTTGTCCAATACTCAATTGGAAAATGACCCATTTTCGGTTCGATTTTTGTGAATTCGATGGTGATCCAAATCACTCCACCTTTCAAGACCAAGCTCCACCACCTTTGGGCCATGCGCACTATACATTGGCCAAACCATAAAGCCACCATAGGGCCACCAATTCTTGTTCTTACTAAAGTCAAAGCATAGATCTAGGCTCGGTTTAAAAGTTAGGGAAGTTCGAGTCATTTTGGTAGACTTTGGGTAAGTATAGCTCACGAATTCATTTAAAAGTTCTAACATTAAATATGATGCTTACTTTATTAATAAATATTGTTATTTCGTTGTTAAGGATGTTGGAATTTTGGTTTATATGTATGTGCTTGGATGTGGTGTAGTAAACTTGAAAATTAAAGATAGTTGGTTAATAACAGGTTGATGCCTTTGCTTGTGTATGTTGATTATGTCATGGATATATGTTGGTACATTTGCTTATGATATTTTATATTAAGAAAAGTTAACACTTGAATCTGTAAGATAGCTACATAGAAATCCTTTGTTTTGAAAACTAGTTTTACTTAAGAATTGTTTTTTTTTTTTGAAAAATCACAAACTTAAAACTTCTATTTAGTTCCCAAAACCTTACTTTTATTTCAATTCTTATATTAAGTTATAAAAGTAGTTGGTATGTAAAAGCTAAGTATTTTAAAGCCCTTTGATATATTAAACAGGTTTTGAAAATTTCGGGTCATATAGTGTTAGTCTTTATAAATGTAGTTCGTGAAAAACGAACTCTTTTGAATTTAATTAACTTAAGTATCTTTTTTAAAAGTTTTTTTAAACATATTTTAAGTATTTTAAAATAAATATTATTTATCCATTCATTTAACCATTGATTAATTAATTAATAAATTAATTAAGATAATTAGTACATAATCAGTAATTAAGTGAGGGTAATTAGCACTTAAGTATTTTTAAGTAAGTATATTATAATGTGTTAATTAATAAAAGGTAAATTATTAATTAATTAGTTAATTAAGAATTAATTATTATTAAACTAAGATTAATTAAATTATTTATTTAAGAAAGGGTTTAATTATTAATTTATTTCTAATGAAGTTAAATTTAAGTAAAGATTTAATTAAAACTTAATTAAGATTTAATAATTTTAAATAAAGGTTTAACTTATTATTAATTTTTAATTAAAGATTATTTAATTAATTGAGATTAATTGATATTTAATTATTATTTCAAAGTTTAAGTTACCATTAAATAATTAGTTAAGGATTAATTATGATTTAATTAATTATTTAAAGGTTAACATTATTTAATTATTTATTTAAAAGATAATTATTATTTAGTTAATAGTTAATTATTATTTAATTTTTAATTAGAGGTTTAGTTATGATTAAGAGTTTGAATATTATTTAATTATTAAATAAGTAAAGTTTGAAAGTTTAAACTACTTTATTTTGAAGATCGGTTTTGTTTTAGAGTAACTTTCTTTTGAAAGAATATTTTAAACCCAAGGGATTATTTTATTGACTATCCTTGAGTAAACGCAATTGAATATGAAACCTAATGATATCTATTTTGTAGAATAGATAATCGTTCTGCTAATTAACTTATATTTGACATCTATTTGACCATAATTCATCAAGTAAATTATGTTGATATCTATTAGGAAAAATAAAAAGCCATTCTGCCAATATATTAACTTAGACATGTGTTAAAAAAACAAATTCCCATCTGCTATTTTGGTAACTTAGACATTTACTTATATGATTGATTGTTATTGACTGATTCCCTTGTACATATCTACTTATTATATAAATACCCATGTTATAACTTGAAAAGTAAACCCAGTTAAATGAGAACCATTGTGATCACTAAGCTTCTTTCTGATTTTGAAGATCAATCATAATTTTAATAATGGTTTTAAATTAAGTAATGATTTTAGTAAAGGTGTTTTAAATAATTGATTTTATCAAGAAACTTTATGGATTAAGTTTTATTAAAGGAGTTTTGCTTTAAATTAAGGAATATTTATCAGAAAGTTTTATAAATAATTTTGGATATTTATAAAGGTAAATTATAAATAATTTTGGAGATTTATAAAGTTATATATAAATGGTTTTGATATTTATAAAAGCGTTTTGTAAATTTAACTTGGTGATTTATAAAGAGTTTTGTAAATGAGTTTGGAATTTAAGTAAAAGGGATTCATAAATAAAGGAGATTTATTAAGAGGATTTATAAAAGGAAATTTATAAAAGGATTTGATATTGGATTTTCTTTTACCGACCTTCTTATTTCTAGTGATATGGACATTCATTGCACACTTAACACCAAAGGAATACCGTTTAATGTTATCTTTATTTTAAATAACATTTTGTTTTGATCCTTTGATATGAATTGGAAATGAGAAATCTTTCACAAACGTTTTGTGAATATACTTATGTCAGTGAGATAAGTATACGAATGTTTTTTATAAAGACTTTTGAAAAGAGTTTTAATACATAAAAGATTTAGTTTAAGGTTTGGAGGTTGCTATGGGTAATTAAATCTCTGAATTGTTGCTTGTTTATTTGATAGTTAAATAACCGATTATCAAATCTATACCAAAATATAATTCCATAAATATCTAGGAGAAAAACATGAGTTATATGGCACACTCATCTTCGATGATGCTATACTGTGCGTATAAATCTCATCTCGCTCTCCTAGGACAAATGCTTGGGAGATCTGTTCACTAAAATAGTAAGGGGTGATCCCTGCTCCTATGTATTATCTAATTATTTCCAAGAGTACCGGGGTTGAGTTTACCGAAACTATCAAAAGTTATTTCGAAGAGACCGGGATCAGATAAGTATAAATTTTTCAAAATCACTTCGATCTAACTATAGCACATCTAACTAAAGATATCCTTAAGATGATTGAAGATAGAGCTTTGGAAGTGCATGGGCTACTTGATACTATTCCTAACGATGATTCGAAAATGGATGTAGTAGAACTAGTGCCTCCAGTTTCGTTTAGAACCAGAACAAACTTGTATGGATGAATGCAAGCACCGCATTGCTGCCTGGAGGGCAGTGTTAGCATCCCAAGTGGGTTTTCTATAATCATGGCCGGAAGCCTTATCAACCGGGAAAATGACTAAAGCAGGGACTTGCATCAGGGCTATGTGGGTCTATCCCATAAGGGTATGATCATTCCAAGATTTGGTGTCGATATTTATGTATGATTCGAGGCCCATTATGGTTGTCTATCAACCATTAAGTGATCATATTCGGTGCTACGCAGTAAGGGGCAGGGCCAGCCCTAAGTAGCAGAGGTGTAAAGTGTTATAACCTCTCGTACATTTTATCTAGAGGTGTATCGATTCGGTGGTAGACCCTTACCCTTTCATAGTTGGAATCCATTCTCCAGTAAGTGCCTTTGGACTTGATTGTATACCTATTATGCTGGAATTTATTAATTTAACAATTTCGGCTATGATTAATACGTATTTGCACCTTAGATGTTATTATATATCACTAAATTTTCTATAGAAAATGATTTGGTTATCATAAGATGAAAACTCGCCCGTCTTTATGTGTGGCATGGTATTACAAGAAACCTTTGATTTAAAAGGTTTATAGGTTAAATAAATAAATTCTTATGATTTGAGTTTCTCAGGCTAGTTTTACTAGAATTATCCGGCGTTATTTTCTTATAATGCTCCGATCAGCCCAAGCTTATTTTCCTGGTTAAATTGGATTCTTTTGGAGCTTTCAAGAGACGAGTTGGATTCTCCAAGACGTATTCACATATCTTTTATCTTTCACTGTGTTTGTTTGTGTGTTTGTTTTTGGTTGCTGTATATATATCACCAATTGTAAGGACAGACCGTTATAACTATCCAGGTTGATAATAGGTTAATGCACTCTAATGTTGTGTATAATAAATACGATTTCTTTTTGTAAAGACTTATTTATAGTATATATTACTCATCATGTTTTGTGAGATTTTGTTCTTCCTTTTTCTTTCTTTCACCCTAAATGACCTATCTACTAGACACTTAAATGATCGGCACACAATTACTGAGGATGTATTAAGTGCCGTCTTTAGGTGTAAGAAAGGCATATCGTGATAGGGTAAGTGCCCCACATCACAGTACTTTCATTAGATGACCTGTTGGGTAGGTGCCATATAACCCTTTTATTATATCGCTTAGGCCAGCAGTCTATTACATATTAGGGCAAAGCAAGGTCATGACTAAGATGCTACATGTTTACAAACCGCTAATTGATATGTTTCACATTTTCCATCAAGGTAACTAAAGACTATAGGAGCTGATCTGGTTAGGTGACCCTAGGTTCCTGGAGTGGGCTGGCTGCCATCAGTCTCTCTTCTAGTTCTAATGGAGTGATAGATTGGCAAATTAAATTAATACGCCTCGCTAAATTATTGATGTGTTAGGCAACCCAGGGTTAGGTGACCCACATATCGATGTATATGTTACTCTACTTTGGACTTCATGTCTACTATACAGTCGTCCCGATCATACTATATTTTGATTTATTTATATACGAGGTATGAGATTATATTTGGAAAGGTGTCCAAAGTATAGTGGATTCTCATTTCTTTTATTATATCTAACTGATGCATAGGTGCCTTATATTTTACAGTTAGGCAAGTTATTTTATATTGTTTGATGATGGTATTTTATTGTTTGAGATTAAGAGCTATATTTGAGCAATGCTATATGCTAAACTAATTATACTTAGGGACATCTCGTATTTAATGATTTCTAGATTTGATGATGATTTCTGGATATGCATGATTCACCTATTCGATGTTAATTCTATAATTTCTAGTTTGATGTGTTTCTACATGGATGATGACATCCTTATACTAGGATATACGGTATTTATCATTATATGTGTTTTGGTGATTGACATTTGTATTATAATTATGTGTATATATATATATGTGTGTGTGTGTGTGTGTGTATATATATATTACTATACATATAATTTTATTGATGTTGTAATGAGTCAACCTAATGATGTTATTATATAATTATATTCAGCATATATGGTATTATAAATATATTAACCCGTAGTTTAGATATAGTCTGACAGGTGTTATTTATATAGTACTCGGGTCAATCCGAGACATTTCAAGTTCAGGGACTATGAGACTAGCCCATGTATTTTTTGGACATAGATGAGATTAGATGTTTTATATTGTAAAATTATATCATGTATTACATAGTGCCTTATGTGTGTATTATTGTGATGTATATTGGACATATATTGTATATTCAACATTATATATTATCACTATGATTGGCTCTATAATCTATGATGTTTACTATATATTGTGTATTGTTCTATCCTGAAGGCATGTGTGTTTATTACAATGTACCGATACAGCGTATGTTTTGTAGTGAGTTATATTTGATGTTTAAATACATATCGGTGTTAGCCTAGGGGAATATTCACATGTTTACCATGTATCGCCTTATTCTCCGTATTTTTTGACAATATTACTTTGTAATATTCTTAGATCGTATGGGTATAGAGGTGGGGGTGTTTGTAGTTGGTATCAGAGCAAGGTTTAGAATAATACATCATATATAAGAGACATGAGTCTTGACATTGGAGAAAGACTTAGCTTCCTTATCCCCACGAGCGATTTGGGTAGTAACACTATACGAAAGGGATAGTAGGAGTGTACGATGATTACTGGGGTAATCATCTAGAGACATACTATACTAAAAGGGTAGTAAGAGTGTACGATGATTACTGGGGTAATCATCTAGAGACATACTTGTTATTTTTCTTACAATATTTATTGTTTTATCCTATCACATTTGAGTGTTTGTTTCTTTATGGAATTTAAATTGTTAATATGGTAGAGAAAATAAGGGTTTGTTAGCTAGACTAGTAATGTCGGCATTGATGAAGGTGAATAAGCCTCTGCATGGCTTAAATATAAATGAAGTGATTAGAGTTGTGCAACAAATGCTGATATATAGCTTTTCCCTTAAGTTGTTTTTTGTTTTTTTAATGTGTGTTTAGCTGTACTAATTTTTGTTTTCATTTAGCTTAGTCTAGAATGTGGGAATTAAGTAAGAGTTATCATTCAAATATTTTTAAACATATTTGAATCTGGATGGAGCCAAATTTTAATTCAGTGTATGTTTGATATTACGATATGATGATTGTCATTGTTGTTGATGGATAATGAATTTGTTTTATATACAAATTTGGGAAATAAATATTTTATTCAAACAAACTTATTGTTTGCTAAAATATAAATTTGAATTTGTAAGGTGATTGAAAATGTCTTGGTTGTATATAATTTATGTTAATTTGTCTGTTTGATTCTTTAAGAATTTTGGTTGATGTGCATGGCCAACACTACTGATAGGGATTATTAAATACCAGGACAAGGCATTTTGACACAATTTTTTGGGTAAAGGAGAACTTATATTTTGGAAAAAAATGGAACTGTATATATACATATATGTATATTAATATGTATTGTCGTGCATTTTCATATTGTACATTTGTCTTGTACCTTTTCAACCTGCTATTATCCGTATATACACATACATATGTATATACCATTATAACTAAATGACAATTCCAACTAAATGGGATTTGACTTTCTTTAGGGATAGCCAACGTATTAATAACAAAAAATTGAAACGAAGTTTATCTAGCATAACGAGAGAAATAAAACTCAATAAACTAAAGCTTTCTCTAGCTATCCATTTTGTCTTTGTGCTTAGACAATTATTGTTTTTCCTTTTGAATGATCCAAGCTTCTTGATTCTAGTAACATGAATATTCTGATATATGCCATATCCCACTAGCACTTCTTTTAATTAATAGAGAAAACATCTGTATGCAATATCTTACCAATGCTGCTAAATTAAACTGATAATTCCTAGTAAAAAAGCTGATACATTCAAATTTAAAGTCAACCATTTTAAATTAATCAACGAACCGTCATTGCAATAATGATAAATTGCTTGGTTACTTGAAAACATGATTCACTAAAGGAAAATATTATTAGACACACATATTATTTATTATATAGATACAAAATCAAGACTCCATCTATCTAATGGTTGCATTTCGATTTTATCTGATTTTGACGTAACAGGGCCGAACGGTATGAGTTAAAAATTTCAAACGGTTTATCCGATTTAAATAATTTTGCTCGTTTCGCAAAGCTATGGGTTTAAGAAACAACTTTTATTTTGAGTGTTTTACAAAGTTTTAATGTTTACTAAGCTAAAATTACAAATTTATAATATGGGCCTGTGTTTAAATTTAAAGATCTACAATAATAATCTTTGGAAAAGCTTTCATAACTTGAGTTGTGATTCATATTTTTGCAATCCGAAAGATGTTTTGGAAAGATAAAACCCTATACAACAAATTACTTTTACAAACCGTTAGTTAATTTAGTGTTTTTGACCTTTAAAATTATGTCGGAAGTAGTTTATATTTGAGTGTGATGTTATATTTACATTTAATGAATGTTAACTTCTTAAGCCTCTTTATATATGATTACTGTTTGAATTAGAGAATAATAATACATATTTATGAAGCTCCATTGGACTAATTAACATTGTTAGCTCACTTTTGCTACATAAAAGAAAGAATAGATCACTTAAATGCATACAAAAAGGGTACATTTTTACGGTATATCAATATATTATGTGATACTATCTTATTACCCCGTGTTTCAAGATGCCCTATGTTAGGATGCCTCTTTGGAGACGTATATTATTTGTGCCAAATTTGGTTACAACACCTAATAGAATTTATAGAGAAATAAATGAAGAATAAATAAAAAAGAGAGAATATAGAAATAAAGTAATAAGAAACAAGCTAATAACAAAGCATGGTAGTTTATAGTGGTTCGACGTTGTATGACTACATCCACTTTAAGAGGTAGCTTTATTAATCACTTTATAAACTGAGTACAATAGGGCTCAGATTAGAATCCTTAGTGAAAAAAGAGTGCAAAGCAACAAGTAGCGTAAAGATCCCAAAAATGAACAATCAAGTTTTTATTTATAGAGGAAGATGGTGAAATATCTCCCTGAAAATTCGACAAAAGGATCTCCAAAACCATAGGGGCCTACAGGAGGGATCGCATGGCCTAAATCCCAATAAATAGGAATCGAGGCTGATCCCTATTTTGGAGTAATTTGGGGTGCGATCCTTATAGAAGCTTCTCGATGTTGAATTATGCTTAGCCTTGAAGTTTCATGGAAATTAGACCTGTAGATGCTGATTTATTGATCGATCATTGCTGCAAAGTGTGTTGCTACCTGATTATGGCTGATCTCTCTAAAGGGAAGAGGGTCGATCTCTTTTGCTTAGTCCTTTTGAGGTGCAGCCTCTTTGGTAGACTCCCTAGGGTTTCCACATTTTATTCTCAAAGTTTCATATGTATTGGACTTATGTGTCTCGAGATATCAATTGTTTTCTATTGAGTTTTCTTATTTAGATGAAGTTGGTCGATCCCTTTGGTTAGAAGGGATTATAACCGATCCCTTTTCTAGATAAAATTATATTCCATTCTTTGAACAATCTTATAACATATCTCTAAATTTCGTTCAATCACGGCTTCATATTATCAGCTGTAGTTGATTTCTGGACCCACAATCATTGCTCCGAGCTTACTGTCCTTGATGACAATTGAGCTAACTTGTCCAATCAGTTCAGATATAGCCGAGTCAAAATGCCGGATAATACCTGCCCTTTAAAGTACGTCTTGTGTTAGACGTGATGTGCTTTGAATTTGAGCAACTTCGAGTTGCCGAACAGAAATCCATCCAATTTTCCAAATGGTCGTTAACCTTTTGTTGAATTATTTTCCCAAAATGTCATATCCATCTTTGATCGTCGTGACGCTTAGTCGATTTCTAATAGTGCAAATTCAGGATTATATTCAATCAATTGCTATCTGTGTCCAGTTCTATAAGACTGGTAAGCTTTGGCTATCTAATCCAGTATCGACCCTAAAAGCTTCAGGTTTGAATTCAATTTTTGTCGATTTCAAAAATTAAGTTTTTTTAAAATATACATGTGCACGTTTAGGTACACGTTCTTGTTGTTGGATCCGGAATGCGTTTGCATGCCCATGGGTCATCTCGAATTTTCGTTGAATTAGGTGCAATTCCATTGCATATTATAGTTATTTACTTCATATATTTTAATATACATGTTTGCATGCACACATGGTTCATACTTAATCCAATTCCTCTTATTTCTTTTAAGTTTATAGGGCTCGGTTTCCTCTAGCTAATCCCTTTTTTTTGTTATAATGAGGATTGAGATTTTTCTAAGAAATCCCTTTTCCCTCTTTTCTTCCTCCCTCCTTTTTAAGTAAAATAAGGATCAGAATTCTCCTTTAACCAATCCCTTTCTCTCCTATCTTTTCTCTTTTCTTTTCTTTTTTCTTTGTTATAATAGGGATCAGATTGGATCACCCGATCCCTTCATTTGTTGAGGACTTAACGTTTTCATCTTTATGGAGAAGCTTAAGCAAGCTATTCCATCTATACTCGTATATAAACTAACATTTCCCTCTCCATCCTTCACTTTACTTCATTTCTTTCTCCTTTTCATTTCCTTCGAGCTCACCTCTGAACCCTCTCCTTCCACTTTGACTCTGATCCCTCTCCTCAAATCAATCACCGCCTCATCTTTATGTCCATCATCCTCTCATGCTTTGGTCCACCACTTCACTTTCGAATTGAATTAAAATCCAACACCTCCCTTTGAGTAACTCGTATTTTATACATTTAGGTAGTTTTTCTTCATCTAACTTTAATTTATGATGAGATGATGGGTTCACTCTTGCCCTGGGTTGAATGAGGTAAAGAAGATGAGAATGGTGGCGATGTTGGGTTCGACGAGGTGGTAGTAGAGGAGAAGGTAAGGAGCAAGGAGATTCGAGGAAATGAGGTATGAAAATATGTTAAGTGGAGGGATTAGTATTGTTAGGAACCAGTTTCAATTGTTTAAAATGCATGAAAATGAGTCCATTTCTGACATGTATTGTCGATTTCAAGATATTGTACATTCATTGATTGCTTTAGGAAAGGGTTTCTCAGAAGAAGATCAAGTCAGAAAAATACTCGATTCACTCACTCCAGAATGGGATCAAAAGACACTTACTATTGAAGAGGCAAATGATGTTAGTCAAATGAAGATCGAAGCATTAATCGGTAATCTAATGTCTTATGAAGTTCAACTACAAGGGAGAAAAGAATCTAAGGCAACGGAAAAGAAATGATTGCATTCAAAGCAACAACTGGAGATTCAGAACAAGAGAGTGATGAAGAAATTGCTTTCATGACCAGAAATTTCAGGAAATTTTTGAAGTATAGAAAGATGAATAACTTTAAAAGAAATGATCAAAGAAATTCCAGAAATACTTCGGAGAACTACAACAACAACAATAATGGTGATAGATGCTATAACTGCAACAAAACAGGGCACTACAAGATGGATTGTCCATATCCAGACAAACAGACATTTCAACCAAACAACGAGCAAACAAAGAAAAGAAAGAAGGCATATGCAGCAACTCTTGACGATTCAGATTCATCCAGTGATGACGAGAAGAAAACTGATAATTCAAATCTGTGCTTCACGGCTATTCTCGAATCAGAAGATGATCGGAGTTTGGATCTAAAAATAGGTGCACATTTATTTTAATTTTATTGGATGCTTGCTTGCTTTGATTTTGTTTGCAATTTCTTGAATTTTTAAATTCAAAATCACCGTTTGAAATTTGAATTTTTAAATTCAAAATAATATTATTCTAATAATATTTTAAATATTAAAATATTTTAATATTATTATATTTAATATTATTACTGAATTAAATATAGATATAGAATATAAATTAGTTTTCTTAGGATTTTAGGAATTTATTAGATTTTAGAAATAGGCACCTCCTTTCAAATTCAACAGGCACATGTCGACATGCCATGATACCCCATGTCGACATGCCTCTCAGAAATTTGATTTCAAACTTTTGAATTTCCCTCCACCTTTTCACTTACTTCAAAATTCTGAAAAGACACCTCTTGACCAGAGAACATGACTTTAGAGAATCTATTTAATATACTTCTCTTATCATCTGTTTTCACTTTATTCTCATAATTCAAACTTTCTTCATTATCTTCTACTCCTCTCAAACACTCATCAATGGCTTCCTCAAGTAACCCATCAACTATGAGGCTGCCCAAATCCATCAAAAATGATCTTTTCAATGACCCGGAGGCTATCAAAGCTTACATAAGCTATGTAAACTATGGTAAAGTCAATATGGGAAAATTTGCCATTTTTGATGATTTTTCTTCTTATGAAATCGATCAACTTTTTGAAGAAAACTCCATTCTTAGCTTGATTGATAACAAGCAAAATGATTTCATTTGTTATCCAAACCTTGTCAAAATGTTTTATGCAAACCTAAATCGTGGATTTTATAATGGAAATGAAGATCAAATTTGGAGTAGTGTTAAAGGAACACTTATTGTTTTGGATTCCGATATTTTGGGTACTATTTTGGGTTGCAAATCTACCGGTATGAATCTCTCGCAATTTCAAATCAATGAAACCGATCGAGAGACTTTTCATCACATTTTTGAAAGCGATGACCACATGGATTTTAAGAATCGCTTTTTCCGCCCAAAAGAAAGAATTGTCAACCTTCTTATTCAACACACCATTATTCCTAGGTCGGGAAACTACAGTAATCCCACCTCAAAAGTATGTAAAGCTCTTTTTGCTATTTTTGGAAAATATGATATTAATTGGGCACAAACTATTTTGGATAAGTTAAGACCCAAAAATTTTAATATGGGAGAAAACACTCTTTATCATGGAATTTACCTTAGTCGGATTTTCAATTATTTTGGTGTGGATGTTAAAAAGGAAGAGTTTGTAAGTAGAAAAGTGTTCAATCATGGGAACATTTCTCTTATGAAAATCCCACTTATGTTTCAACCATATGAAACATTTGCCGAAAAGGAAGAGAGACTTGCTCATGAAGAGATGGAAGAAGAGGAAGAAGAAGAGGAAGAAGAAGGGGAAGGAATGGAAATTGAAGAAGAAGAGGAAGATGAAGAAACATCTTTGGAAAGTATAAAGTATCCACATACCCCCGCCAATCCGTCCAACAAAACCATACTCAAGAACCAAAGGATACTTGCCCAAAACCAAAAGGTTCATAAGAGATCTATTAGCAAGAAAATGGATAAAATCTCTACCAAGATCGACAAGTTCTTTGGGAAGATAGGCAGGAAACTTGGCTTGTCCTCATCATCATCTTCATCAAACTAATCCTAGCCATTATCTCTCTAGCTATCGTTTATCTATCTTTGTATTTTCTACTTTTTTAGTTAAGATTATGTAATGTTAACTAATATAAGTAATGCTATCTCATTCTCTGTCTTCCAGCTTTATATATCTCTGTTAGTTATTTATTTTAAGTTTATATAGGTCCACGAGTACAAAAATAAACTTAGAAATAAAAAATAACTCAACTTGGTCATTCTGTCTAGACCATGTCGACATGCCCCATCCCCCCATGTCGACATATAACAGTCAGAAAGTAGTTACAATTTCTAATTTCAAATTCTTGTAACTACCAAGTGACAATTCATTTTGAACGGCCAATAACTCCTATAAATACATATTTCTTCCAGAAAAACTTCTCTACCACCATTTCTTTTCATCTCCTCTCATACTTCAACTTATTTCTTAAATTATGGCTTCTCCAGTTAAGAATTTAAGTAAAAATCTTGAATAAACTCTTACTTCTTTCAAGAATATTCTCTCTTTTATACTTAGAAATCAAAGGCACTTAGAATTAAGCCAAATGCAGATGATCAAAGAGCAAGAGAAACACTTTGACGCACTTCGTTGGATGATCTCAAGCCTTAGCAAAGACGAACTCGAAGCAAATCCACCAGTCACTCTCGACAAAGATAATTGGGATGTTATCAAAACTGATCCTATCTTTGGAGAAGATGGATGGGTGGAAGTCCCAAGGAATGTCTGATCATTATGTATGTTTGTTTGTTTGTTTGATTTGATTTGATTTAGATTTGATTAGGATTTGATTGAATTGTTTACTTAAGTTTGATTTGGATTTGGTTTGTATATAACTTCATATACTATACGTGATTGGTTTGCTATATATGATATTGATTTGATTGTCAAGTTACACACACACACACACACACACACACAGATATATATATATATATATATATATATATATATATATATATATATATATATATGCACACACACTTGATCACTTACACATTCACTTTACACTTTTATTCTATATATACTTTAGAACAGGTAAATCTTTTATTCCTTTTTGTTGATGACAAAAGGGGAGAAAGTTATAAAAATATATGTGCTTGGTGTAAGGGGGAGTCATGGAATAAAGGGGAGTTGTAGTTTTAAGAAGAAGTCACGGAGTAAGGGGGAGTTATGGGGAGTTATGGTATGGTAAGAATATTTTATAAATAAAGGTTGTCATCATCAAAAAGGGGGAGATTGTTAGGAACTGAGTTGATGATGTTTTGATGACAACAACCTTATATAGTTATTATACTTTACTTTATAAAATATATACTAACATTTTCATATAGATAGATATATATATATGTATATAGGAAGTATATGCAGGTATTATCGAAGACTGATCAGTATAAAGACTCAAGCATCAAGACGAAGATTAGAGATTCAAGATTCAAGACTCTAGAGAATCAAGATTTCAATATCTCAAGATAAGTGTCTAGTATTTTGTTAAAACTTCATAATAGCACTCTCATCTTTCTTCCAATTTTCTTTTGGGATGGAACCCAATTTCTATCGAAACTAGTGGCTTACAAACCCACGACAAGTAGCTTACAAACCTATGACAAGTGGCTTACAAACCCACGAAAATCAAAATCATTTAAACTACTTTGTACAAGTTCTCGAGTCCTATGGAGGAGCTCTGTAGGAAGGTTCTTGCAATTTCAGTTTGAATAGATTTTTAAAAATGTTTTTAAATCTGTTCTCAAAATGTTTTAGCTTTCAAAATCATGTTTTCAAAAATATTTTCAAACTTTGTTTTAGCCTTGAAATATTCCTCCATTCTGATTTTAAAAACTTCTATTTTTAAAACATCAAAACTTATTCTGATTTTAAATATTACTTATATAATTGACGGTCTATATCAATTATATATATATATATTTAAAATAATGTTTTATATTCATTCTCTATCTCAAAATATTGTTTAAACACTTTATTTTGCTTTAGAGAAGTTTCAACTTGTTTTAAATTCAAATGCTTTTACAAAACAATATCTCTACAATTTTGAACTGAGGGATGTCGACATATGGGGATACCCCATGTCGACATGGTGGCTGTTGGATTCAAAATTCAACTTTTCAAAAGAAATGTCCATTCGTTCGAAAACCTTTCGCCAATGGTTATGACTGTTGTGCATCTATATAAAGGCTTCCAAAACGAATTTTTTAACAACTACTTTCTTATTTTCTTCACTCTTTCTTCTCCACCATTCCATATCCATAAAACTTCATATTTTCAAGGTCGTGCCATCATTCTGCCAAATTCTCAATAGGAAATCATTTAGATATTCTCTCTATTTGATTCTCCATCATTCTACTAAAGATCAAAGTGCTATTCAGAGTTATAGGATTAATTTGTATTCAAAAAGTCCATAGAGTCCATCCATTCAAAAGGATTGTTATTAGAAAGTATTAGGGTGATCTTGTGTCCCGTAAATCAAGAGAGTTTACCCCAGACTCGGAGATAGGAGGGTTCCTCAAGGCCTTAGAAATTGAGGGTTGTAATTTGGATATTGGCTTATAAAAATCTGTACAAGGATATTGCCTTGGTGCAGGACTGGATGTAGGAGGATTCCGAACCAGTATAAATCCGATGTGTTCTTTCCTTTTACTTGCTTTACTTTACTATTTGCGTTTGTTATATGTTCTGTGATCATTCTGTGTTAGAATTCTGTTTAGATTTGTGTTGAAAGTTTTAATTTAGTCATATAGTTCATATATTCTTTAAAACACTATTCACCCCCTTCTAGTGTTATTACTGCCTTAAGATCCTTAATCTGCATCCCCAACAAGTATTACTTAAGTTAAGAAGGATCGGTGTAAAAGGTTGAAGTGGAGGATGAGAAAGTTTAAGTATGTGGATCGGTACAGTGGCTATAAGTGGAATTGGTCGTGGTTAGGTGTATGAGGGATCGGTCATGTACTGATGTAGAGAAGGGTTGACTATTTTCGTAAATAGGATGGAGGTTTAAGGAGTAAGGAGGGATTGGTGTGAATATGATAAAGAAAGGATTGGCGTTGGTGTAGCTTAAAGAGATCAGTTGATTTGGTTTTGGCATAGGGATCAGCTATAAATTGGGATCGGTTATTTGTTGCATATGAGTAATCGGTTGTATTAAGATAAAGGGATTGGCTATGATGACTTAGATGACCTAAGCCTTTGAATTGAACTTGAATACTTGAGGAAACCAATCCATACTCACTTGCATGAACAATCAGAACCAATCTTGTCTTAACAAACTTGAACATATGACTATAACGGGTAACGGGACTTGTATATCCAATATCGAACTTTAAAATGAATGACTAAATTACTAGGACTCTGATATGGACTGCAACTTAGCATAAGTAGTTTAATAATGAACTTTATACTTCAACAAGTTGATAGTCGATCCTGAAGATTACACAACTGATCAATGTTAACACTAGATGAGATGATCAGCAATAACGATCATTCTAGCAGAACCCAAAGTCTTGTCACTACTTTTGCTTTTAATTTGGAACTGTTTATCTCTGCACTGCATAACACTGCACCACAATTGTTTACACTTAGCATAGGAGATTGGTAAAATTTTCTTACCTTGATTATCTGTTGAGTTTAGTTGATGTGGGCTCTAGATGTTCAGGGCATTTGGCTTCAATGTCTTTCGAACAACCTTCATAGCATAGCAATCTAGGTGCCGAGTCAAATTCTAGGACTATATCCGGTAGACACTCTCTTGAACTTCAAACTAAGAAACCGGATATTTTCGGTCCATTAGTTGACCTTTTCTCTAATGTTCTCATCCTTCTCATAGAAGAGATAAATCATGCCCCTGACATTATAGAGGGTGCTATATTTCTAGATAACCTAATGGATTCCCAAGCTTCCAGAATTGGTGAGGCTGTTCTCATAGTCCGTGCTTCAAACATGGGATCTTGTTTGGAGATGTTCTAGCCCCTTTTGCGAACGATAGGGCTCATTTACCCCTGGAGGGATGTATGGCATGCAGTATATTTATGTGTTCGGCTGGATCTATGTCGGCTTTTAATTCTTTATCTGAGAGTTGCTATATTATCTTGGAATAGCACCTGCTCGGCTGCATTCGAACAACTATGCTTTTTTGTGTGGCACTTTCTTGTTATTTACACCCGCCATCTCCTTAAGACATCTGATTCATTTACAATTTCAAGCGACACACAGGAAGCCTTTCTTATACTTTCCTCGAGCCGACGCCCAACTATCAAGTTTTGACTTATGCTTGGAACAAGCTTACTGTCATTAAACACGAATGTTTCTACATTCATTATCCACCTAGCTTCGCAAGGCAATGGTTGGAAGGATGTAAATGTTGCCTTCACTTTATCCTCCAATACTTAAGTCCAAGTCATATCTTGAACTAACAAAGCTTTGGAAATTGACAAACGTCATTCACGACCTGAAGGAGATGATTATTCAAGTGCAGTTTCTACAATCTTCCTCACTCCAGTAGAGGAGAGGGACATCAGATCCCTTGTAACTGATGAGTGGTTATTTGTTTTAGGGCTGTTGGAAGAAGGTTGCAGCATCGGGATTCCGAGAAGCATTGTGTTGCAAATAAATGTTGTGGGACAAGAAGGCGACACTGATAGCCCTATCGTGCCCCCAGTCGAGGAGGCTCAGGACGATGCCAAGAAGGTTAAATTAGAGGTGATGAAACCAACAAACTCGATAATGATGATGTGGATTCAGGCAACATACCTATGGTCGAATCATTGCAAAGCATGCAATCTCATGCACCAATAAGAAATAAGAAAAAGGCCACTTATAAACTCTGCAGGAGAAAACTGCCAAAAAGCCTGAGTTCATCATCACCTCTGTTGAAGAAGAGTCTTCCTCTCAACCTTGTGACGACCCAGAATTTTAGACAATATCAATTTAATAATCTGTATTAATAATTAAATTGATTTGATAATTTTTCTTTATAATTTTAATATAAAATAGTAAATTTAATCTTTTGAAGGTTAATAAATATTTAATATGGCATTATTGATCAATATCTTTTTAACAATTAAAAATGGGTAAGATTTATTTTCAAAGCTAATAAAATTTTATTCTATTTATAATATATATATTTGATATATATCGTGAATAGGAAAATCTTTTGTTTTAAATTAAAGATGAATTTTCAAATTGTAATATATATGTATGTATATGTTATAATTTGGAGTTGTTTTGAAATTTAATATAATCTATTGATAATTCATATATGTATGAATATGTTGTAATTTCAAGCTTGGTTTTAAAATTTATATTTTTCAAAGGTTAATTTAAGATCAATTCAATTTATTTTCAAAATATAAGATAATTATTTATTTTAAAAGTGTGATAGTTTAAATAAGATTTAATCAAAGTTTTATTTTGTTTTCTTTTAAAAGTGTTTAAATTTAAAATGGTTATAAAAATATATGTATAAAGTTATAAATAAACTTTCTTTTTAAATATCTCTTGAATTAGAATTGTTTGTAAACATAAGTAATATGTAAATAAATTACTAAATTCATAGTTTACGTAAATAAAAATACAAATTCACAACTTATAAGGCAACATATAATACATTTATTTGTTTTAAAAACATAAGCTTTTTATAAAATAAATGTTTATAAAAATCACACTTGTATGTTTATTAAAATTTAAAACATTATTTAGATAAAAACATTTCATATGCATATAAATATTTCATAAATGCATATATAATTTAAATGATTTAATTAAATGAAGTTAACACTTGTAAATCAAAGATGAAACATCTTTAACAATTGTAAACTTTTTAAATATATGCTAGAGACATTTGTAAGGATATTAGCATATGTGTAAGATAATTAAAACATGAAAGGGGCAAGTGTCAATTTCCTTGATAAATTAATTTTAAATTAAAATTGTAAAGATATAAGGAGAAGTGATTTACTTTCAGCAAATTCTTTCTTCATCTCAACCAAAATATAATACAAATCAAAGATAAAAAGAAAGAAGTAAAATCTGAAGAAGAAAAAAATCAGATCTGAGATTAAATCTGCAATTTACAAACCTGCAACTTCAAATCATTGCAATTCAAAGGAAAGTTCAGATCAGTTTCAACACTTTAAATCAACAATTTGAAGGCATGCAAGGATTCAATTTCATCATCAAAGCAAATCGAAAACATTTTCCAGATTAAAGATTTCAAAACCTAGAAGAACTAAAACCTGCTCTGCATGTTAATGGTGAGTAAATTGTTTTTTAAAAACAGATAAGTTGAATTCTGATCCTAATGCATGTGTTAATCTGTGAATTGATATTGGTGTTGCATGGAAATCATTCAGTATTTATATTATTGAATTTATAGATATGTTTATATATGTGTAAAAAGGTCTGTGTATATATGTAAACACTCCGTTTTCTGTTTTTATTCCAGACCAGGATTCACTTCAAAAATTCAAATCTCCCACTAACATCAATACTTGGCCTTGATGATTAAATGGAAGTTGTATGTTAATGTTTGATAGTAATTTTAAAAATAGTCTCTGTAAATTTAAATTTACAAATAATTTTCAAAAATGGAAAACATAGTGAAATACATTTGCATGTCAAAAATCAATCAATTCAATTTAAAGTTTGGATTGTATGAATGAATTCGTGGTGGGAAATCACTATTTTTAATACTAATTTCATGATTTTTATGCAATAATCTTTTGGAATTTGGGAATGAATGATTTCGGCAATTTGACGAATTGCCGAAGATCAATTCGATGTTTGAAGCTGGATTCTTGGTCAAAGCTGGTTTTCGTGATGTTGATGAAGGGAAAAAAGTTCATCAATTTTTCCTGTGGTCGAGGTGATCGGATTCAATCAAAGTAGGGTTTCGTCTTTCGTTTTGATGGCTGTTGTTTTTGCGGCCGTCGCATCAACCCAGGATCAACGGAGGCGATCGCGAGGTGGGGGATGGAGGCATGGTGATACGGCGGTGCTTTGGAACAGTTTGTGGAGCTTCCGGTGGTGGCGATCATCAGTGGCGTTTGGGTTTTGTGGTTGTGGTTGCTGCAGTTTTCGAACTGAAGGTCATATTTCGTTTTGAGCTTTGATTTTTGGATCTGGGTTGAGGAACAGGTCGTCGAAGTCGTGTGGGATTTGTCGGCGATCAAATAGTTGGTCGGAGTCACTTGGTTGGGTCGTGCATGTACACGTGTGTACGTTGAGCAACTGGAAAATGTGTGTTTTGGAGAAGACGAGTTGAAATCGCGGTAGCACTGGCGTTTTTCACGGTGACAACTCGAAGTAGAGGAGCATAGGGTTTGTCTTCGGGGCAGGCTCGGGTTGTTGTTGAGATCGATTCGAGTATTTTGGGTTGTATGCTTTTCTAGTAAATACTGTAAAAGAAGATAAGTTTACAATTTAAACTTGTTACTTTTAATAAACAAAATCAAGTTTAAGTTTTTATAAGAGGAAATAGATTTGCAAAGTTAAAAGCTTGTTCTTTTGAAACAAAATGTAAATCAAACTTTCAAAGATGTTAACCGAATTTATTTTAAAATTTAAATTTGTTTAAGATGATTTCTTTTTGAAAGTAATTAACTTCATTAAATTTTGAATTTTAAATTTAAAAAGGAATGTTTTGAATTTAAAGTATTAAATCAAAGTTTTAAGTAAATTTAAGGTAACGTTTTAATAACTATGTTTTCAAATTTTATTGAGAACGAATAAGTTTAAATTAGATAATTAAAGTGTTTTAAGTTTTAAAATTGATTTCCAAATGTTTATTTTTCAATAAAGTTATTGTTATAATTTTGTAAACCAATAAAAATAGTTTATTTTTGAGTTAATAAGATTTGATTTATTCAAATAATTAAATAGTGAAAATAAATATGGTTAATTTAGTATTGTTATGAATTTAAGAATACTTAATTAAATATGATTTGTCAATAAGTAAAGAGTTTAACTAAGATAAATGATTTTCTTAATCGATTAAGGTGTTTTTTAATATAAGAAGTTAACTAATTATTTAATTTATTTTAAATGATTAGTTAATTGTTTATTTAATTTTAAATAATCAATTAATTATTAATTAATTAAGTGTAATTACTTAATGAAGTAATTAATGGTTAATTATTGAATGTATTTAAGAAAAGAGGAAATTACTTATGGAAGTAATTAGTGGGAAATTACTCATGGGAGTAATTAAATGGAAGTGATTAATGGATAATCACTTGATGTTATTGATTAAGGAATTGATTAATATAATTGTTTTGAAGTTAATTAATTATGGAGTAAATAATTAATTAAATAATTAAGGATCATTTAACGATGGGATTAATTACTTGTTAAGGTAATTAATTAAGAGAGTAATCATCTAATGGTAGTAATTAGAAGATAATTACTTATGTAAGTAATTAAGGTTTAATTACTTAGTTAATTTTAGTTAATTAATTAATGTGATTAATTAGTTAATTAATGGACGTGATTAATTTTAAGATTAATTACTAAGTGTAATTAATTAAAAATGTAATTAATTAATAAAGTAATTAATTAACGATTATTTATTAATTTAATTGATTTATAATTACTTAATAAAGTAATTAAAGATTTATTAATTAGAGTAATTAATCAAGGATTAATATAATTAATTAAGAAGTTAATTGACTAAGATAAGTAATTACAAGTTGTTAATTATTGTTTATGATTAATTAAGACTAATTAATAAGATGGTTAATTACAAGTTAATTATTTAATTAAAGGGATTATTAATTAATAAGGATTATTAGTTAATATAATTAATGAAATTAATCAAGATTGATTAATAAAAGTGATTAATTTAAGTATAATTAATTGTAATTAATTAAAGTTCAATGTAATTAATCATAGTTAATTAATTAAGGGAAGCAGATGAAGGATCATTAATTAATGTAATTAATGATAGTAAATAAATGTTAATTACTGTATATGGATAAGAATAATTAATTTGTGGAATTAATTAAAGAATTAAAGGCTAATTACTTGAATGTAATTAAAAGATGATTAATCAAGGGAGATTAATTAAAGAAAGATCATTAAGAGATCATTAATTAATTAATTTGTAATTAATTAATGTTGAGTAAGAAGGGTTAAGGTTATTTAAATTGATTAAGAGTTAATCAATTCTACTTTTGGATGATTGGTTAATATTGATTGATTGATATTGGGTGATTGATATTGAATGTTTGATGGATAATTTGGGTGTGATATCTCTGATTTGTGATATGCTGCTTTGTGAGATGAATGGTTGATATGAATCATCTATTGTGATAATATGATTCATCTATCTATTTATAACATCTTGAATATAAGTTAATTGTTTAAACCCTTAAACAACTTGGACATTAAAATGGCGTTTGGATTCGGTGTGACCGGGATCGGGTTTCCATATTTGGATAATCCGAAAACCACATCGATCCAAATTAAACGTTAGGTCGTGAATCCAAGTGAAGCTTAGTGAAGGCTCGAAGTGTAAGAATTATTCGTCCATATAACTCTAGGGGTGATTCCGTGATGAGTTTAACGGAGATAGTTCTTACAGGTTCGAGATGGTGATTTAGAGTGCAAGGGCTATGGTCGTTGACTCTGAGGGTGATTCCAAAATGAGTGCAACGAGATAGTTCCTTCGGTTTCGTTTGAACCCAGAACGAACTTGTATGGATTGAATGCTTTCAGAACATCGTCAGGTGGACGATGAGCATCCTAAGATAGATGTGTTCTATAAAGGTAATCACAGCCTCAAGCCTCGTCAACCGGGAATGGCTAAAACAGGGGAGGTGCAACAAGGCTAGGTGGGTAGCACCCATTTCAAGGTGAGATCATCCCTGTCTAGATTTTCCTTTTATTTCGGCTTAGTGGGTGGTTGGTCGCGCAAACCATGGGGTGATCTTACTCGGGAATATCCAGTGAGGGGTGGTCCCGGCTTTGTGTTGCAAGGGATTGGGAGTAATCCTCGGTACAGAGATCTAGGCTACGTACTGTGACGGGCGGTACCCCGATAGCCCTGCCATTGATGGAAACTCATTCTTCCTACGAGACCCTACGGTTTTGTTTGTATTACCCACTTTTGTGGCTAATAGTTGGAATTTAATAAATGTAACAATTTCGGCTATTTCTTATTTACTTGAAAACCCTAGACACTATTATAACATCACTGGATTTCCTATCAAATGTTTTGGTTAGCGTAAAGTAAAAACTTTTCCATTTTTATGTGTGGGAAGTCTTACGTGATACCTTTTATTTTCAAAGGATTTTCTAAAGTGAGCAATTTTAACCCGTTTACTCACACCAGACCCCTGTCCGACCCGAGTGTTTATTTTTTGTTTTATTAAACTCTTGGGTACTCATATTATGTATGAGTAGTCGAGGGATTCAGGTTAGCTTGACGAATTCTGGAGGAGTTTTGGAACAGGAGGCTTCCACGTGTAGATATATTATGGTTCCGCTGTGTTTGTGTTATATCTGTATCTTGTGATATCTTGAGTTGTATAGTTAGACAGATGTGTATAACTGTCTAATATGTGTTGTATAAGTTGTGTACTCTGATGTAATATGATACTATGTAATATTTTATGTGATATATTATATTTCATTCGTTCCACTGTGAGTATTTGTTGTTGTTGAGTTTCTTCTTTCTTATCTTTTCTTCTTCTATCCCTTTCTTTCTTAAATAGTGACGCGTCTTTCTGGTATTAGAAAGTCGGGTCGCTACAGTTGGTATCAGAGCATTAGGTTGAGTGAATACCTAGGCTTTAGAGTGTTGTCATTCTTGATAGTGCGTACTTGTATTTTTATGTATAAGTATATAAGTGTGTGTGTATATATATATACCTGATCTGTTGGGTTATCCGTTCGGATTTTCCAACATAAGTTTTAGAGGTAGATAGAGTAATGGTGTGTGTGTAACACGACTACCACTAATGGATGAGGTCCATATGTTTGAGGTTGGAAGTATATTTGTCGAGACTGTAGACCTAATACCGTCTCGAGTAGAATTGTACTTTGGAGTAAGGATTTCTCCGATATCCGAAGGAAAACTTTTTAAAGATTCGGAGTTTATCTTTGAAGTGTAAGTTTGGATCTGTCAGAAGTGCAGAAGAAAGTGATGGTATCTTGATAACTGCGTGATGAGATGCAGTATCCATGGATATTTTAGAAGTGATTGAGGAGCAGTCTTTACCTGCCGTAGGGAAGATTCGTCTGTATGGAAGTTATCTGGATCTTTAGCATGGAGGTTGGCTGTTTTGGAATATGAGACTAAGGTTTATGAGTTGCTTCGCTTCGGCATGGTCTCTTGTCATCCCTTAAGGAGAGCGAGATGTTGATGCTTGGTTTGGAGCACAAATTTCTTGAGAGGATCTCTGCCATCTCGAAGGTTCGTTGTTTGGTTTGTTGATAGTTTTGGAGTTCGAGAAGCCTTTGGATTAGAAGTCTTTGGTTAGCTGTGGTAGCAGTGCAGCTCGAAGTGTTCGGTGTGCTGAAGAGAAGGTCTTTTAGCTTTGCAGTATCATCGAGGTAGAGTTTGGAAGCAGCAGTGTAGCCGTTTCTCCGATGGTTCAGGAATCTTGATGGTTCTTCTATCAGCAGTCCGGGCTAATGGTGGAAGTTTTCTTGAAGAGTTAACCTTGTTTGGAAAAGCTTAAAGCTGTTCTAATTGGTAAAGAGAGGACGGTTTCTTTGGAATCCGAACTAGGTAGGATCGCAAAAGTGACTTGCGATTAGTTTGGGAATTTATCTTAGGCAATCTTTTGTTTGAGACTGAGGGTTCTCATGTCGAAGTAGGAGCTACTGATGTAATCAGAAGTTTGTCTACATCCGGAGTTGAGTTTCATATTGATTTGGTTCCAAAAGCGATTTTGGTGGTTAGCCTGGTAGTAGGATGGCTCTTGAAGAAGGAAGAGTTGGTGTTGCGGCTTAGAAATTTTTTGAGTTTGGATTCTGCTATAAGGAGGTGTGACCGAGTCAGATGGGTCACTAAGATTTCATGGATTTGATGAACAAAGTTCCCCTGATATATTGGATAAATTTGTACTCGTGTTCATCAACAGTATTCTCATCTATTTCAGAATCAGAGTTGTGTAGCGGAAGCGAGGTAGTAGCTGTGCAAGGAAGGAAGCAAGTTTAGTTTACTATTGCTTGGGAAGTAGAGCTTGTGTTCTGGATTTCGACGGATCTCGGAATACCTTTTTGTTGAATAGGATCCAGGAACTGGTTTGCTTTGGTCTAGTTGTTTCTGGAAGCATCATCATAGGGTGAGCCGATCAGGAAGATGATGGGCAGCCTAGGATTGTCTGTTGAGTCATGCAGATATGAGATAAGGAGTTTGGAATTCGAAGTTGGAGACTTCATTGTTGTTAAGATTTCTCTGGTTAAGAGAGTAGTAATTGGGTAAGATTTGATGGCTAGTTCTGAGGCATTTGTTATCTGTATTTTTGATAGGATAAGTTCTTTTGTCTATAAGATTGAATTGCTAGTTTGGATAGCTGGAATTCATTGTATTTCACGTATCTCTGAGGGAGTACGTGTATGATTCATTGTTGGTTGTAGAATCTGCAGTCCCGTTGGATTTGGAAGTTGTGTTAGACTTGAGTATAGTCCGATGTTCTGTTCAGATTAATGGATCTAGAGAAGAGAGGAGCTTTGGATTTTAGTGGTGTAGTTAGTTTAGCTTCTGTTGAGCGAGTCACCCAGTGATTTTTACTTGGGAAACTCTAGATAGTATTAGAAGATTTATTCTGATTTGTGTTAGGATAATTAGTTAGGTTTGTTTGTTTGATGGATTGCTTTTGTTGTTAATTACTGGTTGATAGGTATGCTTTGCTGAATGAAATTGAAATCTTTGCTGGGTTATTAAATTATCTTTGCTTTTAAATTTCGGGGACGAAATTCTTTTAAGAGGGAGGAATGTGGCGACCCAGAATTTTGGGCAATATCAATTTAATAATCTGTGTTAATAATTAAATTGATTTGACAATTTTTCTTTATAATTTTAATTTAAAATGGTAAATTTAATCTTTTAAAGGTTAATAAACATTTAATCTGGCATTATTGATCAATATCTTTTTAACAATTTAAAATGGATAAGATTTATTTTTCAAAGCAAATAAAATTTTATTCTATTTATAATATATATATTTGATATATATTGTGAATAGGAAAATCTTTTGTTTTAAATTAAAGATGAATTTTCAAATTGTAATATATATGTATGTATATTTTATAATTTGGAGTTGTTTAGAAATTTAATATAATCTATTGATAATTCATATATGTATGAATATATTGTAATTTGAAGCTTGGTTTTAAAATTTATATTTTTCAAAGGTTAATTTAAGATTATTCAATTTATTTTCAAAATATAAGATAATTATTTATTTTAAAAATATGATAGTTTAAATAAGATTTAATTAAAGTTTTATTTTGTTTTCTTTTAAAAGTGTTTAAATTTAAAATGGTTATAAAAATATATGTATAAAGTTGTAAATAAACTTTCTTTTTTTAAAATTGTTTGTAAACATAAGTAATATGTAAATAAATTACTAAATTCATATTTTACATAAATATAAATACAAATTCACAATTTATAAGGAAACATATAATACATTTATTTGTTTTAAAAACATAAGCTTTTTATAAAACAAATGTTTATAAAATATCACACTTGTATGTTTATTAAAATTTAAAACATTATTTACATAAAAACATTTCATATGCATATAAATATTTCATAAATGCATAACACTTGTAAACTTTTTAAATATATGCTAGAGACATTTGTAAGGATATTAGCATATGTGTAAGATAATTAAAACATGAAAGGGGCAAGTGTCAATTTCCTTGATAAATTAATTTTAAATTAAAATTGTTAAGATATAAGGAGAAGAGATTTACTTTCAGCAAATTCTCTCTTCATCTCAACCAAAATATAATACAAATCAAAGATAAAAAGAAAGAAGTAAAATCTGAAGAAAAAAAATAAGATCTGAGATTAAATCTGCAATTTACAAACCTGCAACTTCAAATCTAATGCAATTCAAAGGGAAGTTCAGATCAGTTTCAACACTTGAAATCAACAATTTGAAGGCATGCAAGGATTCAATTTCATCAGCAAAGCAAATCAAAAACATTTTCCAGATTAAAGATTTCAAAGCCTGGAAGAATTGAAACCTGCTCTGCATATTAATGGTGAGTAAATTGTTTTTAAAAAACAGATAAGTTGAATTCTGATCCTAATGCATGTGTTAATCTGTGAATTGATATTGGAGTTGCATGGAAATCATTCATTATTTATATTGTTGAATTTATAGATATGTTTATATATGTGTAAAAAGGTCTGTGTATATATGTAAACACTCTGTTTTCTGTTTTTATTTAAGACCAGGATTCACTTCAAAAATTCAAATCTCCCACTAACATCAATTCTTGGCCTTGATGATTAACTGGAAGTTGTATGTTAATGTTTGATAGTAATTTTAAAAATAGTTTCTGTAAATTTAAATTTACAAATAATTTTCAAAAATGGAAAACACAGTGAAATACAGTTGCATGAAAAAAATCAATAAATTCAATTTAAAGTTTGGATTGTATGAATGAATTCATGGTGGGAAATCACGAATTTTAATACTAATTTCATGATTTTTAATTCAATAGTCTGTTGGGAATTAGGGAATGAATGATTTCGGCAATTTGATGTTTGAAGCTGGACTTGGTCGAAGCTGGTTTTCGTGTTGTTGATGAAGGGAAAAATGTTCACGAATTTTTCCTATGGTCGAGGTGATCAGATTCAATCGAAGTAGGGTTTCGTCTTTTGTTTTGATGGCTGTTTTTTTTGCGGCCGTCGCATCATCCCAGGATCACCGGAGGCGATCGCGAGGTGGGCGATGGAGGCGTGATGATACGGTGGTGCTTTGGAACAGTTTGTGGAGCTTCCGGTGGTGGCGATCATCATTGGCGATTGGTTTTTGTGGTTGTGGTTACTGCAATTTTCGAGCTGAAGGTCAAATTTAGTTTTGAGCTTTGATTTTTGGATCTGGGTTGAGGAATAGGTCGTTGAAGTCGTGCGGGGTTGGTCGACGATCAGATAGTTGGTCAGAGTTGCTTGGTTGGGTCGCGCAGGTACACGCGTGTACGTTGAGCAACTGGAAAATATGTGTTTTGGAGAAGACGAGTTGAACTCGGGGTAGCACTCGCGTTTTTCACGGTGACAACTCGAAGTAGAGGAGCATAGGGTTTGTCTTCGAGGCAAGCTCGGGTTGTTGTTGAGATCGACTCGAGTATTTTTGGTTGTATGATTTCCTGGTTAATACTGTAAAAGAAGATAAGTTTACAAGTTAAACTTGTTATTTTTAATAAACAAAATCAAGTTTATGTTTTTATAAGAGGAAATAGATTTGCAAAGTTAAAAGCTTGTTCTTTTGAAACAAAATGTAAATCAAACTTTTAAAGGTGTTAATTGAATTTATTATAAAATTTAAATTTGTTTAAGATGATTTCTTTTTGAAAGTAATTAACTTCATTAAATTTTGAATTTTAAATTTAAAAAGGAATGTTTTGAATTTAAAGTATTAAATCAAACTTTTTAGTAAATTTAAGGTAATGTTTTAATGACTAAGTTTTTAAATTTTATTGAAAATGAATAAGTTTAAATTAGATAATTAAAGTGTTTTAAGTTTAAAATTGATTTCCAAATGTTTATTTTTAAATACGGTTATTGTTATAATTTTGTAAACCAATAAAAATAGTTTATTTTTAAGTTAATAAAATTTTATTTATTTAAATAATTAAATTGTGAAAATAAATATGGTTAATTTAGCATTGTTATGAATTTAAGAATACTTAATTAAATATGATTTGTTAATAAGTAAAGAGTTTAATTAAGATAAATGATTTTCTTAATCGATTAAGGTTTTTTTAATATAAGAAGTTAACTAATTATTTAATTTATTTTAAATGATTAGTTAATTGTTTATTTAATTTGAAATAATCACTTAATTATTAATTAATTAAGTGTAATTACTTAATGAAGTAATTAATGGTTAATTATTGAATGTAATTAAGGAATGAGGAAATTACTTATGGAAGTAATTAGTGGGAAATTATTCATGGGAGTAATTAAATGAAGGTGATTAATGGATAATCACTTGATGTTATTGATTAAGGAACTGATTAATATAATTGTTTTGAAGCTAATTAATTATGGACTAATTAATTAATTAAAGAATTAAGGATCATTTAATGATGGGATTAATTACTTGTTGAGGTAATTAATTAAGAGAGTAATCATCTAATGGAAGTAATTAGAAGATAATTACTTATGTAAGTAATTAAGGGTTAATTACTTAGTTAATTTTAGGTAACTAATTAATTTGATTAATTAATTAATGGATGTGATTAATTTTAAGATTAATTACTAAGTGTAATTAATTAAAAATATAATTAATTAATAAAGTAATTAATTAAGGATTATTTATTAATTTAATTGATTTATAATTACTTAATAAAGTAATTAAAGATTTATTAATTAGAGTAATTAATCAAGGATTAATATAATTAATTAAGAAGTTAATTAATTAAGATAAGTAATTACAAGTTGTTAATTACTGTTTGTGAGTAATTAAGACTAATTAATAAGATGGTTAATTACAAGCTAATTATTTAATTAAAGGGATTATTAATTAATAAGGATTATTAGTTAATATAATTAATGAAATTAATCAAAATTGATTAATAAAAGTGATTAATTTAAGTATAATTAATTGTAATTAATTAAAGTTTAATGTAGTTTATTATAATTAAGTAATTAAGGGAAGCAAACGAAGTATCATTAATTAATGTAATTAATAATAGTAATTAAAGGTTAATTACCATATATGGATAAGAATAATTAATTTGTGGAATTAATTAAAGAATTAAAGGCTAATTACTTGAATGTAATTAAAAGATGATTAATCAAGGGAGATTAATTAAAGAAAGATCATTAAGAGATCATTCATTAATTAATTTGTAATTAATTAATGTTGAGTAAGAAGGGTTAAGGTTAATTAAATTGATTAAGAGTTAATCAATTCTGCTTTTGGATGATTGGTTAATATTGATTGATTGATATTGGATGATTGATATTGGATGTTTGATCGATAATTTGGGTGTGATACCTCTGATATGTGATATGCTGCTTTGTGAGATGAATGGTTGATATGAATCATCTATTGTGACAATATGATTCATCTATTGTGACAATATGCTTCATTTATCTATTTATATCATCCTGAATATATGTTAATTGTTTAAACCCTTAAACAACTTGAATATTAAAATGGCGTTTGGATTCGGTGAGATCGGGATCGGGTTTCCATATTTGGATAATCCGAAAACCACATCGATCCAAATTAAGCGTTCGGTCGTGAATCCAAGTGGAGCTTAGTGAAGACTCGAAGTGTAAGAACTATTCGTCAACATAACTATGAGGGTGATTCCGTGATGAGTTTGACGGAGATAGTACTTACAGGTTCGAGATGGTGATTCAGAGTGCAAGGGTTATGGTCGTTGACTCTGAGGGTGATTCCAAAATGAGTGCAACGAGATAGTGCCTTCGGTTTCGTTCGAACCCGGAACGAACTTGTATGGATTGAATGCTTTCAAAACATCGTCAGGTGGACAATGAGCATTCTAAGATAAATGTGTTCTATAAAGGTAATCGCAGCCTCAAGCCTCATCATCCGAGAATGGCTAAAACATGGGAGGTGCAGCAAGGCTAGGTGGGTAGCACCCATTTCAGGGTGAGGTCATCCTTGTCTAGATGTCCCTTTTATTTTGGCTTAGTGGGTGGTTAGTCGCGCCAACCACGGGTTGATCTTACTCGGGACTGTCCAGTAAGGGGTGGTCCCGGCTTTGTGTTGCAGAGGATTGTGTACAGTGATCTAGGCCACGTACTGTAATGGGCGGTACCCCGGTAGCCCTGCCATTGATGGAAACCCATTCTTCCTGCGAGACCCTATGGTTTTGTTTGTATTACCCACTTTTGTGGCTAGTAGCTGGAATTTAATAAATGTAATAATTTCGGTTATTTCTTATTTACTTGGAAACCCTAGATACTGTTATAATATCACTGGATTTCCTATCAAATGTTTTGGTTAGCGTAAGGTAAAAACTTTTCCATGTTTATGTGTGGGAAGTCTTACGTGATACCTTTCCTTTTCAAAGGATTTTCTAAAGTTAAGCTATTTCAACCCGTTTACTCACACCAGACCCCTGTTTGACCCGAGTGTTTATTTTCTGTTTTATTAAACTCTTGGGTACTCATATTATGTATGAGCAGTCGAGGGATTCAGGTTAGCTTGACGAATTCAGGAGGAGTTTTGGAGCAGGAAGCTTCCGCGTGTAGATATTATGGTTCCGCTATATTTGTGTTATATCTGTATCTTGTGATATCTTGAGTTGTATAGTTAGACAGATGTGTATAACTATCTAATATGTGTTGTATAAGTTGTGTACTCCGATGTAATATGATACTATGTAATATTTTATGTGATATATTATATTTCATTCGTTCCACTGTGAGTATCTATTGTTGTTGAGTTTCTTCATTCTTATCTTTTCTTCTTCTATCCCTTTCTTTCTTAGATAGTGACGCGTCTTCCTGGTGTTAGAAAGTCAGGTCGCTACAAACCTTTAGAAAGTTCAATGAAAGGATTCTCAAGTCTCCCAATTTTTGACGATATCATGACCTTTGACTTTCCCAACATCATTGGGGGGGACTTAATTCTCCTACTTGGACTAGTGATGACATTCCTCCAACTAGCAAAGGTAAAAACACTCCTATGATCAAGGCTATAGTTTTGGTCCATAGAACATTCACAGTCATGTGCACTTCACTACATGGGTTTTGTCTATCGAGTCTCCCAATTTTTGACAATATCATGACCTCTGACTTTCCCAACATCAATGTTTGGGGGGGACTTAATTCTCCCACTAGGACTAGTGATGACATTCCTCTAACTAGCAAAGGTAAAAACACTCCTATGAGCAAGGCTATAGCAACTGGTCCATCGAGTAGACATTAGAACATTCACAGTCATGTGCACTCACATGCTATTGTTTGGATGTAGGTGTAGAGTCTCATTCCCATGCCTTTGATTGCTTGAGGGGCTCCTCAACACAGTATGGATCCATCATGGTCTAGACTTGGGTAGGCATCGAGAAAGGGATGACAGCTAGCAAAGAAGTTATCATTCAAGGGAGTCTTCATCTTCAAACACAAGTCCAATCATCTCATCAGGAAGTTTAGCCCAATTTTCACACATATAGCGGCTATCAGACCTCTTCTCAAGTTGCCTAAACTGCTATGCCACCTAAGTAACACTCGGGTTCATCTGGCTCTCGATGGCCTCGCAATCACTTGTTGAGAATACATCTATTGTTACCTTTGATCCAGCTTTAACTACTTTAGCTCTTGAGGCCTCTACGATAGAAAGATTGGACGAACTTAAGGTCAATTTCATAAAAATCTGCTTTAATGGGCTAAAGATTCTTCCTTCTATCCATACAATTCTGAGGAGTGCTAAAGCAAGTTCACTTACATGTATCAATGATTTTTTTATGTAGCATGAAACATTCCAGCATTTAGCTGAGAAAATCTATGAGGTGTCTACTGAAAGGCAACATGAAATCAATCACCTTAAGCTAAAGGCGATCCATGATAAAGACATAATAAAACATTAAGATGATGAGATCGTGGAGTTGACAAAAAAGAAATCCACGACAGAGAAGAGTGTTAAGGAAACATCCGAGGTGGTTGGTGGTCTGGAAATGGCTCACAAAAATGAGCTGGACGTTGCCCTTAACCGCAGCGGTGTGCTTGCTCTAGAGAAGGACACAATGCAAAAAGAGAAAGATACTCTAACCCACCGCATTTAGGAACTACAAGAGCATCTTAAGAAAGAGAAGGAAGAAATACTTGAGGCTCAGGAGGAGTCTCTAAGGTATTCTGAAGAGGTCGTCAAGGATCGAGGGTTGAAAACTAAACTTTATGAGCAACTCGCTCAAATTGAAGTCCTCAAGGAAAAGGCACGAGAAGCTTGCTGTAATATAGAGAGAAAATTGAAGCCCAGTTGGAGGATGCTAAAGAGGTTGGTCGGAATGGTATTAAGGACATATTCGATCCTTTGATTTTTGAATATAGTGCTAAGACCCTAATGCATCATGATTTGAGTTTTGTTGGAGAGAGCCACCTCAAATTACATGCCAAGGATTGGGAATATATTGTTAGAATTAGGAAGAAAGCCTTTGGTAAAGATGATTGGGATGAGGGGAAACTAGTACGAGAGATCCTTCATGGGATTCAACCTTTAGACCACGCCACTGCAAGGCTCCGATACTTTGATATTTTGGCACCATCCAGTTAAGGGAAAAATATCGCTGAAGCTTTGGAGTCCAATCCTAAAATTCACCTTCACTTCAAACAACCATGGCATCAGTTTCACTTGGCCCGGGACAAGATCCAAGCTATGATCCGGATAGGCCCGGTTTTAAATCAAAGGTGCTGACCCCCATTCAAGAAGGGAGCATTTCGACAACAATTGAAAGTTAGTCGAACATAGGTCTCCTGTTCTCCTCTCCATTATTCGAGAGGTTTCGTTCTTTATGCCCAAAAGTTCAGGGTTTATTCGCTTATTCTCACGAATCTTTAGGTCGTTCGGCTCCCACTCAAACTCTAGGAAGTTGTACCGCTGTGGAGCAACTGCTGACATTTATTGAAATTCCAACAGCTACCGACATTCCAAGGCCCAATGCTCAAGTTATTGGTGATCTTTCTAACGAAAAGGTTGACGATAAGCCGTTGCCAGAAGAATGTGATGATGTTGTAATCATGGGTGCCTTCGGACACACTGATGATCTCAGTCTAAAGGAGTGCATCGATAGGGAGGAGTCATTGATGAAAAAGCTAAAGCTGAATCCGTTGATGTGGACGTCGATGATCCAAATCTCGTCCCACTACAAGTCATTCCACTTGGCTGGTTGGTTCCTGAGGAACTCCCTCCAACCTTTGAAAGCCCTCCTGCAAAGGGTGGTAAAGGATCAAAGAGAGGGACAGGAGAAGGATCAGGTGGGTCCACTCATAAGAAATCCAAAAGGGAGAAAAGGCAAAAGAAGTAATCGTCACTTCGGCTTAGTTTGTATATAGCATGTGTAGCTGTTTTCCTTATTACTGGCCATGTTTGTGCGGGCACGACCCTTGCTTTTGGATAAACTTCTACTAAGATTCTCAAGTATAATATGCATATAGAAGTTCTTATTTTCATTTGAACTCTTATGTGAATTTTTTTTGAGTAGTCGAGCTATTACTTTTCCATTCGATGTACTTGTAATTTGTTGCTCATTGATTCAGATAATCATCCACTAATTTTTACTCATGGCCTCCATATGGTCGTGCCCTCAAGTTGTACCAAACACTGGGCTCGAGCACTAGTGTTACACCATTGGATTCGGCAGTTTAAGTGATTATACTCCTGCCTCCAATCTCGGGTCAAAGGAGTTAGATAATGGATGATCGAACTCCATTCTTAGCGAGTTTATACTCCTACCAATTTCAGGTTGGAGTTTATGGAATAGTGAGTGGCCGCACTGCAGTCATCCATTTGTTTATACTCATATCCACACTCTGGGAATAATATTTAGTTAGTGGGTGATCGGATTGCACCCATTTTATGTTTATACTACAGCCACACTTTGGAGACTTAGAGTTACTTTGGAAAATAGCCGGATTGTACTTTCCTTAACTGATTGATTGGTCCCAAAGTTTGGGGTTTGACTTACCGAGCGATCGTTTGTGTCATGATCGTTTTTGATTCTTGTTTGTCCCGTCACTCAGTGGGATTAATTTGGTTACGAATGGTCAAGTCACATCCATTTCTTGTTAGGTACTCCATCCATTGGGTTGTAAGCAAGAATCATCAAATGAACTGTCGGATCACGTTCATTTGTTTAGTTCAATCGCAAACTTACATAAGAGGCTATCATTAAACCCTAGCGACCTGCTTGGACATGTCAATATTAGTTAGTCAGGTATCTTAACTAGTATGTAATGCTACAACAATCGCAGATATGAAGTAAATTTCGAACTTTATTTGCCAAATGGATAGAAATGACATAATTTTCCTTATTAAATATATGGAAAATAAAATGCTAAAGCAAATTTAGAAATTGAATACAACTAAATGAAAAAGAATAAATTAACTGAAATGGCATCATACATTCTGGCTATTCCACACTCTTGGGAGTGTGACCCATTCAACTGTTGCTAACTTGAAAGTTCCCACTCCAAGCCTCTGTTCAATGACATGTGGTCCTTCCCAAGTGGGATTCATGTTTAACGAGATAGGAAAAACCCGTTTCAAGATGAGATCGCCAATTTCAAAGGTTCTAGGTAGGAATTTGAAATTGTTTAAATCTCTTTCTCGTTTGCTCAAAGAGTGCAAAAACACGTGATTATAGAAAATATTTTACTTTAAGAAAACTATTTCAAAAATTATTTTTCATAACATTATAGAAATTCTTTTCTTTCAAAATCTCTTTATTTGAGAAATATATAAAGAATTTTTAAAATAAAAGAATTTCTATAATGTTACGAAAAATCATTTTAGAATTAGTTTTCTTAAAGTAAAATATTTTATTATAATCACACATTTTTGCACTCTTCGAGCGAACGAGAAAGAGATATAAATGATTTAGTAAAACATGTGGGGTATAGCATCGGGCAACTCAATGTCGATGTGCAGCTTCCCTCAAATCAGATTCTTCGCGCTTCTCATCTACAAATTCTAGAGATTCCTAGAGGAGTCTCTATTCTCTTTGGGTTGTAGTAGGTCACTCGATAAGAAGGGACTTCGTGTTTAACTGGAATAATGGCTTTGGACCCATAAGCAAGGGCGAATGGAGCATGGCTCGTCGTGGACTTGTGGGTGATTCTGTAAGCCCATAATTCTGTTATGATTTCATCGACCCACTTGCCTCTAGCATTTTCCAAATGTTTCTTCAAAATGGACTTTACGATTTTATTCACAACTTCGTCTTGTCCACTTGCTTGAGCATGAGCAACTACAACAAACCTCTTTTCAATATGATGCCGACATAAGAAGTCTTTGAATTCAGCACTATCAATTTGAGTTCCATTATCAGTTATAAAGGTTTGTGGAAGGCCAGAACAACAGGTGAAGTTTTGAACAATAATGCTGAACCTTTTCATTGTGATCGTGGTTAAAGGTTCTACTTCAGCATATTTGGTAAAGTAATCAACTGCTAAAATGGTGTACTTCGCACAAACTTTTGAGATTGTAAGGCACTGATAATATCTATGCTACATGTGGCAAACGGTGATGGACTGACCATTTGTGTAATCTCCATTAGTGGAGCTATCGGAATTTTTGCATACTTCTGGCACTTTTTGTATCACTTAGCATAATTAACAGCATCTCGGTTGATGGTTGGCCAGTAATACACATAACAGAGTATTTTCTTTACTAGGGTTCGCCCCTAGTGTGATCACCGCATTCCCCTTCATGAACTTCCTTTAGGACTCGTTTTATTTCATCATGATCAATACACTATAGCAGAGGAATATAAAAACCCTTTCTATACATGACTCCTTCCTGAACGATATACCATGAAGCTTTGTGAAGGATCTATCATCTTTAATTCCTCCATTCGGAAAGGATTCCCTATGGCAAATAATCTTCAATCAGAGTCAGTTATGACACCTTCTCAGGTCCCGTCTCTAGTACTTAGTCGATATCAGTCTTGTTTATGCTTAGAGATTTTAATACTTCGACTGGACCCAAGCCTTTTGTTATGCATCCCCGACGTTAGCAAACTTTGCCAATGAGTTATCCTCTTTGGTTTGATCATGGGGAATATGCGTGGTGTCATAATATTCAAAGTCAGTCAGTAGCATTTAGTCTTGGATAAGGTACAGAGATTCATTTTCCTTTAGCCTGGTAATCTACCCTAACTTGGTATACCACCAACTGGGAATCGCAAAAGATTTTAAGAGATTTTAGCCTTTGTTCTCTGGCAAGTTTAATCAAAGCTTCATAATCAGCTTCATTGTTCGTTGTAAGGAATTTGAGCTTCAAAGCATAGCAAATTAATTAATTTTTGGAGTTACTATCACGATTATGACTCCAGAACAATCATCGTTAGGTGCACCATCCATATACATTTTCCATCGAATGGTAGGGGACCCATCGCTCTCTGGGAGTTCATCCTGTGCAATGAATTCTGCTATATAGTTCACCAGTGCCTATCCTTGGATGGCTCCTCGAAGGAGATATATGTAGTCGAATTTGCTTAGTTTGACATTCAACTTGAGTAACCTTCCAAACATCTCAAGTCGTTGTAGGACCTATCGTAATGGCTGGTCGGTATAAACGTTAATGGAAAGAGACTGAAAATAGGGGTGGAGCTTTCGTGAAGCAATCAACAAGCAGCATGCCAATATCTTTTTCTTCAGATAGCCCTTTTCAGCTCCTGTTAAATGCATTCTAACAAAACATACCAGTCTCTAGGTTCGATTCTCCACGTGAAGTAGTGCGACACTTATAGCGTGAACCTACATGTCCAAGTTGATATACAAGTCTTCGTGATCCACCATATTTGACAAGATGGGAGGCCTCTCTAAGTGGTTCACCAAAGCTTAGAATGCATCTTCACAATCCTATGTCCATTCAAAGTTCCTTTTCCCTCTTCTAATCAAGTCGAACAAAAGAATGCAATTATTGGTGGCTCTGAAAATAAATCGACTTAGGGCAGCAACCTTCCCATTTAAGCTCTATACTTGCTTTATGGTCTTTGGCACGTGGATGTTGCGAATTGCTCGAATCTTCTAGGGATTAGCTTCGATTCCGTGAATATTAACGATGAAACTTGTTTGTACCAAAAATGGGCACAACACTCTTCATAAGTATTTGAAGAGATAAAAATGAAGAATATAAAAGTAAAATGAGGATTATCTAACAAACACTTCAAAAAACAGAAATGAAAACACGCAAAAACAGAACAATTTAGAGTGGTTCGGCGTATTTCCTACTTCCACCATGAAATTTGATGACTTTATTGAAGTTCACTTGCTGATTACAACTGATTACAGTGGATTATAGTTCTAAAATTCGAGTACAACAGCAGCTATGGAGTGCAAAGTTGAATTCGACAGAGTATGGATTTCAAAGAGCCAAAAGTTCCTTCTTCTATAGGCCCTGGGGCTCTATTTATAGGCGTAGGAGGCTGATATCTCGCTCAGATCTCAAGAGACTTCTTTTAACACATGGATGGGCCCACGTGATCGATTCCATAAAGTTTCGGCTCGATCCATGATCGATACGAACAAATTTCGTATCGATCAGAATGTGATCCAAACGAGTCAAAACTTGGCGCAGACCTTCCTTAGGTCTTACGTAAGCTCCTGTGAAAATTTCATAGCATTTGGACTTATAGATTATGAGATATTATTGATGCAAGATTGCATTTTCATGTAAACTGCTCTGTTCGAAACGATGCCTTCGAAGAAATTACTTCGAATCGATAATGGGCATGTGCTCAGCAGATGACATGGCGCTTGATTTTTGGATCGATCCGCTCTTGGCGCCAAGTCGACCAAGTCATCCCCACATTTTCGCCTAGTTTGTATCGATGATGCTGCATTATTCGCATCGATGAAGGATGCATAGTTCGTATCGATGAAAGTCCCTCAGTTCATATCGATCGTTATGCTTTGTTTGTATTGATTGTGTATGCACTACTTCATATCGATTGTGTATGCTCTACTTCGCATCAGTGGGAGGTGTGCATTTCGTATCAATCGGCGATCAATCGATACAAAGCGAGTATAAGATTGAACGATGCGAAGTAGACTCCCACGCTACTTGCCTATTGATATGAAGTAGCCTCTGTTTGATCGATACGAATCAGAGATAGAACGACCGACGCGAAGTGGTATGAAAAGGATGGATATGAAACATGTGGACTTGGATCGATGCAAAGTGGTATCACTTGTTGCTGATCGATTAGAAACTATGTGCATGTGATGGATTCGGGATAGATCGATACGACGAAATAGTTCTTTTGGTTGCTCAATGGATACGAAGATGGCACTTGTCGATTGATACGAAATAGAGTTGATTGATGATGGGTTCGAATTGATCGGTATGAACACAATGTATTCCCTAGCTGGAAACGAATTAATGGAGATGGCCTAACCGATATAAAATGATGGATGCGAATAGGATGGTTGCAAGGTGATGGATACGAACATGGCCTCGGGGATGGTTTCGAACGGGATGATTTCTTTGACTTGTATCGATCATAACATGAGCATACGAACTCGGATTGACTTGAAATTCGAAACATTGATTTTCATAGCTTTGGTTGTCATGTCACATCGATTGTCGCTTGATTCGGACTAGGAAAAAACTCATCAACATCAATAGTGAGCCTTTGCTTATTCGACATTCGAGATGAGCGATCCTTGTTTTCAGCCAATTCCTCGATATCTCGGCCTTGCCAAAAGGTGGGATAACATTTTCCCTCCAAAGTACGTCTTGTGTGAACATGACGTGCTTTGAAAAACTGCAATCTTCATTTGAATAGTTCCAAGCGACTTGCTGAATGATTTTCGTCTTTTCGTTGAAAATTGTGACTGCTGACTTATTTTTCAGTAATATGGGATGATAATTGCCAACTGTAGTACCCTGTATTGTAGCAACTAATTGCTGCATGATAGCGATTAGCTGTTTGTTGTTGTAATCGTCACCAGGTGAGCAATTGACCTATGAATTTTGAAAATTGGAAATTGAAAATTTTGTCTAACATATATTGACCTATGTTAACCAGACTTTTATTAATGTTCGCGCGTTTACGAGTCGTTGTCAGATTTCTTTCCTCGAATTTCGTATCAATCCTCTCCTAAACTGATGTGAGATTCGAGTTGTAACAATGTTTGATGGTTGTTTTGGAATATCCCTTCATATCGATCCTCTCCTGGATCAATGTACAAGGTCGAAAGATTGTTTTCAAATCGATGAGACTTGAATTCTGGGATACGAAGCTGGGAGTAACTCGCTGATGGATATGAAGTTACCATTTTGCATTGATGGACTGCCGATGGATCGGAGTGGTTCAAAGTAGTCTCCATTGTCTTGTTCGTATCGATGATTCTTGGTTGATGTGAGTGGATGGATACGAACAACACTTCGTATCAATAGCTGGATGGATAGGAGAGAGTCCTTTGTGTCGATGCAGGAGAAACTGCCTTGATTAGGTATTGGACACCAATTGGTCTTCGTATCATTTGGGCAGAAGGATTCTACCAGGCCATCTCATATCGAACGAAGGAGATGACCGCTTTGACTGGTTATAGTAACAGGGAGATGAATAGTCACTTCCTTATTATAAATACTTTAGGACTTAGGAAAAATTTCCATACGTTTATCTTTCTGCCTTTGCACTTGCCTCCATATCTCTCCAAGAAAAACAAGACCGTTATCAGCTTCAAAACGAAACCCAATTCCTTCGACTAACCGCCGTAATTAGGTAAATAACCAATCAAAACTATCTTGTGAACGATGAGCTGCAAATCCCTAGTGCTATCTCGATTGCTCTTCATGGCCAAGTTTGATGGAGAAGAGGCCGGAGATGGCCAGAGCAAGGTCGTAGATGGTTTTGGAGAAGAAGAGGCATTGGGATACAAAGGATTCATGGAAGAATTGATCGGCCTTGATTTTGTATCGATGGGAGTGGGAAAAGAACAACACTCTCGTATCAATCTGAAGGGAATAATTCATATCGATGACCGACGTATTATAATTTCGTGTTGATAAGAAAAGCTTGTTTTGCATCGATGGCTCATGGAACTTCGTGTCGATAAACCGATACAAAATTTTGGCAAAATGGTCAATATGAAGGCGTCGTTGGTAGTCAATACAAAGTAAAGGATTTTTCATCGATACAAAACGTATTCTCTCAATCGATATGAAACGTAGCCCTATGACCGATACGAATTAATGCTTCTTGAACCGGTACGAAATGAACTCCGGTGATCGATCCAAATTTAAATTTTCATCGACATGAAACTCTTCACGTATTTGGACACTTGACTCCGACGAGCTTCTGCCTTGCATAGCTGGACCTAATAATTTCACTGCATATTTAACCGCCTTTTGAAGCTCGTCAATGGAACTGTAACTTGAAAAAATTTAAACAACTTTAACTTGGATCAATCTTCAAAGTCTGAATGGCATGTTGGTGACATTCAGCGATGACAGTCACTCCGGTTGAATTCCGCAGCCTCATCGTTCAAAGATCTTTCTAATCCTGCAGAATCTTTTAAGTAATATACAGCATTGCACTGCATAACATGTTCACACACTTCACACTGTGGGACACACGGGCTTATTATCATCTAATGATGGTTTCTCATAAGTTAGTTAGTAATGGAACCTTCAAGCTCACAACAGCAGGAAGTTCAGAGTTCACTCCCCGCAATAATCGATGTACTGGCCATCACGGCCGAAGTCATAGATCCAGCTCCGGATGGGCTACCTGGCGCCTCGTTTATTGGTAATCTGCTAGACACTGTACTGTCCAATGTTTCTAAAGACATGTTGGGATGAATATGTTTAAGGCACGGCCTGTCACCAGACGATGTGCTATTACCGGGACCGACTGATGGACCGCACTATACATCGAAAGGGTTTACCGCATTCAATCGTCATGTGCGCGCAGCTGGAACACTTTCTTCATTCAACCAATACATTAGGGAAGTGTTATCTTTTCTGGGAATCGCTTCATCTCAACTACACCCCACGGATATGCTCTGTTGAACAACTTATTCATCGTATTTATGGAGTATCTCTTTCGACCCCCGGCACCGATCGAGATTAGATATTTATTCAACATCAAGAGCCAGGGAGATAGCCCTTCTTTTACATTCCTGGAAGCGGTTAGAAATTTTCAAGTAGTAACGGGGTCTTGGACCAGGCTAAGTTACTTCAAAAAGGAATGGTTTATGTTTGATGCCTCAGGATTTGCCTGTCGATGGTCATTCAGACGCAAGTACCGCAGCCTCCTCAAGTAGCTAATAAGATTATCATGACTGATACCAAAATTATATCTCTTTTTCCTTTACAGCTGTAATTCCACGGCCTGAAGGTGCACATTTCAAAGAGATAGTTCGGGTTCTCCAAGAAATTCCAAGCGAAGAGAGGGAAATCGACTCGGTTCTGACAGATAGAAATTTGAGAATTGTTGGATTGATCGAGCGTAGCCAAAGTATAAGGCTTGAAAGAATGCTAAGGGCTGTCTCGAAGAAAGGAGCTAAGCGTAAATGTGACCAACCGTCTTTCAAACCTCAGAAAGACGTATCATCAGTAAAAAAAGAAAGAGATAGAAATAGAAAAGATAGAAAGAAAAGAACAACAACATCAGAATCTCACAGCAGAAATGGAACAAAATATAATATTACACATATCCATTACATAGTTTTACATATCAGAGTACACAAAATAATACGACTTCATTACATTAGACATTTATAAGAGTCTGCCTAACCATTACAACCCAAAATACAACATCAAAATGTCACTACACAGCGGATATAGATAGATAGACAGATACGTTTGGACTCCAGCTCCAGCTTCTAAAAACATTTGACAATCCCTACCTGATCACTTGGCTACTCATAAAAATTTGAGTACCCAAGAGTTTAAGAAAACAAAATAAACTCTGGGTCATATATGGTCTGGTGTGAGTAAACAGGTTAAAGTTGTTTAACTATAAAATCATTTGAAAACAAAAGGTATCACGTAAGACTTTCCACACATAAGCATGGGTAAGTTTTTACCTTACCCTAACCAAAACATTTATAGGAAATCCAGTGATATTATTCTAGGGTCTAGGGTTTTCAAGTAAATAGAAATTAACCGAAATTGTTACATCCATTAAATTCCAGCTACTAGCCACAAAAGTGGGTAATACAATCAAAACCGTGTGGGCACATATGAAGAATGGGCTTCCATCAATGGCAGGGCTACTGGGGTACCGCCCGTCACAGTACGAGGCCTAGATCACCGTATCGAGGATCCACCCTGAATCCCTGCAACATAAGGCCGGAACCATCCCTTACTGGATAGTCCCGAACAAGACAGCCCCGCAGTTGTGGCCAACCACTGCCCACACAGCCGAAACAATAAGGGACCTCTAGACAGGGGTAAATCTCGTCCTACTTGGGTGCTACCCACTTAACCTTGCTGCACCTCCCCTGTTTTAGCCAATCCCGGTTGATAAGGCTTGAGGCTACGGTTACCTTAATAGAACACATCTATCTTAGAATGCTCATCGTCCACCTGACGATGTGCTGAAAGTATTCAATCCATATAAGTTCGTTCCGGGTTCCAACGAATCCGAAGGCATTATCTCGTTACACTCTTTTTGGAATCACCCTCAGAGTTAACGACAATAACCCTTACACTCTAAAACTCTATCTCGATCTTCACTTGAGATGTCACGACCTAACTTTTAACTTGGATCGATGTGGTTTTCGGACAGTCAAACTTGATTCCCGATCCCGGTCTCATCGAAATCCAAACGCCATCTTAAAGGTCAAGTTGTTTAAAGTTTTAAACAATTCAATTCAATTTAAACATTGAATTCATACGGCATTATACACAGATAATAACAAACATCAATCACAGATATATATACAATATCTCATCACAGAATATCTCAGATTATCATTCAATACAACCAAATCCAGACATTCAACTCAAAACAATTATCCACAAGCAAGCATATCTCTAATTCATATTATAATTAATATAATTAATCCAAATTAAATTACTTACTTAAGAATTAACCACTTTACCTTGCTTAACCAATTATTAATTCATTAATTACAATCATTTAATTAATTAATCACTTCTTAATTAACCCTATAACTAATTAATTAATCTTCAATTAATTAATTAATTAATTATCCCTTAACTATTAATTAATAACCCTAATTATTAATTAACGAAACTTGATTAAAAATTAATCATTCCTTAATTATTAAGTAATTAATCCTTAATTAACAGTTGATTAACTTTAATTAATTAATTAACTGCAAATTATAAATCTATTAATCTTAATCACTTAATTAAACATAATTAATTAATCTTAATTATTTGTTTAATTAACTCTTAATCGCTAATTAATTAATTATTGATTATAAATTAATTAATATTTAATTACTTAATTAGTTAATACTTAATTAATTAGTCCTAGTTACTCGATTAATTAATTCTTAATCACTAATTAATTAATTCTTAATTACTAATTAGTTAGTCACTAATTACTTAATTAATTAATTACTAATTATTGACTAATTAATCTTTAAATATTTAATTAATTATCTATAATTTATAATTAAATTAATCCTTAATTACTTAATTAAATTAATTCTTAATTATTAATTAGTTAATCCATAATTAATTAACTAAACCTTTATAAATTAGTTAATCCAAATTATTAATTAATTTAACTTTAATTAATTTATTAATTAAAATAATCTTTAATCATATAAACTTAATTAACTTTCCAAAATAAATCAATTCCATTAGTTACTTAAAATTATTACAAATTTAAAACATTTCATCTTATTTTAACTTAATTACTTTTTAAAAATTAAATTTAAAAGAATACATAAACACCCCAAATTTAGTTAACAAGTATAAAACTTTCTTTAATCAAATAGTTTTAAACATTTATAATAAAGTAGTTTAAAACAATTTAAGTTTAAATTTAAAACTAGTTTGAAAAAAACTTTTTAAAACATCAACTTTAATCTTCGGGTTTGACCCGCTATCAACTCGAGACTAGACTCGGGTTTGCATCTTCTTATCCCCTTTCTTTTTCTTTCTCTTTTAGTTTAAGTTAAGATTTTAAATTTAACACAACTGGAAAGAAATTGTAACTCACACGCACGAGTTCAGGTTCGAACAAAAAAAAACATCAACCCGAGCATCAACGCGAGAAAAACCCTATCTCACTCGATCAACACTTCGAGTTACACACGACTCGTCCTCCCCTGACACAATACCCTGATGCCATGCACGTGCACAAAGCATCAACTCGACGCCACCTCCACCGACTCCACGCGCACGTCTCCCATCGATCACTTGTTCGATTCCAACCTCCAACCCATAGTCACGAAACCTCAATCGAAATTGACCCTTCCAATTGAAACTGGAACCCACGATCACATCAGAGAATCGCCGCGCCTGAACTTTTCCGACCACCAGAATTGTCATACCTTCGCCAACACCAAAATCCACACCTTCGGTACATTCTCACCAAAATTGGTCAAACTCGATTCAATGTAGAATCCACAACGATGGATTTCCTATATCAAGATAAAACTAGGGTTCCTAAACAAATTCGCCCATCATCGATGCCATGGCAAATGATCACTGCAACCACCATTTTTCCTAGCTTCCACGATCACCATATCATCACTAGCCAAATCCCTGACCACCATAAATAACCTAGCCATCAGATTTTGACCAAAATCTCATTTCTGGTCATCCCAGAAATGCTTCCCCCTATCTCAACTAAAATTCGAAATTTTAGTTTTAAAAATCAAGTTTTAAAAAGAGGATTCAGGTTATATAGATGAATTTACAAATCAAGGCATTTGATTTTTAACATAAACAAATGTTCCTCTGTACTTTTACCTTTTCCAAAAAATATTTTTATTTTTAAAATTTAAAAATATTTTCATATCATAGTTTAAACTTAAACAAACATATTTTGTTTAAGAATCCTAGCCTAACAAAGATTAAACAAAAGAAAATGAATTTTTTTTCCAATTTGTACTCTGCACTTTTTAAACAGAGATACACTTTGATATTTCTATATATGCAAGCATATTATAAACAAATACACTCAGTACAATAGCATGCAAACATATTTTTCAACAAGCTTCTATTCCTACATCCAGATTTAAGTTTAAACAAATTAGAGTTTACTCACCTGGTACTTGTTTAAAAGCAAAGACTCAAAATTTTGCAAAATCTGGAAAAGTTGTACTGCATATACTGAAAATGCCTGACTGAAGTTGCTTATTTCTTTTAAATTCTGAGAAAGCTCGCTGACTTTTGCCTAATTCTGTGAAGATTTGTCGCAGATTTGCTGAAGCTTTTGAATTTCTTGATTTAAGCTTTTTGCTGGAACTTGTTTTTACAGGCTTTTGGGTATTTTAGCTTGTATATTTTTGGAATTTTGGAATGAACTTGAGTTCTTGTTTTATTTTTTTATTTTGTTGAAGGGTGGAGATTGATGAAATTTCAGATTTGTGAATGAAGTAGTGATTTATTCATGCTTTTTAGAAAATGAGATGGGAAAATTTGGATGAAGAAGATGAAGTAAAATTATATAGGTTTAATTTTTGATTTATTAAAATTAATAAAATAATACAAAAATGTGACACTAGTCACTAAACATGTTTAATCTCTTAAGACATTTTATAAGAGGGATTTACAAGTTAACACATGTAGTTCTTCATGCAAAATAGATTTTTAAAATGCTTTTATAATTAATATTCTAATTTATAATTACATTTTAATTTATATAAATAAATTTCTTTTAAAAGAAATTAATATAAATTTTATATTCTAAATAAAATAATAAAACTACACTTTAAAACCAAAGTATGATTTAAGATATAAATAACTATCCTTTGAATTTCAATTTTAAATTTCAATTTTAAATTTCAATTTCAATTTAAAAATCATATTTGATATATACATATAATTTTAACAAATCCATTTACATTTGTTTATAATAATTCCATTTAAAATCAATATATTTATAACACAATTATTATTATTGTTTAAAATAAAAAATTTATCAATTTTAATTAATTTAAAATGGAGATTATCCCATCTAAATCTAGTTTGAAATTCCGGAATATCACATTCCTTCCCCCTTAAAAGAATTTCGTGCCCGAAATTAAACAAAAAATTATCCAAAAATTTCATTTTATTTCAACAATTCAAGCATATATATCAACCATACATAAGCAACCAACAAAACAAAACATCCAAACAACAACACATCCAATACAAACATTACTAGCTATCCGGACACAAATCCGGATAAGCCTTCCTAAAACTATCCAGAGTCAACTAGGTACAGTCTTTGGGATCCTCACTCCACTGGACTTTAACAAGCTTCACTATCTTGCTCCTGAGTTGCCTCTCGTCTTGATCAACAATCTGAGCAGGATGTCTAACAACCGATAGGTCCGGCTCCACCTCTAAGTCTCCCTGCACAGCTGGCTCCACAATAAGAGATGCATCGTGCACGTATTTCCTTAGATGAGATACGTGGAAAACATTGTGAATTCCATCCATCCGGACTGGCAATTCAATCTTGTAAGTTACGACACCAATCCTCTCGAGCACTCGGAATGGACCAATATATCTCGGAGCGAGTTTTCCCGTCTTCCCAAATCTTACTGCTCCTTTAATCGGGGAAACTTTAACAAAGACAAAATCACCAATCTTGAACTCCAATTGTCTTCGTCTTTTATCTGCATACTTCTTTTGATGATCCTGAGCAGCTCTCATCCTCTTCTTGATAAGCTCAACTTTAGCAGATGCTTCACGGATTAGATCTGGTCCAAGCATAAGACGATCTCTCGACTTTATCCAACAGGCTGGTGATCTACATGGTCTTCCATACAGAGCTTCATAAGGAGCCATCTTAATACTAGCCTGGTAACTATTATTATAAGAGAATTCCACTAGATGTAGATGGTCTTCCAACGATCCGCCAAAATCCAACAAACAGGCACTCAGCATATCTTCTAGAATTCGATTAAGCCTCTCCGTCTGTCCATCTCTCTGGGGATGTTATGCTGTACTCAATCTCAAACTCGTCCCCATAGCTGATTGCAAAGCCCCATAGAACATGCTAGTGAAGATAGGATCTCGATCACTTACTATACAAACAGAAACACCATGCAATCTGACTATCTCTCTCAAGAAAATCTCTGCCAGAGAAGCTGCAGTACGGGTTGCCTTAACCGGTATAAAATGGGCGCTTTTAATTAGATGATCCACAATCACCCATATTCCTTCATTTCTGTTCTTAGTTCTAGGAAAACCGTTGATGAAATCCATCGAAATCATCTCCCACTTCCACATCGAGATTTCCAAAGGTTGCAATAAACCAGCTGACTTCTACTGATCTCCTTTAACTTGCTGGCAGATAGCACAACTATTAACGAAAGTAGCTACATCCTCCTTCATTCCCTTCCACCGAAGGAATCTCTTCATATCCTTATACATCTTTGAGATTCCTGGATGGATATTTAATTTGGAGCGATGACTTTCAGATAAGATCTCCTGCTTCAATTCCTTGAAATTCGAAACACAGATCCTTCCGTTAATCCTCAGTGTCCCTTGGTCATCAATCTTGAAACTGGAACACTGACCCTTCTTAACTCTCCTGATGATTCCTCTTAATCTACTATCTAATTCTTGCTTTCTCGAAATCCTTTCTAGAAGAGATGGAACCACTTCCAAAAGAGACAGAACTGCATTCCTGCTAAGAGCATCTACCACAACATTCGCCTTTCCCGGGGTATACAGGATATCCAAATCATACGATGCCAAAAACTTAACCCATCGCTGCTGCCTCAGATTAAGATCCTTTTGAGAGAAAAAAATATTTCAACGGTTTGTGATCCGTGAATAACTCGAACTTATCTCCCAAAAAATAGTGCCTCTAGATTTTTAAAGCAAAAACAGTGGCTAACAACTCAAGATCGTGCGTAGCATAGTTCCTTTCATGAGGCTTTAATTACCGACTCGGATACGCAATTACCCTTCCATTTTGCATCCGAACTGCTCCCAGTCCAACTATACAGGCATCCGTATAAACCTTAAACTTTCTCTTCCCATCCGGAATAGCCAACACAGGAGCACTTGTTAACTTTGTCTTCAGATTTTGGAAAGCCTCCTTACATTCAGGTGTCCACTTGAATTTAGCTCCTTTCCTTGTCAGCTTAGTCAGATGTGAAGAAATCTTGGAATAATCCTTAATAAACTTTGTATAGTAGCCAGCGAATCCCAGAAAACTGCGAACTTCAGTCGGTGTCCGAGGCTACTTCCATTCCAGAATAGTCTCAACCTTAGCTGGATCTACAGAGATTCCCTCACCAGAAATAATGTGTCCCAAAAATTTGACTTCTGATTTCCAAAAATGGCACTTAGAGAACTTCGCCTTCAGAACATGCCTTCTCAGAGTCTCTAACACTATCTTCAAATGTGGCTTGTGCTCTTCTTCAGTCTTAGAGTACACCAACATATCATCGATGAACACCAGAACGAACTTATTCAATACATCTCAAAAGACTCGGTTCATCAGGTTGACAAAGTAGGCAGGAGCGTTGGTTAACCCAAAAGGCATAACCAACCACTCATAGAAACAATTAGGTCCTCTAAATGCAGTTAAGGGAATACTGTCCTCAGCTACCCTTAACTGATGGAAACCCGATGCTAAATCCAGTTGAGAAAAGACTGAAGCTCCATGCAGCTGGTCAAAGAAATCATCAATACGAGGAAGAGGATACTTATTTCGAATGGTCACTTTATTCAACCCTCGATAGTCTACACAGAACCTTAGCGACCCATCCGACTTGGTGACAAACACCGCAGAAGAACCCCAATGAGAAAAACTAGGCCTAATATATCCCTTCTCCAACAGATCTTGAGTTTGCATCACTAGCTCCTCCCTCTCCCTAGGAGCCATCCTCCTACTAGGCTGAATCACTAGTACTGCTCCTGGAACCAAATCAATGCGAAACTCTATCTCCCAGTGTGGAGGTAAACACTTGACTTTCTCGAATACATCTAAGAAATCTTGGACCACATCGATATCTTCAACCTCCTTTTGAGAAGTCTCAACTCCATGTAAAAGACTACTCAAGTGAATTTCAGAGTTATTACACATTACTCTAGCAATTCTACCTAGATCAGTTTCCAACGAAACTGTTCACTCATCAAAATTCAGGACAGCCTTATACTTATCAAGCAAATCCATCCCTAATAAGGTCAAACCCCTTAAAATCCAACACATAAGGGTTACAAGAAAAACTATGGGATAGATAGGAAATCCTCAAATCCTTACAGATCATATCTAATTTGGTTACCTCCTATAGGATTAGATACAAAGATGGGATTGTCTACGGTACTAGGGGTAAGAAAGAACTTATCTATAGATTCTAGAGAAATAAAACTCAAAGAAGCACCAGAATCAAACAAAACTTTAATATACTTGCTGTCTAAAAGTAATGTACCTTCCAATACTCCCTTGCCCTTAGATGAAGTTGATGGTGCACCCTCCAAAGCAAATACCTTATTCTGTTGGGCTTTATGAAGTAGCGGTCAATCCTTGATCATATGACCTGGTTGGTGGTAGTTGAATCATAGAGATTTCTGAACCAAAGCCGAACCCGGTCCACTATGATGCGGCTGCTGCTGCTTTCTTCGTTGAGGACACTGATTAGCCAAATGCCCAACTTGCTGACAATTATAGCACTTGGTGGTCCACTGTTGCTTTCAGGCTTCTTCTTGTTTTGTTTCTTCCAATTGGGATTGAACTTCCTCTTATTTGGGTTAGAAGAATTCCCTCCCGATGCTGCTACTGGTGCCACTGATTTCTTATTCATCAAATCCTCATATCTCAACGCCATATCAGTTAACTCCAAAAAAGATCCTTTCAAGTGCGCTGTCATTTTTTCATGAAATTCTAGCCTCAATCCTTGCACAAACATTTCGTTCTTTTTGAGGGGAGTATCAATGAGTCCTGGTCCATAGCAAGATAGCTCATTGAATTTGGTCTCGTACTATGCTATAGTCATGCTCCCTTGCTTTAAATTTAGAAAATCCCAGTACAGACAAGTTTTCCCCGCTATTGGCATGAACTGCTCCTCAAACAACTCTTTAAATCTTTCCCAAGAAATGTCTTCCTCAGTGACATTTGCTGTCAATGCATCCCACGAGGCTGCAGCACCTTCTAGTAATTTCCATGAAGCCATCACCCTCTTCTGCTCATCCGACAATTTCATACTCTTAAAGATTCGCTCACAGGAGCATAGCCAAGCTTGGACCTCAATTATAGTCTCTAACCCTTTAAATGGTTTACCTCCAAGGTTGATGAAGTCCTTGCATAAGGCAGCAAAACTGACTTGAGGCGGTGCTAGATTAACAGCCTCATTATCAGCCTGACCCCTCCTATCATTATATGATGTGCCTTCTACTACTCTGCCCCTTCTGCCTCTTGAACTCATTTTGGCTACCTGGACATGTAATCCAACCAATTTAGATAGGGATATGGTTATATAAGAAAATTACAAATATGCACTCTCAAGATAGATACTACTCCAGAGCCTAGGTGTTTCTCAACCTACGCTCTGATACCAAATGTGACGACCCGTCTTTCAAACCTCAGAAAGACGTATCATCAATAAGAAAAGAAAGAGATAGAAATAGAAAAGATAGAAAGAAAAGAACAACAACATCAGAATCTCACAACGGAAATGGAAAAATATAATATTACACATATCCATTACATAGTTTTACATATCAGAGTACACAAAATAATACGACTTTATTACATTAGACATTTATAAGAGTCTGCCTAACCATTACAACCCAAAATACAACATCAAAATGTCACTACATAACGGATATAGATAGATAGATACATCTGGACTCCGGTTCCAACTTCCAAAAACATTTGACAATCCCAACCTGATCACTTGGCTACTCATAAAAATTTGAGTACCCAAGAGTTTAAGAAAAACAAAATAAACCCTGGGTTAGACATGGGTCTGGTGTGAGTAAACAGGTTAAAGTTGTTTAACTTTAAAATCATTTGAAAACAAAAGGTATCACGTAAGACTTTCCACACATAAACATGGGTAAGTTTTTACCTTATGCAAACCAAAACATTTTATAGGAAATCCAGTGATATTTAATAGGGTCTAGGGTTTTCAAGTAAATAGAAAATAGCCGAAATTGCTACATTCATTAAATTCCAGCTACTAGCCACAAAAGTGGGTAATACAATCAAAACCGTATGGGCACGTAGGAAGAATGGATTTCCATCAATGGCAGTGCTACTGGGGTACTGCCCGTCATAGTACGGGGACTAGATCACCGTACCGAGGATCCACCCTAAATCCCCTGCAACACAAGGCAGGAACCATCCCTTACTGGATAGTCTCGAAAAAGACAACCCCGCAGTTGTGGCCAACAACTGCCCACACAGCCAAAACAATAAGGGACCTCTAGACAGGGGTAAATCTCGTCCTACTTGGGTGCTACCCACTTAACCTTGCTGCACCTCCGCTATTTTAGCCATTCCCAAATGATGAGGCTTGAGGCTACGATTACCTTTATAGAACACATCTATCTTAGAATGCTCTCGTCAATCTGACAATGTGCTGAAAGCATTCAATCCATACAAGTTCATTCCGGGTTCGAATGAATCCGAAGGCATTATCTCGTTACACTCATTTTGGAATCACACTCAGAGTTAATGACAATAACCCTTGTACTCTAAAAAACCATCTCGATCTTCACTTGAGATGTCTCGACCTAATGTTTAACTTGGATCGATGTGGTTTTCGGACAACCAAACTTGATTCCCAATCCTGGTCTCATCGAAATCCAAACGCCATCTTAAAGGTCAAGTTGTTTAAAGTTTTAAACAATTCAATTCAATTTAAACATTGAATTTACACGGCATTATACACAGATAATAACAAACATCTATCACAGATATATATACAATATCTCATCACAGAATATCTCAGATTTTCATTCAATGCAACCAAATCCAGACATTCAACTAAAAACAATCATCCATAGGAAAGCACATCTCTAATTCATATTATAATTAACTTAATTAATCCAAAATTAAATTACTTACTTAAGAATTAACCACTTTACCTTGCTTAATCAATCATTAATTAATTAATTACAATCATTTAATTAATCACTTCTTAATTAACCCTATAACTATTTAATTAATCTTTAATTAATTAATTATCCTTTAACTATTAATTAATAACCCCAATTATTAATTAATAAAGCTTGATTAAAAATTAATCATTCCTTAATTATTAATTAATTAATCCTTAATTAACAATTGATTAACCTTAATTAATTAATTAACTACAAATTATAAATTAATTAATCTTAATCACTTAATTAATTATAATTAATTAACCTAATTATTTGATTAATTAATTTTTAATCGCTAATTAATTAATTATTAATTATAAATTAATTAATATTTAATTACTTAATTAATTAATTCTTAATTACTTAATTAATTAACCCTAATTACTTGATTAATTAATTTTTAATCACTAATTAATTAATTCTTAATTACTAATTAATTAGTCACTAATTACTTAATTAATTAATTACTAATTATTGACTAATTAATCTTTAATTATTTAATTAATTATCTATAATTTATAATAAATTAATCCTTAATTACTTAATTAAATTAATTCTTAATTATTAATTAATTAATCCACAATTAATTAACTAAACCTTTATAAATTAATTAATCCAAAATTATTAATTAATTTAACTTCAATTACTTTATTAATTAAAATAATCTTTAATCGTATAAACTTAATTAACTTTCCAAAATAAATCAATTCCATTAGTTATTTAAAATTATTACAAATTTAAAATATTTCATCTTATTTTAACTTAATTACTTTTTAAAAATTAAATTTAAAAGAATACATAAACACCTCAAATTTGGTTAACAAGTATAAAACTTTCTTTAATCAAATAGTTTTAAACATTTATCATAAAGTAGTTTAAAACAATTTAAGTTTAAATTTTAAAACTAGTTTGAAAAAACTTTTTAAAACTAGTTTGAAAAAACTTTTTAAAACTAGTTTGAAAAAACTTTTTAGAACATCAACTTTAATCTTCGGGTCTGACCCGCTTTCAACTCGAGACTAGACTCGGGTTTGTATCTTCTTCTCCCCTTTCCTTTTCTTTCTCTTTTAGTCTAAGTTACGATTTTAACTTTAACACAACTGGAAAGAAAAGATAACTCACATGCACGAGTTCAGGCTCAAACAAAAAAAATCAACCCGAGCATCAACGTGAGAAAAACCCTATCTCACTCGATCAACACTTCGAGTTACACACGACTCGTTCTCCCTTGACACAATACCCTGACGCCGTGCACATGCATAAAGCATCAATGTCGACGCCACCTCCAGCTACTCCACGCGCACATCTCCCATCGATCACTTGTTCGATTCCAACCTCCAACCCACATTCGTGAAACCCCAATCGAAATTGACCCCTCAAACTGAAACTGGAACCCATGATCACATCAGAGAATTGCTGCGCCTGAACGTTTCCGACCACCGGAATTGTCGTACCTTCGCCAACACCAAAATCCACACCTCCGGTGCATTCTCACCAAAATTGGTCGAACTCGATTCTGTGTAGAATCCACAACGACAAATTTCCTATATCCAGATAAAACTAGGGTTCCAAAACAAATTCGCCCATCACCGATGCCATGGCGAATGATCACTGCAACCACCATATTGCCTAGCTTCCACGATCACCATATCATCAGTAGCCAAATCCCGACACCATAAACAACCCAACCATTAGATTTCGACCAAAATCTCATTTCTGGTCATCCTATAAATGCTTTCCCATATCTCAACTAAAATTTGAAATTTTATTTTTAAAAATCAAGTTTTGAAAAGAGGATTCAGGTTATATAGATGAATTTACAAATCAAGGCATTTAATTTTTAACATAAACAAATGTTCCTCTGTACTTTTACCTTTTCCAGAATTTTTTTTATTTTTAGAATTTAAAAATATTTCAAATCTTAGTTTAAACTTAAACAAACATATTTTGTTTAAGAATCCTAGCCTAACAAAGATTAAAACAAAAGAAAATGAATTTTTTTTCAATTTGTACTCTGCACTTTTTAAACAGAGATACACTTTGATATTTCTACACATGCAAGCATATTATAAACAAATACACTCAGTACAACAACATGCAAACATATTTTTCATCTAGCTTCTAGTCCTGCATCCAGATTTAAGTTTAATCAAATTAGAGTTTACTCACCTGGTACTTGTTTAAAAGCAGAGACTCAAAATTTTTCAAAATCTGGAAAAGCTGTACTGCAGATCCTGGAAATGCATGATTGAAGTTGTTTATTTGTTTTAAATTCTGAGAAACCTCCCTGACTTTTGCCTAATTCTGTGAAGATTTGTCGCAGATTTGTTGAAGCTTTTAAATTTCTTGATTTAAGCTTTTTGTTGGAATTTGTTTTTACAGGCTTTTGGGTATTTTAGCTTGTATATTTCGGAATTTTGGAATGAACTTGAGTTCTTGTTTTATTTTTTATTTTGTTGAAGGGTGAAGATTGATGAAATTTTAGATTTGTGAATGAAGTAGTGATTTATTCTTGCTTTTTAGAAAATGAGATGGGAAAATTTGAATGAAGAAGATGAAGTAAAATTATATAGGCTTAATTTTTGATTTATTAAAATTAAGAAAATAATATAAAAATGTGACACTTGTCACTAAACATGTTTAATCTCTTAACACATGTTATAAGAGGGATTTACAAGTTAACACAAGTAGTTCTTTATGCAAAATAGATTTTTAAAATGTTTTTATAATTAATATTCTAATTTATAATTACATTTTAATTTATATAAATCAATTTCTTTTAAAAGAAATTAATATAAAACAAATTTTATATTCTAAATAAAATCATAAAATTACACTTTAAAACCAAAGTATGATTTAAGATATAAATAACTATCCTTTGATTTTCAATTTCAAGTTAAAAATCAAATTTGATATATACATATAATTTTAACAAATCCATTTACATTTGTTAATAATAATTCCATTTAAAATCAATATATTTATAACACAATTATTATTATTGTTTAAAATAATTTTTTTATCAATTTTAATTAATTTAAAACGGAGATTATCCCATTTAAATCTGGTTTGAAATTCCGGAATATGACAGTAAGACGTCCGAAGTTATTATAACCGAAGGGGTTGATTCAGAGAGAACACCCAATGATGATGAGCTTGTGGCTGGGCCTTCTGATGCCTGTCAGGGTTCCGAAGGAAGGAGAAAAGGCAAGGTAGCCGCTTTCAAATGTTTTAAATGCAGGAGACGGAAATATATGATCGTGTCTTTGCCTGTTCCGGGGATTAGTATTTCGGAGGCTCCTCCCTCACAGGTGGAAGACCTTTACGAAGGGCTCGCCGATATTCCAATCCCGAATAACGTGTCTTTCCAACATGATGCCGGATTGGAGGGGCTTCAACATGCCTTAGACTTAAGCGAGTCTCTTCCATTTACCATGGCTAACACTTCCGGTTGGTCGGGGGGCTGCACATATATATACACTTCACGGCACTACATAATCCCCGACCATAAGTTGTTTACTTTGGGAGATTACTAATTCCATTCTTCTTTTACTTCGAAGATACAATGTCCGACCGAGGCTCGATGTTAGGGAGTCTTCGAAAAACTCGCCAATCTTCCGCATATTATAAGCCATGCAGGAGAGAGGCAGATAGAGACTATGATCATGGATACTCTAGTCAGGAGCGACATGACAGAGATAGGGAGTACAGGCACTGATCCCGATCTCATTCTCCCCTACCTAGAAACCCTGTACAGCCTCCTGTTTATGTCTCATGTCCTCCGAAAACTTCACGGCACAAGCCATCTTCTCACGTTTCAAGGCCTAAAACTTATCATCATAGAACTGAAATAGCGGCTCCTATAATTGTAGAATAGGTCCCTACCGATCCTATAGGGGAAGGAGCGATTAAAATCGCCCAATTGAAGAAGGATTTTCCAGATATCTGCTTCGATGGTTATATTTTCCTCCCGCACTTAAAGAAAATTCCAGTAGAGTCTGAGAACACAATGCATGACTACATCCATGACATTTACTCTCAATACAAGTAGTAGAGGATGGCCGCGAAAAAAGAATCGAAGGTGGCCTTTGAGCGGGCAGCTATCATTGAGAAGTTAGAGAAGGAGCTTGCTCAAAAGGACCGCATCATCTATGTGCTCAATACTGAAGCCGAGTCCTCACAAAAATTAGAAATGGAGGCCCTTAAAAAGGCCGACGAGGCCAACTCGGCCTAGGAGAGGATAAGGCAATCACACCATGCCCTGGTGGAGGAAATGGGTCATCGGAACACCACCGTCACTGTCGAGCGGGATGCATCCCTCAAAGGGCTTAATAAGCTTAAGTCCATAATTTTGGAAATCATTAAAGAGAGAGATGATGCCGATACCGTAGTACAAAAGGCATGTGATCAAGCCATGGTGCTTCAAGGTGAAAGGGATGCGGCAGTGGCTAAGGTGCGCGTGGCGGAATCTGAGGTTGAGGAGAAGGTTCGGGTGGCAAAATCCAGGCTGGAGGCTGATATAGAAGATCTCCTTGTCACCTACAATGCCAACATGCTGAAACATAGAAATTTGGCCTGGCTCAAAAACTATTCGACACATCTCTATAACGCCTGGAACCAATTGGTCGAGGAGGAGAAGGCAGTGCATCTGGGCGAATCATTCGACGAATTTAAGATTGAGAATCGCGTGCTAACTGAGGATGAAGGAAGATTCTGCATGAGTCGATGATTTCGCATGAAAAGGAGAAGCTCAGTTCCCAATGCTCGGAAGTAGGGGAAGGTTCAGGTGTTGAACATCACGATACAAGTCTGGATACTCCTATGCCAATCCATTCTGATCGAGCACCAGCAGATGATCCCCAATCTGTCCCGTTTTATAATACGGAACAACCACAACCATCTCCTATTAAAGAGCACACCTCTGAAGCCACTCAATCGTCCACGAGCCAAACTGAGGAAGGTAATCTGAACACATCTCATGTGCGTTCGAAATAATAACTTGTCTTGAGGCATTAACTAACAGTCTTAAGTTACACTAATAGCGCCTCCTGCAACCCAAGAATTACATCAAACATAGGAGGCCATTGTTACTGAAGTAACTACCACAACAATGCTGCGCCGATCAATGGAATACAGGGGGCACACTCTCTTTCGATGAGCAGATGATGAATGAACTCCTTGGTCACCACAGTGACCCTTTTGCTGACCTACCATTGGTTATAAGTGGACTTGTGCCTGCCACTGGCTCTTCAACGCAGACCACCAATTCCCCAAGCGAGGCTCAATCGACTCGCGAAGAGGAAATACTAGCCGAAATCAATGTTGAAATGGAGGCTGCAGATCGTGGTGGCAGTTATGGAGGTGGAATGGCGGTACCTGGCCTAGCTTCGTTGATAATGATATCACCTGGAGGTACGATTGTTGATACCAGTGTGCCCATTCCTCCCGCTGTAGCAGATCTAACTCCTCCGACTCTACTTGTAGAAAGTATTCCCGTACACCCGAGTTCGGAGGAGGACGTTGAGATCATGCTCCCGCCTAGAGACCGTCCGCCAAAAGGCAAGTGCTCAAAGCAGAAAATCATTAGGGCTCCAACAGGTCTACGCTGAAGAAGAAGCCGAGGAAGAAAAAAGAGTAGGTCGGCCTCTTTGGTGCATTTTTTAGTAGATAGAAATTTGTTTTTGCTTTCCTTTCATAGGCCGCGTATAGATGCAGGTTCAGCCCCTGCTAGTAGGCATTTTGGAAAAGACATGTATATGAATTTTTTCATAGATAGTTGAAATGAAACTCTTTTTTCTTCTGGTTTGAACTCTATCACTGCCTTTTATGCTTAAGTGTTCCAGTATTTGAATTTCAGTCCAATGCACTGGCGGAGTTTCAACCTTTGAGTCGAGTGTGTTTTTATTTTTTAAGTCCAGAAATCGCAGACATGAGTCATAGCTGGAGATTAAGTTGAACTCTGACGTTGCACTACTTCGGTCAATGGTTAACACTTAAGTTCTGCCCCTAGTTCCGGGGATGAGTTGCAAAGATTAGCTAGAGATTGTATTTTGCCTTCATTTCGTCGAGCATAAAATCGTCGAATCAATGCTAACGCCGGCATGAGTTGAGTGGTCGAATCCTACTCGCTCACTTAACAACGATCACATCCGCTCTCCGGAGATTTTTATTTGAACGTCGGCGGTCAATCACGGCAGTTAAGTTTTAAAGTATGTGTCCATGCTCTGGGGGCTTAAGTTATTTTGCGAGTAGTCAATCACACTCCGGTTATTTTCATACTCTGCCACACTCAGGGGACTTAGAGTTTTTTGTGGTTCATCCCCTGGTTCGCACTCTGGGAATCTGGGGATAGTTGACATTTGTACTCCAGTTCGCACTCCAAGAACTTGGATTTGGTGTTTGCACTCCAACTGCACTCTAGGAACTCGAAGTTGATGTTTATACTCCAATTCGCACTTTGGGAACTTGGAGTTGGTGTTTTATACTTAAGTCCACGCTTTGGGGACTTAGATGTTTATACTCCAATTCGTACTCTGGGAATTTAGAGTTGATGTTTATACTCAAATTTGCATTCTGGGAACTTAGAGTTGATGTTTATACTCCAATTCGCACTTTGGAAATTTGGAGTGGGCCGACAGATGATCAGTCACGTCTGTTTAGGCGTTTGAATTTCGTTAGCACTCCAGGAACGATGGATTTATTAGGATCATGGATGGTCGATTCACATTCACCCCGAATTAACAAGTGAGGTCGTTAGATGAATGGGTCCATCCTCCTCAAACTTGGTTAGGATATGATCGAAGTCGTTAGGTGGATGAGTCCATCCTCTTTGAAACCGTATTTATGAGTATATACTCCAGCTTGCACTCTGGGAGACTGGAGTTAGTTGGAGGATTGTCATGCGTCACAGTCACTCCCTATTTGAATAAATTCCACCACATGATGGAACTTAGCTCTTCGTGCGTCGTGATGGTCGTATGTCATATTCAGTAAATCATAGCTCTGGCTCGAAGAGATGACATTTTATTAATGAAAATGAGAAAATATGGAAAAGTTAGTTGCCTTATTACAAATTTAAATTTCGAAATGCAGAAACAAATTGCAGAAGACTAATATACTACACAAATAAAGTCTTTCATGTGTAGTAGTGACGAAGATCCTCACCGTTCTAGGGTCTTGACATAGTAGGACCGCCAACTGTTGATAACTTAAACGTCTCATTTTCGAGCTCTCGTTCAATCACGTATGGCCCTTCCCACGTTGGTCTTATGTGCGAAGGTACCGGGTGTACTCTTTTGTGGACGAAATCGTCGTATTTAAAGGTTTAGGATCGGACTTTGATAATATGCGATTAGGGGACTCGATTTGGGTATGCAGCTACTCTCAAGTCAGCTTGATCCCCCTAAACAACTCTAACTCCATTGGCAGTAGGGAATTTTAAAGTTAAACACCATGAGGCAATAACAACCCTGAATTCAGCAAGGGCTAGTCGGCCCAAGAAAGCGTTTTATGGAGAGTCTATGTTCAATACAACAAATTGCAATGCCCGGACTCTCTAGTGCTCTTCAACTCCCAATTCCACTGGTAGTTCCACCACTCCAGTGGGTATAGTAACACTCCCATTGAAGCCATGAAGGAAGAATTTACATGGCTTCAAATCTTTGGCCTCCATCTCCATCTGATCATAGGCCCGCTTGAATATTATATTCACAAAACTTCCACTGTCGACTAGAATCCTCTTCATCCAAGCATGACCTACTTGAGCTGATATGACCAGTGGATTAGTAGCTGGGGCTTCGACCCTGTCAGCATCTCGATTTCGAAACACGATGTCGTCAGTTATCACTTTCTTGTTGTTTGGTCGGAGCTCTATCTTCCAAATTACCACAACATTTGAAATATGCATGCCTAATGGAACTGGCACACAATTCCATTTCCTTCCAGCTTTGGTCTGCTGGATGAGGACCACCATTAACAGCATAGCATTTATCATTAGCCTCCCATCAGAACGAGAAGGTTCCTCCTGTCTTGCCTGATTGGGTTGATGATTTTGATTCGATGGGCCCACATCTCCAGCCTGCGGCGCCCGCACAAACTGTTCCAACTTCCTTTCTCTAATCAACTTCTCAAAGAGATATTGCAAATGAAGACATTCACTTGTATTGTGGCCATGGCTTTCATGAAACCTACAAAATTTTCTCGTCTGGATTTGCCTCTCTGACGATGGTTTTGGTGCAGGCTTCTTATATTGAATGGTATTACAAGTTTGTAAATACACATTCTCCAACGATGTATTCAAAGGAGTGTAATTATCAAACATAGTAGTTTTGCATTGTGGGCAACGATTCTGATCTCGTTTTCTATTTTGATTCACATTCTCCCGCTGCTGATTTTTTTATTTTGTATATTCAACTGAACTTTCCCAGAACTCTCCCCAGACTATTTAACCGCAACATTACTTTGGATCCCTTCCATGCTCTGCCCTGCGTCATCTTGCTTCCTAGACTGTTTTGCATCCTCCCTTCTTAAGAATTGGGCTGCCTTGGAATAGAAACGGTCCAATGACGTAGGTGGTTTTTCGGCCATCCTACTGTCGAATTCATAATCGGGGTCAATCCCCTTATTCAAAGCCATGAGAATGGAGTTATTTTGGGTTGCTGATCTCAGCACAAGCAGCATGGAATCTTTCTAAATAACGTCAAAGTGTCTCTCCAAGAGCTTGAGTCACACTAAACAGGGTGCTAACGTCCTTCGACCTTGTGACGTGCATGCGAAATTGTTCAACAAATTTAGTAGCCAATTGGTCGAAATAGAAAATGGATCGAGGCGGAAAATGAGTGAACCACATAGTAGCGATGCCCCCAAGGAGATCAAGAAGCTTCGTTATTTTACCACATCATCAGTTCTCACAACACTCATCGACCATTCACACTTCATGATATGTTGATTGGGATCTGAATTTCCTTCATAAACTAGCAAAGTTGGCATCCTGAATCGCCGAGGAGGTTCAACTTAAAGTATTTCGTCAGTAAAGGGAGTATGACTCTGGGAGATTTCTTAGTCATCATTTGTGAGACCTTGACTCTCTCGAATCATTTGACGGGTCATTGTGGGAATGTCCAGCATCTATAAATATTGTGCTTACTAGGCCAAGGTGTGGTCGGGTTCCACAATACGAGGTTGGACCGGTCGCTGTCGACGGTCTGTATCTCGCCTCCTTGGCTTGAAGTTCTTCGAAACGTAAGCATTTTGAGTGTGTCCATGCCGACGATGGTTCAGATCTGGTTGATTCCGAACATCAACCCTTACTTCAACAGTGGCGGTGGTAGCGCGGATGTCTGTGGTATAATGAACTGCAGTATCTCCCCGGGAGGAGGGTCCAGCCTGGTAGCTGGTTGACGGGCCAACTCTAGGTTGCTCGATGTTTAGTGTAGGTTGATGTCCGGTAGCTTGGGTGTTACTCCCGTCTAGCCGTGGACGTGTAGATCGGTGATGATAGTCGGATGAGGCTAAGCTCTCGGTGAAGGAATGAGAAGCACAATCTCTTCTGGATCTTCTACGCCTTTGGCGATTCAGTTGGTTGGTCAACTCCGCGTTGTCGCGCAGCTGTTCAGTATGTTGTTGCCCACTCTGGGTCAACTCTTGTAGTAACATCGGAAACTCTTGTCTTGTGATCTCCCGAATTTCAAGGAATTTAAAATGCGATAAACTCCTTTATTTATTATTTAAAATTGATAAAATTGTTATTTTCAAATAATAATAATGTGATGTTTTAAATATAGTTATAAATAGATTTTTAAATGGAATAATTATTTACGAATTTAATTTGGTGGTTTTATAAATAGATTTTAAATAGACTTGTTATTTTCAAATTTAATAAGTGTTGTTTAAATGTATATGTATATATATTTATTTAAGTTAACTTTAAAGTTAGAATTTAATATCTCCAAATTTAAAAATATATTTGTTTAAATTAATATGTATGTATATATTTGAGTTGATTTTAAATTGAAGTTTTAAATTAAATTTGAATTTGGAATTTGGATTTAAATTTGGAATTTAAAGGATAATTAATTTGAAATATTTTTGGTATAAAAATATATGAATGAAGTTTTTATTAAAAATAAGATTTTTTTTCCTTAAAATAATATTATTTATATAAATTAAGAAAGTATTTGTTAAATAGTAAAATAAATACAAAAGTTTTATATTAATATTTTAAAATGAATTAAATATATTATATATGATTTTATTTAGGATATAATTGTTTTTTATTATATTTTTTTAAAAGAGTTTATTTATATAAATTTATAAAAGTACTTATTAATTAGGAAAATTAATATAAAAGTTGTTAAAATCATTTAAAAATAAAAATGAAATGAATAAATACAAGTGTTTAATTATGAAGCTTATTGTTAACATGTGCAATGAGATTATAATGGTATTTGACAAATGTAGTTAATTTGAACAAGTGTCATTCCTTTTATTTTTATTTTCTTTAATTTCTTTTATAAATCATTATTAAACACTACATAAACATTCACCTTATTCCTTCATTTCTTTTTCTTATCTTCTTATTTTCAAAGCAAGTAAACTTCACCTGAAATTCATTTCCGAACAAAGAAACTCAATCTGTTCAACTATCTACAAACCAGAAGAAAAATCTGTAAAATAGTTTTCAAATCCACAAAAAAATCCTAGAATCAAAGCCCTATAAACTTTTTCAAATCAAAAGCCAAACCTATAAACCATTTTTCAAAACCTTATAAACATTTCTCAAATCTGAAGCTTTAACCTTCTTAAGCAACCATCAGCAAACAAGCTTTCAAACAATTCAAGTCACCAAAGTTTCCAGTTCAACTTCAGTTCAGTTTTAAAAGCCTTGAATCATCTCAGCAATTCAAAGTCTTCCAGTTTCAAACCAATCAAGGCTTCGACAATTTAAAGTTTCTAGTTTTCAAGCCTCTGTTTTTTTAAATCTGGTGAGCAAACAACTAGCACTAGTTTTTAAATTGTTGTTTGTGATAAATAGGTATTGTGAAAAATTGTTTGCTTGAGTATAAATTTAGCCTTGCATGTTGATAAGTATGGATGATATAACTGTGCATGTCTGATATCTGGTTTATCTCTGTTAATGGTTACAGAGTTTACATTTAGATCAAAAATTTTTAAATCTCCCCATGTAATCTTTGTTAGGCCTAAGTTTTCAAACAAGATTTGTTTGTTTAAACATAGATTAAGATTTAAAAGTGTATTTATGTAAATTAAGATTGAAATTTTCTGGAAAATGGAAAATAACAGTGGAAACTTAGAAATGGGTTGGAACCAAACTAAATGATTTATTAATTCACGTATATAATCTGAATTCCCTTTGCAAATTAGGATTTTTAAAATCAAAATCATGATTTTTAGTTTAGAAACCTGTGATAAATTTTTAGTTAACCAGAAATTGGTTTTTGAGTGTTTCCTGTGAACGGTAGCGGTTGGGTGGTCTAGGTTATTGTCGAAGCTAGGGTGGCGATTGGGGATGTCAGGAAAAATGGCGCAGGTGACGATCATTCTTCATGGCATTGGCAATTACAGGAACTAGGGTTTTAGAACCCAAATGAGACGAGGTCGGATTTTGGGTCATTGCGGCTTCGTGGGTGATTCTTGTTGCTCGAAACTATGGAAAATGGTGGCGTGGAAGGTCAGCGAGGTGTGGCCGAAGTTGCTCGACCTCTGGTGGTCGAAATAGCTTAGATGAGGTATTTTTCTGGTGATGGTTTTGTACCAGGATCGACTGCATTGTTCGATTTTGGATCGTGGCTTGTGATGGAGCTTTGAAGACTGGGTTGCATCAACGATGGTCGATGTGCAGCAGGGTTCATCAGAGGTTGGAGGTGGCTCTGATGTCGGTGTATATGCACGGAGGGGTTGGTCTTGTCGGTTTTTTTGGGGTGTGGGTTTGCTTAAAGGATACTCGGGTATTTAAGGATAGTGACTTGAATTTATACTCGAGTAGTTCGTGAGTGAATTTGCTAGCAGGTTTTAACTATTAAAAAATAAAAAAGTTTTTTTTTAAAATGGAAGAGAAACAGAAGAAACTGGGTGCTAGACTCGAGTGGCTTCGGGTGGAACCCAGAGCAAGTGTCGAGCAGTTTCTAAAAAAAATTTAAATCAAGGTTTTTGAAATTTAAAAATAATTTTAGCTCAAACTTTTTTATATAAATTTACTTTATATATAATAATTGTTTTCTTTAACAATTGGTTAAGAAGTTTTGAAATGTGTTTAATTTGAAGTTTGTTAAGTAAAGTTTAAAGTTATTATAAACTTAAGTTAGAAATGAAATTTTAAGGTTTTTTATAAAAGCAAGTTTTTAAATTTAAATTGAACTGGTTTTTAAACTATTACTTGATAATGTTTAAAGCATTTAAAGGAAGTTATGTTTTGTTAACTTTAATTTGTCAAGATTAAATGATTATTTTATTTCAAAACTTAATTAAATGATCTAATTAAGGAAGTTAATTATAAAGATTAAATGTCAATGATAATCAAGTCATTAATAAAGATAATGATTTACCTTAAAAGCTAATAAAGGTTCTATTGATTTGAGATTAATTAAGTTAATAAAGAAATTTAAGTATAATTTATTAGTTTAATTAATTAACGATAAAAAACTAATTAAGTAATTAATTAAGAGTAATTAATTGATTTAATTAACGAATAATTGAGGATTTACAAATTCATAATTAAGGGTTATAAGTTAACTAATTAAAGGTTAATTAATTTGTAATTAAGGATGATTAATTAGATAACTATGGATTATTGATTAATGATCAGAGATAAATTAATTGGGTAATTAAGAATTGATTAATTTATAATTAGAGATTGATTAATTTAGTAATCAGTGATTAATTAATTAAGTAATTAGAGATTAATTAACTGGTAATTAAGAAGTACTTAATTTGAAATTAAGTTTTATTAATTAATAATTAGGTTTTATTAATTAATGATTAAAGGGTAATCAATCTCAAATTAATGGTTAATTAAGGACTGATTAACTGATAATTAAGGATTAATTAATTTGTAATTATGTTTTGTTAATTAATAGTTAAGGTTTATTAATTAATAATTAAGGAATAATTAAGTAGTTACTTAAAGATTGATTAATTGATTATAAGAGTAATTATCGATTAATTAGGGAAATTAATTAATAAATAAGGTTTATTAATTAATAGTTAAGGGTAATTAATTTGAAATTAGAGATTAATTAATTGATTGATAAGGTAGTTAAGGAATGATTCATTAATTAAATGGATTGTAATTAATTAATGATTGATTAAGCAGGATTAGGTGATTAATTCTTAAGTAATTAATTTAATTTAAGTTAATTAAATTAATTATAATATGGATTAATAATTCCTGTTTGTGAATGATTGTTTGTAGAATGTCTGGATTGGTTGATATCTATTGGATGATATTCTATGATATTCTGTGATGTGACATGGGACATATCTGTGATAAATGTGTAATGTTTATCTGTGAATGATGCTGTGTGAATTCAAAGTATTGAACTGAATTAAATTTTTTAAATTCAAAACAACTTGGCCTTTAAGAAATATTTGGATTTCGATGAGACCGAGATCGTATATCAGATTTGATTATTCAAAAACCACATTGATCCAAGTTAAACGTTAGGTCGTGAATTCAAGTGAAGATCAAGTTGAAGACTCAAAGTGTACGAACTATTTGTCGTTAAATCTCTAAGGGTGATTCCAATACGAGTATAACGGAGATAGTACTTTCAGGTTCGAGATGGAGTTTCAGAGTGCAAGGGTTATTGTCGTTAACTCTGAGGGTGATTCCAAAATGAGTGTAACGAGATAATGCCTTCGATTTCGTTCGAACTCGGAACGAACTTATATGGATTGAATGCTTTCAGAACATCGTCAGGAGGATTATGAGCATTCTAAGATAGATGTGTTCTATAAAGGTAATCGTAGCATCAAGCAAGCCTCATCAACCAGGAATGGATAAAATAGGGGAGGTGCAACAAGGCTAAGTGAGTCACTCCCAACTAGGATAAGGTCTTCCCTTGTCTAGAGTCCCTTTTTATTCCGCAATGTGGGCGGTTGCTAGCTACAACCGTGGTCTTATTTAGGACTGTCCAGTAAGGGATGGTTCTGGCCTTGTGTTGCAGTGGATTTAGGGTGGATCCTCGTTACGGTTATCTGGACCACATACTATGACGGGCGGTACCCTAGTAGCCCTGCCAATGTATGGAATTCAATCTCCAATAAGTGCCCTCGGATTTGATTGTATACCTATGTATGCTGGAATTTAATAAACGTAATAATTTCGTCTATTTTCTAGTTTATTTGAGAACCCTAGACCCTATTATAATATAATTGGATTTCCTATCAAATTTTTTGGTTTGCGTAAGGTAAAAACTTACCCATGTTTATGTGTGGGAAGTCTTACGTGATACCTTTGATTTCAATGAATTTTAAAGTTAAACAATTTTAACCCGTTTACTCATACCAGACCCATATCTGACTCGGAGTTTATTTCTAATTTTCTTAAACTCTTGGGTACTCAAATTTTTATGGTTAGCCAAGCGATCAGGTTTGGCTTGAAGAATTTTGGATAGCTTGGAGCAGGATTCCAAACGTAGCTATATCTATCTATTTCCGCTCTGTGGTGTCCATGACCGTTGTATTTTGGAAATGTAATGGATAGACAGGCTCTTTATAACTGTCTAATGTGATGATGCTGTGAAATCTGTATAACTCTGATGTAATGACTATGTAATATCTATGTGATATATCATATTTTGTTCCGTTTCCACCGTGAGATTCTGATATTGTTTAGTTCTTTCTTCTATCTATTCTATTTCTATCTTTCTTTCTTATTGATGATGTGTCTTTCTGTGGAATGAAAGACGGGTCGTCACATGTCTGGTAACAGGGCTTAACAGATCTAATGATCCGGCAACATTCTGGTTGGATGTAGGCAATTGTGTGGGACTCTTTCTATCCCGTCCTTCTTGGTCAGCAGCTGTAGAGGCTGACCTAATGCTAACCATGGCGATTGAAGAAGTCCTTTTCAAGATTTTACATAAATATGACTAGGTTGGAAGGATTCTGAGCCTGAGATATGGATCTTCTTGTTGGATTCGTGCAATCCGGTATCGATAGCAGATCCAAAGAGCAGGAGAAATACTATGTTTTCACAGTGAAAGCGCAAAAAATATTCGTACCAAAAATGGACACAACACTCTTCGACGGTATTTGAAGAGATAAAAATAAAGATTAGAAATGTAAAATGAGGATCATCTAACAAACACTTCAAAAAACAGAAATGAAAATACGTAGAAACACAGCAATTTAGAGTGGTTTGGCATATTGCCTACGTCCACTATGAAATTTGATGAGTTTATTGATGTTCTCTTGCTCATTACAACCGATTTCTATGGATTACAGTGGATTATAGTTCTGAAATTCGAGAACAACAGCAGCTTTGTAGTGCAAAGTTGAACTCGGCAGAGTTTGGACGTTAAAGAGCCAAAAGATCATTCTTCTGTAGGCCTTGGGGCTCTATTTATAGGCGTAGGAGGCTGATATCTCACTTAGATCTCGAGAGAATTCTTCTGACATGTGGGTGGGCCCACGTGATTGATTCCATGAAGTTTCGGCTCGATCCATAATAGATACAAAATTTTGTTGTATCGATCAGAATGTGACACAATCGAGTCGAAACTTGGCACGGACCTTCCTTTGGTCGTACGTAAACTCCTGAGAAAATTTCATAGCATTTCGACTTATAAATTGTGAGATATGATCGACGCAAGATTGCGTTTTCATGTAAACTACTATGTTCGAATCGATGCCTTCGAATCGATTATTTCGAATCGATAATGGGCACGTGCTCATGAGAGGATGTGGCACTTGATTTTTGGATCGATCTGTTCTTGGCACCGAGTCGCCGAGTCGTCCCCACATTTTCACCTAGTTCGTATTGATGATGCTGCCTTGTTCACGTCGATGAAGGATGCATAGTTCGTATCGATGAAACTCCCTCAGTTCGTATCGATTGTTATGCTTTATTCGTATCTATTGTGTATGTTGTACTTCATATCGATTGTGTATGCTCTACTTCGCATCAGTGGGAGGTATGCATTTTGTATCGATCGATGACCGATCGATGCGAAGCGAGTCTAAGATTGAACGATGTGAAGTAGACTCCCACGCTACTTGCCGATGGATATGAAGTAGCCTTTGTTTGATCGATACAAGTCAGAGATAGAACGATCGACGCAAAGTGGTACGAAAAGGATGGATACGAAACAAGTGGACTTGGATCGATGCAAAGTGGACTCACTTGTTGTTGATCGATTCGAAACTATGTGTAGGTGAGGGATTCGAGACAGATCAATACGACAAAATAGTTCTTTTGGTTGCTCGACGGATTCGAAGATGGCACTTGTCGATCCATATGAAATAGAGTTGATTGATGATGGAGTCGAATTGATCGGTACGAGCACAACGTATTCCCCTGGTGGATATGAATCAATGGATACGGCCTAACCAATACGAAATGATGGATGTGAACATGGTGGTTGCAAGGTGATGGATATGAACGAGGCCTCGGGGATGGTTTCGAAGGGAATGATTTCTTTGACTGTATCGATCATAACATAAGCATACTAACTCGGATTGACTTAAAATTTGGAACGTTGACTTTCATGGCTTTGCTTGTCATGTCACATCGATTGTAGCTTGATCCGGAATTGGATAAAATTCACCAACATCCAAAGTGAGCCTATGCTTATCCGACATTCGGAATGAGCGATCCCTGTTTTCAGCCAATTCCTTGATATGTCGGCCCTACCAAAAGGCGAGATAACAAAACCCAACAACTTTCCTGATGCAACGCCAAAAGAACATTTCAAAGGATTGATCTTCATTTTGTAATATCAGAGGATATTGAACATTTCTGGTAAGTCTCTAATGTTTTCACTTAATCTTCATGACTTTACAAGCATATCATCCACGTATACCTCCATCATCTTTTCAATCTGATCTATAAACATCCAGTTAACTAGGTGCTAATATGTTGCTCAACATTCTTCAAACCAGCATTACCACATAGTAATACAATCCAACGTCGATAATAAAGCTTGTATGCTCCTAGTCGGGAATATACATTGGGATTTGATTATATCCGAAGTACGCGTCCGTAGAAGATAGCAACTCATGTCCTATGCTACAATCCACCAGCTAGTCAATTCCTTAAGGGGAAATCTGCCTTTCAGGCATGCTTTGTTTAAATCCAAATAGTCAACACATGTCCACCACTTTCCATTTTCCTTTCTCACAAGTACATAATTAAACACCCATTTATGGTAGAGGGCATTGCGAATAAACCCTTTGCTTTTGAGCCTATCCACCTTCTCTTTAAGGGAAATAGATCTCTCTAAATCCATTCCATGCCTTTTCTGTTTCACCGAGACAAGCCTCAGGTCAATGTTTAGAATGTGGCACACAATGGAAGTGATCCCACATATCTTAGAATGAGTCTAACTGAACACATCAAGATTCAGCTAGAGAAAACCAGCAAGTTCTTTCGTCATCGTGGGCTAAGCCGTGTTATGATCTTTAGGACTCGTAATGGGTCATCATGGCTGACTATGATGTCAATCGTTAACTCAGCCAGTGCAGCCTTGGTCACTTTAGGCTCTCCTCATCATCCCTTGGATCCATGTCTTTATAGAACTGACTGTAGCACTCGAGCCAAGGCCCATGCGCTGGTTGTCAATCGTCGGTAGCTTAGATGCAGAGAGACTTGTTCACGCTCTTAACTTTCTCCTTTCATTGAGCGTCACTTAATTCATCCACACAGCAGGCACGTCTGATCAGCTGATCACCATGCTCAAATCTAACACTGTTATTAGTTGGGAACTTCAAAGGAAAACACCATGGGGAAAGAGCTTTCTAGAATTCAGCTAAGGCTGGTCGGCCAGAAAAACATTATATGGAGAGTCAACATCCAAGACAAAAAATGGTAACATCCGCACTTTCCTATGGTCACCTTCTCCTAATTCCATGGGCAATTTGACATAGCTGAAAACTTCGGTAGAAGCACCATTAAAGCCAAAATGCGGGCATTAGATGGTTTTAAGCCCTTGGCTTCCATCCTTATCTGATCGTAAGAGTTTTTAAAAATTATACTATGGAACTACCGCAGTCAACTAAGATCCTCCTTATTAAGGCGAGGTCGATCATGGCCGAAACGACCATTGGGTCGATCGTCGATGCCTCCATCTTATTTGCATCTATATGTCTGAATACAATGTCATCTGCCATTGTACACTACTGTTTTGCCAGAGTCCCATCTTCTGTACTTGAATAACACTCAAAATTCATATGCTTGATTGTGCTAGCATAGCGCTCCATCTCGCCAGCCTTTATCAACTAGACGCGGCCCTCTGACTATTGCATTAATCATTAATCTTCCACCAGTCCATGTAAGCTCCTCGGCTCTTTGCAGCGCTTATCATCGGTTGGGGTTAGATGTCCTCTGCTTGCAATCCTACGACGCTTTAACAAAATGTTGTAGTTTTCTTTCTTGAAGCAGTTTCTCGATAACATCATCGAGATGCTTGCGTTCATTCGTGTTATGACCACAACATTTGTCAATATTTCCAGTCTTCTTTTGCTTTTCCGTCCATTCTTTCGGAGGTGGCTTCCTATATTGCATGGTATTGCATGTAGACAAGATAACGTTCTCTAGAGTTGTATTCAGTGGTGTGTTGGTATCATACATTGGAATCCTCGACTTTCCTCTTTCAAAATCCCTCTTTCGTTCATGGTTCCTATCGCCGCCTTTCTTTTGCTGATTTGGTTAATTTTGGATATTTACTTGGACTTTTCCAAAACTCTCCCTGAATTATTTCACTGCAATGTTACTCTGCACTCCTTCTCCACTTGGTCCTACAACATTCTTCATCCTAGAGCATCTAGCTTCCTCTTTGCTCAAATAATGAGCTGCTTTTGCATAGAAATACTGCAACATTGCAGGTGGTTTACCAACTAACCAATCACCAAAGTAAAATTCTAGGTCAATTCCTCTTATTACCACCATCAATATTGAATGGCCATTTAGATTATCGACTTCTGTAATTGAGAGGACCCACCTTTCATTCCATAGAAAGACGCATCATTAAGAAGAAAGAAAGGGATAGGAAAGAGAAAAGAAAGAACAAACAACATCAGAATCTCACAGCGGAATGAATAAATTATATTATATTACATAAGATATTACATTGTATCATATACATCAGAGTTATACAGCTTAAAAAACACAAACTTGACAGTTATAAACACTTGTCTAGTTATTACAACTCAAGTATATCACTGAAAAACAGATACAACACTAGCACAGCGGAACCATTATATATCTACAAACGCTGAAGCTTCCTGCTCCATATATCCTCTAGAACTCGTCAAAGATAACCTGAATCCCTTGGCTACTCATAAAAATTTGAGTACCCAAGAGTTTAATAAAACAGAAAATAAACACCGGGTCAGATATGGGTCTGGTGTGAGTAAACGGGTTAAAGTTGCTTAACTTTGAAAATACTTTGGAAACAAAGGTATCATGTAAGACTCCCCACAAATAAGAATGGGTAACTTTTAACTTACGCTAACCAAAACATTTGATAGGAAATTCAGTGATATTATAATAGGGTCTATGGTTTTCAAGTAAAATACAGAAATAGCTGGAATGCTTACATCTCAAGTTCCAACTAGTTGGGCACATCAAAACGTTCGGCACTTGATAGAGATTGGATTCCATACAATGGCAGGGCTACTGGGGTACCGCCCGTCACAGTACGAGGCCTAGATCACCGTACCGAGGATCCATCCTAAATCCCCTACAACACAAGGGCCGGAACCATCCCTTACTGGATAGTCCCGAACAAGACAACCCTGCAGATGGCCGTCGTCAACTGCCCACTAAGACGAATAAAATGAACCTCTAAAAAGAGGTAAATCTCATCCTACTTAGGTGCTACCCACGTAGCCTTGCTACACCTCCCCTGTTTTAGCCATTCCCGGTTGATGAGGCTTGAGGCTACAATTACGTTTATAAAACACATCTATCTTAGAATGCTCATCGTCCACCTGACGATGTTCTAAAAGCATTCAATCCATACAAGTTCATTCCGGGATCGAACGAAACCGAAGGCACTATCTCACTACACTCGTTTTGGAATCACCCTCAGAGTTAACGACAATAGCCCTTACGCTCTGATTCTTCATCTCGAACCTGAAAGTACTACCCCGTCAAACTCGTATTGGAATCACCCTCAGAGTCTTAACGATGAATAGTCCTTACACCTCGAGTCTTCACTCTTTCACTTGAGATTCAAGACCTAATGTTTAATTTGGATCGATGTGATTTTAGGAATTCCAAATTTGGAAATCCGATCCCGGTCTCATCGAAATCCAAAACGCCATCTTAATGCCCAAGTCATTTAAGTTTGAACAATTTGACTTAATTTAAAATATTGAATTCACACAGCATCATTCATAGATAAATATCATACATTTATCACAGCTATAATCAATATAACATCATAGCACATCATAGATTATTCAAACTGTAAGCATTAACCAAATCCAGACATCCTACTCAATCAATCATCCACAAATAGGAATCAGTAATCCAAATTATAATTAATTTAATCAACTTAAATTAAGTTAATTACTTGAAAATTAATCACATAATCCTGCTTAAACAATCATTATTTAATTAATTACAAATCATTTAATTAATTAATCACTCTTTAATCACCTTGTAAATCAATTAATTAATCCTTAATTATAGATTAATTAACCTTTAATTATCTTCTAAATTAATCACCCTAGATTAATTATAACTTAATTACATTAAGTAATTAGCCTTTAAATTAATTACACAAATTAATTATGCTTTAATCATTCTCATTAATTAACCTTAATTACTTTTATTAATTAATTAACTATAATTAATTACATGAATCCTTAATTAATTGCATTAATTAATTATACCATACTCACTTCATTTATTAATTATCTTATAATTGATTACATTTATTAATCAATTAAACCTTTGATTATTATCATTAATTACATTAGTTAATGATCCTCTAATTACTTCCATTAATTCATTATTCTTTTAATTATATTTGATAATTAATCTTTAACTTAATTACATTCACTAATCAAACTTGATTAATTCCACTCAGTAATTAACTATCCTTAATTACATTACAATAATTAATTAACTTCTTAATTAATTAATAAATCCTTTAATTCATTACACTGAGTAATTAATACTTAATTACTTCCATCAAGTAACTATTCTTTGATTACTATCCATCAAGTAATTCCCCTTTAATTACATCCAGTACTTATTCATTAATTACTCCACTAAGTAATTACACTTCATTAATTACCTTAAGAAATTATACTCAATCCATAATCAAGTAATTTTAATTAATTAAACTTAATTAATTAACTAAAATTAACCATGTTAACTTAATTAATTACACTGAGTAATTAATTTCCTTTAATTACTTCATTAAGTAATTACCTTTAATAATTCTCTTAACATTAAGTATAACCACTTAACTACTTATTATTTAATTATTTCTTAATTGATTAACCTTGATTAATCAATCCTCAATTAAATAATCATCCATACTTAATTAATTTCACAGACTAATTTATCTTATTTTAATTACCCAAATTAAACATCTTAGTTAATTAAGTAATTATACTTTAATTATTTTAGTTAATAAAACATGATTAAATTAAGATAAATCATAGATTTCATTAAACTCTTAACTTTATTTTACATTAAATTAAATTTAAAAACTAGGATATGATTTATACAAAATCATTATTCTTAGATTATTAAAGTTAAAAACTTTTACTTTAATTCACATTTAAATTTCAACAAATTACCTTTTTAATCTGAAAACATTTAGGAACAAAATTTATAAGATTTTGTTTAAGTAATGTTCATATCAATCAAAACTATGTTTAAAACAAAATTTAAAACTTTGAATCCATATTTTAAAACTTAAATTTGTTGAAACATCATTTTCTACTCAAACATTTTATACGTTTTAAAAACTTGATTAAAACCTTGTTTGAAATTTACGTTTGCCTCTTAAAAAATTAAATCATTTTAGTTTTAAAATCTGGACTTGTTAAAACTAGAAACAAAATGTTTTCAAGCCCAAAACCACAAATTCTCTAGACATACTCGAGATAGCACTCGAGTAAACTCGATGCACCTAAAACAAGTTCCTCCACTATCGCAACTTCTAGTCGAACACGAAGAACAACATGGAAAACTTCGAGCCAGCATCTTCATTCCCAAAATAAAAAATTATGATAAACGCGATGGCCACTGTGCTCGTGCATGGCAACCCCAGCCCCCTCCGATCATCATTCAGGCCTTCAACAAGTCAACATCGAATTCGACTTCAACCTCAACCTTCCAAAAATGAAGTTCACGACAAAAAAATGAAAACGAACTACCAGGTCGAAGTCTACAATTCCACCATCACTGAAAATTCCAAATCACCGATGATCCCATCATTGATGAACCCTGCCAACCCCACCAGAGAGTCGGCACGTCCTCCTACATTGATCCCCGACCATGCAATCTGGTCCAGAGCATCAACGACGTTCAACTTGCCACGATTCCGAACCAAACCAAAAATAGGTACGCAACCCTAAAACACCCTCGAATGCTCATCTCGATCATCAAAAAAATATACGCATATTTTTCTATCAATCCTCCATACTCCAGCTGCCCCCGTGCCAAAACTCGAACACCCAGTCGTCGCCGTCCAACGACAATTGACCAAATCCTAAATTCGAGAAAAACCCAAATTCTCGGCCAATACACCATTAAAATTTACAAAATTTATTCTAAAATTCATGATTTGGATTCACGATCTAGATTATATAATCAGCTATATAAATTAACATATTTGATTTTTACCCTTTTTCTATTTTTTTACTACAATCTTTAAACATACAGTATATCTAACAAATAAAATAACTTAAAATTGTTTTTAAAAATAGTAACACGTTGTTATTTACTTTTTCTTTTCTATAATCAAAGTATAATTTTGATTTTGCAGGGAGATAGGAATTATTTTGTAGTTGATCTTGCACCTGACATTTACAGAGAACATAAAACATACATATATAGGCATGCATTCAAATCTGTACAACACAAACCATATTCTAGATGAAAAATCTAAGCAACAAACATGTTTATAGCATTATTACTCAGAATTATTAGCACGAAAAGAATTAACTTTAAGTGTTTACTCACTAAACATGAAAGTATAGAACATTGATATATTCCTGGAACCGTTTGCTCAGGTACTTTGAACGTTGTTGAGTTTTCTTGCATTTTTGACTACTGTTGCTTATTTAATTGAGAAACCTTGTTCGTTGAATCTGCTGTCACTGCTACTAGAATTTGCTGTTGAATTCTTGTATTTGGATTTGCATCTTGCTGTTTTGAATTGAATTTTCTTATAGTTGATTATTATTGTTGAATTTGCGGTTGTTGTAATAAACCTTTAATTTGTCTTTTGCTTTGAATTTGAGTTGATCTTCTATTTGTTATGCAAGATGACAGATTTGAAAATTTTGAACTGATTTTTGATTTTGGCTTTGAAACCTCTTTAAAATCTAGTTTTGAATTTTCTTTTAAAATCTAATTTCAGTTTTTAGAAGAGAAGGAAGAAATGGTTTGAACACAAATGATTTTGCCAAGTTTTCTCTTAATACGTTTATTAATAAATGCTTTCAAAAATAATCAAGAAAATGCCACTTGTTATCTTAAGTTGTTAAAATGTTTACAAGTATTTTTTCATGGTTTAATTGTTTTACAAATGTAAGAACAAGAATTTTGTGTTTATTTCCTTATTTGAATTTTATTTATATTTTTATATTAATTATGTAATATGGTTATAATTGTTTATTTCAATTAGCTTTTTAAATTACCTTTATTAAGTACATTCTTTAATGTTTATTTGTATATTTTAAAAATATATTTTTCAAAGGTAAATTTTAAAGAAGGAAAATTAAAAAAAAAGGATACTGAATTGAACCTTATTTTAAAATTTTTCAAACTAAAGAATTTTGTACTTAGAAATATATACACTAAATTTAATTCAAAATCCAATTTTAAAGGAAAACAAGTTAAACTTTTATTATAATATACTATTCAAGCTATTATATTTTTAAACAAAATAAATATGTACTTTAAGTACTTTTTGAAAGTATAAGATAGATTTTTAAATAAGCTTTTGAAAAGTTTCAATATTAAATTCAACCAAATTCTTCTAATTCACAATATATATATATATATATATTCACACATATACATATATTATAAATTTGAAAATATTTTTATTAAATTTAAATTTAAAACCAAACTCCCTATTCACAATGTATACACTCATATATACATTATAAATATAATATAATTTAATTAGCTCAAAAAGATAAATTTTTATAAATTAAATATTGTTAACTTTGAAAAGAATAAAATTTGCAAAATTAAATTATTATTATAAATTTTGAAAAGATAACTTTTGTCAAATTAAATAATTATTAGTTTAAAAACGATAGAGAACATAAAATAAAGTCTACTTTATTTTATGTTCTCTCTTAGAGAGAACATAAAATAAAGTAGACTTTATTTTATGTTCTCTCTTCTGTTAAATCAGATTATTAAATCAATATTACACATTTTAAAATAATTATAAATTGAAATTATTAAATAAATATTGCCCAAAATTCCAGGACATCACATTCCTCCCCCTTAAAAGAATTTCGTCCCTGAAATTTAAAAGCAAAGATAATTTAATAATCTCATACTGAATTTAATTTAAAAACAACAAGCATATGCTATCAACCATACACTAGCATCCATTGCAACCAATTCAAACAAACAATGCTAACTGTCTAGACAAAATTCTGGACAGAACTTTCTAATACTATCTAGAGTTTCCCAGGTACAAACACAGGGATACTCGCTCTACTGAATCTAAACTAGCTACACCACTTAGGTCTAGAGCTCCTAAATCTAGATTTTAAGCTCCAAAATCTAGATCTACAATCTGAACAGGATACCGGACCACAGACAAGACCCGTTCAACTTCCAAATCTCCCTAGAACTACTGGTTCTAAAACCAATAATGGATCATACACGTACTCCCTCAAAAATACGTGAAATACATTATGAATTCCAGCGATCCGAACTGGCAATTCAATCCTGTAGGCCAAACACTTAACCTTAAGAGAATAAAGAAAGATCCAATACACTTCTGAGCTAGCTTCCAGATGTGACGACCCAGAATTTTTGAACATTTGAAATTGGAATATTCAATTGATTTTGAATATTTAAATGCTAATTTTTAACTTGAATTCAAATATCACTATTTATTTGATAATTAAATTGTATTAAATAAGTTAAAGTTGGGTAAAATGCTAAATCTGGAGTTAGAAGCCTGTTAAATATAATTTGTAGGCCTATCGAATTTGTGTTGATAATATTGAGGATAATAGAAGTTGTAAATTGATTTAACACTAGATTGTTCAGTTTTAAAATTTTATAGTTTAAATTGAATTTAAAAATAGCCTTTCGAGGCACAGTCTCGGAATTCGGCGAAACCAGTTCCATTGGATCCGTAATATTGAACTATTACCGGATTTCAAATTCCGTTGTGTTTGGAGTTGCTGTGTGAGCATACGGCATATAAACTCGCTGAAAATTTTATATCGAAAATTCAAATGGATTTCGTTCTTTTTCAATGAAAAACAAACAAATAAATAAATAAACACACTAATCCTCATTCAGTTTCTAGAATGCGAATTTTCTCCCTTATCTTCTTTTGAACGACAGCAGGTTAAAAAAAAGCATTGTCTTCTTAAATACGCCATCCTTATCCATTCCTCGGCACGCTAACCCCAGATCTTATCTCTTCTTTTCAATTAACAGCCATGACCTTTTAATTAAATCGCGCACCCTTCTTCTCATTAATTTAAACCAATATAAAAAAAGGGAATGGCCGCTTGCCATTTATTTCGAATCGAATCAATGAAAAAAAAGGGGGACGCGGGCTAGGGCATCGACGATGCTGGAAATCGAACTCGAATAGGTGGCCGCTCCGCTTCTATCCAGCGTCGGTCGTCATCTGGGGAAGTCGAATCTCGTTTTGGGAAACGCGGCAGTTGAGCGCGAGCTCGTCAAGATTAAGGCTGTCGACGTCGTGACTGAAGTCGCGATGTGATGGGGGTGCTCGTGCGAATCGTGGTGAGTGTCGCGATGCGGTTGGCTCGAGCGAGCGGCGGTGGATATTTCGACTATCGAGGGTTTCGAGAAGGAGAAAGGGGACCGAGCTTTGTTCCTTGGGTTTGCGATCGTCGGAGTAGTAGGATGACCGAGGTGAGGTTTTTGTGTTATGCAGCTTATTGGTTAATATATATTTGAATTTGTTTATAGAAATTTTTTTTTGATGTATTCTGGTTATTAACTCATTTAATAAACTTACTTAAATTTGTAGTTACTAAGAAGTGTTTATTATAGGAAATTAGTTCGAATTAGTTTAGATTGCATTAATGGATGATAATTGATTTTTCAATTAGTTTAGAATTTAATTATTAGTTTAAATTGAAACCCTTAGTTAATTAAATTTAAAATGGAAATTGTCTGGTTAGAAAAGAAAATGCAAATGAGGTTAAATATTGTTATTGTAATCATGTTTAAGCTGGAATGGGAAAGAAAATTTTTATACTTGTGTAAAATTTTATACTTGTGTGCACGCTTAACTTACTGAATTATTTTAAGTAATTTATGAAGGGAAAATTGGTTTAAAATTTACTACTTTGGTTAAATTAAATCTAAGGTTAAAACTTAATCATTAGTTAAATAAAATAAATAAATGGTGAACAATTGTTTAATTGGTTCAAATAATAAACCGTGAATTGTTATACAAGGTTTTAAAAATCAAGGAAACAAGCCAGTTTGGAATGGATTGCAAACAACAAAGAAAAGGTGAGTTAATCTCACTCAGTTAAATTTTTTATTTATTTATTTAAATTTAAATGATTAAATTTAAATAATTGTTTGAAATGGTTGAATTGATTTAAGTGCTGTAGTGTGGTATATATTTGGAATTGGCATATTATATTGTGCTAACATCTGTGGATGCAGGGAAAACAGGTTGGAGGGGTCCAACAGGACCCCTCACATTTATTTAAATTATTTAGTACCCCCTGCTGTGATTATTTTATATTTTGCGATGAATATTATTGATAATTGGAATATTGGATGTTATGGTTTACCTGAATATATTCCGGTGCACTAAGTTATCAAGATATATTTATAGAATCGAATTTTGGAAACAAAAAGAAGTGAATTTGTAAGATAAATAATTATAGAAATTTGAATAACTTTAAGAATGAATTGGAAAAGAAATAAAGTGCCCTTTTAAAATTCTAATAAATAAATCTTAAGTTTAATAAGGGAAATTTGAATAATCAGAAGATTAATGAATTTTAAATTTTAGTGTTATTATTTTAAAGAAGAAAACATTTATTAAAAATTTAAGATTCAATTTATTGGAAAGGATAAAGAAGAAATTTGAAAGAAACTGAAATTTGTATATTTCAGCTAAAGGATTTAAAAATCAAACGGAAACTAATAATAACAATAAAGTCCATAATAAATGAATTTTGAAATGAATTAAGTAAGTAAAGAAATTTATTTCAAAGGGAATAAATTGGGAATCAATTTGGAAAATTGATTTAAGTGATTGAAGTTGGAATTCTCCCTGGATAACCAAGTACGTTTTCAAAGTAAGTTTTTAAATGTAAATTAATAGTTTTAAAATTGTTTTAAAAGGTATGTTTTGAAAAATTTATTATTTCTAATATTTATAGTCTAAAGTAAGTATTTTCTCAAATCTGTTATAATAGTAATTACTTTAAAAGTGACTTAGTATTTTGTTTTAAAAGTATAAATCTAGTTTTTTATTTATTAAATAACCTTATTTTCAAATATTCATATAGTATGGTATTTTTAATCAATTTTTGATGTAGTTTTAACCTAAATGTTTAAAGTATATTACAAAGTAAAGTGTTTTAGTTATTTTAAAACTCTAGTTTTGTGCTTGGTGATTTCAGAAGAGATAGAAAATATTTAGGAAAGTTTATTCTAAAAGGAAAGATGGTTTTGAAACTGTTTTCAAGGAATTGAAAATAGAAATATATCTTTGAGGATATTTTGAGATAAATAAATAATTTGGGAAATTATTTATTGTTTGATGGATGTTTGTGAATATAAATTGATAGTTAAACAACCGACTTTCAATATTAGACAAATGCGTTGATCGTTTCGAAGAGACCGGGATCGAGATTTATTTCTCGAAAACCACTTCGATCCGGTTTGTACGTTTCGTGAAACGTGTTCGGAGTCGAAGCTGGAGCAGTGAAGTGCAAGACTAGTCGCTACTAATCCTGAGGATATTTCCAAAATGGATGTAGTAGGAATAGTGCCTTCAGTTCCGTTCGAACCCGGGACGGACTTGTATGGATGAATGCTTGCGGAAAACATCGTCAGGTGGGCGATGGGCATTCTAAGGAATATATTCTAAAAAGGTAACGCTTAGCCTCAAGCCTCACCAAATGGGAATGACTGAAAATCAGGGGAATGCAGCAAGGCTAGGTGGGTAGCACCCAAGCAGGGTGAGGTCATTCCAGTCTAGATGTTCCTTTTTATTTCGGCTTAGTGGGCGGTTGCTGATCCCAACCGCGGGGTGATCTCACTCGGGACTGTCCAGTAAGGGATGGTTCCGGCCTTGCGATGCAAGGGAGCAGGCGTACTCCTCGGTTCGGTGATCTAGGCCAAGTACTGTGACAGGTGGTACCCCAGTGCCTAGTCATTAGTTGGAAATCCATTCTCCCTACGAGCCTTGTACGCGTTTTGTTTGTATTACCCACTCTGTGGCTAGTAGCTGGAATTTAATAGATGTAACAATTTCGGCTATTTTATAAGTATTTGTATATAGACCCTATTATAATATCAGAGGATTTCTATAAAAATGTTTTAACTATCGTAAGGTAAAAACCCGACATGTTTTTTTGTGGCGTAGTCTTACGAGATGTTTTTGTTTCCAAAGGATTTTTGAAACTTTAATAATCAATTGGGTGTGATTTTCTCACGTTGGTATTCCAGACTGACTCGGGTGTTATTTAACTATAATGCTCGGGTCAGACCGAGTATTATAGAATACAGGATATGATGTTGGGTAGCTCAGGAGACGAGCTGGATGACGATACGTACTCACGTACTTGTATATATATATATTTCCGTGTGTTGAGTTGTTGTGTATCCATTTGTATGTTATTGATGTTGAGCTGTGATTGATGTACTCTGATGATGTAATATATAAACTGATATATTTGATTTTGAGCAAAGATCATTATTATCTATTATATTTTATCCTCTGCGATGGTTAGATTCTGTTGTTGTTTCCTATTTCCTTCTTCTACCTCTTCTTCTTTAACCCAAATGGTTCGTATTTCTGTGCAACTTGAGTTGATTTAGGTAGAATAGTGTTGACTCAAGAGGTACGGATTTGCGGGTCGTTACAGTTGGTATCAGAGCTTAGGTTGGTGATAACCTTGGCTCTGGTGGGAATTACTCATAGAATAGAGTCCATAGTGCTCTAGAATGAGTTTGAGAGTATTAATAGATATGAGCGCATATTTGTTAGTGAATATAAAATTGTTTTATATTGTGTTGACTTATCTGTTGAGTGTTTATGGATTCTGGTCGATATGTGGGACGCCATGATATCGATAGGGATTTCTAAACTCTCGACCAAGATAAACCGACATAATATTGTTTTAACTAGGGTAAATGAAATAATTTTACCCAAATTATTTTTGTATGTAAAGGAAATAATGTTTCTTAAATCCTTATAGTATATATGGATGCTTGGTTGATAGAAAGAGATAATATTTAATTATTATCATTATGGTATGAGAATTGAATAAGAAATTGAAATAGTAGCCAAAGATTAAGGAATAAATGAATAAATAAGTGGGATTTGTAAATGTGATTCATAATTGAATAAAGGATTGAAATCATAATTAAGAACTTAAGTAACAAATTCATAAAACTAATGAGATTTGTAAATATAAACTATAAATGTGAATTATAGTGTGATTAATTATTAAATTAAGATAAAATTCCAAAGTAATGTTTGAATATAAATTTAAAGAATTTGGAATTTGGGAAACAAATTGGAAATTTAAATTTCCTTTGAATTTGGAGATGTTTCTGGAAGTTCCAGAGTAATGCTTTGGTTGGATTTCGAATTTGGAGTTTGGGAAAATTTTTGAGTTAGATTTGAACTCTGGGGAGTTTGGAATTTTTGAAAGAATTTTAGAAAAGGAATAAAAGCATTGAACTCTTTTGGTCGCCAGAAAATAACTTCGGTGATGACTGCAGCATCATCAATGTTCATTTTCGAGTTTCCAGAAGAGAAATTGCTACCAAATTGTTTTGAATCGAAATTGTTTGCAAAGGGTAAATTTGGTTTTTGAAATGCGAAGGGTTTTTAATATGGTGGATTTCAAAGGGAATTTTGCAATGTTGAAAGACTGTTTAAAATCTGGAATCCTAACTAAGAAGGTTGATGGCATATAATAAGTTTGATAACTTGTAAATTTGGAATTTGTTGAAATAAAATTCAACTTAGTAAGTAAGTAAAGTGAACCTGAGTAATGGAATTAAAAATGAATTGTGTGAAGTTATATGGAATGGGAAATTTGTTAGGATGGACTAAAAATAATTAATGTTTGAAAATAAAATTTATTGGTCAAATAATGAATTGGTGAATGAATAAATGGATCAACTATTGTACTTATAAAGTGAAGTTGATATTAATAAGAAGAAATTGGAAAATTGTAAACCGGGAATTAAAATTTAACTTAAGCGAATGAAAGTGAAGAAAATATATTTGAATTTAACCTGAAATAAGTATATAAAATTGAAATTGAAATTGAATTAAATTGGATTGAAATAAAATTTAGCTGAGTATAGGTAATATTGAATGGAATAAAATTCTATTCAAACAAATGAATGTAAAAATCTAAACTTCGAATATAAAGTAAGATTGAATTCAAAGAAATCAAATAAAATGATTGTTAAGATAAATGAAAAAGAAAATCAAGTATGGAATTATAAATTGGTTGTGTTGTTGAATGAAATTTGAATTGGATTAAAATGGATATGGTGTGAGTTGTAAACTAATCCAAACCAAGCATGAATTGAATGACCTTAAAATTCTAAAATGAATTGTTAATATGAATCGAGTTGTATGGAATTGGATGCATTATTAAAATGATTTGAGATGAAAATAAATTCAATTCGGTATGAATAAATTAAATATAGCTTGGGATATTATTTTGAGGAATATGAATTAAAATTTAAAATGGATTAAGTGAGTGACTAATTGAATTAAACATGATTTGATTAAACGACAATCAAATTGAAATGAGAATGAACTTAGGCATGAAATGGAAGTAAATTAACTTAAGGTAAGGTTAATAGAAGCACGAGCGTATACAAAATTTTGAGATGGTTATTAATATATAAGCATGGGATGATGTCGTGTTTAATAAAATGGTTTGGGATTAAATTTTTGGATATGAAAGAAAATGCAATGGAAAGGTTTGTGAATAAATTAAAACGGGAATGCAACTATAGGGTTTGTAAATAAGCTAGATTGGAATGGAATATATATACATTGAGTTGGAATCAATGTAAATTGGTTATAAAGCTTATGTTATTATTTATTCACATTAATATCATCAAATTTCTTTAGAAAAATTGGTCGTTCGACGAAAATGGAAGTAACCAATTATATGAATCAATAGCAGTTTAATAAATTAGTGTTGGCATCAATTGGAATGAATATGGGTTTGTTTTGCTTAAAATGAATTAAATATAAGCGAGCAAATTGTAAATCGCTTAAACTGAATTGAATAGTATGTAATTTGGATGCAAACAATTTAAACTTGTGTCGAAAACCTTGCATATGTACTTATGAATGTATATCACATACTTTATATGTGAAATCTATGTGTTTGCTATTGGAAATAATTGAAATGTTAATAAATCGCATATATTTAGTACTTACATTTTCAAATTGAGTAAGTACAGGTTCAGAGAAGCCATATGGATGGATTTGATCGCGCTAAATGCATTAAATAGGCCGCTTGTTTAAAAATGCTAAATAAAGGTACGCTTACGCAAAAGAATTCAAAATAGGAGATATGAACTGAATATATTGGTATATATTGTGATTTCCGGCCTGAGGTCGATGTGTGTGTGTGTGTGTGTGTGTGTGTGTGTGTATTTGTGCATCCTGCGATATCGCAGAAGTCCCTCCGTACAAAGGAGACTCTGCCAAAAAATTTTGAAAATTTTGGGAGTTAGAATTATTTTTAGAATTTCCACTAACGACTAAGGATTTAAAATTTGTAAGCAAATAGAATTGAAATTGAATATTGAAATCTAATTTTAAAAGTGTGAATTAAAGTAAAGTGAAATCGAAGAAATTGATTGAAGAAATTAAAGGGAGAAAAGTTGCAAGTAAACTTTTATTTGAAATTCTAAACAAATTAGTAACCGGAATTAATAAAAGAAATGGCTAAGTGCATATGGGTTGAAATAAGACAAACACAATTTAATATTCAAAGGTTGAAGATAAAATTGAATTCAAGTAGAATTGAGAGATGGAAATTTGAAAAAGTATTTAGATTTGAAAGTAATTAGTAAATTGAAGCCAATTGAATTCAAATTGGGTTGTAAAGGCGTAGTGAATGGAAATGGATATAAACTCCAATAGCGAAGTGGAATAAATAAAGAAGCATATTAAATACTTATACTAAACTTAAGTAAGGATTGGTGTCTTCTCAATTGGAAATGGATACTGCAAATATATTCTAAGTTGATATTTGAATGAATAGATATTGACATTGGGTAAAGGAGTCGATAAAATGTTTTTGGGATATTGTGATTGGATATTATTGCTATGTAGGATATGCAGGTATTATAAAGAGAATGGAAAATTGATTTTGATTTCAGTTGATAAATTTGAATTGCTCGACAAAAAAGGTATGTGTTTAAATTTCCGTATGGAATTTGATTGGGTTTTTGGATCTAGCCACTTGGCTTTTTGTTTTCTTTTGAGATTTGGGAGGCCATAGAGCCATTTTGTAGTTGTACCGAGCTAGCCGCGCAAAGGAGACGCTGGCGAAATTTTTCGAATTTAGGGAGTTAGAAATTTTTTGAGAATTTTGATAATTCAAAGTTGGTTTTAAAATGTGAAATTCGAATCGATAAGTAAGCGATTATGTTTGAGACTTATAAGCAAGTTTAGGAAATTAGGAAGAGGGATAGTGTCTTTAATAAAAGGTGGTTTTGAAAGGTCATTGAAAACTATTTGGGTCAAGGAAATAGATAATGGGTTATGCATCATTCTTCCTAACTAGTAATTTCGGGGACGAAATTCTTTTAAGGAGGGAAGAATGTGACGACCCAGAATTTTTGAACATTTGAAATTGGAATATTCAATTGATTTTGAATATTTAAATGTTAATTTTTAACTTGAATTCAAATACCACTATTTATTTGATAATTAAATTGTATTAAATAAGTTAAAGTTGGGTAAAATGCTAAATCTGGAGTTAGAAGCCTGTTAAATGTAATTTGTAGGCCTATAGAATTTGTGTTGATAATATTGAGGATAATAGAAGTTGTAAATTGATTTAACACTGGTTTGTTAAGTTTTAAAATTTTATAGTTTAAATTGAATTTAAAAATAGCCTTTCGAGGCACAGTCTCGGAATTCGGCGAAACCAGTTCCATTGGATCCGTAATATTGAACTATCACCGGATTTCAAATTTCGTTGTGTTTGGAGTTGCTCTGTGAGCATACGGCATATAAACACGCTGAAAATTTTATATCGAAAATTCAAATGGATTTCGTTCTTTTTCAATGAAAAACAAACAAATAAATAAATAAACACGCTAATCCTCGTTCAGTTTCTAGAATGCGAATTTTCCCCCTTATCTTCTTTTGAACGACAGCAGGTTAAAAAAAAGCATTGTCTTCTTAAATACGCCATCCTTATCCATTCCTCTGCACGCTAACCCCAGATCTTATCTCTTCTTTTCAATTAACAGTCGTGACCTTTTAATTAAATTGCGCACCCTTCTTCTCATTAATTTAAACCAATATCAAAAAAAAGGGAATGGCCGCTTGCCATTTATTTCGAATCGAATCAATGAAAAAAATGGGGGGGCGCGGGCTAGGGCATCGACGATGCAGGAAATCGAACTCGAATAGGTGGCCGCTCCGCTTCTATCCAACGTCGGTCGTCATCTGGGGAAGTCGAATCTCGTTTTGGGAAACGTGGCAGTTGAGCCCGAGCTCTTCAAGATTAAGGCTGTCGACGTCGTGACTGAAGTCGCGACGTGATGGGGGTGCTCATGCGAATCGTGGTGAGTGTCGTGATGCGGTTGCGCTCGAACAGCGAGCGAGCGGCGGTGGATATTTCGACTATCGAGGGTTTCGAGAAGGAGAAAGGGGACCGAGCTTTGTTTCTTGGGTTTGCGATCGTCGGAGTAGTAGGATGACCGAGGTGAGGTTTTTGTGTTATGCAGCTTATTGGTTAATATATATTTGAATTTGTTTATAGAAAAAAAAATTGATGTATTCTGGCTATTAACTCATTTAATAAACTGACTTAAATTTGTAGTTACTAAGAAGTGTTTATTATAGGAAATTAGTTTGAAATAAAATCATTAGTTTAGATTGCATTAATAGATGATAATTGATTTTTCAATTAGTTTAGAATTTAATTATTAGTTTAAATTGAAACCCTTAGTTAATTAAATTTAAAATGGAAATTGTCTGGTTAGAAAAGAAAATGCAAATGAGGTTAAATATTGTTATTGTAATCATGTTTAAGGTGGAATGGGAAAGAAAAATTTTATACTTCAGTAAAATTTTATACTTGTGTGCACGCTTAACTTACTGAATTATTTTAAGTAATTTATGAAGGGAAAATTGGTTTAAAATTTACTACTTTGGTTAAATTAGATCTGAGGTTAAAAATTAATCATTAGTTAAATAAAATAAATAAATGGTGAATAATTGTTTGATTGGTTCAAATAATAAACCGTGAATTGTTATACAAGGTTTTAAAAATCAAGGAAACAAGCCAGTTTGGAATGGATTGCAAACAACAAAGCAAAGGTGAGTTAATCTCACTCAGTTAAATTTTTTATTTATTTATTTAAATTTAAATGATTAAATTTAAATAATTGTTTGAAATGGTTGAATTGATTTAAGTGCTGTAGTGTGGTATATATTTGGAATTGGCATATTATATTGTGCTAACATCTGTGGATGCAGGGAAAACAGGTTGGAGGGGTCCAACAGGACCCCTCACATTTATTTAAATTATTTAGTACCCCCTGCTGTGATTATTTTATATTTTGCGATGAATATTATTGATAATTGGAATATTGGATGTTATGGTTTACCTGAATATATTCCGGTGCACTAAGTTATCAAGATATATTTATAGAATCGAATTTTGGAAACAAAAAGAAGTGAATTTGTAAGATAAATAATTATAGAAATTTGAATAACTTTAAGAATGAATTGGAAAAGAAATAAAGTGCCCTTTTAAAATTCTAATAAATAAATCTTAAGTTTAATAAGGGAAATTTGAATAATCAGAAGATTAATGAATTTTAAATTTTAGTGTTATTATTTTAAAGAATAAAACATTTATCAAAAATTTAAGATTCAATTTATTGGAAAGGATAAAGAAGAAATTTGGAAGAAACTGAAATTTGTATATTTTAGCTAAAGGATTTAAAAATCAAACAGAAACTAATAATAACAATAAAGTCAATAATAAATGAATTTTGGAATGAATTAAGTAAGTAAAGAAATTTGTTTCAATGGGAATAAATTGGGAATCAATTTGGAAAATTGATTTAAGTGATTGAAGTTGGAATTCTCCCTGGATAACCAAGTACGTTTTCAAAGTAAGTTTTTAAATATAAATTAATAGTTTTAAAATTGTTTTAAAAGGTATGTTTTGAAAAATTTATTATTTCTAACATTTATAGTCTAAAGTAAGTATTTTCTCAAATTTGTTATAACAGTAATTACTTTAAAAGTGACTTAGTATTTTGTTTTAAAAGTATAAATCTAGTTTTTTATTTATTAAATAGCCTTATTTTCAAATATTCACATAGTATGGTATTTTTAATCAATTTTTGATGTAGTTTTAACTTAAATGTTTAAATTATATTTCAAAGTAAAGTGTTTTAGTTATTTTAAAACTCTAATTTTGTGCTTGGTGATTTCAGAAGAGATAGAAAATATTTGGCAAAGTTTATTCTGAAAGGAAAGATGGCTTTGAAACTGTTTTCAAGGAATTGAAAATAGAAATATATCTTTGAGGATATTTTGAGATAAATAAATAATTTGGGAAATTATTTATTGTTTTATGGATGTTTGTGAATATAAACTGATAGTTAAACAACTGACTATCAATATTGGACAAATGCGTTGATCGTTTCGAAGAGACCGAGATCGAGATTTATTTCTCGAAAACCACTTCGATCCGGTTTGTACGTTTCGTGAAACGTGTTCGGAGTCGAAGCTGGAGCAGTGAAGTGCAAGGGCTAGTTACTACTAATCCTGAGGATATTTCCAAAAAGGATGTAGTAGGAGTAGTGCCTTCGGTTCCGTTCGAACCCGGGACGGACTTGTATTGATGAATGCTTGCGGAAACATCGTCAGGTGGGCGATGGGCATTCTAAGGAATATATTCTAAAAAGGTAACGCTTAGCCTCAAGCCTCACCAAATGGGAATGACTGAAAATCAGGGGATATGCAGCAAGGCTAGGTGGGTAGCAACCGAGCAGGGTGAGGTCATTCCAGTCTAGATGTCCCGTTTTATTTCGTCTTAGTGGGCGGTTTCTGATCCCAACCGCGGGGTGATCTCACTTGGGACTGTCCAGTAAGGGATGGTTCCGGCCTTGTGATGCAGGGGAGCGGGCGTACTCCTCGGTACGGTGATCTAGACCCCGTACTGTGACAGGTGGTACCCCAGTTCCTAGTCATTAGTTGTAAATCCATTCTCCCTACGAGCCTTGTACGTGTTTTGTTTGTATTACCCACTCTGTGGATAGTAGCTGGAATTTAATAGATGTAACAATTTCGGCTATTTTATAAGTATTTGTATATAGACCCTATTATAATATCGGAGGGTTTCTATAAAAATGTTTTAGCTATCGCAAGGTAAAAACCCGACATGTTTATTTGTGGCGTGGTCTTACGAGATGCTTTTGTTTCCAAAGGATTTTTGAAACTTTAATAATCAATTGGGTGTGATTTTCTCACGCTGGTATTCCAGACTGACTCGGGTGTTATTTAACTATAATGCTCGGGTCAGACCGAGTATTATAGAATACAGGATATGATGTTGTGGAGCTCAGGAGACGAGCTGGATGACGATACGTACTCACGTACTTGTGTGTGTGTGTGTGTCTATATATATATATATATATATATATATATATATATATATATATCCGCTATGTTGAGTTGTTGTGTATCCATTTGTATGTTATTGATGTTGAGCTGTGATTGATGTACTCTGATGATGTAATATAAAAACTGATATATTTGATTTTGAGTAAAGATCATTATTATCTATTATATTTTATCCGCTGCGATGGTTAGATTCTGTTGTTGTTTTCTATTTCCTTCTTCTACCTCTTCTTCTTTAACCCAAATGGTTCGTATTTCTGTGCAACTTGAGTTGATTTAGGTAGAATAGTGTTGACTTATGGGGTACGGATTTGCGGGTCGTTACACCAGACTTAACCAATCTTATTGCTCTTATGATCGGAGAAAACTTATCCATAATCAAATCTCCAACTTCGAGTTCTGAATTCCTTTGTCTCTTATCCACAAAACTCTTCTACCGATCCATGGATGCCTTCAACCTTCTAGATCAATCCAAAACATCGCAGATGCCTTACTGATCAAATATGGGTTAAGAAATAAATGTTCTCTGAATCTTACTCTCAAGATGGTTCTCCCAAGATACATCGAGATCCAGAACACAAACTCTACTACACAATCATCAGAAGACTTCAAACATAATTCTCCTACCCGAAAGAACCAAACAGGTGCACTAGACAACCAAGCCTTCAGATCCCGAATGAACTTCCTGTAGAAATCCTTAATCCAAATCAAACATAAAGTTCCAAGGAATCCGAGGTTGCTTCTATTCTAGAATAACTGCCACCTTGTTTCCGCTGCACAACTCTAATCTGAAAAAGATGAAAATGCTGTTGATGAACACAAGCATAGACTTGATCCACTCAATCCGGAAATAATGTCTAACAAATTCCATAAAATCTTGGTGACCTATCTGATTCGGTCATAAACACCACAACAAAAATCCAACCAGAAAACTAGATCCAACCAATCCTGACTGGTTAACCAGTCCTCTCTCTAGGAGCCCTCCTTCCTACTAGGCTGAATTACTGGTAAAGCTCCAAGGACCAAGTCAATATAGAACTCAATCTCCCGATGCAGATGCAAATCTTGACTTCATCGAAGATATTCAAAAAATCTCAAACCATTTCGATTGCTCCCACTCCTCTAGAGATGCCTCAATCCCAAACAAAGATTACCAAGAGAACTTCCGAACCATCGCAAGTCACTTTTGCGATTCCACCCAGTTCAGATTCCAAGAAACCGTTCATCTCATCACAAATCAGAACAGCTTAAGCATTCCTAACCAAAACAAGAAACTGATGGTCCACCCAAACCACAACATGATACTCTGCTGAGCTTCTAGAAGAAAAGGGCAAGCCCTCACCATCTGCCTTGACTACTGATAGAAGAATCACAAAGACTCCTAAACCATCGAAGAAACAGGCTACTCTGCTGCTTCCGAACTCCACCTCTAGGACACTGCTAAGCCAAGAGACCTTCCTGACAACACACTCAACACCTCCAAGCTGCTGCTGCTAAAGACTTCCTTATTCGAAAGCTCCTCAAATCACAAAGCTATATCAGCCAACTCCACAAAAGAGTCTTCAGGATGGCAGATATCTCTTGAGAACCAGGGCTTCAAACCAAGCACAAACACCTTGCTAAAAAGAGTCTTATGCTCTAATACAGATAAAACTCCTTCCTAAGGTTGCCAAGATACCATCATTTGCTTCAACCCTTCCAACTGATCCAAATTCTAGAAAATCCGCTCGCACGAGCGCAACCAAGCTTACATTCCAAAGGTGGACTCCGAACCTTGAAAAGGTTTCCTTCGGAGATTGGTGAAATCCTTTCATTATGCTGCAAAGCTTACCCAAGATGCCCAATACTGCCCTGGCAGATACACTTCCAACTCAATTACTCAGACTTCTTCCATTGGCAATCATGTTACACAAACCACTACCTCTCCTACCCTAGCACTTATATTTGAAAACCGGAACAGGTAACCCAACAAATAGGGGTGTTTGTGTGTGTATATAAGTACGCTTTCTCAGAAAGAAATTACTCCAAAGCCTAGGTATTCGCTCAACCTAGCGCTCTGATACCACAATGAGACGACCCACCTTTCATTCCATAGAAAGACACATCACTAAGAAGAAAGAAAGGGATAGGAAAGAGAAAAGATAGAAAAGAAAGAACAAACAACATCAGAAACTCACAGCTGAACGAATAAATTATATTATATCACATAAGATATTACATAGTATTATATACATCAGAGTTATACAGCTTAAACAACACAAACTAGACAGTTATAAACACCTGTCTAGTTATTACAACTCAAGTACATCACTAAAAAACAGATACAACACTAGCACAGCGGAACCATTATATATCTACAAACGTTGAAGCTTCCTGCTCCATATATCCTCTAGAACTCGTCAAAGATAACCTGACTCCCTTGGCTAATCATAAAAACTTGAGTACCCAAGAGTTTAATAAAACAGAAAATAAACACCGGGTCAGATATGGGTCTGGTGTGAGTAAACGGGTTAAAGTTTCTTAACTTTGAAAATACTTTGAAAACAAAGGTATCACGTAGGACTCCCCACAAATAAGCATGGGTAACTTTTAACTTACGCTAACCAAAACATTTGATAGGGAATCCAGTGATATTATAATAGGGTCTGTGGTTTTCAAGTAAAATACAGAAATAGCTGGAATGCTTACATCTCAAGTTCCAACATAGTTGGGCACAATCAAAACGTACGGCACTTGTTGGAGATCGGATTCCATACAATGGCAGGGCTACTGGGATACCGCCCGTGCAAGTAGGCCTAGATCACCGTACCGAGGATCCATCCTAAATCCCCTACAACACAAGGGTCGGAACCATCCCTTACTGGATAGTCCCGAACAAGACAACCCCGCAGATGGCCGTCGTCAACTGCCCACTAAGCCGAATAAAATGAACCTTTAAAAAGAGGTAAATCTCATCCTACTTAGGTGCTACTCACATAGCCTTGCTACACCTCCCCTATTTTAGCCATTCCCGGTTGATGAGGCTTGAGTCTACAATTACATTTATAGAACACATCTATCTTAGAATGCTCATCGTCCACCTGACGATGTTCTGAAAGCATTCAATCCATACAAGTTCATTCCGGGTTGGAACGAAACCGAAGGCACTATCTCACTACACTCGTTTTGGAATCACCCTCAGAGTTAACGACAATAGCCCTTACACTCTGATTCTTCATCTCGAACCTGAAAGTACTACCCCGTCAAACTCGTATTGGAATCACCCTCAGAGTCTTAACGATGAATAGTCCTTACACCTCGAGTCTTCACTCTTTCACTTGAGATTCACGACCTAACGTTTAATTTGGATCGACGTGATTTTCGAAATTCCAAATTTGGAAATCCGATCCCGGTCTCATCGAAATCCAAAACGCCATCTTAATGTCCAAGCCATTTAAGTTTGAACAATTTGACTTAACTTAAAATATTGAATTCACACAGCATCATTCATAGATAAATATCATACATTTATCACATCTATAATCAATATCACATTATAGCACATCATAGATTATTCAAACCGTAAGCATTAACCAAATCCAGACATTCTACTCAATCAATCATCCACAAACAGGAATCAGTAATCCAAATTATAATTAATTTAATCAACTTAAATTAAGTTAATTGCTTGAAAATTAATCACATAATCCTGCTTAAACAGTCATTATTTAATTAATTACAAATCATTTAATCAATTAATCACTCTTTAATCACCTTGTAAATCAATTAATTAATCCTTAATTATAGATTAATTAACCTTTAATTATCTTCTAAATTAATCACCCTTGATTAATTATTACTTAATTACATTAAGTAATTAGCCTTTAAATTAATTACACAAATTAATTATGCTTTAATCATTCTCATTAATTAACCTTAATTACTTTTATTAATTAATTAACTATAATTAATTACATGAATCCTTAATTAATTGCGTTAATTAATTATACCATACTCACTTCATTTATTAATTATCTTATAATTGATTACATTTATTAATCAAATAAACCTTTGATTATTATCATTAATTACATTAGTTAATGATCCTCTAATTACTTCCATTAATTCATTATTCTTTTAAGTATATTTGATAGTTAATCTTTAACTTAATTACATTCACTAATCAAACTTGATTAATTCCACTCGGTAATTAACTATCCTTAATTACATTACAATAATTAATTAACTTCTTAATTAATTAATAAATCCTTTAATTCATTACATGGAGTAATTAATACTTAATTACTTCCATCAAGTAACTATTCTTTGATTACTATCCATCAAGTAATTCCCCTTTAATTACATCCAGTACTTATTCATTAATTACTCCACTAAGTAATTACACTTCATTAATTACCTTAAGCAATTATACTCAATCCATAATCAAGTAATTTTAATTAATTAAACTTAATTAATTAACTAAAATTAACCATGTTAACTTAATTAACTACACTGAGTAATTAATTTCCTTTAATTACTTCATTAAGTAATTACCTTTAATAATTCTCTTAACATTAAGTATAACCACTTAATGAAGTAATTAACCTTCATTAAGTAATTACCTTTAATAATTCTCTTAACATTAAGTATAACCACTTAATTAACCTTGATTAATCAATCCTCAATTAAATAATCATCCATACTTAATTAATTTCACAGACTAATTTATCTTATTTTAGTTACCCAAATTAAACATCTTAGTTAATTAAGTAATTATACTTTAATTATTTTAGTTAATAAAACATGATTAAATTAAGATAAATCATAGATTTCATTAAACTCTTAACTTTATTTTACATTAAATTAAATTTAAAAACTAGAATATGATTTATACAAAATCATTATTCTTAGATTATTAAAGTTAAAAACTTTTACTTTAATTCACAGTTAAATTTCAACAAATTACCTTTTTAATCTGAAAACATTTAGGAACAAAATTTATAAGATTTTGTTTAAGTAATGTTCATATCAATCAAAACTATGTTTAAAACAAAATTTAAAACTTTAAATCCATATTTTAAAACTTAAATTTGTTGAAACATTATTTTCTACTCAAACATTTTATACGTTTTAAAAACTTGATTAAAACCTTGTTTGAAATTTACCTTTGCCTCTTAAAAAATTAAATCATTTTAGTTTTAAAATCTGGACTTGTTAAAACTGGAAACAAAATGTTTTCAAGCCCAAAACCACAAATTCTCTAGACATATTCGAGATAGCACTCGAGTAAACTCGATGCACCTAAAACAAGTTCCCCCACTATCGCAACTTCTAGTCGAACACGAAGAACAACATGGAAAACTTCGAGCCAACATCTTCATTCCCAAAATCAAAAATTATGATGCACGCGATGGCCACTGTGCACGTGCATGGCAACCCCAGCCCCCTCCGATCATCATTCAGGCCTTCAACAAGTCAACGTCGAATTCGACTTCAACCTCAACCTTCCAAAAATGAAGATCATGACAAAAAAATGAAAACGAACTACCAGGTCGAAGTCTAGAATTCCATCATCACTGAAAATTCCAAATCACCGATGATCCCATCATTGATGAACCCTGCCGACCCCACCAGAGAGTCGGCTCGTCCTCCTACATTGATCCCCGACCATGTGATCTGGTCCATAGCATCAACGACGTTCAACTTGCCACGATTCCGAACCAAACCAAAAATAGGTACACAACCCTAAAACACCCTCGACTGCTCACCTCGATCATCAAAAAAATATACGCATATTTTTCTATCAATCCTCCATACTCCAGCCACCCCCGTGCCAAAACTCGAACACCCAGTCGTCGCCGTCCAACGAAAATTGACCAAATCCTAAATTCGAGAAAAACCCAAATTCTCGGCCAATACACCATTAAAATTTACAAAATTTATTCTAAAATTCATGATTTGGATTCACGATCTAGATTATATAATTGGATATATAAATTAACATATTTGATTTTTACCCTTTTTCTATTTTTTTACTACAATCTTTAAACATACAGTATATCTAACAAATAAAATAACTTAAAATTGTTTTTAAAAATAATAACACATTGTTACTTACATTTTCTTTTCTATAATCAAAGTCTAATTTTGATTTTGCAGGGAGATAGGAATTATTTTGTAGTTGATCTTGCACCTGACATTTACAGAGAACATAAAACATACATATATAGGCATGCATTCAAATCTGTACAACACAAACCAGATTCTAGATGAAAAATCTAAGCAACCAACATGTATGTAGCATCATTGCTCAGAATTATTAGCACCAAAAGAATTAACTTTGAGTGTTTACTCACTAAACATGAAAGTATAGAACATTGATATATCCCTGGAACCGTTTGCTCATGTACTTTGAATGTTGTTGAGTTTTCTTGCATTTTTGACTACTGTTGCTTATTTAATTGAGAAACCTTGTTTGTTGAATCTGCTGTCACTGCTACTAGAATTTGCTATTGAATTCTTGTATTTGGATTTGCATCTTGCTGTTTTGAATTGAACTTGCTTATAGTTGATTATTATTGTTGAATTTGCTGTTGTTGTAGTAAACCTTTAATTTGTCTTTTGCTTTGAATTTGAGTTGATCTTCTCTTTGTTATGCAAGATGACAGATTTGAAAATTTTGAACTGATTTTTTATTTTGGCTTTGAAACCTCTTTAAAATCTAGTTTTGAATTTTCTTTTAAAATCTAATTTCAGATTTTAGAAGAGAAGGAAGAAAATGGTTTGAACACAAATGATTTTGCCAAGTTTTCTCTTAATACATTTATTAATAAATGCTTTCAAAAATAATCAAGACAATGCCACTTGTTATCTTAAGTTGTTAAAATGTTTACAATTATTTTTTCATGGTTTAATTGTTTTACAAATGTACGAACAAGAATTTTGTGTTTATTTCCTTATTTAAATTATATTTATATTTTTATATTAATTATGTAATATGGTTATAATTGTTTATTTCAATTAGCTTTTTAAATTACCTTTATTAAGTACATTCTTTAATGTTTATTTATATATTTTAAAAATATATTTTTCAAAGCTAAATTTTAAAGAAAGAAAATTAAAAAGAAAATGATATTGAATTAAACCTTATTTTTAAATTTTTCAAACTAAAAAATTTTGTACTTAGAAATATATACACTAAATTTAATTCAAAAACCAATTTTAAAGGAAAACAAGTTAAACTTTTATTATAATATACTATTTAAGCTATTATATTTTTAAACAAAATAAATATGTACTTTAAGTACTTTTTGAAAGTATAAGATAGATTTTTAAATAAGCTTTTGAAAAGTTTCAATATTAAATTCAACCAAATTCTTCTAATTCACAATATATATATATATATATATATATATATATATATTCACACACATACATATATTATAAATTTGAAAATATTTTTATTAAATTTAAATTTAAAACCAAACTCCCTATTCACAATGTATACACTCATATATACATTATAAATATAATATAATTAAATTAGCTTAAAAAGATAAATTTTTATAAATTAAATATTGTTAACTTTGAAAAGAATAAAATTTGCAAAATTAAATTATTATTATAAATTTTGAAAAGATAACTTTTGTCAAATTAAATAATTATTAGTTTAAAAACGATAGATAACATAAAATAAAGTCTACGTTATTTTATGTTCTCTCCTAGAGAGAACATAAAATAAAGTAGACTTTATTTTATGTTCTCTCTTCTGTTAAATCAGATTATTAAATCAATATTACACATTTTAGAATAATTATAAATTGAAATTATTAAATAAATATTGCCCAAAATTCCGGGACATCACATTCCTCCCCTTAAAAGAATTTCGTCCCTGAAATTTAAAAGAAAAGATAATTTAATAATCTCATACTGAATTTAATTTTAAAACAACAAGCATATGCTATCAACCATACACTAGCAACCATTGCAACCAATTCAAACAAACAACGCTAACTGTCTAGACAAAATTCTGGACAGAACTTTCTAATACTATCTAGAGTTTCCCAGGTACAAACATAGGGATACTCGCTCAATTGAATCTAAACTAGCTACACTACTTAGGTCTAGAGCTCCTAAATCAAGATTGTAAGCTCCTAAATCTAGATCTACAATCTGAACAGGATACCGAACCACAGACAAGACCCGTTCAACTTCCAAATCTTCCTAGAACTACTGGTTTTAAAATCAGTAATGGATCATACACGTACTCCCTCAAAAATACGTGAAATACATTATGAATTCCAGCCATCCGAACTGGCAATTCAATCCTGTAGGCCAAACACTTAACCTTAAGAGAATAAAGAAAGATCCAATACACTTCTGAGCTAGCTTCCAGACTTAACCAATCTTATTGCTCTTATGATCGGAGAAAACTTATCCATAATCAAATCTCTAACTTCGAGTTCTGAATTCCTTTGTCTCTTATCCACAAAACTCTTCTACCAATCCATAGATGCCTTCAACCTTCTAGATCAATCCAAAACTTCGCAGATGCCTTACTGATAAAATATGGGTTAAGAAATAAATGATCTCTGAATCTTACTCTCAAGATGGTTCTCCCAAGATACATCGAGATCCAGAACACAAACTCTACTACACAATCATCAGAAGACTTCAAACATAATTCTCCTACCCGAAAGAACCAGACAGGTGCACTAGACAACCAAGACTTCAGATCCCAAATGAACTTCCTGTAGAAATCCTCAATCCAAATCAAACATAAAGTTCCGAGGAATCCGAGGTTTCTTCTATTCTAGAATAACTGCCACCTTGTTTCCGCTGCACAACTCTAATCTGAAGAAGATGAAAATGCTGTTGATGAACACAAGCATAGACTTGATCCACTCAACCCGGAAACAATGTCTAACAAATTCCATAAAATCTTAGTGACCAATCTGATTCGGTCATAAACACCACAACAAAAATCCAGCCAGAAAACTACATCCAATCAATCCTGACTGGTTAACCAGTCCTCTCTCTAGGAGCCCTCCTTCCTACTAGGCTGAATTACTGGTAAAGCTCCAAGGACCAAGTCAATATAGAACTCAATCTCCCAATGCAGATGCAAATCTTGACTTCATCGAAGATATTCGAAAAATCTCAAACCACTTCGATAGCTCCCACTCCTCTAGAGATGCTTCAATCCCAAACAAAGATTACCAAGAGAACTTCCGAACCATCGCAAGTCACTTTTGCGATTCTACCCAGTTCAGATTCCAAGAAACCGTTCATCTCATCACAAATCAAAACAGCTTAAGCATTTCTAACCAAAACAAGAAACTGATGGTCCACCCAAACCACAACATGATACTCTGTTGAGCTTCTAGAAGAAAAGGGCAAGCCCTCACCATCTGCCTTGCCTACTGATAGAAGAATCACAAAGACTCCTAAACCATCGAAGAAACAGGCCACTCTGCTGCTTCCGAACTCCACCTCTGGACACTGCTAAGCCAAGAGACCTTCCTGAAAACACACTCAACACATCCAAGCTGTTGTTGCTGCTAAAGACTTCCTTATCCGAAAGCTCCTCAAATCACAAAGCTATATCAGCCAACTCCACAAAAGAGTCCTCAGGATGGCAGATTTCTCTCGAGAAACCAGGGCTTCAAACCAAGCACAAACACCTTGCTAAACAGAGTCTTATGCTCCAATACAGATAAAACTCCTTCCTAAGGTTGCCAAGATACCATCATTTGCTTCAACACTTCCAACTGATCCAAATTCTAGAAAATCCGCTCGCACGAGCGCAACCAAGCTTACATTCCAAAGGTGGACTCCGAACCTTGAAAAGGTTTCCTTCGGAGATTGGTGAAATCCTTTCATTATGCTGCAAAGCTTACCCAAGATGCCCAATACTGCCCTGGCAGATACACTTCCAACTCAATTACCCAGACTTCTTCCATTGGCAGTCATGTTACACAAACCACTACGTCTTCTACCCTAGAACTTATATTTGAAAACCGGAACAGGTAACCGAACAAATAGGGGTGTTTGTGTGTGTATATAAGTACGCTCTCTCAGAAAGAAATTACTCCAAAGCCTAGGTATTCGCTCAACCTAGCGCTCTGATACCACAATGAGACGACCCGCCTTTCATTCCATAGAAAGACACATCACTAAGAAGAAAGAAAGGGATAGGAAAGAGAAAAGATAGAAAAGAAAGAACAAACAACATCAGAAACTCACAGCTGAACGAATAAATTATATTATATCACATAAGATATTACATAGTATCATATACATCAGAGTTATATAGCTTAAACAACACAAACTAGACAGTTATAAACACCTGTCTAGTAATTACAACTCAAGTACATCACTGAAAAACAGATACAACACTAGCACAGCGGAACCATTATATATCTACAAACGCTGAAGCTTCCTGCTCCATATATCCTCTAGAACTCGTCAAAGATAACCTGAATCCCTTGGCTACTCATAAAAATTTGAGTACCCAAGAGTTTAATAAAACAAAAAATAAACACTGGGTCAGATATGGGTCTGGTGTGAGTAAACGGGTTAAAGTTGCTTAACTTTGAAAATACTTTGAAAACAAAGGTATCACGTAAGACTCCCCACAAACAAGCATGGGTAACTTTTGACTTACGCTAACCAAAACATTTGATAGGAAATCCAGTGATATTATAATAGGGTCTAGGGTTTTCAAGTAAAATACAGAAATAGCTGGAATGCTTACATCTCAAGTTCCAACATAGTTGGGCACAATCAAAACGTACGACACATGTTGGAGATTGGATTCCATACAATGGCAGGGCTACTGGGGCACCGCCCGTCACAGTACGAGGCCTAGATCACCGTACCGAGGATCCATCCTAAATCTCCTACAACACAAGGGCCGGAACCATCCCTTACTGGATAGTCCCGAACAAGACAACCCCGCAGATGGCCGTCGTCAACTGCCCACTAAGCCGAATAAAATGAACCTTTAAAAAGAGGTAAATCTCATCCTACTTAGGTGCTACCCACGTAGCCTTGCTACACCTCCCCGGTTTTTGCCATTCCCGGTTGATGAGGCTTGAGGCTACAATTACGTTTATAGAACACCTCTATCTTAGAATGCTCATCGTCCACCTGACGATGTTCTGAAAGCATTCAATCCATACAAGTTCATTCCGGGTTCGAACGAAACCGAAGGCACTATCTCACTACACTCGTTTTGGAATCACCCTCAGAGTTAACGACAATAGCCCTTACACTCTGATTCTTCATCTCGAACCTGAAAGTACTACCCCGTCAAACTCGTATTGGAATCACGCTCAGAGTCTTAACGACGAATAGTCCTTACACCTCGATTCTTCACTCTTTCACTTAAGATTCACGACCTAACGTTTAATTTGGATCGATGTGATTTTCGGAATTCCAAATTTGGAAATCCGATCCAGGTCTCATCGAAATCCAAAACACCATCTTAATGTCCAAGTGATTTAAGTTTGAACAATTTAACTCAATTTAAAATATTGAATTCACACAGCATCATTCATAGATAAATATCATACATTTATCACTTCTATAATCAATATCACATCATATCACATCATAGATTATTCAAACTGTAAGCATTAACCAAATCCAGACATTCTACTCAATCAATCATCCACAAACAGGAATCAGTAATCCAAATTATAATTAATTTAGTCAATTTAAATTAAGTTAATTACTTGAAAATTAATCACATAATCCTGCTTAAACAATCATTATTTAATTAATTACAATCATTTAATTAATTAATCACTCTTTAATCACCTTATAAATCAATTAATTAATCCTTAGATTAATTATCCTTTAATTATCTTCTAAATTAATCATCCTTGATTAATTATTACTTCATTACATTAAGTATTAGCCTTTAAATTAATTACCCAAATTAATTATGCTTTAATCATTCTCATTAATTAACCTTAATTACCTTTATTAATTAATTAACTATAATTAATTTCATTAATCCTTAATTAATTACATTAATTAATTTTACCATAATCACTTCATTTATTAATTATCTTATAATTAATCACATTTATTAATCAGTTAAACCTTTGATTATTATCATTAATTACATTAATTAACGATCCTCTAATTACTTCCATTAATTCATTATTCTTCTAATTACATTTGATAATTAATCTTTAACATAATTACATTCACTAATCAAACTTGATTAATTCCCTCAGTAATTAACTATCCTTAATTACTTTACAATAATTAATTAACTTCTTAATTAATTAATAAATCCTTCAATTTATTACACTGAGTAATTAATACTTAATTACTTCCATTAAGTAATTATCCTTTAATTACTATCCATCAAGTAATTCCCCTTTAATTACATTCAGTAATTATTCATTAATTACTTCACTAAGTAATTACACTTCATTTATTACCATAATAAATTATACTTTATCCATCATCAAGTAATTTTTAATTAATCAAACTTAATTAATTAATTAAAATTAACCACATTAAGTTAATTAATTACACTGAGTAATTAATTTCCTTTAATTACTTCATTGAGTAAATTACCTTTAATAATTCTCTTAACGTTAAGTAATTAACCTTTTAATTACTTATTATTTAATTATTTCTTAATTGATTAACCTTGATTAATCAATCCTTAATTAAGTAATCGTCTATACTTAATTAATTTCATAGATTAATTTATCTTAATTTAATTACCCAAAATTAAACATCTTAGTTAATTAAGTAATTATACTTTAAATACTTTAGTTAATAAAACATGATTAAATTAAGATAAATCATTTATTTCATTAAACTCTTAACTTTCGTTTTATATTAAATTAAATTTAAAAGCTTAAATATGATTTATACAAAATCATCATTCTTATATTATTAAAGTTAAAACTTTTACTTTAATTCACATTTAAATTTCAACAAATTACCTTTTTAATCAGAAAACATTTGGGAACGAAATTTACAAGATTTTGTTTAAGGTTATATTTATATCCATCAAAACTATTTTTAAAAAAAATTTAAAACTTTAAATTCACATTTTTAAAAATGAAATTTGTTGAAATATTATTTTCTACTCAAACATTTTATACGTTTTAAAAACTTGATTAAAACCTTGTTTAAACTTTAGCTTTGCCTTTTAAAAATTTAAATCATTTTAGTTTTAAAATCTGGACTTGTTAAAACTGGAAACAAAATGTTTTCGAGCCCAAAATCACAAATTCTCGAGACATACTCGAGACAGCACTCGAGTAAACTCGATGAACCCAAAACAAGATCCTCGACTATCGCAACTTCGAGTCGAACACGAAGAAAAACACAGAAAACTTCAGGCCAACATCTCCTTTCCCAAGCTCAAAAATTATGATGCACGCGATGGCCACCGTGTACGTGCACGGCAGCCCCAGCCCCCTCCGATCATCATTCAAGCCATCAACAAGTTGACATCGAAATCGACTTCAACCTCAACCTTCCAGAAATGAAGATCACGACAAAAAAAGGAAATGAACTACCAGGTCGAAGTCTGGAATTCCACCATCACTGAAAATTCCAAATCGCCGACGATCCCGTCATTGATGAACCCTGCCGACCCCACTAGAGAGTCGCCTCGTCCTTCTGCATCCATCCCCCACCATGATATCCGGTTCGGAGCATGAACGACGTTCAACTCGCCACAATTCCGATCCAAACCAAAAATAGGTACGCAATCCCAAAACACCCACGACTGCTCGCCTCGATCATTAGAAAAATATACACATATTTTTCCATTAATCCTCCATACTCCAGCCTCCCTCGTGCCAAAACTCGAACACTCAGTCGTGGTCGTTCAACGGCAATTGATCAAAATCCCAAATTCGAGAAAAACCCACATTCTCGGCCAATACACCATTAAAAATTACAAAATTTATTCTAAAATTCATGATTTGGATTCACGATCCAGATTATTTAATCAGATATATAAATTAACATATTTGATTTTTACTATTTTTCTAGTTTTTACTATAATCTTTAAACTTATAGTATATTTAACAAATAAAATAACTTAAAATTATTTTTAAGAAACAATAACACATTGTTGCTTACATTTTCTTTTCTATAATCAAAGTCTAATTTTGATTTTGCAGGGAGATAGGAATTATTATGTAGTTGATCTTGCACCTGACATTTACAGATTACATAAAACATACATATATTGGCATGCATTCAAATTTGTACAACATAAACCAGATTCTAGATGAAAAATCTAAGCAACAAACATGTTTATAGCATCATTACTTAGAATTATTAGCACCAAAAGAATTAGCTTTAAGTGTTTACTCACTAATATGAAAGCAGAGAACATTGATATATCCCTGGAACAGTTTGCTCTGCTACTTTGAATGTTGTTGAGTTTTCTTGCAGTTTTGACTACTATTGCTAATTTAATTAAGAAACCTTGTTTGTTGAATCTGCTTTCACTACTACTAGAATTTGCTGTTGAATTCTTGAATTTGGATTTGCATCTTGCTGTTTTGAATTGAATTTTCATGTAGTTGATTATTGTTGTTGAATTTGCTGTTGAATTTACTATTGTTGTAGTAAACCTTCATTTTGTCTTTTGCTTTGAATTTGAGTTGATCTTCTCTTTGTTATGAAAGATGGCAGATTTGAAAATTTTGAACTGATTTTTTATTTCGGCTTTGAAACCTCTTTAAAATCTGGTTTTGAATTTTCTTTTAAAATCTTATTTCGGTTTTTAGAAGAGAAGGAAGAAAATGGTTTAAACAAAAATGATTTTGCCAAGTTTTCTCTTAATACATTTATTAATAAATGTTTTCAAAAATAATCATGACAATGCCACTTGTTATCTTAAGTTGTTAAAATGTTTACAAGAGTTTTTTCATGGTTTAATTGTTTTACAAAAGTAAGAACAAGAATTTTGTGTTTATCTCCTTATTTAAATTTTATTTAAATTTTATATTAGTTATGTAATATGGTTATAATTGTTTATTTCAATTAGCTTTTTAAATTACCTTTATTAAGTACATTCTTTAATGTTTATTTGTATATTTTAAAAATATATTTTTTAGAGCTAAATTTTAAAGAAAGAAAATTAAAAAGAAAAGGATATTGAATGATACTTTATTTTTAAAGTTTTCAAACTAAAATTTTTTGTACTTAAATATATATATACTAAATTTATTTCAAAAACCAATTTTAGAGGAAAACATGTTAAACTTTTATTATAATATACTATTTAAGCTATTATATTTTTAAACAAAATAAATATGTACTTTAATTACTTTTTGAAAGCATAAGATAGATTTTTAAATAAGCTTTTGAAAAGTTTCAATATTAAATTCAATCAAATTCTTCCAATTCACAATATATATATATATATATTCACACACATATAAATATTATAAATTTGAAAATATTTTTATTAAATTTAAATTTAAAACCAAACTCCCTATTTACAATGTATACACTCATATATACATTATAAATAGAATATAATTTAATTAGCTTAAAAAGATAAATTTTTATAAATTAAATATTGTTAACTTTGAAAAGAATAAAGTTTGCCAAATTAAATTATTATATAAATTTTGAAAAGATAAATTTTGTCAAAATAAATAATTATTAGTTTAAAAAGCATAAATTATGTTAAATCAGATTATTAAATCAATATTACACATTTTAAAATAATTACTAATGTAAATTATTAAATAAATATTGCCCAAAATTACAGGACATCACAGTAATGGTTGTATGAAATTTCCTAAAATAACCTTTCAGCAATTCTTCCGGAACCTGGACCATGCTTGATAGGGACATTACATCTTTGGGGCGAGTCGCATGCATAAGGAACTTCTCCACAAATTTTGTTTCCCAATCATCGAATCTAGAGATTAACTATGGGAGAAATCTCATAAATCACATCGTTGCTATGCCAAAGAGAGTAGTAGGAAAACATCTGAATTTTGTTGTATCATCAGCTCATGTGGAGTTTATTAGCCATTCATATCTCATGATGTGTTGCATGGGGCCGGTTTTTCCCTCGTAGGCAGGCATTGATAGCATACTAAACCACCTTGGATACTCCGCATGTCGGATATTAGGTATAGCTTCTCCAGATCCCCCAATCATAATTAGTCAAGCCTTGTCTCTCCCTTACTAGCTGTCTATCCACAGCCAATAAGTCCATGTCTGGATAGTTGGAACCAAGCAGTAGTCGTGCTCCACCTTATGTGAATGGTCTGGTCGATATCTACGAGCTGTTCCATGCCTTCTTGGCTCAACATTCTCTTGATGCATATCACGTACATTCACTCCATCGTTATTCTAGGGAGGTACCTAGTCTACATCTATCTGAACTCAAGCATCCAAATCAATTGCACGGCACCAATTTGATCTCTAATAGGAAAGGGAAAACTTCCTACTCTAGAGGAGGGATCGACCCCGATCGATCCTGGTAACTCGGGTAGGTTTGCTTGTTTGCTCTTTATATGTTTTTGCCTGATATCCATTAGTTCTGTGATGATTGCGTCTATGATAATCATCAGATGAATTAGAACTCTCCGATGCAGAATAAGGGTTTGGCCCTCTTCTAATTTTCCTACGCTATTGCTCCCTGAGTTGATTCATTAAATTGATTTTGGCTTGAATCTGCTGGTTCAGCTGTCGGTGGCTATCCATGAGCTCTCTCATTAGATTCTTAAAATGGGCTGTTATGATGGCATCAACTAGATTTTGGACATCAACTAGATTAGCAGCAATAACATTTACTGGAGATTGATGTGGCCTTCTTGTTGGATGCTAGAGTTCGTGTTTCCTTCTTGGTTTTAAGAGGTAGATCTGGTGTTCCTAACAATGGTTGATTGTTTTCCCTAGAATTATGAAAATTTGAATAGAATGGAAAAACTACTTGAAGATAATTCTAAATCTTTTCTTGGGATGTGTGCAATCCAATAGCAGCGAATGGACCCAAATAAAGTAGAGAATCTCGTTCTCGGTGAAAGCACCAAAATTTTTACGCCAAAATTGGTCACAAACCACTAACAGAATTTGTGTAGAGAAAGAAATGAAGAATAAAAAAGTAAACAAAGAGAATATAACAGTAAAGCAATAAGAAACAAGCTAATAGTAGAGCAAAGCAGTTTATAGTGGTCCGACGTTGTTTTCCTTTGTCCACTTTAAAGAGATAGCTTTATCAATTACTTTGTAAACTGAGTACAATAGTGATCCGATTACAATCCTTAGTTATACATAAAAGTACAAAGCAATAAGCAGCATAAAGATCCCAAAGATGAACAATTAAGTCTGTACTTATAGAGGAAGACTGCGAAATATCTCCTTGAAAATTCGACAGAAGGATCTCAAAAACCATAGGGGCCCATAGGAGGGATCGAATTGCCCAAATCCTAAGAAAGAGGGATCAGGTTCGATCCCTATGTTAGAGGAATTTTAAGGTGTGATCCCTATGGAAGCTTCTCCATGTTGTATTATGCTTAGCCTCGAAGTTTCATGCCAATCATACTTATAGAGGTTGAGTTATTGATCGATCATTGGTGCAAAGCGTGTTGGTACCTTGTTTTGGACGATCCCTATAGAGGGAATAGGGCAGAACCCACTTTCTTAGTCCTTTTGAGGTGCGATCTCTAGGATAGACTCCCTAAGGTCCCCACATCTTATTCCCAAAGTTTCATATGCATTGGACTTATAGATCTCGAGAATCGATTATTTTCCATTGAGTTGCACTTGTTTGATGAATTAGGCCGATTGCTTTGGTGGAGAGAGATTATAATCGATCCATTTTCTATATTCAATACTTTAAACAATCTGTATAGCTTATCTCTCAATTCTGTTCGATCACGGCTTCATATTATCATTTGCACTTAATTTCTGGACCCCACAATCGTTGCTTTGAGCTTACTTGCCTTGATGACAGCCGAATATTACTTTTCTAATCAATTCGGATATAACGGGGTCAAAATGTTGGATAACATATACTATGTGATTATATTGTGATTGAACTTTTGGAATGCTCTCCATACAATGGGGACAATGCCCAAAATTTCCCGAAAATCCGACTCTTAGAATATTTTTATAAAATCTTATTATATATGAAAAAATAAAAAGTCATGGATTGAATCTATATAAATTATAGCATAAGGTAAGGGAATTGGAGGAAAAGCCACAAAGGAGATTGGATAATTAAAGTTTGATAGAAGATCGTAGATACAAAGAAAGTCAGCATATGAGTTGTTTGACATCTCCTTATAAGAAATTGTGATGGTACTATTTTCATATTGGGGGAGTCTGTAACAACCCTGCTATAACACCCCATAGAATCAACTATGATAAAATAAATAAATAAAGTAAATTGAATTAAATAATATAGGCATGAAAATGGAAGCTTTGTAAAAATAGGAACATGACCACAAAAGTTATTCTGTTACATTCGTGGCAAAATTTTGATCTTTTTCCGTATATAATATGCTGAAAACGGAGCTCAAATATAGAAGTTACGAGTGTTTGATGTTTTTAGATTTAAATTAATTTAATTCAAATGAGTAATTAAATTTAAAATTTTAATTCATAAAATTAACTATAGAGTTATTTGGGGGTTAGGTAAGTAATAAAATAATGGTTAATGTTAGAAGTTAATTAAAGAATTAAATAATCAGGCAACAGAAACAAAAAAAAAATAGCTCGTAAAATAATGGAGCGATTGACCAGTATGACCCAACTAGTCGACCCCTATCTGTCGACCGGTGTATGGGGGCGATCGACCGCTACATAAGGTGGCAGCTAGGGTTATTCAATGGTTAAATGCTCCATTCAACCTAGTTTCATCCTATGGTTCTGGTGTACCTCAACCACTATAAATAAGACCCTAGACTCCTCTTTTTTTATTTAATTTTTTTTTTTGGAACAACGATGAAGCTCTATCAGTTCATCTCTTCTTTGATTTAGAAAACTTCATTACGGTTTTAGGTAAGAAATCCTATTATACATATCTTTCTTTATTATTTAGTTTCTAAACCACTTCTCCTGCAACCTTTCTGAATCTAATATAAAAAAAATCTCTAGTTGTATATATAAAAAAGAAGAGCTCTGAAGGAGACTATTATAGGTGTTTCAAATCAAAAGAGAAGAAAAGCTAAGGACCAACTATGAGTGGAAATGTTAATTCCTTTTATTTTAGTAGTTGGATAGTATAGTTTGGATTTGATATATGCCTTAGGTAGTTTTGGATTACGAAACATCACACAAAAAATCTCCAAAATTCCCCCAAAGCGGTATATCAATTCTTTGGTTGGAATCTTAAATGTTTTGTATCAAGATAATGGGGTTTTTGGTGGATTTTGCAGTTTATATATTCTACCTTTTATTACACTTCTTATTCTATTTCTTTAGATTTGATTAAGGGGATTTCATTGAGAAATAGTGTGCGAAGTACGAATCTTTACTCATAGTTTAAACTGCCTATTTCTGTAAAATTTAATAGAATTTCCCTTGTCCAAATTTATGTAAAAGAAGTTAAATAGAGCATAAAATTGATTAAATTGTAAGTTTCCATTTTTGGTTTATTCCACTGTTTTGATATGAGATAAATTAGATTTAGATTCTATATACAAGTCTATTTATTGCAATTATGGACATGAGTATTAAATCCTTGTTATGGATATAGAATCCCTTGTTATGGATATTGGAATTTTGGCATCACTAACAATCTAGAAAATGGACTTGTATTATTATGGTTAAAAGGAATTAACATACAAATGTTAGTTAGGGCATAATCTACGCACACATATAAAATAATTAATGCGTATTTATTTATATATATTTATTACCATAATAGCATATAATTATAATGTATTAACTGCATATTTAATTAGGTAATAACTATCATTAAATCCCCCTTAGGAAAGTAATTGAATTATTAAGGCAAAATAAGAAGGAATTCTTATACAGCCTAATTAATAGACACAGCGAGGTGTGTAATAATACATTAAGAGTGTTGTAAAATATGACTAAGTCATAAGTGGTGCAAGATCAGTCGAAAGACACACAAAATTCTGCCTAGCTAATCTTCTACCAACAGTGTGAATTTAGGGTGTAACATTCCTGAAATATTAGCCAAAATAATTCAATAATTAAATTGATTTTGAATTTAAACTGTGAATTTAATTGTGAATTAATTTGAGATTTCCAAAATAAACTTAAAAATTTTAGATTATAAATAGAAATTTGGTGGGAATTTAAGGATAATTTTATTTGAGATGAATATGCACTATAATTTGAATAAATATGTATATATTTATAAATTTGGATTTTAAAACCACATAATTTTATACTAGTAGAAATTTGGTAATATTTCTTTTGAAAATTTTATTTTGAATTAGATATAAATGATATAAAACTAAGATTAAAAATAATATTGGTTTAAAAAGTAATATTATAAAATTGATATAAATAAATAAAAAATTTACAAAAGCTATTTCAGAATTTTAATTCAACCCTATTATGTAATTTTTTATTTGATTTGATAAAAAGATTTAAAATACATCTTCTTCTGGAAAAGAATATAGTTTTATATTTCCAAAATTTGAAATGTAAAAATATTTACAAATGTTAGGAGAATGAAAATATAAATAATACAAATCACTTCCATATTTACAAATCAATAATACAAAAGAGGTAGAACATGAAAAATATATATATTACATATGTATATGTACAAACAATGTAATCATACCTTTAGATCTTACATATATGTATACATACAAATAGCATCATTACTTTTATTTAAAATAATGAAATTTAAAAAAAAAAAAACAAAAATACAAGAAACTTCACATCTTCCCATATGCCATCATATAGTATCTTAGAAAATCTGAAAAGAATAGTAGAAAAAGATTTGACTTCACATCTTTCAAAGCCATAAAGCTGTTCAAAACATAAGAAAAAAAAAAAAGAATTCAGTTTGAACTCAAAACAAAAGAAAAACCCAAATCGCATTTTCACAAACCATATACAAGTCTGCATCTTCCATTTTCAAATCTGCAACCATGAAAATCTCATTTTCAAATAAGACTGTAGCTCCTCTTTTCAAATCCAAAATACTATCTGCAATTCCAAGTTAGAAGGCCAGCATGCATTCATTTTTAAACCCTGGAACATGCATGTATGAATCAAGAAGCTCTGCATTTCTTTGCATCTGCAAATTGCAAGCAAGGCCTGCATGCATCAAGTAGAAGCTGCATGTTTTTAAAAAGCATTCAAGCCTGCATTTCATAAATCTGGAACAAGAAGCTAGAAGCCTGCATGTTGTAAACTTAAGCATTATGAAGCAAGCATCATTTTTTAAAGGCAGGGGTCTGCATTTTTAAGAGCATTCAAGCCTGCATTTTCATAATTTGGAACCTGCATTTGAATGGGCATTCAAGCTTCTGCACGATCAATCTGGACAGTGCATGCTCTGCATTTTGGCAAATAAGGTGAGTAACTTATCCTTTAAAAAAATTAAGTAGGTGAAAGTTGTTGCATGCTTTTATTTAGAAATGACTTAACATTTGAATTTGTTGTTTATATGTGTATATAGGATACATTCTGTTATGTTCTGGCTATCTACAATATAGGTTCTAGTTGATAGAAAAATCCTTTCCTTTTGATTGTTTGCTGTTATGTTTAATCTGTGAATGAAACTTGCTTATATCAAATATAGTAAGCATTAAACAAAATTATATAAGTTAAAATCAAATTTTGTTTTACTTGATAATAATATAACAGAGTAAAGATTTATATCAAGTGAAATTTAAATTATAGGAATTCATGTTTTAAGTTAGTATATTAAATCATCAAACAAAATAGAATTTTTAAAAGTAAAATTACAGTTCTTATTGCTTTAACCAGAAAGCAATTCAAACTCTACTGTATTTTATATTTGAACAAGATCAGTTGATTCTTGTATTTGAATTGGATGAATTTGTTTCTGGTGATAGTTTATCTATCACCAATCACAAGAAAACTATTGAATTGATTTGCAATTCAAAATTGAGATTGAAATTTGGAAATTACTGTGATGAACCCTAGTTTATTTGGGTTACAGTTTTGGGTCGATTGTGTACTCCTCATTGAATCGAGTTCAAAGCTATTTTGGGAATTGATGGTTGGTGTAGTGATGAAGCTAGTGCCGGAGTTTGGGTGTTGATGTTGGTCGGAGTTGAGAGAAATTGGAGTTGACAGGTTTTAGGTGATATTGGTGAAGGCTGTTTCAGGTTTCAGGGGTATTGGAATTGCAGTTTTTTGACTCGGGTTGATCTCGGGATTTTTGGGAAATGACTCGAAGCAATGAGGCTACTGACCCGAAGTAAAATAGAGGAGTACAGGGTGTATGTGTTCAGGGTGTAATCAACAGACCTGTTCTGTTTTTTTTTTATAATTTTAAGAATCAAGTTTAAATTAAATTTAGAAATTTGAACTTAGGATTAAACTTGAATCTAAAATGAATTCAAATTTGTTTGAATTCTTATTTTATAATTTTTTAAATGCAGAAATTCAAATTTTGGTTTGGAATTAAAATAAAGAGAAAGGGGGAATATGAAGCCTATTTCAGGTTTTATAAAATTTGAAAATAAGGTGCAAAAATACAAATGTGACTTAGAATTTTGAAAATTGAATTTTAGTTGAATTCAAATAGGTTTGAATCCTGTATCTTTGAGATAGTTTAAATGCAGGAATTTCAAAAGTTAGTTTACTTTTTTTTTTATATAAACAGAAAACAGTTTCTGTTTTAAATGTAAGAGGTAAGTTTAAATTTTTGAATGGAGATTTAAACTGAGTTTAAGTTGAAGTTTGAATATGAATTCAAATGCTAATGGTTTGAAATTTGAAACCATTTAAGTTTTTAAATTCAAATTTGATTTTAACTCTCAAGTATAAAATGCATTGTTGTTTTGCATATTGAATTGGAAAGTTAAGTATTTAATTTAGAAATTCAAATTGAATTCAAAACTGAGTTTTAAATCTGGATTTAAAATTTAGACTTCAGTTTTTAAATAAAGATTTAAATTTAAATTGTTTTCAAATGACATACATTTGAATTGAAAGTAAAATTGTAGGAAGAGTTTTAGAGAGTTTAAACTAAATTGAGAATGGAAGTTATATTTCAATTTTGAAATTTTAAAGTAATTTTTAAATTGATTTGAATTTGATTTGAATTGAAATTTAAATCCTTTTCAACTTATTAATAAAGTATATGTTTCTTTTAAACATATAAGATTAAGTTGTGTATTGTTTTAAACTCTTATTTAAGACAAATTTGAGTCTTGAGTTTAAAGAAAATGTTAAATGGAATTTAATGTAAATTTAAAAACATTTTGTTTTTAAATGCATAATTTAAATAAGGAATGTTTATTTAAAGATAAAGAAAAGTATAATGATTTGTAATTCATTTAATTATTAAGGTATTACAAATGGATAATTAATATAATTAATTAATTAATGAAATGGATAATTAATTAAAGTAATTAAGGGTTTTAATTTGATTAATTAAAGTTTAAGATTAATTTTTCTTAGAATAATTAATTTGTAATTAAGAAATCATTAATTGAATGATATTAGATTTTAAATTAATAATTGAAGATTTATTAATTTAATAAATATGGATAGTTAATTAATTAGGAATAATAAATGAAAGTAATCATGTAGGTAATAAATTTAAAACCACCCAGTTTATTCATCTTAATTGTAGATGCTGATTGTTATTGAATGTTGTGTGATGGATTGATATATTTGATATGTGATGTGATGCTATGTGATACTTTGTGCTGATCTGCTATATTTGTGATGAATATACTGTTGTATGAATATGAAACCCTTTGACCCGTAAAATGACATTTGAATTTCGATGCGACAGGGAGTCGGATTCCAGCTGGTTATCCGAAACCCACATCGAATCATATTAGTGAATTTTTGTGATTGATAATTTACTTTATCTATGAATCTATGAATATAGATAAGCGCTATGGGTTATACCGCTTATCTTTATGATTGAATCTGTGATGATGATGTTGTGCACTATTGTGTTGAACCCCTAGACCACACTTATACACACACAAATATGGATTGCACGTGGTAATGGGTTAAGTCACAGATTTTGAAATTGTTTAAAAATTTGAATTTTTGAATCCAAAATAGTTTTGGAATTAGAATTGAAGCTTTTGAAAAAAATGAATTTCAAAAATAAAAATTATTTTGAATAACTCGATTGAGTTTTGAAATTTTAAATAATTTGAGTTAAATTTGAATTCAATAATTGAATTGAATTCTATAATTTGGGAACTAGGGTTTGAAAAGTTATCCAACTTATAAATGGATTTATATGGGGTTTTAAACCATTTTAAAAGGTGATGTTTTGGAATTTAAATTTAAACCAAGATTTCAACTTGTATAAATCGGACTTTTCTGAAACGAAAACTATTGTTTTCAAATAATAGAAGTTTTCATATAAGAAATGGATTTTCAATGTATGTTAAAAGGAATTCAAGTTTTGAAATGAAAATGGTTTTCCAAGTTATGAATAAATCTTTGGACGTGTCTTGAAAGCTATAGATTAAATCTTTAATTTAAAGATTTATTGAGTTAATCCAATTGAAATGGAAGTTGTTTTGAAATCTATGAATAGATCTTTGTGAAACTAGGTGAAACTTTGTGAAATAAATCTTTTTGTTTAAAGATTTAAAATGGTAATTTGCTTAACCATTTGAAAGAAAAGTTTTGGATTTTATAAGTTGTGACTTAACTAAAATCCCATATCCATATGTTTTAAAATATGGCGCTCATTATTCGGTTTAGCCGGGAGAGGACCTAGTGTCATATAGCCCATTCCGAATAGTGATACGACGTTATGGATAGCAATTGAAGACCGGTGGTGAAGACCGGATATTTCCAAAAACAAAAGGATAACTCATCGATTGTCTCTGCACTGGCTGATCCCCGGTATAGAGATCTTCATATGTGATGGGAAGTCCGGACGTGATTAGGGATTATCCGAATTTGCAAGGGCTTCTTCGGAAGTGCCTTCGGTTCTGTTCGAACCCGGAACAGACTTGTATGGTTGTATGTCCGACATTACACTTTGAGATGTTAACTGATTTCTATCAAATACATTTCTGCCTGGTGGCGGAGAATTTATTCTCTCAGCTTAACACCCTTCTCTGAGACGTACGAGCTCAGAGGTTATGTAGTTGATATTTATCAGTGATATATTCCCAATTTGGTAATGTGGCATGCTGAGTGCTGCTGTGTGATGATCATTGGTTGATCATTTGTGATATGATCATTTGTTTGATCATTTATCTTTGTGATCATTGCTTTGGTCATCTGTTGACCCAAAGCATGGCTTTGTGCCAAAGCGTAGCTTTGTGGACGAGACTGCATCAGGACCTCACTCCCCGGAAATGGTCGAAACAGGAAAGATGCGGCAAGGTTATGAGGGTCGCTCCCTTTAGGGTGTGTCATTCCCTTCTGGTAAAGGGTGGTATCAGGTATGGAGCCCTGGTATTTAACCTATGTGGTTGCTCCAATCTCATTTACTGTGTGGTTGTTGCTTTGAGGCGCCTCGGATAAAGGTCCCAAAGGACCGGGGGATGGCATATTCGTGTAGTAGTTACCTAGTTACAGAGGTAACCCGGCCTTGTGTTGGCAGAGATCTAACCGTAACGTTAGTTTCTCGGGACGTCCCGCCAGAGGCGATCCCATTGACAGTAGGAAGTTCCTTAGCCTGACCATTTGTTGGAAATCCATTCATCCAATACGCGCCCTGTACGGTTTTAGTTGTATAACCTGCCATGGAATGTGGCGGTAACCTGCTATTGAACATGGTAGCTATAGTAGGCATACGACGAAATGTCGTATGCTGGCTAGGATTTATATTATATTTTCGAAATGGTTTTCCACACTTTGCACTTATAGTAATAATATCAAAGAAATTTTCTCGTATTAAGCATATTTGACTATCATAAGGAGAAATCTCCTCCAAGTCTGCGTTTGCATTGTGTGTGTGGCGGGAGGCCTTATGGTAGTTTCATTTTCCAAAAGCATTGCGGATTTCAAATCTAAATTCTGTTGTTTGTTTTAAAAGATCAAATGCTTTTGTTTGCTCACACCAGTCCCATGACTGACCTGGAGTTTATTGTTCCTTTCCTAAACTCTGGGTGCCCACTATTTTCCCACACGGGCAGTCTAGAGTTGGGGTTTTCAGATAATCTATAGTAGGTGTAGATCCGATAGCTTTCAGCCTTAGGATTTGGCAATCGCATTTTGGATCGAGTTGCTTCTCTTCATCTTGATTTGGGAGTTCGAGCTATTTCTGGATTGGTGCCTTGGAGATGGAGATTACTAATACTGGAGTTCTTTCTTGAAGGCCATTTTGGAGATTTTGTTCCGCTGCTAGTGTTATCTTTTTATTTCCGCTGCTATTTCTTGTATCTCTGATGTATATTGATGTTCATTGTATCATTCTGTTGTATCAGATATTGTATCAAATGTCGTACATTAATATATGTTATTCATTTCTTCCGCTGTGTTATTTACTTAATGTGTTATAAGCTCCGGCGACTCGAATTTGAACGATCGAATCTGCGGCATTCGAGTACAATGTAAAGTATGGATGTCGATTTTCGAACGCGAAAAATTCGAATCGTTACATTTGGTATCAGAGCTGAAGGTTAAAACTTTAGCTCAGGAGTATAACACATTAAGTAACTCATTAGAGATAGGGTGAAGTAAACCCTAGAATGAGTATATCCCTGAGATATCCGTTCGAATGCCTCAGTAAATTCTCTTACTATCCACTGATAGTGAGTATGAGTGCGAGAAGAGAACGAGATAGGGGACAGGGGAGTACCACTACAAATGGTCAATACCCTGCAACAGTGGGAATATCTTTTCTCTATCAATCTCCTTTGATTCGATTTCGAATTCTTTTGATTGCTTCGTAACTGCTCCAGAAAGAAGTTTCGGTGTGATGATGGCCATACGTATCGTTGTAGGAAATTCTTACTTCGTATCTTCATCGGTTTCTTATCAGCTTTTCGATCTAAACTCTAATGAATTTGAAATTGAAAATATTAAATAAATTGGAAATTTTAAATTAGTAAATTGGTTAACTAATATGAAGATTTGATCCATCTATCTATTCTCTGGGATCCGATATATTCTACGAACGATTAGTTATCTTTTCGAACTAGTCAATGCCCTTGCATATTCGTAGACCGATGGACCCAAATATCTTGTGTAATATTATATGAGATTGTTCTCATATCTATTGTTGATATTCTTATTTGGTAAGCCAAATGCAGAATAGTTAATCGGCCTGATTTATGAGTCGATTATCTATCCTTGTGTATCTATCCATCATTGGTTGTCTTCCTACTTTCAAATTTCGAGGACGAAATTTCTTAAGGAGGGGAATCTGTAACATTCCTGAAATATTAGCCAAAATAATTCAATAATTAAATTGATTTTGAATTTAAACTGTGAATTTAATTGTGAATTAATTTGAGATTTCCAAAATAAACTTAAAAATTTTAGATTATAAATAGAAATTTGGTGGGAATTTAAGGATAATTTTATTTGAGATGAATATGCACTATAATTTGAATAAATATGTATATATTTATAAATTTGGATTTTAAAACCACATAATTTTATACTAGTAGAAATTTGGTAATATTTCTTTTGAAAATTTTATTTTGAATTAGATATAAATGATATAAAACTAAGCTTAAAAATAATATTGGTTTAAAAAGTAATATTATAAAATTGATATAAATAAATAAAAAATTTACAAAAGCTATTTCAGAATTTTAATTCAACCCTATTATGTACTTTTTTATTTGATTTGATAAAAAGATTTAAAATACATCTTCTTCTGGAAAAGAATATAGTTTTATATTTCCAAAATTTGAAATGTAAAAATATTTACAAATGTTAGGAGAATGAAAATATAAATAATACAAATCACTTCCATATTTACAAATCAATAATACAAAAGAGGTAAAACATGAAAAATATATATATTACATATGTATATGTACAAACAATGTAATCATACCTTTAGATCTTACATATATGTATACATACAAATAGCATCATTACTTTTATTTAAAATAATGAAATTTTAAAAAAAAAACAAAAATACAAGAAACTTCACATCTTCCCATATGCCATCATATAGTATCTTAGAAAATCTGAAAAGAATAGTAGAAAAAGATTTGGCTTCACATCTTTCAAAGCCATAAAGCTGTTCAAAACATAAGAAAAAAAAAACAATTCAGTTTGAACTCAAAACAAAAGAAAAACCCAAATCGCATTTTCACAAACCATATACAAGTCTGCATCTTCCATTTTCAAATCTGCAACCATGAAAATCTCATTTTCAAATAAGACTGTAGCTCCTCTTTTCAAATCCAAAATACTATCTGCAATTCCAAGTTAGAAGGCCAGCATGCATTCATTTTTAAACCCTGGAACATGCATGTATGAATCAAGAAGCTCTGCATTTCTTTGCATCTGCAAATTGCAAGCAAGGCCTGCATGCATCAAGTAGAAGCTGCATGTTTTTAAAAAGCATTCAAGCCTGCATTTCATAAATCTGGAACAAGAAGCTAGAAGCCTGCATGTTGTAAACTGAAGCATTATGAAGCAAGCATCATTTTTTAAAGGCAGGGGTCTGCATTTTTAAGAGCATTCAAGCCTGCATTTTCATAATTTGGAACCTGCATTTGAATGGGCATTCAAGCTTCTGCATGATCAATCTGGACAGTGCATGCTCTGCATTTTGGCAAATAAGGTGAGTAACTTATCTTTTAAAAAAATTAAGTAGGTGAAAGTTGTTGCATGCTTTTATTTAGAAATGACTTAACATTTGAATTTGTTGTTTATATGTGTATATAGGATACATTCTGTTATGTTCTGGCTATCTACAATATAGGTTCTAGTTGATAGAAAAATCCTTTCCTTTTGATTGTTTGCTGTTATGTTTAATCTGTGAATGAAACTTGCTTATATCAAATATAGTAAGCATTAAACAAAATTATATAAGTTAAAATCAAATTTTGTTTTACTTGATAATAATATAACAGAGTAAAGATTTATATCAAGTGAAATTTAAATTATAGGAATTCATGTTTTAAGTTAGTATATTAAATCATCAAACAAAATAGAATTTTTAAAAGTAAAATTACAGTTCTTATTGCTTTAACCAGAAAGCAATTCAAACTCTACTGTATTTTATATTTGAACAAGATCAGTTGATTCTTGTATTTGAATTGGATGAATTTGTTTCTGGTGATAGTTTATCTATCACCAATCACAAGAAAACTATTGAATTGATTTGCAATTCAAAATTGAGATTGAAATTTGGAAATTACTGTGATGAACCCTAGTTTATTTGGGTTACAGTTTTGGGTCGATTGTGTACTCCTCATTGAATCGAGTTCAAAGCTATTTTGGGAATTGATGGTTGGTGTAGTGATGAAGCTAGTGCCGGAGTTTGGGTGTTGATGTTGGTCGGAGTTGAGAGAAATTGGAGTTGACAGGTTTTAGGTGATATTGGTGAAGGCTGTTTCAGGTTTCAGGGGTATTGGAATTGCAGTGTTTTGACTCGGGTTGATCTCGGGATTTTTGGGAAATGACTCGAAGCAATGAGGCTACTGACCCGAAGTAAAATAGAGGAGTACAGGGTGTATGTGTTCAGAGTGTAATCAACAGACCTGTTCTGTTTTTTTTTTATAATTTTAAGAATCAAGTTTAAATTAAATTTAGAAATTTGAACTTAGGATTAAACTTGAATCTAAAATGAATTCAAATTTGTTTGAATTCTTATTTTATAATTGTTTAAATGCAGAAATTCAAATTTTGGTTTGGAATTAAAATAAAGAGAAAGGGGGAATAGGAAGCCTGTTTCAGGTTTTATAAAATTTGAAAATAAGGTGCAAAAATACAAATGTGACTTAGAATTTTGAAAATTGAATTTTAGTTGAATTCAAATAGGTTTGAATCCTGTATCTTTGAGATAGTTTAAATGCAGAAATTTCAAAAGTTAGTTTACTTTTTTTTTTATATAAACAGAAGACTGTTTCTGTTTTAAATGTAAGAGGTAAGTTTAAATTTTTGAATGGAGATTTAAACTGAGTTTAAGTTGAAGTTTGAATATGAATTCAAATGCTGATGGTTTGAAATTTGAAACCATTTAAGTTTTTAAATTCAAATTTGATTTTAACTCTCAAGTATAAAATGCATTGTTGTTTTGCATATTGAATTGGAAAGTTAAGTATTTAATTTAGAAATTCAAATTGAATTCAAAACTGAGTTTTAAATCTGGATTTAAAATTTAGACTTCAGTTTTTAAATAAAGATTTAAATTTAAATTGTTTTCAAATGACATACATTTGAATTGAAAGTGCAAATTGTAGGAAGAGTTTTAGAGAGTTTAAACTAAATTGAGAATGGAAGTTATATTTCAATTTTGAAATTTTAAAGTAATTTTTAAATTGATTTGAATTTGATTTGAATTGAAATTTAAATCCTTTTCAACTTATTAATAAAGTATATGTTTCTTTTAAACATATAAGATTAAGTTGTGTATTGTTTTAAACTCTTATTTAAGACAAATTTGAGTCTTGAGTTTAAAGAAAATGTTAAATGGAATTTAATGTAAATTTAAAAACATTTTGTTTTTAAATGCATAATTTAAATAAGGAATGTTTATTTAAAGATAAAGAAAAGTATAATGATTTGTAATTCATTTAATTATTAAGGTATTACAAATGGATAATTAATATAATTAATTAATTAATGAAATGGATAATTAATTAAAGTAATTAAGGGTTTTAATTTGATTAATTAAAGTTTAAGATTAATTTTTCTTAGAATAATTAATTTGTAATTAAGAAATCATTAATTGAATGATATTAGATTTTAAATTAATAATTGAAGATTTATTAATTTAATAAATATGGATAGTTAATTAATTAGGAATAATAAATGAAAGTAATCATGTAGGTAATAAATTTAAAACCACCCAGTTTATTCATCTTAATTGTAGATGCTGATTGTTATTGAATGTTGTGTGATGGATTGATATATTTGATATGTGATGTGATGCTATGTGATACTTTGTGTTGATCTGCTATATTTGTGATGAATATACTGTTGTATGAATATGAAACCCTTTGACCCGTAAAACGACATTTGAATTTCGATGCGACAGGGAGTCGGATTCCAGCTGGTTATCCGAAACCCACATCGAATCATATTAGTGAATTTTTGTGATTGATAATTTACTTTATCTATGAATCTATGAATATAGATAAGCGCTATGGGTTATACCGCTTATCTTTATGATTGAATCTGTGATGATGATGTTGTGCACTATTGTGTTGAACCCCTAGACCACACTTATACACACACAAATATGGATTGCACGTGGTAATGGGTTAAGTCACAGATTTTGAAATTGTTTAAAAATTTGAATTTTTGAATCCAAAATAGTTTTGGAATTAGAATTGAAGCTTTTGAAAAAAATGAATTTCAAAAATAAAACTTATTTTGAATAACTCGATTGAGTTTTGAAATTTTAAATAATTTGAGTTAAATTTGAATTCAATAATTGAATTGAATTCTATAATTTGGGAACTAGGGTTTGAAAAGTTATCCAACTTATAAATGGATTTATATGGGGTTTTAAACCATTTTAAAAGGTGATGTTTTGGAATTTAAATTTAAACCAAGATTTCAACTTGTATAAATCGGACTTTTTTGAAACGAAAACTATTGTTTTCAAATAATAGAAGTTTTCATATAAGAAATGAATTTTCAATGTATGTTAAAAGGAATTCAAGTTTTGAAATGAAAATGGTTTTCCAAGTTATGAATAAATCTTTGGACGTGTTTTGAAAGCTATAGATTAAATCTTTAATTTAAAGATTTATTGAGTTAATCCAATTGAAATGGAAGTTGTTTTGAAATCTATGAATAGATCTTTGTGAAACTAGGTGAAACTTTGTGAAATAAATCTTTTTGTTTAAAGATTTAAAATGGTAATTTGCTTAACCATTTGAAAGAAAAGTTTTGGATTTTATAAGTTGTGACTTAACTAAAATCCCATATCCATATGTTTTAAAATATGGCGCTCATTATTCGGTTTAGCCGGAAGAGGACCTAGTGTCATATAGCCCATTCCGAATAGTGATACGACGTTATGGATAGCAATTGAAGACCGGTGGTGAAGACCGGATATTTCCAAAAACAAAAGGATAACTCATCGATTGTCTCTGCACTGGCTGATCCCCGGTATAGAGATCTTCATATGTGATGGGAAGTCCGGACGTGATTAGGGATTATCCGAATTTGCAAGGGCTTCTTCGGAAGTGCCTTCGGTTCTGTTCGAACCCGGAACAGACTTGTATGGTTGTATGTCCGACATTACACTTTGAGATGTTAACTGATTTCTATCAAATACATTTCTGCCTGGTGGCGGAGAATTTATTCTCTCAGCTTAACACCCTTCTCTGAGACGTACGAGCTCAGAGGTTATGTAGTTGATATTTATCAGTGATATATTCCCAATTTGGTAATGTGGCATGCTGAGTGCTGCTGTGTGATGATCATTGGTTGATCATTTGTGATATGATCATTTGTTTGATCATTTATCTTTGTGATCATTGCTTTGGTCATCTGTTGACCCAAAGCATGCTTTGTGCCAAAGCGTAGCTTTGTGGACGAGACTGCATCAGGACCTCACTCCCTGGAAATGGTCGAAACAGGAAAGATGCGGCAAGGTTATGAGGGTCGCTCCCTTTAGGGCGTGTCATTCCCTTCTGGTAAAGGGTGGTATCAGGTATGGAGCCCTGGTATTTAACCTATGTGGTTACTCCAATCTCATTTACTGTGTGGTTGTTGCTTTGAGGCGCCTCGGATAAAGGTCCCAAAGGACCGGGGGATGGCATATTCGTGTAGTAGTTACCTAGTTACAGAGGTAACCCGGCCTTGTGTTGGCAGAGATCTAACCGTAACGTTAGTTTCTCGGGACGTCCCGCCAGAGGCGATCCCATTGACAGTAGGAAGTTCCTTAGCCTGACCATTTGTTGGAAATCCATTCATCCAATACGCGCCCTGTACGGTTTTAGTTGTATAACCTGCCATGGAATGTGGCGGTAACCTGCTATTGAACATGGTAGCTATAGTAGGCATACGACGAAATGTCGTATGCTGGCTAGGATTTATATTATATTTTCGAAATGGTTTTCCACACTTTGCACTTATAGTAATAATATCAAAGAAATTTTCTCGTATTAAGCATATTTGACTATCATAAGGAGAAATCTCCTCCAAGTCTGCGTTTGCATTGTGTGTGTGGCGGGAGGCCTTATGGTAGTTTCATTTTCCAAAAGCATTGCGGATTTCAAATCTAAATTCTGTTGTTTGTTTTAAAAGACCAAATGCTTTTGTTTGCTCACACCAGTCCCATGACTGACCTGGAGTTTATTGTTCCTTTCCTAAACTCTGGGTGCCCACTATTTTCCCACACAGGCAGTCTAGAGTTGGGGTTTTCAGATAATCTATAGTAGGTGTAGATCCGATAGCTTTCAGCCTTAGGATTTGGCAATCGCATTTTGGATCGAGTTGCTTCTCTTCATCTTGATTTGGGAGTTCGAGCTATTTCTGGATTGGTGCCTTGGAGATGGAGATTACTAATACTGGAGTTCTTTCTTGAAGGCCATTTTGGAGATTTTGTTCCGCTGCTAGTGTTATCTTTTTATTTCCGCTGCTATTTCTTGTATCTCTGATGTATATTGATGTTCATTGTATCATTCTGTTGTATCAGATATTGTATCAAATGTTGTACATTAATATATGTTATTCATTTCTTCCGCTGTGTTATTTACTTAATGTGTTATAAGCTCCGGCGACTCGAATTTGAACGATCGAATCTGCGGCATTCGAGTACAATGTAAAGTATGGATGTCGATTTTCGAACGCGAAAAATTCGAATCGTTACATAGGGCTAACGTGAGACATCACATATTATAAGCACTAGGATGATGCAAGGTTAGTCCCAATTCTATAGGATGAATCTTTCCAGCTAATCTAGCTATCGAGACCTAAGAATTGGCGGGCTAATGTGAGACATCACCATGGATATGGGTCATAATAAGAAGGACCTGCTCTGGGGAATTGTGGGTATTAATTGGAAGTTTGAGGGGTCGCCTCTTTTCCTTAAGCAAAGTATTAAATGGTCGGGATTGGGTTTAGGTACAGTTAAGGATATCCAAGAAAGGTCCGCTTCAACAGGAAGTTTTAATAATCCGAAGAGGAATGGGTATTTAATGAGGAATGGGTATTTAATGATGGGAACCTACCTTAATTGAGGTCTTAAAGTGTCAGAGTCTACCTATTTTCCATTAAAAGTTATTAAGTGGCTTGGGTTCTATCTCTCACATTGTTAGAGATTTATAACGATGGTTATGGGTTATGGGATTAGGAAACTTACTTCGAAAATGGAAGGTATTAAGTAGTTGTCTGAAGACCCGTCTCCTTTCCTTGTATAAATTATTAAATGATTTTATATGTGCAAGACATATTATTATTTCAAAATATACTGCCCAAGTTCTAAAATTGTAACCGATGTCTTTATTCACTAAACACTTATTGTTCTGACACCCTCCTTATTAAAATATAGGTTAGAGCAGGAGTCGATGATACTTGAAGATGCCGAGAGTAGTGCTTGTGGCAGTTACTATTTATCTATTCTTGATATTTTCTATTGCACCCACAAAAATGTACTTTTAAGCAAAATAATGATGTAACGGTTGTTGTCGACATTATATTTTGTTGCATTTGGAAATTTATTCGAAATAAATTGTAACGACTCGGATTTTGCCCGCTCGAAAATCGACATCCATACTTCACACCGTATTCGAATGCCATAGATTCGATCGTTCAAATCCGATTCGCCGGAGCTTATAACAATCATTAAGTAAACAACACAGCGGAATAAAAGAATAATACATTGATATACAGCTTTGATACAATATCTGATACAACAGATGATCCAATAGATATCAATATACATCAGAGATATGATACAATAAATAACAGCGGAAAAGAAATAGATAACATCTAGCAGTGGAACAATATAACTCTAAGATAGTCTTCAAAAAAGAACTCCGAGAACTGCAACTCCATTTCCAAGAATCAATCCAGCAATAGCTCGAACCACCAATAACGATGCACCAAGCTCAGCAAGACTGGTGCGATCCAAAGACTGAACCAACTCCAGATAACCTACTAATCCGACTATCTGAAAAACCCAACTCTAGACTGCTCGTGTAGAAAATAATGAGCACCCAGAGTTTAGGAAAGAAACAATAAACTCCGGATCAGTCGTGGGACTGGTGTGAGCAACAAAAACAGTCTATCTTTTAAAACATTCAACAAACGAATTTTAAAGTCCATTCGCAATGTTTTTTTTTTAAAATGAGACTACCATAAGCCTCCCGCACACACACACACAATGCAAACGCAGAATCGGAGGAGATTTCTCCTTATGATAGTCAAAGATGCTTGATACGCATTAAAAGGACATTTGATATTATTACTAGTGCATAGTGTAGGAAAAATTCATTTCGAAAGTAGAATATAAATCTTAGCCAACATACGACCATTATCGTATGCCTACTATAGCTAACCATGTTCAATAGCAGGTTACCGCCACATTCCATGGCAGGTTATACAACTAATACTGTACAAGTCTCGTATTGTTTCTTTGGATTTCCAACAAATGGTCAGGCCAAGGAACTTCCCATTGCCACATGAGAATGCCTCTGGAAAGACATCCCCGAGAACCAAACCGGAACTCTGCCAACACAAGGCCGGATTACCCCTAACTGGGTAACTACTGACACGAGCACGCCATTCCCCGATCGTAAACGACCTTTCTCACGGGATCCCGATAACCAACAACCACAAAGTAATAAATTCGTAGTAACCACATAGGTTAAATATCTGGGCTCCATACCATGATACCACCTCTATCCAGAAGGAAATGTACATACCCTAAAGGGAGCTACCGCTCATAACCTTGCCGCATCTTTCCTGTTTTGACCATTTCCGAGGTGTGAGGTTCGACGAAGTCACGTCCACAAAAACATACTTTATACAAAAGCCATGCTTTGGGTCAACAAATGATCAACACAATGATCACCAGGATAGACGATCAAATAAATGATCCTATCACAAATAATCAACACAATGATCATTTCAGCAACACTCAGCATGTCACATTACCAAATTAGGAACATATCGCTGATAACCTTCAACTATATAACCTCTGAGCTCGTACGTCTCAGAGAAGGGTGTTAAGCTAAAAGAATAAATTCTTCGCCACCAACAGAAATATATTTGAAAGAAATCGGCTTTATATCTCAATTTGTAATGTCAGACATACAATCCATACAAGTCTGTTCTGGGTTCGAACAGAACCGAAGGCACTTACAAAGAAGTCCTTGCAACCCGGATATTCACAATCCCGATCGGATTTTCCCATCACTTAGGGAGTTTCTATACCGGCGCGACTCGGTGCAGAAACAATCGATAGGTCATCCTATCGCTTTCGCAAATACCCGGTCTTCATCACCGGTCTTCAAATGCTATCCATATACGACGTATCACATATTCGGCATGGGTTATACGACCAAAGGTCCTTTCCCCGCTAAACCGAATAGTGAGCGAAAATATTTTCAAAACATATGGATATGGGATTTCAATTAAGTCACAACTTGTTACCCAAACTTTTCTTCAAATGGCTTAACAAATTACCATTCTCAATCTTTAACAAAAAGATTCATTTTCACAACCTTTAACGATTTAAACAATTTTCACATTTTAATCTTTTAAACAAAAGATTCATTCACAGATTTTCCAAATCAATTTTCTTTTCAATTTGATTAACTCGTTAAATCTTTAAATCAAAGATTTGACCTATAGCTTTCAAAACAATTTCATTTCTATTTGATTTAAACAAATCATCAATTTAAATCTGTTAAAAATAAACAGATTTAATTCATAGCTTTCAAAAAAAGAATTCATTTATAACTTAGGAAAAATCATTTCTCTATTCAATCTTGAAATTCCCCTAATTAACTGGAATCTCAGTTCTTATCTAAAAGTATTTATCATTTGAAAACAACAGTTTTCATTTTGGAAATCTGATTCATTTATACGAGTTCAATTCCTTGGGTTAAATTCAAATTCCCAAAAATAATACTTTCAAAATGATTTAACTCATAATGACTAGTATAATATCATTAATCTCTAGTTTCAAATTACAGAATTCAATTTCAAGTATTGAATTTAAATTTAAATCAACTTATTTAAATTCCAAAACTTAATCAAGTAATTTAAAAATAATAAATTCTATTTTGAAATTCCATTCCAAAAGCTTTTCACATTTATTCCGATTCCATTTCCAAAACATTTGAATTTAAAATTCATTTAACTATTTCAAAAATCTGCGACTTAATCGATTTCCTCGTGAAATCCATATTTGTGTGTGTATGGTGTGGTTCAGGGGTTCAACTCAATAGTGCACAACCATTCAATCATCACAGATCAAAACACAGAAATATAATTGATAAGTGATATAAACTATAACGCTTATCATATATTCACAGATTCACAGATAATATACAAATATATCATCAATAAATGAATAAATACACAGCTCACTTCACAGAACAAACTATCACAGATCACATAGGAAGATCAATTCAACGCATCTCATACAATACAACCATTCATGAGTAATTCAAAGTTATCTATAAGCAGGATTAATTAAATCGTTTTTAATCCTAATCAATTCAATTTATTTCCAAGTAAATTTATTACTTATAAATTAATTACCCAATCCTGATTTATTAATTACAAATCATTTGATATTAATAAATTAATCAATTACCTTAAATTAATCTTGATTTATCGCGTTAATTTAATTAACCTTCAGTTAATTACATAATCATTTAACCTTAATTAATTTCATTAAGTAATTATTTTCCTTTACAAATAAATCAACATTTATTTACATTAAATGTAATCTTATCTTAATTACTTGATTAATTAACTTTAATCATTATTTATAAGAATTGATTTACCATTTATAACCCATTAATAAATCTGAATTATTTAATTAGGGGTTAATGGTAGCTGAATTAGTTCTTAATTACAATTAATTTCTAATCATAAAATTACTCATTTCCATTTCGAATTGAAATTCTTTCGACACAATTTTTTTTTTTTTGAAGTCTATGATTTCCAATTACTCATTAACTATCTCTTAATTGATTTACTTAAAACCTTAATTTATAAATTTAAAACTTTCTTTCATTTTGAAAATTTATTTATTTCAATTCATAAAGAGCTTTAACGTTGATTAACTTAAATACTTAACTTAAATTAAGTTATTTAGCTAAAGCATTACTTAGAAAAACTTTGTTAAGTATTTGCTTAAATAATTAAACCTGTCATAAAATCTTAGCTTGATTTATTTAACTTTTTTAAGTATTAATTAGAAAACTTTCTTTTCATTCGAGTTGAAGCTCGAGTTACTTCACCCTTCTTCCTATTTCCTTTTTTTTTCCTTTAGTTTATGTTGTTATTTAAGTTTCAGCATCAGGTGAACTTTAATAACTTTACGATTTAAATCCCCAGGCAAACACACGCGACCCCCAGAATTTCGAGTGAACCCAGTTGCTTCGAGTCAATTTACAAAAATCTCAAGCAATGCCCCGAGTCCCCCTCTTCTTCTTCCCCAACGACGCAACCCAATGCCAAGGAAACCCAAAACTAAACGTGCACGCGGTGCACTTGCACCCACGGCTTCGGCCTCTGGCGGCGGTCACGACCATCCCCAACAACCACACAAACTTACCTGAACACGAAGGCAACCCCAGATCGTACAAAAACCACGTGAATCAAAATCGAGACATCTGAGTCGAACTGGAACCCAACATCAATCACATGAAATCGCCTCGCCACCATCGTACTGACCACCGGAGGTGATGAAAATTCGTCCACACTTCGTCAACACTCCCAGCAACCCTCCACCCGAGCATCGAACCACTCGGTCGCTTACAGGAGTCGAACCCAACGTATCACTGACATGAACGCAAACTGGAAATAAAACCCTATGATGATCTCGTCAAGCCATCACAAGCATCTAAAAATCGTCGCACCATTTTTCTCGTGTGCGCCATCACCCAACGCTCCTCTATGCAGAACCACACGCCTTGACATCGACCCAGACGCTGGAATTTGATGAAAGCCCCAAATCCATTCATCTCAATATTTCTATCACCACACAACGTTAAAAATTCCCAAACCACTACCAAAAATCATAAATTTCAATAACGATCACAACTGTATAGTCAAATCATTAAATTATGGTATTCAAATCTCGGCTATATTTGGATCACTTACTGTAAAATGGGTCTTTCTTCTTCCATGCTCAATGAAATTTGATGAAATAAATTTTAAAATACTCTATACTCGAAAACAAACAAGTTTCGTTTTGGAATCAAAATTTAAAACTGCTTGTATGGTGAGATGTTGATTTTTTTAAAAGTTACTAGAGCTTAACTATTTTACCCAAATAATAAACAGATAAGAGAAGGGGAAGAGATACAGTGTTTTTGAGTTGTAAGAAGGAACTGGCCCTATTGTACACATTCATACATGTATATAGTAATATAACAATCACCAAGACATTTGACATAGATCTAAGATACATCTAAATCTATAGTTATATATGAAATATCCAGTATACATAGTAAGATGGTTTACTCACCGTACTTCCAGAAGAAGAAGAAGACAGAGCTTGCAAATGTTGAACAGGGCACAGAGCACATCTTCTTTGATCTCTGGCTCGAGTTGATTGTATTATTTAAGTTGAAATTTGTTTATGTTTGAAAGGGTTTTTACTTCAGTTTATTCTTAGCTTTGCAGGAACGAGCTGAAGGGAAGGAGAAGTTGATTTATAGGAAAACTACAGGGTGATAAAATGTACAATACAAAGAAAAACTTGTTCAGTGTGATATCTTTGTATAATAGGCATGACTTGGTATGCTTGCTTGTACTTGTTTATTCATTTGTTTAGTGAAACAAGATCTCGGCTGAGATGATAGGTTATGGTGGCTGATGTATAACATTTTTATTTGTACAAGTTAATGTTATCTTGTTTGTTATGTTATGTACAGCTCTTACTTTACTTGTTCATGCATATTTGTACTTTGTTTTTTTTTTAAGCTTATGCCTTAATTCTTTTATTTATATTTTTTTTGTTTTCCATGCTTGCTTTGTTTTCATTTACAAGTGTACATACTTGTATGTATTTTTGTTTTGTAATACTTCCTATATATGTTTACTTATTGTTTTTGTTTTATATATAATTGTTCTTATTTTTATTCATAGCTTAAATATGAATTATTTTACTTTACAAAATAAGTGAACTTCTATTTTTATTTTACTCTTATTACTTTTGTAGCCTACTCCATTTGTATTATCTTGTATTGATTTATTAATATGAGATTAAGATATATATATATTTACTTTATTTTGTTATATCTTATATTTTATTTACTTCTTATTTATTGTCTTGTATTTATTATATATATTTTAACCATCAATAATAAATTAACAATTCACTTATTTATTCATTTCGTACTTGTGTCAATGTATATACTTTAATATTTATTTTTCAAACCATTAATATAAGATTTAAATTCAAATCAAAATATATATATATATACACACACAAGATTTTAAAATTTCAAATTGACTCATATATACCCAAATATACATATATATATATATATATATTCACATATATACATATATATATAATATTTAAAAATTTAAATGATTTATATAGAATATATTTGAACTCGTGGAAACTCACATCACTATTTATAATTAATTTTATAAATTTTTATTCAAAATTTCATTTAATTATTAATTTAAATTAAATAAAAATTCAGGATCGTTACAGACTTCCCCCCTTAAAAAGAATTTCGTCCTCGAAATTCGCAGGCACGAAAACAACACAGAGATATATTCAAAGATAGAGAAATATCTTTTCATATCAAACTGGATATCAGTTCTGCATTTGGCTCACCAAATCAGAATATCAACAATAGATACAAGTAATTACAATAAAATTTCAAATTTGGTTTTAAACAAAAATCATTTTGTCGATACAATTCAATTTAGCTTCATCTTTTATTAATCAATTTTAACTCAATTTAAAATTTCTAATTTATTCAAAATTTCTAATTTCTAATTCATTTATTAGAGTTTAAATCGAAAAGCCGATAAGAAATCGATGAAGTACGAAGTAATTATTTTCTACAACGATTCCTAAGGCCACAATCATATCGAAACTTCTTTCTGGAGCTGCCACGAAGTAATCAAAAGAATTTAGAAACGAATCAAAGAAATTGATAAGAAAGTTATTTCCACTGTTGTTACAGAGTATTGACCAATTATAGTCGTATTTCCCTGTCCTCTATTTCGTTCTCTTCTTGCACTCATACTTACTATCAGTGGATAGTAAAAGAATTTACTGAGGCATTCAAACAAATATCTTAAGGATTACTCATTCTAGGGATACTTCACCCTATCTCTAATGAGCTACTTAATGTGTTACACTCCTGAGCTAAAGTTTAACCCTTAGCTCTGATACCAAATGTAACGAGTCGGATTTTGCCCGCTCGAAAATCGACATCCATACTTCACACCGTATTCGAATTCCATAGATTCGATCGTTCAAATCCGATTCGCCGGAGCTTATAACAATCATTAAGTAAACAACACAGCGGAATAAAAGAATAATACATTGATATACAGCTTTGATACAATATCTGATACAACAGATGATCCAATAGATATCAATATACATCAGAGATATGATACAATAAATAGCAGCGGTAACATCTAGCAGTGGAACAATATAACTCTAAGATAGTCTTCAAAAAAGAACTCCGAGAACTGCAACTCCATTTCCAAGAATCAATCCAGCAATAGCTCGAACCACCAATAACGATGCACCAAGCTCAGCAAGACTGGTGCGATCCAAAGACTGAACCAACTCCAGATAACCTACTAATCCGACTATCTGAAAAACCCAACTCTAGACTGCTCGTGTAGAAAATAATGAGCACCCAGAGTTTAGGAAAGAAACAATAAACTCCGGATCAGTCGTGGGACTGGCGTGAGCAACAAAAACAGTCTATCTTTTAAAACATTCAACAAAAGAATTTTAAAGTCCATTCGCAATGTTTTTTTTTTTAAAATGAGACTACCATAAGGCCTCCCGCACACACACACAATGCAAACGCAGAATCGGAGGAGATTTCTCCTTATGATAGTCAAAGATGCTTGATACGCATTAAAAGGACATTTGATATTATTACTAGTGCATAGTGTAGGAAAAATTTATTTCGAAAGTAGAATATAAATCTTAGCCAACATACGACCATTATCGTATGCCTACTATAGCTAACCATGTTCAATAGCAGGTTACCGCCACATTCCATGGCAGGTTATACAACTAATACTGTACAAGTCTCGTATTGTTTCTTTGGATTTCCAACAAATGGTCAGGCCAAGGAACTTTCCATTGCCACATGAGAATGCCTCTGGAAAGACATCCCCGAGAACCAAACCGGAACTCTGCCAACACAAGGCCGGGTTACCCCTAACTGGGTAACTACTGACACGAGCACGCCATTCCCCGATCGTAAACGACCTTTCTCACGGGATCCCGATAACCAACAACCACAAAGTAATAAATTCGTAGTAACCACATAGGTTAAATATCTGGGCTCCATACCATGATACCACCTCTATCCAGAAGGAAATGTACATACCCTAAAGGGAGCTACCCCTCATAACCTTGCCGCATCTTTCCTGTTTTGACCATTTCCGAGGTGTGAGGTTCGACGAAGTCACGTCCACAAAAACATACTTTATACAAAAGCCATGCTTTGGGTCAACAAATGATCAACACAATGATCACCAGGATAGACGATCAAATAAATGATCCTATCACAAATAATCAACACAATGATCATTTCAGCAACACTCAGCATGTCACATTACCAAATTGGGAACATATCGCTGATAACCTTCAACTATATAACCTCTGAGCTCGTACGTCTCAGAGAAGGGTGTTAAGCTAAAAGAATAAATTCTTCGCCACCAACAGAAATATATTTGAAAGAAATCGGCTTTATATCTCAATTTGTAATGTCAGACATACAATCCATACAAGTCTGTTCTGGGTTCGAACAGAACCGAAGACACTTACAAAGAAGTCCTTGCAACCCGGATATTCACAATCCCGATCGGATTTTCCCATCACTTAGGGGGTTTCTATACCGGCGCGACTCGGTGCAGAAACAATCGATAGGTCATCCTATCGCTTTCGCAAATACCCGGTCTTCATCACCGGTCTTCAAATGCTATCCATATACGACGTATCACATATTCGGAATGGGTTATACGACCAAAGGTCCTTTCTCGGCTAAACCGAATAGTGAGCGAAAATATTTTCAAAACATATGGATATGGGATTTCAATTAAGTCACAACTTGTTACCCAAACTTTTCTTCAAATGGCTTAACAAATTACCATTCTCAATCTTTAACAAAAAGATTCATTTTCACAACCTTTAACGGTTTAAACAATTTTCACATTTTAATCTTTTAAACAAAAGATTCATTCACAGATTTTCCAAATCAATTTTCATTTCAATTTGATTAACTCGTTAAATCTTTAAATCAAAGATTTAACCTATAGCTTTCAAAACAATTTCATTTCTATTTGATTTAAACAAATCATCAATTTAAATCTGTTAAAAATAAACAGATTTAATTCATAGCTTTCAAAAAAAGAATTCATTTATAACTTAGGAAAAATCATTTCTCTATTCAATCTTGAAATTCCCCTAATTAACTGGAATCTCAGTTCTTATCTAAAAGTATTTATCATTTGAAAACAACAGTTTTCATTTTGGAAATCTGATTCATTTATACGAGTTCAATTCCTTGGGTTAAATTCAAATTCCCAAAAATAATACTTTCAAAATGATTTAACTCATAATGACTAGTATAATATCATTAATCTCTAGTTTCAAATTACAGAATTCAATTTCAAGTATTGAATTTAAATTTAAATCAACTTATTTAAATTCCAAAACTTAATCAAGTAATTTAAAAATAATAAATTCTATTTTGAAATTCCATTCCAAAAGCTTTTCACATTTATTCCGATTCCATTTCCAAAACATTTTAATTTAAAATTCAAATTTAACTATTTCAAAAATCTGCGACTTAATCGATTTCCTCGTGAAATCCATATTTGTGTGTGTATGGTGTGGTTCAGGGGTTGAACTCAATAGTGCACAACCATTCAATCATCACAGATCAAAACACAGAAATATAATTGATAAGCGATATAAACTATAACGCTTATCATATATTCACAGATTCACAGATAATATACAAATATATCATCAATAAATGAATAAATACACAGCTCACTTCACAGAACAAACTATCACAGATCAGATAGGAAGATCAATTCAAGGCATCTCATACAATACAACCATTCATGAGTAATTCAATAGTTATCTATAAGCAGGAATAATTAAATCGTTTTTAATCCTAATCAACTCAATTTATTTCCAAGTAAATTTATTACTTATAAATTAATTACCCAATCCTGATTTATTAATTACAAATCATTTGATATTAATAAATTAATCAATTACCTTAAATTAATCTTGAATTATCGCGTTAATTTAATTAACCTTCAGTTAATTACATAATCATTTAACCTTAATTAATTTCATTAAGTAATTATTTTCCTTTACAAATAAATCAACATTTATTTACATTAAATGTAATCTTATCTTAATTACTTGATTAATTAACTTTAATCATTATTTATAAGAATTGATTTACCATTTATAACCCATTAATAAATCTGAATTATTTAATTAGGGGTTAATGGTAGCTGAATTAGTTCTTAATTACAATTAATTTCTAATCATAAAATTACTCATTTTCATTTCGAATTGAAATTCTTTCGACACAAATATTTTTTTTTTTTTGAAGTCTATGATTTCTAATTACTCATTAACTATCTCTTAATTGATTTACTTAAAACCTTAATTTATAAATTTAAAACTTTCTTTCATTTTGAAAATTTATTTATTTCAATTCATAAAGAGCTTTAACGTTGATTAACTTAAATAGTTAACTTAAATTAAGTTATTTAGCTAAAGCATTACTTAGAAAAACTTTGTTAAGTATTTGCTTAAATAATTAAACCTGTCATAAAATCTTAGCTTGATTTATTTAACTTTGTTAAGTATTAATTAGAAAACTTTCTTTTCATTCGAGTTGAAGCTCGAGTTACTTCACCCTTCTTCCTATTTCCTTTTTTTTTCCTTTAGTTTATGTTGTTATTTAAGTTTCAGCATCAGGTGAACTTTAATAACTTTACGATTTAAATCCCCAGGCAAACACACGCGACCCCCAGAATTTCGAGTGAACCCAGTTGCTTCGAGTCAATTTACAAAAATCTCAAGCAATGCCCCGAGTCCCCCTCTTCTTCTTCCCCAACGACGCAACCCAATGCCAAGGAAACCCAAAACTAAACGTGCACACGGTGCACTTGCACCCACGGCTTCGGCCTCTGGCGGCGGTCACGACCATCCCCAACAACCACACAAACTTACCTGAACACGAAGGCAACCCCAGATCGTACAAAAACCACGTGAATCAAAATCGAGACATCTGAGTCGAACTGGAACCCAACATCAATCACATGAAATCGCCTCGCCACCATCGTACTGACCACCGAAGGTGATGAAAATTCGTCCACACTTCGTCAACACTCCCAGCAACCCTCTACCCGAGCATCGAACCACTCGGTCGCTTACAGGAGTCGAACCCAACGTATCACTGACATGAATGCAAACTAGAAATAAAACCCTATGATGATCTCGTCAAGCCATCACAAGCATCCAAAATCGTCGCACCATTTTTCTCGTGTGCGCCATCACCCAACGCTCCTCTATGCCGAACCACACGCCTTGACATCGACCCAGACGCTGGAATTTGATGAAAGCCCCAAATCCATTCATCTCAATATTTCTATCACCACACAACGTTAAAAATTCCCAAACCACTACCAAAAATCATAAATTTCAATAACGATCACAACTGTATAGTCAAATCATTAAATTATGGTATTCAAATCTCGGCTATATTTGGATCACTTACTGTAAAATGGGTCTTTCTTCTTCCATGCTCAATGAAATTTGATGAAATAAATTTTAAAATACTCTATACTCAAAAACAAACAAGTTTCGTTTTGGAATCAAAATTTAAAACTGCTTGTATGGTGAGATGTTGATTTTTTTAAAAGTTACTAGAGCTTAACTATTTTACCCAAATAATAAACAGATAAGAGAAGGGGAAGAGATACAGTGTTTTTGAGTTGTAAGAAGGAACTGGCCCTATTGTACACATTCATACATGTATATAGTAATATAACAATCACCAAGACATTTGACATAGATCTAAGATACAACTAAATCTATAGTTATATATGAAATATCCAGTATACATAGTAAGATGGTTTACTCACCGTATTTCCAAAAGAAGAAGAAGACAGAGCTTGCAAATGTTGAACAGGGCACAGAGCACATCTTCTTTGATCTCTGGCTCGAGTTGATTGTATTATTTAAGTTGAAATTTGTTTATGTTTGAAAGGGTTTTTACTTCAGTTTATTCTTAGCTTTGCAGGAACGAGCTGAAGGGAAGGAGAAGTTGATTTATAGGAAAACTACAGGGTGATAAAATGTACAATACAAAGAAAAACTTGTTCAGTGTGATATCTTTGTATAATAGGCATGGCTTGGTATGCTTGCTTGTACTTGTTTATTCATTTGTTTAGTGAAACAAGATCTCGGCTGAGATGATAGGTTATGGTGGCTGATGTATAACATTTTTATTTGTACAAGTTAATGTTATCTTATTTGTTATGTTATGTACAGTTCTTACTTTACTTGTTCATGCATATTTGTACTTTGTTTTTTTTTAAGCTTATGCCTTAATTCTTTTTTTTTTTTTTCCATGCTTGCTTTGTTTTCATTTACAAGTGTACATACTTGTATGTATTTTTGTTTTGTAATACTTCCTATATATGTTTACTTATTGTTTTTGTTTTATATATAATTGTTCTTATTTTTATTCATAGCTTGAATATGAATTATTTTACTTTACAAAATAAGTGAACTTCTATTTTTATTTTACTCTTATTACTTTTGTAGCCTACTCCATTTGTATTATCTTGTATTGATTTATTAATATGAGATTAAGATATATATATATATTTACATTATTTTGTTATATCTTATATTTTATTTACTTCTTATTTATTGTCTTGTATTTATTATATATATTTTAACCATCAATAATAAATTAACAATTCACTTATTTATTCATTTCGTACTTGTGTCAATGTATATACTTTAATATTTATTTTTCAAACCATTAATATAAGATTTAAATTCAAATCAAAATATATATATATATATATACACACAAGATTTTAAAATTTCAAATTGACTCATATATACCCAAATATACATACATACATATATATATATATATATATTCACATATATACATATATATAATATTTAAAAATTTAAATGATTTATATAGAACATATTTGAACTCGGGGAAACTCACATCACTATTTATAATTAATTTTATAAATTTTTATTCAAAATTTCATTTAATTATTAATTTAAATTAAATAAAAATTCAGGATCGTTACATAAATGGTTAATTGTTATTATATTTTGTTCCTTCCATTGTGAGTTCTAAAAGAATAGATAGAAATCTCTATTTTTTTATCTTTAACAAGCAACAACTAGCATTGGAATGGGTTTATGTTTCGATGGGCCTTTTATAGGTCGGAATTTGGGCCTGTTTTGGTGCGGGCTGTTATATTTGGTTTTAGTGCCTAGGTTACATGATCAATGGGGAAAATATACGTATGGGTAGTGTAATTGTCATTTTTGAAAAGGTTGTTCAATAGGTTTTACTATATATATGTGTGTGTGTGTGTGTGTGTATACTTATCTGAATATATGTCTAACTCTCTAAAGTCTAACTATAGAAGTAGTTGCGACCATATTCCGAAAGGATAGGCGAAGTGACTATGGGATGGAAAATAAATAGAGTTAAATTTATACTCCTACTTTGATTACTTACTGAGTGAAGATAGTATCGAAAGGAGCAGACTCCGAAGAACATAACCACAACATAAGGAAGCACCCTAGAAGCTAAATCGTATCTGACTCCTTTATTTGGCCAAGGTTTCCTTATTAATGTAGACCCTATAAGCATAATAATTAATTAGGATAGAAAAAGTAGTAGGAAAGATAGTAACTCCAAAATTTAATAGGTAATGAATGTACGATAAATGAGGAGTTACAATAAATTGAATAGATCAATAAGACCATTAGGGTAATTATGGGAAGATAAGGAAGAAGTTAAATAGGTAAAGTAGAATAAAGCAAATAAATGTCTTTAAGAAGCGTCCATTTATATAATAACTATTTAATACGAACAAAGTGATATTTATCAAAGTAGTACATAAAAATGTTACATAATAGTGAGATGCTATGAGGTGCAGTATTCGTAAACACATAGAAGTAAGGAATATAATAGTGAAACCAGCTTCCGTAAGATGTACATTAATCACCAAATGAAGATAACTAGATTTTCAAGATTATTGAGTAGGAAGTTCGAAGGGAAGAATAATTAAAGCCAATTTTTAAATCCTACCTCTTAAGAAAGAAGGTGGAAAAAAGTATTTTTTTTTGAAAATACCTTGAATGTTCTGAATGAGCTTTTTCAAAATATTATTAAATGAAGATCTTATGTATTGTAAGTTGAAAGTTTTTGAAAGAAAGTATTTTAATATACTATCATTTGCAAAAAGTTTGGAAAGAGGATGTAATTTCAAAAGTGGTAAAACATTTTAAAAACAAAATGATAGATGATTTTTAATTGTAAATTCAACTTGAAAAGTTGGAAAACAAGGAAAAAAGAAGGTTTTCATTTGTTAACTTCTCAATTTAAATTTTGCTGAATTAAAAGTTTTCAACTTTTGGTTTGTTCTATTTTTATGATTTTTTTACTTTATAAACTTGGATATTCATTTCCTTAAGATTCTTTCTAAAAGGGTGTATAAATAGAAATGACACATGGTTGGAATAGGGAAGTAGAAAATAAAAGATAAAAATATCTCATAAGATAGGTGGGAAAGACATTACCATATAAGGAAATACAGAGAATAATAGCTGAAATTTAGGTAGTAATAGAATTGGAAATTTTAATCTAGCGATAAATAATATAGGAGAGGAGTAATAGGAATAAGATAGAAGTTATCTTCATCTACTCCATTTTTTCATCATTTAAAGTTATAAAAGGTATCTTCGACAAATGAATGAATTTGAATGATAGTTAATAAATGAGTTGGATATTTTTAGAAAAGCTATTATGTAAAAGTGAGAATTTTATATATGTTTTTTTCCTAATTGAAATTCAAATTTTTTTAATGAGAATATTACGGGAGTTGATTATAAAAGGATTGCAAGAGATTTTAAGAGTTTCGAACAAAGGTACAAAACGTATTTTGTCAAATAACGGTATATTTTGAGTAATAAAGCAATATATAATAATGTTTCTTTTAGAATGATATAACTGTCATTTTGAAATGATAATTGAGGAAATCTATTATTTTGGAAATGATGATTCATGTAACAGAAAACTCTTTGGAATGAAAAAGGTCTAATTTGTTATTTTAGAATGATAATTGAGATTTTGAACATTTTTTGTTAAAGATCTTATTTGCAAAAGGATTGTCTTTATTATAGTAAGTCATTAAAAGGGAAGTTTTCAATAGTTCCTTTTTGAAAACCCAGTGATCTTTGAATACTATGAATTAAGAGTCTAACTTCAAAGGGATAAATCCTTGATGAAGAATGTTTTAAAAAGAGAAATTAGTTTGCTACTTCTTGGAACTAAGCAATTTCAAATCTTGTTAAAGGTTTATACAGGGGAAACTTTGAATTTGGTACTCTATGTTTGTGAAATTTTAAGCTCTAGAAGAGTTGGGGAAATAAATGCTAATTTTGAATTAAATGAAATAAGTTTATGAAAATAATTCATTTAAAATTATTTTGTATGTTTGCTAAAATACTAATTTTATAAAGAAGATAAGGATCACAACCTAGGTAGGACAGACCAAGGAATTTACGATATGAATAAAATAGGAATAGAATGTACAACCTGATCTGGAAATTTGAAATTAGTCCTAAACCTCTATATGAAGAAGTTGGTAAAGTGTAAAGATATTCCAGATATATAGTTGGCTGTAAGTTATGTTGCCCTAGATACCTTAGAATGTAACTTTCTATGTTTTAATTTATTTAGAGCAGATTCCGTGTAATTTTTATAAATTATCATATTCCAAGATATGTATAAAAGCATGTTGTTGGAATTAACAAAGGATGCCAAAAAGAGAAAGAGATGTGTAGGATACGGATATCCTTTCCATCATTTACGCTGCCTTTTTTAATGAAAATAAAAGTAATAAATCTTTGTAAATCCAAAAAAATAATATTTTCAGTTGTGGTTAATTTATGGGAGGTTATAATAATACTCCTTGTTTAAAATAGCTCTAATAAATTTAAAATGTGGAAATAAGCATTCTAGTTAAGAAATTAGTATAAACCTATATCTATGCTTAACGACTAGGAATAAGAATATACATATAAATAGCAAAATTATGACTATGCCTATTAATTAGTAATTAACAGATTAGGAACTATGGACATTAATTACAAATTTAACAGGCAATAAATTTGTAATTAATAAGATGTAAAGGAATCTAATGTGGTCTGATCAAGGAAACTGATATGACATTTATAGAAGATAGAAATTGAGAAATGAATGGATTTTGGAAACCGTAAGAAGGCTGATGGGATTAAATAAGGGTTAATTAGGAACAGTCCAATTTCAGCTGCTACGGATATATTAGTTAAAGCAATGGATGAACCACATTTATTAGAAATCGAAAAGGAAAATTAAGGAAATGGGTAATAATAAAGTGACATATTAAAAAATACCCATCATAATTTAGGAGGTTAGGACCTCAACACCATTTATACCACTGATAAATGGTAGCTTCCAGCAAAATTTACCTTTTAGAGTTTTTGAGTGGTAATCATAGTTGTCTCCCTTAGTTATTGGAAAAGTGTATGATGTGGTAAGGTATAGCCCTTTTTTATTCCTGTATTGACTTTATGAATGAGATCTAACCCACTTGATATATATATATATATATATGTGTGTGTGTGTGTGTGTGTGTGTGTGTGTGTTTGTGTGTGTGTGTGTTGAGAAACAAAGTCAATAAGGAAATTTTATGGGGACAATTAACTAGCCATATACCTTAGATAAGACTGGAAGTTAATGAGGAAATTAGGTTAGTAGCCTAAAATGAATAAATGTTTCAACCCTAAAACATTAGAATTTTGAAAAACTAAAGTTAAGCTCATAGAATGTCACCATTCAACAAAGTGGTAAAATGTATAGGAATGTGAAGAGAATTTCCTATTAAACAAGGATAAAGAAGAAGGATAAAAAATTTCGTTAGAGGCTATAAAACAATAATGTCTCCAACAGAACATCATGGAGTTGTGGTCAGCATCATTAGTGATAGAGACCCTTAGTTTGCTAGTCAATTTTGGAGGAGTTTACTAGTAGCTTAAGGAACTATGTTAAATCTTAGCATTGCTTACCAACTGGAGACTGATGACAAACTGAAGGAATGGATGGAAACTTAGAGGATTTGTTGAGAGCTTGCATTATCGACTTTGGAGGAACCTAGAGAAACAATCATGGACTTTGGAGGAAAACAAGAGCAGTAATCATGAACTTTGGAGGACATCCGAAGCAGCACTTACCTTTAGTAGAATTTGTATCTAGTAGAAGTCACCAATAGACAATAGGTATGGCATCCTTGAAGCACTTTATGGAACGCCATAATGTTGGTGAGAAACCAACGACAAAATTCTACTTGACTAGATTTGAATTAAGAGACTTTGAAAAGTCAGAATTGATTAGGCAGCGTGTGAAGTTCGTACAATTTTGATTGTTGGAAATGTTGGCACGAGATTTATGGGCCATTTCCAAAATGGGGAAACATAAGAAAATTTTTAAGTTGTTTAAAGTCCATGATGTTTTTTGCATTTTGTATTTGAGGAAATACCTTCATAGCATAGCAATTATAGTAGAGCCTAATCAATTGAGGGATATTAAGATAGAGAAAACAACATCATGTGCCACTATAGGCATTGTGGAGCACAGAACTAGGAAGCTCCATAAGAAATTATTAGATTGATCCAAATACAATGGGAAGAAAATCCGATGGAAGGCATGAGGACTTCTCGCCCTAAGCCTTTCTTTGGTACTCTTTTATCTCTAAAATTAGGATTTTGTTGCATCTTTGTTGCTAGATTAGATGGTAGGAGATGCTTGCTATACTATTTTACAATCACTCTACACTCATGTAGAAGTTTTATGCATGTTTAGGGCATTTTCATGTCGTTAGCATAGCACGATCACACACTCATGTCAGGATTGAGCTCATTTATAATATATCTATAGTACATATTCACATTCATTTTGGTTAAATAGATGGCTATGTAGATAACTTGGTTGTATAACATGGATGTTATTGTGCATTACGTTGTTCACTCCTTGAAAGATCTCTGGACAAAATCCTTTTTAGGGGGGAAGAATGTAACACCCATAGAGTAAACCATGATTAAATAAATAAACTAAGTGAATTAAATTTAACAATATAAGGTTGAAAATGAAAATTTTAAACATGTAAGAATTTGACCATGAAATATTTTTTGTATTCGTGGTGAAATTCTTATTTGTTTCCACATATAATATTCTAAAAATGGAGCTCAAACGAAGAAGTTATGACCATCTAAATTTTTCAGATTAAAAGTAATTTAATTCAAATTCAAATTAAAATGTGTAATTAAATTTAAAATTTGAATTTCGAAAATTAAGTGTAGAATTACTTGGGGGTTAAGTAAATGTTAAAAGTTAGTTAAAGAATAAAATAAGCAGATAACACAAACTAACTAAATCGCTTCTAAAATAATGGAGCGGTTGACCATACGACCAAATCGATCAATTCCTACCAATCGGTTGGTCTATGGAGGGCGGTGGATTATTACATGAGGTGGTGGCTAGGGTTATTCAATGGTTAAATGCCCTAGTTTTATCAGTTTTCAACCGAGTTTCATCCTATAGTTCTAGTGCGTTTAAGCCATTATAAATAAGACCCTAGACCCCTCTCTTTTTTCACAAATAATTTGGGAACATCAACAAAGCTCTATCAGTAAATCTCTTCTTTGATTCAGAAAACTCCAATACTGTTTCAAGTGAGAAATCCTATATACCTATCTTTTTTTATTATTCAATTTCCAAGCCTCTTCTCCTCCAACCTTTCTGAAACTAATATATATATAAATCTCTAGTTGTAAATGTCAAAAAGAAGATATTTGAAGGAGATTATAATGGGCATTTCAAATCAAAAGAAAAGAGAAGCTAAGGACCAATTATGAGTGAAAATCTTAGTTTATCTTTTTTAGTACTTGAATAATATAGTTTGGATTTTATATATGCCTTGTGGAGTTTCGGATTTTGAAAACATCATACTAAAAATCCCAAATATTCCCCCAAAGCCAAATGTCAATTCTTAGGTTGAAATCTTAATTGTTTTTTGAAAATAAGGGAGTTTTTGGTGGATTTTGCAGTTCATGCATTCTATCTTCTATTTCACTTCTTATTCTTTTTGTTCAGATCTGATTAAGAGGATTTCATCGAGAATGGTGCATAAATTATGAATCTCCATAGCTTATAAAATTTAATGGACTATCCATTGTCAAAATTTTATAAAAGAAGTTGAATACAGCGTATAATTATTTAAATTTAAGTTTCCATTTTTGATTTATTCCAATATTTTGATATGAGATAAGTTGGATTTTGTAACGACTCGTAAATTTTAATTGGTTTTAATAATGAAATTAACTGAATTTTTTGAAAATTTTAATAACTGAGTTTTGAAATAAATTTTTTATATTTTGAATACGTCTATGTAAATATAGTAAATGGTAAATTTACATCAGAAAACATGAAAGTTCATTTTATTGTGTAATTATAATTTAATTTAATCAGTTAATATCGATGACGATAAAACATTTTCCAAACATAAATATTTTTCTATAGAAAATTTGTAAATCAACTTCTGAATAAGACGTCATATTTCTTTCCCCAAATTTTGATTGTTATTGCTCCATTTATTTTAAATCTTGCATTTTTGCAGCATTTTTCGGTACCGATTATCGACTTTTGGTCGGTTGATCCTACCACTGATATTGTATACCGTTTTGATCATCTCGTCATGCTGATCCTTGCGGTATACGCAATTCTGGGTTTTGAAGTCCGATACACGGTGTGATCTACGGAAGCGGTAACCGTATCGGTATCCGTTTTAAACCATCGATTTCCACGTCCCTTCATTCTCTACCATTTAAAAAAATAATAGAATTTTATGATGGAAATCTGATACTTGCTATGCGTCCATCTAGACATAGCAAATGGCAAATTTTCGTCGAATAATACAGATGTTCTATCAATCGCTAGAAATTCAGTTTAAATCAGTTAATAACCATTGAATTTAAAAGTATTCTGAAACCTAAATATGTTAACATGAGAAAATTTATTTAGAACACTCTAAATCGGACTGTGTAATTCATTTCGTGAAATTCAGACGTTTCCAGCTCCGTTTGAAGTACGGAATAGCAACGTATATCGGTGTCCATATGGACTTCTGATAGGAAGGTCCTCACACAGATATTTCCGTTTTCGCTTGTCCATCTCATCGCGTGGATCACCATTATAAATTTATTTCTCTATTTTGAGGTTTGGTATGCAACAGAAACAATAAAACTATACGTTGTATCGGTACCCTAAATTATGACCGCTAGCTTTCCTTTGCCTTTTCAAATTTGAACGTGTAGCTCAAGCAATATGATAAATTGCTTTAATGACATTTGCTGAATCAATAGAAAGCCATTACCATTTCCATCATTTCACTTTATTACACAATGGTACGAATTCTCTACCTCTTCGTCTCATATCTCTGTTCATGCTATTTGAAATAAGCAAATATATATAATACGTCGGTCTTATTTTTTTTCTTGCCTCATTTTCTCCTCCCTTTCGCTGTCACCCTTTCCTTCTTCCTGAAACCTCATTCTCGGCCAAAACCCTCTCTCCTCTGCCTCTCTCTCTCTATCCCATTCGCGCATGAAACTGCATTTCACCACCACCCCGCTTCACCTTCCTCTTACCTAACACACACACCTCGGCCATGGCAAACTCCACCATCCACCTTTTCTTCCCTTCTCCCTCCTCTTCTCCATGAACCTGCATCAATGCCCAGATCCGGCCTTCACCGTCAAGCATAGCCCGCCTTGGCCTCCGCCCTAGCATCGTTGGCTGTCAATAATTTTCCGCCAGTCCTGACCACCCTCTCCGGCTTCCTTCCCTTCCCCTCAGGCCTTCTGCCTTCGTGCCGAGCCCTCCGAGATCTTTCTCCTCTCCTCCCATGTTGCTTGGTTGGGTAAGCACGTATATAAATATATATTAGATTTCATAAAGTATATTATATTTGCCAGCCTATATTTTGAGGCTTCTGCTACTTCATAAAGTTTATATATGTTTAGTTAGTATACAAATTTTATAACGTCTGTTGTCTGTTCAAAGTAAAATATTATAAATATAGTATATTAGTGGTTTGTCGTCGCCATACTTTGTATATATATGTTTGTTAGTATTCGAATGTATAGTTTGATTTAAATACATATATTTGTTGTAAGTTTATTTGAGTTATATTTGCACCCAACAGCTTTGGGGATGATATACCCCGCACACACACACACACACACACACACACACACACACACACACACACACATATATATATATATATATATATATATATATATATATATATATATTGTTTTAAGACTTGTATGTTTATATTTACTGTATTGCATTATATTATAGAATATTAGTTTATATATATATATTTGCTTATATGAGTATAAAGTTTTACTGTAATTTACATATACAGTTGTTATAAGGTGTATATATGCGTATATATTGTTTTAAAGTATTTATACGTATTATATTTATAAATTAGTTTATATATTTATTTATACGTTATGAATTAAGTTGTCTGCATAGGTTGTTGTATTGGTGGTTTGCATAGTTCGTATAAGTTTATATATGTGCAATGATAATATATATATATAATATAGATAGTTTGTATAAGAGATGTTATATGAAAAGTTTCATAGTTGCATATATTTGGGCTTCTACGAGTTTATATTGGTCTGTGAGTTATATGTGTTATGGAAGTTACAAGGATCTGCCAGGTATATACACTGAGTTAGTTAGTTATATGTGTGTTGTATTTATGTCAGAGATTGTTTCCATATATATGTATATGTGTTTTAAGTATGTTGATTTTAAATATATATATATATATATATATATATATATATATATATATATATATATATATTTCAAAAAATATAATGTATATATGTTGATTTACACATAATATGTGGTCTATAGTTTGTTTCGAAACTATTTTTTGAAAACCTATGTATATATAATTTTAATGACTTTCAAAATTTATATTGGTTAAGAAAATAATATATTAGAATAATATATATTTTTTGTTTCGGTCTACATCAAGCAATTTCTGATCTATTTTTCGTCGATCTCTATTTATCAGCTCTATTCGTCCAATTCATGCCAATCTTGTTCATTTTGGAAATTCGTTCTTAGATTCGTAACTCTTTCAAATCTCTCTAGCCTAGAAAGGTGAGAAATCACTCACGATTAACGATCTTGTATTTATTAAATTTTATTTCAATTGAAACAACAATTGAAATATACCGCTGTTGTTATTTAAGTTGTTATATATGCTATTATCTGCAATTGTTCACCTGTGGGATATGACACTATATCCTATTGTTTATATTATATTTTATTTATATTAATGATGTATTCCTATTATATTATTATCATGCTCTGTTATCACTCTGCAAGTTCCCTGTTCGTGTAGAATTCACTATTTGTTGAAATGATACATACCCGAACGATCTGTAGAATAGAAGAAAATCGTTATGGGTTGAAATGATAAACCCAAGCGATTTTCATTGAATTGAATTTGAGATTGCGGGTTGAAATGATATATACCCGTATATAATTTAAGCTACGGATTGAAATGATAAATATCCATACCACTTTACCATAGGATATAAAATTATATACATATATCGTTGATCTATATATAAATATTTTGAAAAATGATTTCTATGATTTTGAAAGGAAATATATATGGTTTTATTTAATATTGGAATTATTTTATATATAAGTAAGTTTTAAATATAAAGTGGATTTACAATAAGTTTTAATTTAATAAAGTTTGATATGTTTAAGTATTTATTAAGATTTATATTTAAAAACTAGATTTTTGTAATAATTTGAATAAGTTAAGGTTGGGAGGATAAATGTGAATTTATTTGAAATTGTATTTAATTAAGTATTTTATTTAATTAAATCGATTTGAAACTTATTGAAATTGAAATTTAAAGATATAATTTTATAACTTACTTTTGATTTAAGTAATTTATTGAATATTTCACGTTCAAATAAATCAAAGGAAATATTTAGTAAATGTAATTTATGGTTATTTAAATAATATTGAATTTATAAAACGAATATTTCATAGACTAAATAATAATGATGTTAAATCAAGATCTATATGAAACTGTTAAGTTTAGTTTTGAAATGTTTAAATATTAAAGCTTTGAAATATATTGAAATTTTAAATGGTTTATTTTGTGGTTCAAATCTGTATTCGAAATCGCTATAATTTGAAATGATTTCTTTTAAGAAACTAAATTGAATAAAAGCTAAAGGATTGGGATTAATTAAATTGGAATTTTGGAATTTGAGTTGATTTGATTCGGTTTGTGAAATTTGAGGAAACTATTTTATTATTTAAAGTATTTTTAAATTATATTTTACTTTATAAATTATTTTCATATAAATTATTTTAATATAAACCATTTTTAATACAAAATATTTTATATAAACTATTTTATAAAACAATTTTGTTTTACACTATTATTAATATCTAAATGTTTGAGTGGTAGAAGTTATGAATTTCACAGTATTATGATTCCCAAAGTGTTATAAATTCAAGTATTTGGTTTCGAAAATTGGTTATAACTTTGAAAGTGTTATGGTTTTTGAGATGTATATATGTAATTTAAGTATGAAATGATATCGTATTGATATGGTTTGAATGGAAATGATCTTTTTGTTTTGAAGTATAAACTATTTTGACCATGGTGTTATAATGACGTTTAATTGTTAATAGCGTATATTTTTGCATAGTAGATAGTTCCATGGATCCTTAAAGGATGGGTATCCCAAACATCCTTTAAGTTACTTGTATTTCAGTTGATAGTTCACTTGAGTTGGATTTATTGATATAAGAATGTTAATCCTGACTCGAGTATTTTGTGTTTTACTTTACACTCGGGTGAGACTGAGTGACACATCATTTAAGACACCTTAGAGTTTGGAGCTTCACTTGGAGATCCAACTACCGATTCAGCTTTCTGCTTTTCCAGTTGATTTGTTCAGAGATGTCATCTGTTGTATTCGAGACTTTAGTGTATTTGAGATAATCTGTTTTATTTTATTTCTAACTCTGATGTTTATATAGTAGCTTCATAGACTACTGTTATCTACTCTGCTACATCATTATTATATTACTCTGTGTCTGTGATTCTATGATTGATTTATTTACTATATATGCTGAGTTTTGCCAAATTTAAACTAACAATCTGATATTTTGAGCAATTCAATTCTGGCATGTGTGGATGTAAATGGCCGAAAATACAGGGTTGTTACAGTTGGTATCAGAGCTCTGGTTTAGGCAAAACTTCGCATATGTAGTAGATTTAATTACAGAATTACTTTCGTTCGTGCTTGAATCTCTTCCTCTTTGATTCGGTTTTATTTGAATTTTGGAACGCTCCCACTTGTTCTGGAATCCATTCTTATCTCTCCCTATTTGTATTCATTTGATTTTAGAGCATCCCATAACTCCACTTTGAATGATCTCTATAAAAATCGACGATCCCACCCATCTTTGAATGATTTGTAAAGGGGTATAACTCCTTTACAATTGGCATTGATTCACCGGAGATTTATATACCCTCAGTTTAGATGCTGCTTTCTTTTTCTATGTCGAATTCTATCTCTGGCGATCGATGTTGATTTGCCTTAGAACTCTGCATCGATCGTATTCCTGAAGTCACGGTTGACCCGGTTAAGGTCATCCGCTATTTATATAAGTATATTCATCTTCTATTTTGTAATTTAATGATCTCATCTTCGTTCGAGCCTATCTTCAAATGAAAAATTCTATTTGATTAGAGTTCCTCTAATTTGAAATCTCTATCTTTGTTTTGAAATCCATTCTTGAATCATCCTTTGAAAAAATCTTGTTTATTTGTACTTTAGAATATTTTTTATATGTCAAAATTAGTATTTTGATCAGTATAATTATATTCTATATATAAAAGTGAAAATATTTTCGATAAGATACCTTATAAAAACGGGAATTTGAAGTTTCGAAAGGTTTTGAAATTTTGAAAATTTTATAAGAAACTGATTTATATAAAAATGATTTATAACTGAAGAGTTTTAAATTGGAAATTTGAGAAATTGAACTCCGGTGTTTGAAATTGGTTTTAAGATTCTGAAAATATGTAATAATACGATTTGAAAGTATTTTCCGAATAAGAAATGTTTCAAATGACTTCAAATGAGTTCCAACGATTTCGATGAATTTCAAAGAAGCTTTTAAGAAGACAGAAGTCCAGAACTCACTTATATCGTTGGAGAATAATTTCGGTGATGAGTGCGTGCATCATCGACATTGATTTTCAAGTTTCAAAGTGGGGGAGAGGCCACTTTAGTAGCTTTGCTATGCGAGTGATTTTGTGAAACCAATTTTGATTTCAAATTCCGAAGTATGATTTGATTTTCGAAAGATATATGTATATATATTTGAAACTATTTGAAGTGAACCGGTGTTCAGTCCTCGAGTTTCGGATTTGATTTTGTATAACACTATCTATTGAAAATTGATTTACTGATTTGTTGCTGATTTCTAACTCTTAGATTTGTAATTTGATTTCTCCGACTATTTTGAATGTTCGAACACTTCCAAATCGAGGTTTAATTTTCAAAGCTAAGTAATTTCAAAAAGTATAAATTATTTGATAGAGTATATAAGTTTAGTTTTATATGTTTAGGTATAAAGTAATATGATTTAAACAAGTTTGAAACTGTTTGTTACGTAAATGAATAAGACTATTTTGAAGTATACTAATATGAAATTCAGTTTTGAAATGTTTTGAATAAAATTTATTTTTAAATGTTTCTAACTTAGTAACATCTTTTATATATATATATAGAATAATAATTTTTAAAAGGTAAATTGGACCTTTCTAATAGAAATAATTATTTTAAAGGTTTTGAAGGGATGGTTATAAACTTGGTAATCATTTTTGGGTATAATTGATTTTGAGGAAAATATTTGGTTCCGAAAATAGATTGGAATTTAAAACCTAGTATTTATATGATGATTTTGGAAATGAATTTGTTTGACCTAAATTATGTTGATTTGGAAACTAAGATTATTTTCTAAACCTATTATTCTAGAAACTTTGAAACTGAAGATATTAAATTTGCAAGAAATAATTTGGTGAAATCGTATATGATTTTGAAACTGAACTAATATTGAAACGAATTGAAATTGAGAACCTTATTTTACTAAATACTTGATTTGGGAGTTATCGAACTTATATAAAATTGATTTATATAAGTGTGAAGTTGATTCGAAAACTATTGATTTCGAAAGGTTTTAAATTTGGAAAGTGAAATCTTATATAATCAAAGTCTATATAGTGTGATTTGATATACTATTGATTTTGGAAAGTATTCGATTTGAAAATGAAATCTTATGTATAATTGATTATATGTAAGTATGATATTTGAAATTGATTTGAAAAGGTACTATATGATACATATTTTCGAAGTAATGATATGGAAAGTGCCTTCTTCTTGATATCTTCTTTGTGGCTACATTGCAGATTCATTCTATCGATATTATTGTCTTCGATTTGGGTTTTTCGGATATGATACTCGAGTGTCCTTCGAATTCCATGGTGTTACCCATGGTCTTACGAACTCGACTGCATAGCGTAATTCGCATGGCAATGAATGCTTAAAGGGTCGTTTTAGTAGTGTAATCCGCAAGGCAGAGATTGCTTAAAGGGTACGGATGTTTCCTGGAAGATCCAGGCGTAACCATTGTGTATCCATGGTCTGTAGTTTTTTTTGTTATCATGGTGAAGTTCGCAAGGCAGTGAATGCTTAAAAGGTACGGATGTTTCCTGGAGGACCCAAGCGTAACCATTGCATATTTGCGATCCATGATTCGATTCGGTTGATTTGTTTGGATTGTACTTTCCATATCATTTTTGAAGGTTTTCGAGCATTTTTCACTGGATGTTGAAACAGGTCTACTAAGTACTTGGAGAATTCTAGCTTTGCGCCTGATGAACGCATGGCAGAGTGTGTAAGTGTGACGGCTCGGGATTTTAGCAATATTATTTAAATCTAATATAAGTAAATACAAACTTATGATTTTAAAAATAATAAGATTTTTGGACATTTACCATTTATTTATATTTATATGGGTATTTGTGTAAAAACTATGGTTTGAACACTTAAAATAAAATCTACATTATTCGATTTAATTAATGCTCTACATTATTAACATTTAATTTAAATCTATGCATATGAATGTAATCTAAATAATAATGTTTAAAATAAAATCAATCCTATCAATATTAAATATAAGTATACAATATAAGTATAAAACATATGAATATAAATTAAATGTTTGGATAGTTAAATTTTAAATAGAAATAAAACTAAGTATTTATGTTAGTAATAAATTATATGGTTATATGGACACATTAGATAATTCTAGAAATATATAAAATTTTGAAATACATGTAGATATGTATGTGAGTTATGCAAAACAAGAATATAATAAAACAAAATATCTATATACAAAAGTCCAATAGAATAAGTTTGTAAACATAGAAGGAAACAATTACATTAAATGTTATCTTCTCAAGCACAAATAAAGTCATTTCGAATATTTAGAAATCATTTCAATTTCAGAGAACAAAATCTTGTTAGTCAAAGAAAGAAAAGAAAAAAAATCTGACCAAAGATGAGCTAATACCAGAAAATACCTCCCATGTACAAACCTGTTTTCTTTATATATACATCTAGGCTAGTTCCTGCTCGTTCACAATTAACCAAAACCAGAAAAAGAAAATAGGTATCACCACTTTTACAAACTTAAATAACCTAGCTAAACAAAACAAGAATTTTGAAGGCAGATCAAACTGCAGTTTTCAAAACAAATATTGGCTCTCTGTTCAAACTTGTTTTCAGGTGAGTAAACACAATTTTTAAAGACTTAAGTATAATTTAATTTGTATATGTGATTCTTGAACAATATTGTGCTTGCATATGTATTGTTTTATATCTATATGAGTTGTTCTGATTCTTCTCTTTTTTTGTTACTGAGTTGAGTAGTTATTCAAAATTCAAAAGATTTTCATCTAGCCATTATTAGGCTTTGAGTTTAAAATAAAATAAGTTGTTTAAACATAAATCAAGCTTTTGAAATTTGTTTTAAACTTGTTGGTGAAGTATCACCACTAGAAATCTTATTTATAGGGAAACATGTAATATTATGTTAAATTCGAATGCCATGAAATGCTAATTCAATTTCATAACTTGAATCCTCACTGCAAAATAAGATTTTTAAAACAAAAATGGCAACTTTTAGTTAAGTATTCAAAGAGCAGTTCTTAGTTGATCATAAAATACCTTTTTACCAAATTCTGGTGATCGAACAAATTTTGATTGTAGAATTTTTGTTTGAAGCTAGCTTGTTGATTAAAGGTATCAGGAAAATTGTTAAGTAATTTTTCTATTGCAAGAATTGATGGGACGAGGCCAGCTTATGGTTTAAGGCTCGAGTTCATTGTGGTCAGAAAACGAGATGAGTTCATCTCCTCTAGTTGATCGAGCTTCTCGAAACTCAAGGGGATGGCAGTATAGGGGGTTGACGTGGTGAGGCCGGAGTTGTATCGCCTCCGGTGGACGGTGTGAGTGAGGCGAAGCAATTTACTGGCTGGAGTCAGGGTTCAGGAATTCGAGGAAAAGGCAAAATTTTGATCTGGTAATTTTGGCATCTAATTGATCTTTGTTCTCGATTGTAGTGATCGTACGCGACTTGCCGAAAGATGCATGGTTTACCGAAGTGCTGGCGAAGCGCTGTGCATGTGCACGATCTCAATATGGTGTCATAAGCTTTTGGGTGGCGAGCGAATTGAGTTGATACTCGAGAAATTAGTGGATTGCTTTGGGTTAGAATCCGAGTGAGAGAGCGTGTTTACTTGATCTCGTAGTTTAAACTTAAACTTAAACTTTAACTTAACTGGAAAAAAAAGTAGAAGAAGAAGAAACGTATGTGTGGAAGGAAGATAGACTCGGGAAATGGGTGAGAAACTCGGGTTGTAACTCGAGTAACCTGAGATTTTTCTCGGGTTTTGTTTCAAAAGGGTTAAGCCTAATAAATTTAAAGTTAATGATGTTAAACAAATTTTGGAATTAATAAAGTAATTAATGTTTGACTATTTTAAGTTAAGAATTTATTTTAGCTTTTAATTAATTAAGTGAATACGTAAGAATGTTTTTAAATCTTAATTAATATTTAATTAAGTAGTTAACTTAAGATAAGTGTTAAAGTTAATTACCATTAAAGCTTTTAAGTTAGTAACTAGTTTATTTAGAGTCATTTAGGAAGATTGTAAAATGATAAGTAAGAAGAAAATTTAGATAAATGATTATTATTTAATTAATCAATTGTTTGGAAAGTAATTAAGAATGATTAATTAATAATAATAATAATTAACTAAGTAATTAGGGATTTATCAATTTGTAACTAAAGATTAGTTAATTAATAATTAAGTGTCTAATTAATTTGTAATTAAGAATTGTTAATTATATAATTAACGCTAATTAATTTATAATTAGTAGTTAATTAAATAAATAATTAAGGATTAATTAATTTGAAATTAAGTTTTATTAATTAATAATTAAGGTTATTAATTAATAATTAAGGGGTAATTAATTAAGTAATTAAGATTTAATAAATTGATTAAGAAGTGATTAATTAATTAAATGGTTTGAAATGGAATAGTTAATTAATTGATGATTAATTAAACAGTATTAAGTGATTAATTCTCAAATAATTAATTTAAGTTGAATTAATTATAATAAGGAGTAAAGATGCTTGCTTATGGATGATTGTATAAGTAGAATATCTGGATTTGTGATATCTATTTAGTGATATTCTGTGATACTCAGTGATATGCCTTGATATATCTATGATGATTGTGTATGATTTATCTGTGATAAATGCTATGTGAATTCAAAGTGCTGAATTAAATTGTTTAAACTATTAAACAACTTGACCTTTAAAATGGCGTTTGGATTTCGATGGGACCGGGATCGGGTGTCAGTTATGATTATCCGAAAAGTACTCGATCCAAATTAAACGATAGGTCGTGACATCACCAAGTGAAGATCGATATGGTGTTTCAGAGTGCAAGGGTAATTGTCGTTAACTCTGAGGGTGATTCCAAAATGAGTATAACGAGATAATACCTTCGGTTTCATTCGAACCTGGAACGAATTTGTATGGATTGAATGCTTTCATAACATCGTCAGGTGGACGATGAGCATTCTAAGAGATATGTTCTCTAAAGGTAATGCAGCCTCAAGCCTCATCAACTGGGAATGGCTAAAACATGGGAGGTGTAGCAAGGTTAGGTGGGTAGCACCCAAGCAAGACGAGATATACCTCTGTCTAGATGTTCCTTTTTATTCGGTTGTGTGGGCGGTTGCTAGCTACAACCGCGGGGTTATCTTGTTTGGAACTATTAAGTAAGGAATGGTTACGGCCTTGTGTTGTAAGGGGTCGGGAGTGATCCTCGGTACGGTGATCTAGGCCCCGTACTATGACGGGCGGTACGCTAGTAGCCCTGCCATTGTATGGAATCCAATCTCTAATAAGCGTCGTACGTTTTGATTGTGCCCAACTATGTTGGAATGTGAGATGTAAGCATTTCAGCTATTTCTGTATTTTACTTGAAAGCCCCAGACACTATTATAATATCACTGGATTTCCTATAAAATGTTTTGGTTAGCTTAAGGTAAAAACTTACCTGTGTTTATGTGTGGGAAGTCTTATGTGATACCTTTGTTTTCAAATGTTTTCAAAAGTTAAACAACTTTAAACCGTTTACTCATACCAGACCCATGTCTGACCCGAACTTTATTTCTGTTTTCATAAACTCTTGGATACTCAATTTTTTTATGAGTAGCCAAGTGATAGGTTTTGGATTGTTGAGTTCTGGAGCAGCTTGGAGCAGGAGTCCAGACGTATCTATCTATCTATCTATTTCCGCTGTGTTAGTTGATATATGTTGTATTTTGGGATGTATGTAATGGCAGATGTATATATGACTGTTATGTTTAAATGATGTTGTGTAACTCTGATATATGTAAACTATGTAATAGTTATGTGATGTATTATATTTTATTCTATTTTCGTTGTGAGATTCTGATGTTGTTATTCTTTCTTTCTATCTTTTCTATTTCTACTTATTTCTTTTCTTATTGATGATACGTCTTTCTGTGGTTAGAAAGGCAGGTCGTCACAGTAGGTATCAGAGCATAAGTTGAGATAATATCTAGGCTCTGGAGTAGTATCTATCTTGAGAGTGTGTATTTGTATTTTTATGTATAACTATATATCTATCTAAATTTGTTGAGTTACCTGTCTAGGTGGCCAACATGAGTTCTGAAAGGAGAGGCAGAGGTAGGGGCAGTACCTCGACTGATAATGGAAGAAGTCAAACTGCTAGTGAGGCTGTGGATCCAGTACCGCCTCAGGTTAGTTTTGCTACCTTATGCAAGGACTTCACCAACGTTGGAGGTAAACCATTTAAAGGGACAGAGACTATAATTAAGGTCCAAGATTGGCTACGCTCTTGTGAGCGCATCTTTAAGAGTATGAAGTTGTCTGATGAGCGAAAAAGGGAAATGGCTTTATGGCAATTGCAGGAAGGCGCTGCAGCCTGGTGGGATGCAGCGATAGCAAATATCTCTGAGGACGACATTTCTTAGAAAAGATTTAAAGAGTTGTTTAAGGAGAAATTAATGCCAACAGCAGGGAAAACTCGTCTGTATCGGGATTTTATGAATTTGAAGCAAGGTAGCATGACTATAGCAAAGTATGAGACCAAATTCAATGAACTTTCTTGTTATGGACCAGGGCTCATAGGCACTCCCCTCGAAAAGAATGAAATGTTCGTGCAAGGCTTAAGGCCAGAATTTCATGAAAAGATGACGGCGCATCTGAAAGGATCTTTTATGGAATTAATTGATATGGCTCTGAGATATGAGGATTTGATGAACAAGAGATCAGTGGCACTAGTAGCAGCATCGGGAAGGAATTTTTCTAATCCAAATAAGCAGAAGTTCAATCCCAATTGGAGGAAGCAGAACAAGAAGAAGGCTGGAAGTAATAACGGACCTCGCAAATGCTATATATGTCAACAAGAAGGTCACTTGGCGAATAAGTGTCCCAGAAAAGGATTTCAGCAACAGCAGCAACAATCGCATTATAGTGGACCGGGTTCGGCTTTGGTTCAGAAATCTCTATGCTTCAATTGTCACCAACCAGGTCATATGATCAAGGATTGCCCGCTTCTTCATAAAGCTCGGCAGAATAAGGTATTTGCTTTGGAGGGTGCACCATCTACTTCATCTAAAGGCAAAGGAGTATTGGAAGGTACATTACTTTTAGATGGAAAGTATATTAAAGTTTTGTTTTATTCGGGTGCTACTTTGAGTTTCATTTCTCTAGAATCTGTAGAGAAGTTCTTACTTACCCCTAGTACTGTAGACTGTCCCATCTTTGTATCTAATCCTATAAGAGGGGTAACCAAATTAGTTATGATCTGTAAGGATTTGAGGATTTCCTATCTGTCCCATAGTTTTTCGTGTGACCCTTATGTGTTGAATTTTAAGGGGTTTGACCTTATATTGGGGATGGATTGGCTTGATAAGTATAAGGCTGTTATGAATTGTGATGAGAGAACAGTTTCGTTGGAAACCGATCTGGGTAGGATTGCTATAGTGATGTGTGATAATTCTGGAATTCACTAGAGTAGTCTTTTACATGGATTTGAGACTTCTCAAGAGAAGGTTGAAGATATCGATGTGATCTAAGATTTCCCAGATGCATTCGAGGAAGTCAAGTGTTTAGCACCGCATCGAGAGATAGAGTTTCGCATTAATTTGGTTCCAGGAGCAGTACCAGTGATTCAGCCTAGTAGGAGAATGGCTCCTAGGGAGAGGGAGGAGTTAGTTAAGCAAACTCAAGACCTTTTGGAGAAGGGATTGATTAGGCCCAATTTTTCTTGTTGGGGTTCTGCTGCGGTGTTTGTCACCAACTCATATGGATCGCTAAGGTTCTGTGTTGACTATAGAGAACTGAAAAAAGTGACCATTCGAAATAAATATCCTCTTCCTCGTATTGATCATCTCTTTGACCAACTGCATGGAGCTTCTGTCCTTTCTCAACTGGATTTAGCTTCAGGCTTCCATTAGTTAAGGGTAGCTGAGGACAGTATTCCCTTGACTGCATTTAGGGGACCAAATTGTTTCTATGAATGGTTGGTTATGCCTTTTGGGTTAACCAATGCTCCTGCTTACTTTGTCGATCTGATGAATCGAGTCTTTCGAGATATATTGAATAAGTTTTTTCTAGTGTTCATCGATGATATCCCGGTCTATTCTAAGTTTGAAGAAGAGCACAAGCAGCATTTAAAGATTGTGTTAGAGACATTGAGGAGGCATGTTTTGAAGGAAAAATTCTCTAAGTTCCATTTTTGGAAATCGAAAGTCAAATTTTTAGTGCACATTGTTTCTGGAGAAGGTATCTCTATAGATCCAGCGAAGGTTGAGACTATTCTAGAGTGGAAGCAGCCGCAGACACCGACCGAAGTTCGTAGTTTTCTGGGATTAGCTGGCTACTATAGGAAGTTTACCAAAGATTATTCCAAGATTTCTTCGCACCTAACCAAATTGACAAGGAAAGGAGCTAAGTTTAATTGGACACCCCAGTGTGAAGAGGCTTTCCAGGAATTGAAGACGAGGCTAACGAGTGCACCTGTGCTAGCTATTCCGGATGGGAAGAGCAAATTTGAAGTTTATACCGATGCTTGTATAGTTGGACTGGGAGCAGTTTTGATGCATAATGGTAGAGTTATTGCGTATGCGAGTAGGCAGTTGAAGCCACATGAAAAGAAACTATGCTACGCACAATCTTGAGTTGTTAGCCATTGTTTTTGCTTTGAAGATCTGGTGGCACTATCTTTTAGGAGAGAAGTTCGAGTTATTCACGGATCACAAACCGTTGAAATATCTTTTCTCTCAAAAGGATCTTAATCTGAGGCAGCAGTGATGGGTCGAGTTTCTGGCATCATATGATTTGGATATTCTGTATACCTCGGGAAAGGCGAATGTTGTGGTTGATGCTCTTAGCAGGAATGCAATTCTGCCTCTTTTGGAAGTTGTTCCGTCTCTCCAGGAAAGATTCATAAGCATGTAAATGGAGGATATATCTTTTGAAGAACCAATTCTTGGAACCAAGGATGGTCGATATTCAGATTTTAGGGTAATTGATCAAGGTCCTTTGAGGATTAATGGTCGTTTGTGTGTACCTAATATAGATCGATTAAGACAAGAAGTCTTAACTGAGTGTCATTGCATCAAACTGAATATCCACCCAGGAATCTCTAAGATGTATAAAGATATGAAAAGAGTTTTCTGGTGGCAGAGCACGAAGTGGGATGTAGCTATTTTTGTCAATAGTTGTGCTATCTATCAGCAAGTGAAAGGAGATCAGCAGAAGCAGCCGGATTGTTGCAACCTTTGGAAGTTCCAAAATGGAAATTAGAGATGATTTCGATGGATTTCATCGACGGTTTTCCTTGGACCAAGAAGGGAAATGAAGGAATATGGGTGATTGTGGACCGGCTAACTAAAAGCGCCCATTTTATACCGGCTAAGGCAACTCGTACTACAGCTTCTCTGACAGAGATTTTCTTAAGTGAGATAGTCAGATTGCATGGTGATCCTGTTAGTATAGTAAGTGATCGTGATCTTGTCTTCACCAGCAAATTCTGGGAAGCTCTGCAATCAGCTATGGGAACGAGTTTGAGATTAAGTACAGCCTATCATCCTCAGGCAGATGGACAAACGGAGAGGCTGAACCGAATTCTAGAGGATGTACTATGAGCTTGTGTTTTGAATTTTGGTGAATCGTGGGAAGACCATCTTCATCTAGTGGGATTCTCATATAATAATAGTTACCAAGCAAGTATTAAGATGGCTCCCTATGAAGCTTTATATGGAAGATCGTGTAGATCCCCATCCTGTTGGATATAATCGAAAGATCGTCTTGTGCTTGGACCAGATTTGATTCGTGAAGCTTCTGCTAAAGTTGAGCTTATCAAGAAGAGAATGAAAGCTGCTCAGGACTGTCAAAAGAAATACGCAGATAAGAGGCGAAGACAATTCGAATTTGAGATCGGAGATTTAGTCTTTGTCAAAGTTTCCCTGATTAAAGGAGCAGTAAGATTTGGAAAGATGGGAAAACTTGCCCCGAGATATTTTGGTCCATTCCGTATGCTGGAAAGGATTGGTGCTGTGTCATATAGAAATGAATTGCCAGAACGGATGCCTGAAATTCATAATGTATTTCATACATCCAATCTAAGGAAATTTGTCCATGACCCATCACTGGTTGTAGAACCAGTACTCCAAGAAGATTTAGAGGTCGAGCCAAACTTGACTGTGGTCAGGAATCCTGTTCAGATTGTTGATAAAGACGAGAGGAAACTCAAGAGCAAGGTAGTGAAGCTTGTCAAAGTGCAGTGGAGCGGGGATCCCAAAGATTGTACCTGGGAAACTCTGGATAGTTTTAGGAAAGCCTATCCGGGTTTGTGTCCGGATAGCTAGTGATGTTTGTTAGGATAAACTATTTGATTATTTTCCAATGTATGGATGATATGTATGCTTGGATTGTTGATATAAAAGCTCTTGAATTATCTTTTGTTTTAAATTTCAGGGACGAAATTCTTTTAAGAAGGGAGGAATGTGATGGCCCGGGATTTTAGAAATATTATTTTAATCTAATGTAAGTAAATACAAGCTTATCATTTTAAAAATAATAAGATTTTTGGACATTTTCCATTTATTTATATTTATATGCGTATTTGTGTAGAAACTATGGTTTGAAAATTTAAAATAAAATCTTCCTTATTCGATTTAATTAATGCTCTACATTATTAACATTTAATCTAAATCTATGCATAAGAATGTAATCTAAATAATAATGTTTAAAATAAAATCAATCCTATCAATATTAAATATAAGTATACAATATAAGTATAAAACATATGAATATAAATTAAATGTTTGGATAGTTAAATTTTAAATAGAAATAAAAACTAAGGATTTATGTTAGTAATAAATTATATGGTTATATGGACAGATTAGACAATTCAATAAATATATAAAGTTTTGAAATACATGTAGATATGTACGTGAATTATGCAAAACAAGAAGAAAATAAAACAAAATATCTATATACAAAATTCCAATAGAATAAGTTTGTAAACATAGAAGGAAACAATTACATTAAATGCTATCTTCTTAAGCACAAATAAAGTCATTTCAAATATTTAGAAATCATTTCAATTTCAGAGAACAAAATCTTGTTAATCAAAGAAAAAAAAAATGACCAAAGATGAGCGTATACCAAAAAATACCTCCCCTGTACAAACCTGTTTTCTTTATATATACATCTAGGCTAGTTCCTGCTCGTTCACAATTAAGCAAAACCAGAAAAAGAAAATAGGTATCACCACTTTTACAAACTTAAATAACCCAACTAAACAAAACAGGAAGTTTTAAAGGCAGATCAAACTGCAGTTTTCAAAACAGATATTGGCTCTCTGTTCAAACTTGTTTTCAGGTGAGTAAACACAATTTTTAAAGACTTAAGTATAATTTAATTTGTGTGTGTGGATCTTGAACAATATTGTGCTTGCAAATGTATTGTTGTATATCTATATGAGTTGTTCTAATTCTTCTCTGTTTTTGTTACTGAGTTGAGTAGTTATTCAAAATTCAAAAGATTTTCATCTAGCCATTATTAGGCTTTGAGTTTAAAATAAAATAAGTTGTTTAAACATAAATCAAGCTTTTAAAATTTGTTTTAAACCTGTTGGTGAAGTATCACCACTGGAAATCTTGTTTACAGGGAAACATGTAATATTATGTTAAATTCGAATGTCATGAAATGCTAATTCAATTTCATAACTTGAATCCTCACTGCAAAATAAGATTTTTAAAACAAAAATGGTAAATTTTAGTTAAGTATTCAATGAGCGGTTCTTAGTTGAGAAAATACCTTTTTACCAATTTCTAGTGATCGAACAAATTTTGGTTGTTGAATTTTTGTTTGAAGCTAGCTTGTTAATTAAAGATATCAGGAAAATTGTTGATTAATTTTTCTATTGCAAGAATTGATGGGACGAGGCCAATTTAGGGTTTAAGGCTCGAGTTTGTTGTGGTCAGAAAACAAGATGAGTTCATCTCCTCTGGTTGATCGAGCTTCTCGAAACTCAAGGGGATGGTAGTATAAGGGGTTGACGTGGTGAGGCCGGAGTTGTATCGCCTCCGGTGGACGGTGTGAGTGAGGCGAGGCAATTTACTGGGTGGAGTCAGGGATCAGGAATTCCAGCAAAAGGCAAAATTTCGATCTCGTAATTTTGGCATCGAATTGATCTTTGTTCTCGATTGTAGTGATCGTACGCGACTTGCCGAAGGATGCATGGTTCACCAAAGTGCCGGCGAAGCGCCGTGCACGTGCACGATCTCGATATGGTGTTAGAAGCTTTTGGGTGGTGAGCGACTTGAGTTGATACTAGAGAAAATGGTAGATTGCTTTGGGTTGGAACCGAGTGCGCGAGCGTGTTTACTTGATCTCATAGTTTAAACTTTAACTTTAACTTACTGGAAAAAAAAAGTATAAGAAGAAGAAATGTATGTGAGGAAGGAAGATAGACTCGGGGAAATGGGTGAGAAACTCGGGTTGTAACTCAAGTAACCTGAGATTTTTCTCGGGTTTTGTTTCAAAAGGGTTAAGCCTAATAAATTTAAAGTTAATGATGTTAAATAAATTTTGGTATTAATGAAGTAATTAATGTTTGACTATTTTAAGTTAAGAATTTATTTCAGGTTTTAATTAATTAAGTGAATACGTAAGAATGTTTTTAAATCTTAATTAATATTTTAATTAAGTACTTAACTTAAGATAAGTGTTAAAGTTAATTATCATTAAAGCTTTTAAGTTAGTAACTAGTTTATTTAAAGTTATTTAGGAAGATTGTAAAATGATAAGTAAGAAGAAAATTTAGATAATTGATTATTATTTAATCAATCAATTGTTTGGATAGTAATTAAGAATGTTTAATTAATAATAATAATTAACTAAGTAATTAGGGATTTATCAATTTGTAATTAAAGATTGGTTAATTAATAATTAAGTGTCTAATTAATTTGTAATTAAGAATCGTTTATTCGATAATTAACGTTAATTAATTTATAATTAGTAGTTAATTAAATAAATAATTAAGGATTAAATAATTTGAAATTAAGTTTTATTAATTAATAATTAAGGTTATTAATTAATAATTAAGCGGTAATTAATTAAGTAATTAAGATTTAATAAATTGATTAAGAAGTTATTAATTAATTAAATGGTTTGAAATGGAATAGTTAATTAATTGATGATTAATTAAACATGATTAAGTGATTAGTTCTCAATTAATTAATTTAAATTGAATTAATTATAGTAAGGATTAAAGATGCTTGCTTATGGATAATTGTATAAGTAGAATATCTGGATTTGTGATATCTATTTAGTTATATTATGTGATACTCAATGACATGCCTTGATATATCTATGATGATTGTATATGATTTATCTGTGATAAATGCTATGTGAATTCAAAGTGTTGAATTAAATTGTTTAAACTATTAAACAACTTGACCTTTAAAATGGCATTTAGATTTCGATGAGACCGGGATTGGGTGTCAGTTATGATTATCCGAAAACCACATCGATCCAAATTAAACAATAGATCGTGACTGTAGGATCTAGATTAACCCTAGAGGGGGGGTGAATAGGGTTATAGAAAATTTTCTCGAATTAAACACAAAACACAAACTGCAGAGAAATAGATATGCTGAAAAGTAAATTACACACAAAATTTACCCAGCTTCGGCAACCCCTGGCCACTGCTGCATTCCCAGATTTCTATTAGGATTAAACAGTCTCCCTCTTACAAACACTCTAACAGACTCGCACACCCTGCTACCGCCTATAGAGTTTTGCCAACTCGCACACCCTGCTCACTGAACTAATCCTAACTAGACAATCTGACACAACCTAAAACCTAGGTGGTGATTTACCAAGACTTGATTCGAAAAGAACAAATAAAAAATAAAACTAATAAACAAAAACCCCCTTTAATAAAAATAAAACCAAACAAAAACTAAAACCCTTTATAAAAAACCAAGGTCGGCCCTTTTATTATTCTTTTCTTTGGCCTGTTCCTTTTGATAATAGCAGCTCTGTTCGATCTGAATTAGGGCTTTTGCTCTTGCGAAAATTAGGGCTTTCTTCAATTTCGATTTCTCTGGTTTGTGATGCTCTTTGCTCACTGCTTCTCCGATGATCGATTCTCTGGTTGCTTTTTCTTGCGCTCGTTCGTAGCTGCTCCTTTGATCGAGTTTGATAGATTGTGTTATGTATTTTATTTCTTTTCGTTGCTGGTTTAATTGCTTGCTTGAACTCGATGCCGATGATGAATTTGGGGCTTGGTATTTATATGAATTCCGAGACACTTGAATTTGTTCGTATTCATTTATACTTTCCTAATTCTCGATTGCCTGATGCGCACGGCTTTGATTATGAAACGTTCGATTTTTCTTGAGTCATACGGTAGAAACTTTCCTCTTTTGATTTTTTGACTTTTTCAAAGACGTATATTTTCGTTGCTTGCTTCTCATGGCTTTTATGTTCAACTTGGTCAATTTTTACTTGTTCATCATATCCACGGCTTTGAATTTGTTACGTGGTCACCACGGTGTTGAATTCATTTGACTTCGGCCATGATCTTTGACGTTGAACACTGATGATTTATTTTTGACTTTGGCTTGAATCTGTTTCGAACTTGCATCCTTCTTGCGGCTTGATATTTGACATTGATACATTTGTCTTTGGTCTTTATGGTTCATGGTTGATTTTAGTTCTCTGTTATATTTCTTGAAGTCTTCATTGCATACTGATGTTGTCCGGTTGTTCTCTGGTCTTTGAGGCATGTTGCATTTTGGACATTGATTCATCTCCACTTGATTATTGTTTGCTGCCCGTCGAACTTGCTTGCTTTGTATATATTGTTGACAGATACTTAGAACTGTTAAGAACAGTTCGACTTCGATTTGATCTTTGAATTGCTTCACACTCTTGTTGTCTGCTATTGTTCATTCTACTGGTATCACTTGTCCATTAATTGGTTTGTTTGAGTCAGCGGTATTTGTATTTGATAATTTTGATACTGCTGTTGCACTCGGTGTTTATAGCTTGCCACTGACTTGTGTTCCATTTGCTTGATTACTTGAGCTTTTGTGTAGTTTGCCTTGTTCTGTACTAAGTCTTGCCTTGTATCACTGCAAAAATGCATGTTATATTTCTTGAATTAATCTGAACTTGGTTTTGCTTCATGGTCAGTAGTGCACTGTGCCTTGTACTTGTATTCTTGGCTCTGTTCTTCGAGACAGTTTGCATTTCATTGATACTGAGACCTGTAGTCCTCATTTGCGGCCTTGACTTTGGTTGATGTGTATGTCACTGTAGCATTATGTTGGTCTGGCTTGAACTTGATATTGTACTGTCGATTGTTGTTCAATTGTTTGTTGCGGTCCTGTTAGTCGAGCTTGCATATTTCACTGTCACTGCTGGAGTTGTATACTTGTGATCTTCATATTCATGTGTGTCTGATCATGTGTTCATCCCTGAGTACTTTTCGACCTGCTGTTTGATTTTGTACTTGTGTACTCCATATATGCACTGTGTCTAACTTGTAGCTGGACTTTGTCTCCATGTATTTCATGTTGATTTTTGAAATTTCACTTGAGTTGAATCCAGTTTCAAAACTCGGGTTTGACCTTGTGCTCATGTCGTGATTTTAAATATATTGCACGTGAGTTGAACCCGGCTTTTCATTTGGGTTTGACTTGTGCTCACCTATTCCTATAGCGTTATCAAGTGTATATCGATGTGCACGGCCTTGTGGCATGTACAGTGATACATTGTGCATGTCACATTGTTCATGTATGATGAATTCAAATGTAAATGATGACGAACATCCCAAATAACTGAGGCAAATAATATTTTCAAAAATCTATATTTTATTTTATATTGCAAAAATATTTCTTTTTCAATTTTACTACGTTAGTGAATATTTTTGTAGATTGCTCAGATGCTGGATTCTAACTGGAATGAAGTTGAAGATAAACTACGAGTGTGAGTGATATGTAGTGAGGAAAACTGTAAATATGAAATTGTGATGTATTGTAATCAAAGTTGTAAAGTTATAGTGAGAGCTTGAAATTGTACTATTCAAAATTGTAATAAATATTTGTTTGAATAAAATTTCTGTTTGAATTCAAATTCTGTGTATTTAATTTTATTCAGCAAATATTTATTTAATCTATGAAAAAATAAAATAGTACATTATCAAATACATTTAAACGAATGTATATATGTTTATTATCATCAAACAAAAATCATATAAGCACATATTCAACAGTGACATCTCCAAGTGAAGATCGAGATGGTGTTTCAGAGTGAAAGGGTTATTCTCGTTAACTCTGAGGGTGATTCCAAAATGAGTATAACGAGATAATACCTTTGTTTCGTTCGAACACGAAATGAACTTGTGTGGATTGAATGCTTTCAGAACATCGTCAGGTGGACAATGAGCATTCTAAGAGATATGTTCTCTAAAGGTAATCGCAGCCTCAAGCCTTATTAACCGGGAATGGCTAAAACAGGGGAGGTGCAGCAAGGTTAGGTGGGTAGCACCCAAGTAGGACGAGATATACCCCTGTCTAGATGCCCCTTTTTATTCGGCTGTATGGGAGGTTGCTAGCTACAACCGTGGGGTTATCTTTTTCGGAACTGTTCAGTAAGGAATGGTTCCGGCCTTGTGTTGTAGGGGGTTGGGAGTGATCCTCGGTATGGTGATCTAGGCCCCATACTGTGACGGACGGTACCCCAGTAGCCCAACCATTGTATGGAATCCAATCTCCAATAAGCGCCATACGTTTTGATTGTGCCCAACTATGTTGGAATGTGAGATGTAAGCATTTCAGCTATTTCTGTATTTTACTTGAAAACCCTAGAAAACCCTAGACACTATTATAATATCACTGGATTTCCTATAAAATGTTTTGGTTAGCGTAAGGTAAAAACCTACCCGTGTTTATGTGTGGGAAGTCTTACGTGATACCTTTGTTTTCAAATGTTTTCAAAATTTAAACAACTTTAAACCGTTTACTCATACTAGACCCATGTCTGACCCGGAGTTTATTTCTATTTTCATAAACTCTTGGGTACTCAAATTTTTATGAGTAGCCAAGTGATAGGTTTTGGATTGTTGAGTTCCTGGAGGAGCTTGGAGCAGGATTCCAGACGTATCTATCTATACAATTCCACCGTGTTAGTTTATATATGTTGTATTTTGGGATGTATGTAATGGCAGATGTATATATGACTGTCATGTTTAAATGATGTTGTGTAAGTCCGATATATGTAAACTATATAATAGTTATGTGATGTATTATATTTTGTTCCGTTTCCGTTGTGAGATTCTGATGTTGTTATTCTTTCTTTCTATCTTTTCTATTTCTATCTCTTTCTTTTCTTATTGATGATACGTCTTTTTGTGGCTAGAAAGGTGGGTCGTCACAGTAAGAACGAGGATAAACCTATTAAGACATCGAGTTATAAAAGTATTTTGATAAAGTTTTATATAAAGGATATTTTGATCATTTCTCTTTCTAAATAATTTAAAATGTTTTAGATATTGTTTATTTATATACTACATGGTTTAATAATAAATTATTAATGTCGTAAATATCTTAGAAGTTAGTAATTAAATACAACATATTTAAAGAAAATGATTATTGATTTATTAATCATGTTGAAAGTATCTTGAGATAAATTAATAAATTTATGAATTATGGATTTAATGTTTTCAATAGCTTCTTTGTAAATATAAGTAATGGTATAAATAATTTTTTTCAAATAGTTTTCATATATTTATAAAGGTGTTATTTAAACATACAAATGGTATTTATGAAAGAAGCGAGAAATTTTACAAATGGGCTTTTGAAAAGTTTTAAAGTATTAAAGACAATTGAATTGCAAATGAAGTTTTCAAATGAATATTTTAAGTAAAAAATTTATATAGTTTTAAATTAATTGTTTATCCTTGTCTTTCAATCTACTTTTCTTTCTGGTTGTTTCCATTCTCCAACCTTCTTCCTTTTCAGGGATGAAAAGTTTTGAGTGGGGGAGAGTGTAACGACCCTTAAATTTTAATTGGTTTTAATAACGAAATTAACTGAATTTTGTGAAAATTTTAATAATTGAATTTTGAAATAAATTTTTTATATTTTAAATACGTATATGTAAATATAGTAAATGGTAAATTTTCATCAGAAAATATGAAAGTTTATTTTATTGTGTAATTCTTCTTCAATTTAAATCAGTTAATATCGATGATGATAAAAAAAATTCCAAACCTGAATATTTTTCTATAGAAAATTTGTAGATCAACTTCTGAGTAAAGACTTCCTATTTCGTTTCCCCAAACTTTGATTGATATTGCTCCGTTTATCTTTATTCCTGCATTTTTGCAGCATTTTTCGGCATCGACTATCAACTTTTGATCGGTTGATCCTATCACTGATATCTGTATACCATTCTGATCATCTCATCGTGCCGATCCCCGCAGTATATTCAATTCTGTGTTTTGAAGTTCGATACACGGTGTAATATATGGAAATAGTAACCGTATCGGTTTCCGTTTTAAACCGTTGATTTCCCCGTCCCTTCATTTTCTACCATTTAAACAAACAATAGAATTTCATGATGGAAATCTGATATTTTCTGTGCGTCCATTTAGACATAGCAAATGGCAAATTTTCTTCGAATATGACTAGATGTTCTATCAGTCGCTAGAAATTCAGTTCAAATAAGTTAATAACTGTTGAATTTAAAAGTATTCTGAAACCTAAATATGTCAATATGAGAAAATTTATTTATAACACTCTGAATCAGACTGCGAAATTCGTTTCGTGAAATTCGGACGTTTCTAGCTCCGTTTGGATTTTCCCATACGGAATAGCAACGTATATCGGTGTCCGTATGGACTTTTCATAGGAAGGTCCTGACATAAATATTTATGTTTCCTCTCGTCCGTCTCATCGCGCTGATCACCATGATATATTTATTTCTGTATTTTGAGGTCGGTACGCGACGGAAACAATAAAACTGTATGTCGTATTGGTACCCTAAATTTTGATCGTTAGCTTTCCTTTGCCTTTTCAAATTTGAACATACAGGCTCAAGCAATATGATAAATTTCTTTAATGACTTTGCTGAATCAATGGACAACCGTTACCATTTCCATCATTTCACTTTATTACACAGTGGCATGAATTCTCTACCTCTTCATCTCATATCTCTGTTCACACTATTTGAAATAAGTAAATATATGTCATACATCAATCTTATTTTTTTCCTGCCTTCATTTTCTCCATTCTTTTGCTGTCACCCTTTCCTTCTTTCCCAAACCTCACTCTCAGCCAAAAACATCTCTCCTCCACCTCTCTCTCTATCCTATTCACGCGTGCAACTACATCTCACCACCACCCCGCTTCACCTTCCTCAACCCTGACGCCCACACCTCGGCCATGGCAAACTCCACCATTCACCTTTTCTTCCCTTCTCCCTCCTCTTCTCCATGAACTGGCATCAATACCCAGATCCGGCCTTCACCGCCAAGCACAGTCCGCCTCGGCCTCCGCCCTAGCATCGTTGGCTGTCAATAATTTTCCGCAAGTACTGACCACCCTCTCCGGCTTCCTTCCCTTCCCCTCAGGCCTACTGCCTTCGTGCCGAGCGCTCCGAGCTCTTTCCCCTCTCCTCCCATGTTGCTTGGTTGGGTAAGCACGTATATAAATATATATTAGATTTCATAAAGTATATTATATTCACCAGCCTATATTTTAAAATATATATTATACAAATTTTTAAAAGTCTGTTGTCTGTTCAAAGTAAAATATTGTAAATATAGTTATATTAGTGGTTTGTTGTCGCCATACTTTGTATATATATGTTTGTATTACTATTTCAATGTATAGTTTGATTTAAATACATATATTTGTTGTAAGTTTATTTGAGTTATATTTTCACCCAGCAGCTTTGGGGATGATATACCCCACATGTATATTTTGTTTTAAGACTTGTATGTTTATATTTACTGTATTACATTATATTATAAAATATTAGTTTATATGGTATATATGTGTATATATTGTTTAAAAGTATTTATATGTATTATATTTATAAATTAGTTTACATATTTATATATAAGTTATGAATTAAGTTGTCTGCATAGGTTGCTTTATTGGTGGTCTGCATAGTTTGTATAAATTAATATACGGGAAATATTAAAAAAAATTATATAAATCATATAATATAGATAGTTTATATAAGAGATGTTATATAAAAAATTATATAGTTCGCATATATTTGGGCTTCTATGAGTTTATATTGGTCTGTGAGTTATATGTGTTATGGAAGTTACATGGATCTGCCTGCTATATACGTTGAGTTAGTTAGTCATATATGTGTTGTATTTTTGTCAGAGATTGTTTCGATATATACGTATATATGTTTTAAGTATGTTGGTTTTAAATAAGTATACACATATATATATTTCAAAAAGTATAATGTATATATGTTGATTTACACATAACGTGTAGTCAATAGTTTGTTTTAAAACTATTTTTTTGAAAACGTATGTATATATAATTTTAATGTGTTTCAAAATTAACATTGGTTAAGAAAATAATATATTAGAATAATATATATATATATAATATGTTTATATATATATATAATTGTTTCGGTCTACATCAAGCAGTTTCTGATCCATTTTTCATCAATCTCTATTTATCAGCACTGTTCGTCCAATTCGTGCCAATCTTGTTCATTTTGGAAATTCGTTCTTGGATTCGTAACCCATTTCAAATCTCTCTAGCCTCGAAAGGTGAGCAATCACTCACGATTAACGTTCTTGTGTTTATTAAATTTGATTTCAATTTGAACGACAATTGATATATACTACTGTAGTTATTTAAATTGTTATATATTTATTATCTGTAACTGTTCACCTATGGTATGACATCATATCATGTTGTTTATATTATCTGTTATTTATATTGTTGACGTATGCCTGTTATCTTATTATCATATTCTGTTATCACTCTGCAAGTTTCATGTTCGTGTAAAACTTACTATGGGTTGAAATGATACATACCCAAACAATCTGTAGAATAGGAGAAAATCGTTATGGGTTGAAATGATAAATCAAGCGATTTTCATTGAATTGAATTTGGGATTGTGGGTTGAAATGATACATACCTGTATATAATTTAAACTATGGATTGAAATGATAAATATCCGTATCACTTGACCATAGGATAGAAAATTGTATACAGACACCGTTGGTCTATATATAAATATTTTGAAAAATGATTTCTATGGTTTTCAAAGGAAATATATATGGTTTTATTTATATTGGAATTATTTTATATATAAATAAGTTTTAAATATAAAGTTGATTTAATAATAAGTTTTAATTTAATAAAGTTTGATATGTTTAAGTATTTATTATGATTTATATTTCAAAAATAGATTTTTGTACAATTTGAATAAGTCAAGGTTGGGAAGATAAATTTGGATTTATTTGAAAATGTATTTAATTAATAATTTTATTTAATTAAATCAATTTGACACTTATTGAAAATGAGATTTAAAGATATGATTTTATAACTTGATTTTGATTTAAGTAATTTAATGAATATTTCACGTTTAAATAAATCAAAGGAGTTATTTAGTAAATGTAATTTAAGGTTATTTAAATAATATTTAATTTATTAAGTGAATATTGCAAAGACTAAATAATAATGAAGTTAAATCAAGATCTATATGAAACTGTTAAATTTGGTTTTGAAATGTTTGAATGTTAAAGCTTTGAAATATATTGAAATTTTAAATGGTTTATTTTGTGGTTCAAATCTGTATTTGAAATCGATATAATTTGAAATGATTTCTTTTAAGAAACTAAATTGAATCGAAGTTGAAGGATTTGGATTTAATTAGATTGGTTTTGGAATTTGAGTTGATTTGAATCAGTTTGCCAAATTTGAGGAAACTATTTTATTCTTTAAAATATTTTTAAATTATGTTTTACTTTATAAATTGTTTTAATATAAATTATTTTAATGTAAACCATTTTTAATGCAAAATATTTTATACAAAATATTTTATAAAGCTATTTTATTTTACACTATTATTAATATCTAACTGTTTAAGTGGTAGAAGTTATGAATTTTGCAGTATTATGATTCCCAAAGTGTTATAATTCAAGTATTTGGTTTTGAAAATTTGTTATAACTTTGAATGTGTTATGGTTTTGGAGATGTATATATATAATTTAAGTGTATAATGATATCATTTGAACGGAAATGATCTTTTTGTTTTGAAGTATAAACTATTTTGACCACGGTGTTATAATGACATTTGATTGTTAATAGCGTATATTTTTACATAGTATATAGTTCCGCGAATCCTTAGAGGATGGGTATCCCAAACATCCTTTAATTTACTTGTATTTCAGTTGATATTTCATTTGAGTTGGATTTATTGATATAAGAATGTTAATCCTGACTCGAGTGTTTTGTGTTTTGCTTTACTCTCGGGTCAGACTGAGTGACACAACATTTGAGGCTCACCTTTAGAGTTTGGAGTTTCGCTTGGAGATCCGACTATCGATTCAGCTTCCTGCTTTTCCAATTGATTTTTTCAAAGATGTTATCTGTTGTTTTCGAGACTTCAGCGTATTTGAGATATTCTGTTGTATTTTATTTCTATCTCTAATGTTTATATAGTAGCTTCATGAACTACTATTTATCTACTCCGCTGCATTATTATTATATTACTATGTGTCTATGATTCTGTAGTTGATTTATTTACTGTATATGTTGAGTTTTGCCAAATTTAAATTAAAAATACGATATTTTGAGCAATTTAAGTCCAGCATGTGCGGATGCGAATGGCCGAAAATACAGGGTTGTTACAGATTTAGATTCTATATGGAAGTCTATTTATTGCAATTATGGATATGAGTGTTGAATCTTTTTTATGGATATTGGAACCCCTTTGTTATGGATATTGGAATTGCTTCATTATTAATCTAAAAAAAGGATTTGTATTATTATGGTTAAAAAGGAATTGACCTTTAAGCATTATTTAGGACATAATCTCCCCATGCATAGAAAATAATAAGTGTGTGTATATATATGTATATATTACTATAATACTGTACAAATATAACATATTAATTGCGTATTTTACTAGGTAATAATTGTCATCACATCCCTCTTAGAAAGTAATTGAATTGTTAAGGCAAAATTAGAAAGAATTCATATACATCCTAATTAATGGACACTGTGAGATGTGTGATAATATATTAAGAGTGTTGTAAAATATGACTAAGTCATAAGTGGTGCATGTCAGTCAAAAGACACATGGAAGTCTACCCAGCTAATCTGTCTACCAGTAATATGACTTTGGAGCTGATGTAAGACATAATGTATAATAAGTGACTACAATGATGCGAGGTTAGTCCTAATTATGCAGGGTGGATCTGCCAAGCTAATCTGGCTAACTTACGAATAATCAGGCTAATGTGAGATGTAACCATAGGTACGGGTCATAAATTGAAGGACTTGTTCTGGGGAATTGTAGGTATTAAGTGGTTATTTGAAGGCATGCTTCTCTTCCCTATGTGGAGTATTAAATGGTTGGGATTGGGTTTAGGTACGGTTAAGGATATCTTGAAATGATCTGCTTCAACAGGAAGTATTAAGTGTCTGAAAAGATTTCTATGCAATGTCAGCTAGATAGATACCTATATGGAGTCTGCTTGGAGAATAAATATTGAATGATGGGGACCTATCTCAAATGAGGTCTTAAATGGTCAGAATCTACCTCTTTTCCTTTAAAAGACATTAAGTGACTTGGGTTATATCTCTCGCATTGTTATACATTTATGACATTGGTTATGGATTATGGGATTAGGAAATCTGCTTTGGAAATAGAAGGTATTAAGTGGTTGTCTAAGGCCCCGCCTTCTTTCCTTATATAAAGTATTAGATAGTTTTATATACGCAGACATATTCTTATTTCAAAATATACTACCCAAGTATTGAAATAGTAAGGCTCGAGGTTTTTATCCACCAAACACTTGTTGTTCTGACTCTCCACTCATTACTACACAAGTTACCGAAGGAGTTGATAGTGATGATGCTTGAAGATGGCAAGAGTAGAGCTTGCGACAGTTACTATTTATCAATTCCTGAAATTTTCTATTTTATCCTTAAAAATGTACTTTTAAGCAAAATGATGATGTAATGGTTGTTTACATTATATTATGTTTTGTTACATTTTAAAATTGATTTGGAATAAATGGGTACTGTTGTTATTATTATATTTTGTTCTGTTCGCTATGAGTTCTGAAAGAATAGATAAAAAGATCTTTTTTGTTGTTTTTACCAACCAATTAATAGCTTTGGAGTGGGTCTAAGTTTAGATGGGCCTTTTCTATGTCGAAATTTGGGACTATTTTGGGGCAGGCTGTTACACCTTCTCTCTATGTCATGATAATAATTAAATTTAATTAAGATAAAAGTGTTCAAATTTGACTCACAGTAATTACTATTTTGAAAATAAAATTTTAATTAATTAAATTCTATTTAATAAAATATTTTTGATCTAATAAATTGAATTAAATTAGTTAATTCTTTCAAATGATTGAACAAAAATAAATAAGGATTGAATTTAATAAAATAGTCCAATTAGCGGAATATAATTCTAGACTGGAGTGTAAATTCAATTTAAACAAGATTGAAATATTTTTATTAAAAAAAGGGTAAGGATTAAACTTTTATATTGAAATTTGAAGAAAATTAATTGAAATTAAAATAAATAAATATTTAAGGCCCAAAACAAGCCTAAGCCCAAACATTTCTCCATTATTTTCAAGACAGCTCCCCTTATATCTTCTGGGGTTATGAAATCAAAACCTGATTCCACTTTCACGTATTATTCAGCCCAAGCCCTAAATCAAATTCTTGACTTAAATTTTAAAAAATAGAATAAAAATTAACAATGCACACAAGGCACTGGCGTTAAATCTCATCGATGACTGGGTTGCATGCAACTACGAAGAGGCGGTGAATTCCTACTGTGCAATTGCGAGCGATAAAGGTAGGCAGTAGATGATTGGGAAGCATACTGGTACAAGATGGAGGGGTATGATGTGATTGGTGAATTAAATGAACAAGAGGTGGAAATGGCTTGGAATTGATGCCGCGATGCACGAACGAAGGCGGATGTTGATGTTGGCAAAGAGGGTAGACATTGGAAATTGTCTATCGGTTGCCTCACTTAGTCGAAGTTGCCTTGGTGATTATTTGGCATTTACGCCTTCAATAAAATATCGATGCTTGTCGTATTTGTTGCATTAAGCAAGCTTCTACAATTGCAGAGAAGGCATATTTCATTTTCTGGGTCACACTTTGCTTGGAATTCCAATGAGTTATTTCTTTAACTCACAACTATATCGTAATGCCATTGCAAGTTATGATACCTTTTATTTCTCGAGTTTCCTTGAATCTTTTAGTTAAATTAGTTCGTCTAATTAATATATCGATTTGAGAATGATTGATTTTTGGATGTTAAATGATTATGTTGATTGAAGGTGTTAATTTACAAACGGAACTTCTTCCGTTTTCTAATTAAGTTAATATATATTTTTGAATATTGACATTCATGTTTTATGGATGTTTTATTCATTTTTCCTATTTAAATGATTTTGAAATTTTTTTGAAATTAAAAGTTTAAGAATTGTTTAAAAGTGGCTTTATAAATTATTTACTAAAGGTTTGCTTAATTTAACTAATTTTTTATATTTTTGAAATCAACAATTTTTTTTTATAAATATAGTTTACTCTAGATTATAAAACCCTTTATAAATTATTGTTTATACGTTTTAACTCTAAAAGTGGTTTTTAAACCATTACTTAGAAATATAATGTATTATCTAAAAAATTCGAAAGGGTTTCTAAAGTGCATTTAATTAATTTTAAATAGTATTATCAATAATTCTAGATGTAAATAAGAAATTATGGGTAATGTTCTACAGTTTGAAATGAATAAAATCTAATTTGTATATTATAAGTTTATTTAAAGATATTTTGGTAATTATGTAAGGTTATGAAATGATTTTTAAATGATATTAAGTGATTTTAATATTAGTTATCAGTAAATTGAGTATAAAGTGATGTTTTAAATAGTAATATATGTTTTTAAAAAAAGAAGTTTATTTTGAAGTTTATTTATTTATTTTTAAAGAATAAATTTTTTTAGGAAATTTTTGAAAGATTTCTATAAGGGAATTTGATTTATAAGGTGATTTAAATGTCATATAGAATATTTGAATCAATTGTATAAAAAACGATCTTGTTGAATTTTAATATTATTACTTCATTTTTGAATTAAATTGCGATTTTATGTAAGATTTCTATATTTTCGGATTTCTTAATTTTCTATACTGATTACGATATTAAGAACAACTCACCATGGATATTGATTTGATTGGTGATTTTAAGATGATACGATGATGACATCCATCTATTTGTTTGAGGATCCGCCTTTCATCCCACAGAAAGACGTATCATCATTAAGAAAGAAATAGGTAGAAAAGAGAATAGATAGAAAAGAAGAACAACGATATCAGAATCTCACAGCGGAAATGGAAAAATATAATATTTCACATAGACATTACATAGTCATTATACATCAGAGTTACACAGTTACAACATTAACACATTAGACATTCGTGAAGACATGTCTCCCTATTGCATTCCAAATACAACAGAGAAAAGACTCTAACACAGCGGAAGTAGACATATATAGATACGCCATGACTCCTGCTCCAAGCTTTCTCAAAATTCGTCAAGCAAACCAAATCACTTAGCTACTCATAAAAATTTGAGTATCCAAGAGTTTAAGAAAACAAAAATAAACTCTAGTTCAGACATGGGTCTGGTGTAAGTAAACGGTTAAGTTGTATAATTTGAAAAATCTTTGAAATAAAAGGTATCTCGTAAGACTCTCTGCAAATAAACATGGATAATTTTTCCCTTATGATAATCAAAACATTTGATAGGAAATCTGGTTATATTATAATAGTGTCTAGGGTTTTCAAATATAGCCGAAATTGTCACATTCATTAAATTCCAGCATACATAAGTATACAATCAAGTTCGAGATCACTTATTGGAGATTGGATTCCATACAATGGCAGGGCTACTAGGGTACCGTCCGTCACAGTAGGTGGTCTAGATCACTATAACAAGGATCCATCATGATCCCCTGCATCACAAAGCCGAAGCTACCCCTTACTGGATGGTCCGAATAAGACAACCCCATGGTTGTGGCCAAACAACTGCCCATACAGGCGAATAAAAGGGACCTCTAGACTGGGAAAAACCTTATCCTACTTGGGTGCTACGTAATTAGCCTTGTGTGCACCTCCCCTGTTTTATCCATTCTCGGTTGATGAAGCTTGAGGATACGATTACCTTTTAAGAACACATCTCTTGGAATGCTCATTGTCCTCCATTGACGATGGTCTGATAGCATTCATCCATACAAGTTCGTTCCGGGTTCGAACGAAACCGATGGCACTATTCTCGCTACATACAATTTGGAATCACCCTCAGAGTTAACGACAATAGCCCTTGCACCCTAAAACTTTATCTCGATCTTCACTAGAGATTTCACGACCTATCGTTTCACTTGGAACGATGTGGTTTTCGGATAACAAATTTGGTATCCGATCTCGGTCTCATTGAAATCCAAACGTCGTCTTAAAGGTCAAGTTGTTTAAGGTTTAAACAATTTAAATTCAATTTAGAACACAGTCTTCATCACAAATAAACAACTCACATTTATCACAGCTATATTCAAAGTATATCACATCACAGAACATCACAGATTATCATATTATAAATATCAATCAATCCAGTCATTTCTATACAATCAATCATCCATAAGAAAGACTTATTAATCCCAAAATTATAATTAATTTAATGAACACAAATTAAACTAATTACTTAAGAATTAATCCCTAACCATGCTTAATTAAGTAATTACAAACCATTTAATTAATTAGCTAATTAATTAATCGTTCTTTAATTATTTTTATAAATTAATTAATTAATCTTTAATTACTGATTAATTATCCATTAATTATTAATTAACTAGTCCTTAATCAATAATTAATTAACCCTATTTAGTAATTAATAAATCCTTAATTACTAATTTATTAACCCTTAATTACAAATTAATTAATCTCTAATTAATTAATCCTTAATTTCAAATTAATTAATCTCTAATTAATTAATTAATTAATTAATTAATTAATTAATTAATTAATTCCTTAATTACAAATTAATTAATCTTTAGTTACTTAAGTAAATTAATTAATCTATAATTACCTAAAATCTTAATTAATCTTTAAGATAAATCTTTTATCTTAATTAATTACTAAATTATCGCTAAAATCTTAATTAACAAATTTTGGAAATAATTGTCATTAAATTAAAAACATTTTACCCCATTAGTTAACTTACTTAATTACACATTTTATTTTAAGTTTAAATAAACTTAAGAGTTTAACTTAATTACTTTAAGTAAAATAAATCATATAACTTCTTAAACCAAATATTTAAAACATTCTATTATAAAAGAAAATTTATTTAAGAAAAAGGTTTAAACTTGGTATATTTTAAATTCTAAAAACTTTTTTTTATTAAAACTATAAACTGTTATAAATCATTTACTTCGAGTTCAACCCGGTTCCCAACCTGAGTCACACCCGAGAAAAATGATTCGCTTTTAAAAACATAGTTTTAGTTTTAAGACTTAAAAACTGATAACATGACAAATTCTCATGCAACCAACCCGACACCTTACTGGAGCTTCTACGCTGCTACCCCGAGGTCTCCCCCGAGACAACCCTCCATCTCCAAAACACAAACACCCAGGCCTCACGCACGCGCACCGGTGATCGAGGCGATTCCGACCACCGACGTTATCATCAGTACATCAACGATCACCTCTACTTACGATCCTGACCACCTAAACTTCATCACAAACCCAAAATCAAAATCAAGCTAACTGATTGCACTAGAACAGCAAAACATCGACCAAAACCCCGTCGTCTCGACGATTCCGACCACCAGCAACCACGAATCTATGACCATGATTCGCTGACCAATCACGCTTCATTTCCCATATGACCGATCCACTCTGATGCTCAAGAGATGACATAGCAATCTAATTTCTAGCGTCGACGAAAAACTTGACCGAAATCCTATTCCAATGTCGTCCTGCCGCCTCGATGGATGATAAATCTCACTCCCATTTTTCCCAAACCCGCCAACTTCCTAGCTACCTCCAGTAGCGACCCCGACCACCCCGAACCCTCTGATCACCGTAAAAGCCCCAAAAAACATAATCTGATCTATCATGAATTTCTCACTTGAAACCAAACTAGAAATCATGTTTTAACTTTTAAAAATCATGATTTTTGAAGGGGAATTCGATTATATAAGTGAATCAAAGAATTGTGATGTTTGAAATTTACATTTTTTTTAAGTTTCCCACCATCTTTCCTATTTTCTAGATGATATTCAAACTTATTGTACTTAAATATATTTTTAACACTTAATTTATGTTTAAACAAACATAACTTATTTGAATTTCACAGCCTATAAGAGATTTTAAGAGGAGATTTGAATTTTTATCTAGATTTTAAACCCTGCAAATAAGAATAGGGGATATATATATGTATACAGAACATCTTCATATTTATCAACGTGCAAGCCAAATATTTACTCATGCAAACAATTATCACATCATTATTTCATATTTCCATCACATGCAATAGATTAAAACAAGTATTAGTTTGTTTACTCATCAGGAAAAGATGTTGAATAGAGACTTTAAACTGGAAATGTTTGGACAGAGAGCTTTGAAACTGAATGCTTCAGATTTTGAACTGGAAACTTGAAATTGGATTGAGATGATCTAAAACTTAGTCGTGTTGCTTTGTTGAGATGATCTAAGCTTGAAATCTTGCTTTTGAAACTGAAATTAATTTGCTTTAAGCTTGTAATAGTTGAAAAAGTTGTTGCTTGATATTTTCTGGTTTGCTTATTTTCTTACAGGCTTTTGATTTTCTTTGTTTTGAATAATGAGGATAGAGAAGAAATGAAAGAGAGGAGATAGATATATTTATAGTTTGTTTTAATGATTATTAAAAAAAATTACACGACACTTGTAATTTGCATGAAAATATTTGCTTACATTTGTTAAACTACATGCTAATTACTCTACACTTGTATTATGCATGTGTTTATTATTTTTAATATGTTTTCTATAAATCTATATATTTAATTTCTATTTAGTTAATACATTTTCTTAATTTATTTATAAAATCTTTTAAAGAAAATAATACAAAACTAATTATATACTAATAAAATCATATACATATATATATTTTAAATCCAATTTATTTTAAGATATTTTTCAAGTTCAAATTCAATTTAAAATTAACTCATATATATATACACACATTTATAAACAACACATAATTTATTTGTTTGAGAAAAAAATTCTATTTAAAATCTACTTATACATACATATAAACAACCCATTATTATTTGTTTTAAAAGTATAATTTGCCAATTTTAAATAATTTATAAAAGAAGATTATCACATTTTATTCCCTTGAAATTCTGGGATATCACATTCCTCCCCCTTAAAAGAATTTCGTCCTCGAAATTTAAAAGAAAAAACTAATCCGAAAACTTTTATTTCAAACAATTCAAGCATACATAATGGTCATACACTAACATCCAAACAACAATTCTTTCAAACAAACATTACTAGCTATCCAGACAGAATTCCAGATAGGCTTTCCTAACACTATCCAGAGATTCCTAGGTACGATCCCTGCGATCCTCGCTCCACTGAACCTTGACCAGCTTCACCACTTTATTTCCGAGCTGCTTCTCATCATGATCAACTATCTGGACTGGATGCCTGACTACAGATAAGTCCGGTTCAATCTCTAAATTTTCCCACACTGTTGGCTCCACAACTAGAGATGGGTCGTGCATATACTTTCTGAGATGAGATACGCGAAAAATATTGTGAACTCCAGCCATTTGGACTGGAAATTAAATCATGTAGGCCAAAGTACCAATTAACTCGAGCACTCGGAAGGGTCCAATATACCTTGGGGCAAGCTTTCCCGTCTTTCCAAACCCAATCGCTCCTTTTATCGAGGAAACTTTGACAAAAACCAAATCTCTGACTTAAAATTCTAATTGCCTTCGTCTCTTGTCCGCATAACTCTTCGGGCGATCCTAGGCTGCTTTCATTCTCTTCTTGATAAGCTCCTCCTTCGCAAATGCCTCTCGGGTCAAATCTGGACCAAGAACAAGACAATCTCCCGACTCTATCCAATAGGACGGTGATCTACGAGGTCACCCGTACAAAGCTTCATAGGGTGCCATCATGATATTCGCTTGAAAACTATTATTGTACGAGAATTCCACTAAATGCAGATGGTCCTCTCCAGATCCACCGAAATCTAGAGCACAAGCCCTCAACTTATCCTCTAGAATTCGATTCAGCCTTTCCGTTTTTCCGTCGGTCTGGGAATGATAGGCTATACTCAAACTCAATCTCGTACCCAAAGCTGTCTGCAGAGCCTTCCAAAATTTACTGGTAAAGATTGGATCACGGTCACTAACTATGCTGACTGGAATTCCATGCAACCTGACGATCTCCTTCATGAAGATCTCTGCTAAAGACGCTGCAGTTCTAGTCTCCTTAACCGAAATAAAATGGGAGCTCTTGGTCAGCCGGTCTAAGATTACCCATATTCCTTTATTTCCCTTTCTGGTGCTTGGCAAACCGTCGATGAAATCCATAGCTATCATTTCCCACTTCCACGTAGGAACTTCCAAAGGTTGCAATAATCCTGCGGTCTTCTGTTGATCACCCTTAACCTACAGACAGATTGGATATCCATTGACGAAAGCAGCAATATCCTTCTTCATGTCTTTCCACCATAAGATTCTCTTCATATCCTTATACGTCTTTGAAATCCCTGCGTGCATACTCAGCCTGGAGTGATGACTCTCTGACAAAACTTCTTGCTTCAAATCCTTGAAATTCGGAACACAAATCCTCCCATTCATCCTCAAAGTTTCCTGGTCATCAATCTCAAAACTAGAACACCGACCATACTTGACTCTCCCAATGATTTCTCTCAATCTTCTATCCGATCCTTTCTTACTCGCAACCCTTTCCAGAAGAGATGGAATAATTTCCAAAATAGACAGAACTACATTCCTACTCAGAGCATCCGCCACAACATTCGCTTTCCTCGGAGTATAAAGGATATCCAAATCATACGATGCCAAAAACTCCACCCACCTCTGGTGCCTCAAAATCAGATCCTTCTGGGAGAAAAGATATTTTAAAGGTTTGTCACCCATGAAAAGTCTCGAACTTCTCTGCCAATAGATAGTGCATCCATATTTTCAAAGAAAATATGATGGGAAACAATTCCAGATCATGCATAGCGTAATTCTTTTCATGTGGCTTCAATTGCCTGCTCGCATACGCAATCACTTTCCCATTCTGTATCAGCACTGCACCCAGCCCAACTCCACAAGCATCCGTGTAGACTTCGAACTTACCCTTACCATCAGGAATAGCTAGAACAGGTGCACTGGTCAGCCTTGCCTTCAAATCCAAAAATGCCTCTTCACACTTGGGGGTCCGCTTAAACTTTGATCCTTTCCTAGTCAACTTGGTTAAGTACGAAGAAATCTTAGAGTAGTCCCTGATAAATTTCCTGTAGTACCCTGCCAAACCTAGAAAACTGGGGACTTTCATTGGAATATATGGTTTCTTCTGTTCTTGAATAGTTGCTACCTTGGCCAGATCTACAGAAATACCTTCTCCAGATACAATATGCCCCAAAAATATCACTTTCGATTTTCAGAAATGGCACTTCAAAAACTTAGTCTTAAGGACATGCCTCCTCAAAGTCTCCAACACTATCTCTAAATGTTGCTTATGCTCCTCTTCAGACTTGGAAAAGACATGAATGTCATCGATGAATACGAGCATGGACTTATTCAGCACATCCGGGAAAAATCGTTTCATCAAATCCACAAAATAGGCAGGAGCGTTGGTTAGCCCAAAAGGCATAACTAGCCACTCATAAAAACAATTGGGTCCCCTGAACGCAGTTAAGGGTATACTGTCCTCAGCCACCGTTAAGTAGTGGAAACCCGAAGGTAATCCAACTGGGAGAAAACAGAAGCTCCATGGAGTTGATCAAAAAGATCGTCTATACGGGGAAAAGGATACTTATTCCTAATAGTAACCTAACTCAACTCCCGATAATCCATAAAGAACCTCAATGACCCATCCGACTTGGTCACAAAGCCTACAACAGAACCCCAACTGGAAAAACTAGGCCGGATCAAACCTTTCTATAAGATATCTTGGGTCTGCTTCACCAGCTCTTCTCTCTCTTGGCGCCTTCCTTCTACTGGGTTGAACAACAGGTATTGCTCCTGGAACCAAGTCGATCCAAAACTCTATCCCCCGATGTGGTGGTAAACCTTTAACTTCCTCGAAGACATCTGGAAACTCTTGGACCACTTCGATGGATTCTATGCCTTTTGAAGATGCCTTGATTCCATGCAAAATATTAGTCAAGTGAACTTCAGAACTATCGCAAGTCACTTTTCAGATCCTTCCCAACCCAGTTTCCAAAAACACGATTCTTTCTTCACAAATCAAAACAGTCTTATGCTTATCCAAACAATCTATTCCTAGAATAAGATCAAACACTTTGAAATCCTATACAAATGGGTCGCAAGAGAAACTATGAGACATATAAGAAATTCTTAGGCCTCTACAGAACTTATCTAACTTGGTCACCCCGCCTATAGGATTAGATACAAAAATAGGGCGGTCTACCACACTAGGGGAAAGATGAAACTTTTCTATCGAATCCAATAAAATAAAACTAAGAGATGCACCATAATCAAATAGAACTCTAATATTATTGCCATCTAGAAGCAAAGTACCTTTAAGAACTCCTTTGCCTTTAGAAGAAGAAGTTGATGGTACAACTTCAAGAGCAATCACCTTGTTCTGCTGGGCCTTCTAAAGAAGCGGGCAAGCCATCACCATATGCCCTGGCTGATGACAGTTGAAACACAAATATTTCTAAACTAATGCTCAACCGGGTCCACTCTGACACTGCTGCTACTGCTGAGATCTACCTTTGGACACTGCTTAGCCAAATGACCCTCTTGTCGACAGACATAACACTTATGAGGTCCATTATTGCCTCCCTATTTCCCTTTTCCTTGCTTCTTCCAATTTGGGTTGAATTTCCTTTTGTTTGGATTGGAAGAAGTTCCACTTGCTGCTGCTGCAGATGCCAAAGGTTTCTTATTCATAAGCTCCTCATACCTCAATGCCATATTAATCAATTCCATGAAAGATCCCTTGAGATGTGTCGTCATCTTCTCGTGGAACTCAGGCCTCATTCCCAATACAAACATCTCATTCTTCATGAGGGGCGTATCGATAAGACCAGATCTGTAGCGAGATAATTCATTGAGCTTAGCCTCATATTCTGAAATAGACATACTCCCTTTCTTCAGATCTAGAAAATCTCTATATAGATGAGTCTTCCCAGCTGTAGGCATGAACTGTTCCTCAAATAGCTCCTTAAACTTACTCCAAGAAATATCATCCTTCGAAATATTCTCTGTAACAGCATCCCTCCAAGCTACAGCTCCTTCTTGAAGTTGCCACGATGCCATCACTCTCTTTTGCTCGTCTGACAAATCCGAACCCTTAAAAATTTGCTCACATGAGCGTAACCAAGCCTGAACTTCAATGGTGGACTCCGATCCTTTAAAAGGTCTTCGTCTCAGATTGGCGAAATCTTTGCACAAAGCAGCAAAACTTACTCGAGGTGGTGTTGGAATTACAACCTCGCTAGCAGTCAGACCTCTTCCATTATTGGTCGTCATGCTACCCACAACTCTGCCTCTTCTTCCTCTGGAGCTCATGTTGGCAACCTGGACAGGTAACCCAACAATTTAGATAGGTATATAGATATATAAAAATTACAAGTACGCTCTGTCAAGATAGATATTACTCCAAAGCCAAGGCATTATCTCAACCTAATGCTCTGATACCAACTGTGACGACCCGCCTTTCATTCCATAAAAAGACGAATCATCATTAAGAAAGAAATAGGTAGAAAAGAGAATAGATAGAAAGAAAGAACAAAAATATCAGAATCTCACAGCGGAAACGAAAAAATATAATATTTCACATAGATATTACATAGTCATTATACATCAGAGTTACACAGTTACAACATTAACACATTAGATAGTCGTGAAGACCAGTCTATCCTTTACATTCCAAATAAAACAGACAAAAGACTCCAATACAGTGGAAATAGACATATATAGATACGCCAAGACTCCTGCTCCAACCTTTCCTAAAATTCGTCAAGCAAACCTGATCACTTGGCTACTTATAAAAATTTGAGTATCCAAGAGTTTAAGAAAACATAAATAAACTCCGGATAAGACATGGGTCTGGTGTGAGTAAACGGTTAAGTTATTTGACTTGAAAAGCCTTTGAAATATAATTTATCTCGTAAGACTCTCCGCAAATAAACACAAACAAGTTTTTCCCTTACGATAACCAAAACATTTGATAGGAATCTGATTATATTATAATAGCGTCTAGGGTTTTCAAATAAATATTCACATAGCCGAAATTGTTACATTCATTAAATTACAGCATACACAAGTATACAATCAAGTCCGAGATCACTTATTGGAGATTGGATTCCATATAATGGCAGGGCTACTGGGGTATCGCCCGTCACAGTACGTGGTGTAGATCACTGTACCGAGGATCCACCCTGATCCCCTACATCACTAAGCCAGAGCTACCCCTTACTGGATAGTCCGAATAAGACAGCCCTGCGGTTTTGGCCAAACAACCGCCTACATTGCTGAATAAAAGGGACCTCTATACAGAGGAAAATCTTTTCCTACTTGGGTGCTACCCACATAGTCTTGTGTGCACCTCCCCTGTTTTAGCCATTCTCGGTTGATGAGGCTTGAGGCTACTATTACCTTTTAAGAACACATCTCTTGGAATGCTCATCATCCTCCATTGCTGATGGTCTGATAGCATTCATCCATACAAGTTCGTTCCGGGTTCGAACGAAACCGAAGGCACTATCTCGCTACACTCATTTTGGAATCACCCTCAAAGTTAATGACAATAGCCCTTGCAATCTGAAACTTCATCTCGATCTTCACTTGAGATTTCACGACCTATTGTTTAACTTGGATCGATGTGGTTTTCGGATAACAAATTCTATTACTGATCCCCATCTCATCGAAATCCAAGTGCCGTCTTAAAGGTCATGTTGTTTAAGGTTTAAACAATTTAAATTCAATTCGAAACACAGCATTCATCACAGATAAACAACTCACATTTATCACAGCTATATTCAAAGTGTATCACATTACAGAACATCACATATTATCATACTATAAATATCAATCAATCCAGTCATTCTATACAATCAATCATCATTAAGTAAGACTTATTAATCCCACAATTATAACTAATTTAATTAACTCAAATTAAATTAACTACTTAAGAATTAATCCCTAACCCTGCTTGATTAAGTAATTACAAACCATTTAATTAATTATCTAATTAATTAATCATTCTTTAATTACTTTTATAAATTAATTAATTAATCTTTAATTACTGTTTAATTATCCATTGATTATTAATTAACTAATCATTAATTAATAATTAATTAACCCTAATTATTAATTAATAAATCCTTAATATTAATTTATTAACCCTTAATTACAAATTAATTAATCTCTAATTAATTAATTAATCCTTAATTTCAAATTAATTAATCTCTAATTAATTAATTAATTTAATCCTTAATTACAAATTAATTAATCTCTATTTAATTAATTAAATTAATTAATCTATAATTACCCAAAATCTTAATTAACCTTTAAGATAAACCTTTTATCTTAATTAATTACTAAATTATCACTAAATCTTAATCAACAAATTTTGGAAATAGATGTCTTAAAAACATTTTACCCCATTAGTTAACTTACTTAATTACACATTTTATTTTAAGTTTTAAATAAACTTAAGACTTTAATTTTATTACTTTAAGTAGAATAAATCATATAGCTTCTTAAACCAAATATTTAAAACATTCTATTATAAAAGAATTTTTTAAGAAAAAGGTTTGAACTTGATTTATTTTAAATTTTAAAAACTTATTTTAATTAAAACTTTAAACTGTTATAAATCATTTACTTCAGGTTTAACCCGGTTCCCAATTTGAGTCACACCCGAGAAAAATGATTCTCTTTTAAAAACTTAGTTTTAGTTTTAAACTTAAAAACTAATAACATGAAAAACTCTCACGCAACCAACCTGACACCTTACTGGAGCCACTACGCTGCTACCCCAAGCTCTCCACCGAGACAACTCTCCATCTCCAAAATACAGACACCCAGACCGCGTTCACGTGCATCGATGATCGAGGCGATTCCAACCACCGACGCTATCGCTGATATATCAATGATCATCTCTACTTATGATCCTAACCATGACCACCTAAACTTCATCACAAACCCAAAATCAAAATCGAGTTAACTGATCGAACTGGAACAGCAAAACATCGAACGAAAACCCCTCATCCCGATGACTCTGACCACTAGCAACCACGAATCTTTGACCATATGTTCACCGACCAATCACGCTTCTTTTTCCCACATGATCGATCGTCTCCGATGCTCCAGAGACGACGCAGCAATCCAATTTCTAGCCTCGACCAAAAACTTGACCTAAACCCTATTATGATGCCATGTTGTCGCCTCGATGGATGATAAATCGAACTCCCATTTTTCCCAAACCCGCCAACTTCCTACTACCCCCAATAGCGACCCCGACCACCCCAAACCATCTGATCACCGTAAATACCCCAAAACCCATAATCTGATCAACCACGAATTTTTCACTCGAAATCAAACTAGAAATCATGTTTTAACTTTTAAAAATCATGATTTTTGAAGGTGATTTCGATTATATAAATGAATCAAAGAATTGCGATGTTTGAAATTTACATGTTTTTATGTTTTCCATTTCCTTCCTATTTTCCAGACGATATTCAAACTTATTATACTTAAATATATTTTTAAAACTTAATTTATGTTTAAGCAAACATAAATTATTTGAATTTCACAGCCTATAAGAGATTAAAAGAGGAGATTTTAATTTTTATCTAGATTTTAAACCCTGTAAATAAGAACAAGGGATATATATATATATATATATATATATATATATATATATATATATGTATGTATGTATGTATGTATACAGACGTGCACACTTAAATCTTCATATTTATCGACATGCAAGCCAAATTTTCACCCATGCAAATAATTATCACATCATTATTTCATATTTCCATTGCATACAATAGATTAAAACAAGTATTAGTTTGTTTACTCACTAGAAAAAGATGTTGAACAGAGACTTTAAACTGGAAATGTTTAGACAGAGAGCTTTGAAACTGAATGCTATAGATTTTGAAATGGAAACTTGAAATTAGATTGAGATGATCTGAAACTTAGTTGTGTTGCTTAGTTGAGATGATCTAAGCTTGAAATCTTGCTTTTAAATCTAAAATGAATTTGCTTTAGGTTTGTAATAGTTGAAAAAGTTAATGCTTAATATTTTCTGGTTTCATTATTTTCTTACAGGCTTTTGATTTCCTTTGTTTTGAATAATGAGGATAGAAAAGAAATGAAAGAGAGGAGATAGATATATTTATAGCTTGTTTTAATGATTTTTAAAAAAAATAAAAGAAAACAAATTAGATGACACTTGTAATTTTCATGAAAAGATTTGCTTACATTTGTTAAACTACATGCTAATAACTCTACACTTGTATTATGCATGTGTTTATTATTTTTAATATGTTTTTTATAAATCTTTATATTTAATTTCTATTTAGTTAATACATTTTCTTAATTTATTTATAAAATCTTTTAAAGAAAATAATATAAAACTAATTATATACTAATAAAAATCATATACATATATATGTATTTTTTAAATCTAATTTATTTTAAGATATTTTCAAATTCAAATTCAATTTAAAATCAACTAATATATACATATACATTTATAAACAACACATAATTTATTTGTTTTGAAAAAAATAACAATTCTATTCAAAATCTACTTATATATATACATATAAACAACCTATTATTATTTGTTTTAAAAGAATAATTTGCCAATTTTAAAAAATTTATAAAAGAAGATTATCACATTTTATTTACCTGAAATTCCGTGATATCACAATTTGATTTTGTGATATTTCATTATGTGTGATGAGAAATATGAATAAAAAGAGTTATATTAAAGTCTTGTATGGGACTTTCGGTAATATTTCTCCTTTTATTTTTGGACTTGTTATGCAAGAATGTTTGGAGATTGAGTGAATTTTACAAGAAGTGCATAAATGTTTAAGCATCAAGCGGTGGCATGGGTTGCCGATGTGATACTTATGCGATTATTCATTGTAAGTTGATAACACTCATGTAGTGGGAACGATATTATAATATGCACTTACTTGAGGTAATTCTCGTAGGTGTGTGCATGGTAAGTGCCCTTATATTTATTGATATTATGTGCCACTATCATGACCTACTCCTTTTAAGGGCATTCGAGAGAATCAAATGACTAGAATCCACCCTGGCGGCCTGATCACGGGGTTATGCCCCAAACCTGAGATGCCATTGTTGGATACTTTATTTGATGCACATCACACGATTTGGGTTAGGTGACTCATGGGGTGGATGCCCTACATCATAGTATTTTGGTTAGGTGACCCACAGGGTAGGTTTCCTATAACCCCTTTGTTATGTCACATAGGCCAGCAGTGTGTTACCTATTGGGGCAAAATAGGGTTGTGACTAAGTGGCTAGGTGTTGACTAGCCACTGGTGGATATGTGTCACGGTATATATCGAGGTAACTAAAGATGTTTGGAACATATTTGTTTAGGTTACCTTGGGCTGCTAGAGTGGTCGAACGTCCATCAGTCTCCATTTTGGTTCTAGCAAAGTGGTAGATTGGCATATTCTGATACACCTTACTTAATTATAGATAGGGTTAGGAGACCCAGGGTTAGGCACCCATATATTGATGTATGTATGACTTTACTTTGGACTTCATGTCTATTGTATAGTCATGCCCGTCACGATACATTCTGATTCATTTATATATGAAGAGATGAGATTGTATTCGGATAGGTGTCCAAAGTATATAGGATTCTCATATCTTTCATTATATTCGAGTAATGGGTAGGTTCTCTATGTTTTATAGTCAAATAGTCTATTTTATATTATTTGATGATGGTATTTTATTGTTTGAGATTGAGAGTTATACTTTGGCAATGCTATATGTTAGCCTAATTATACTTGGGGACATCTCGTATTTGATGATTTCTGGATTCGACGATGATTTCTGGATATGCATAATTCACCTATTCGATATTGATTATATGATTTCTGGTTGAATGTGTTTCTATATGGATAATGACTTCTCTATACTAGGTTATATGATATTTAACATTATGTGTTGTTTCGGTGATTGACATTGGTATTATATTATATATAGGGGCATTTCACTAGAAGGACAAACTTTGCAGTCCAATTAGTTTCTAGGACACACATCCATAGAAATTACTTTCAAGGCAAAAGTCAGCAGAATAATTACTTTTAAGGATTAAGTCAGCAGTCCAATTACTTTTAACGACATAATTTCATAGGTATTTGGGCCGTGGAAACTAATTATTTTGCATTTTGTCCTTAAAAGTAATTATTTCAGTTGTGTGTCCTAGAAACTAACTGCATTTGCTAAAGAGGCCCTTGTGGCTAATTTCCACTTATATATATTACTATACATATAATGTTATGGATGTTGTCATGAATCAACATGATGATGTTATTATATACTTATATTTAACAAATATGGTATTATAAATATATTAACCCTTGGTTTAGATATAGTCCAACCCATGTGTTATTTATATAATACTCATGTTAGTCCAAGCATTTCAGGTACAGGGACTATGAGACTAGATCATGTATTTTTTGGGCACAGAGGATATTAGATATTTTGTATTTTAAATTAATACCTTGTATTATATAGTCCTTTATGTGTGTATTATTGTGATATATATTAGATATATGTTGTATACTCAGTAATCGCTATGATTGACTTTGTAATCTCTGATGTTTACTATATATTTTGTATTTTTCTATCTTGGAGGCATACATGTTTATTGCTTTATGCTGATATTGCGTACGTTTTACGGTGAGTTATATTTGATGTTTAAAGACGTACTGGTATTAGCATAAGGGAGTACTCACATGTGTACCCCATATATTCTCATTCCCAATATTATCTGATAGTATTACTTTCTAATGCTCTTGGATAATATGGATGTAGAAGTGGGGTGTTTGTGATGGTACGGCACCAAGAAAAATAGTAAACGAAACCTAATAAAAGATAAGTAGGTAGGACTCGAGGATAGGATAGGTCAATAACGGGAAGGGATATTGGGCTAGAAATAAGGTTGGAAAGGCTATTGATGTTGCGTGGGGAAGCTCATTTGAATGCACAAGGTGAGAATAGGCATGCAACTTTCAAAGACTACGGGGCTGTTCCATTATTTAAACAAGTTTTTAAAGTGGATGCATATCTTGGGAAGGTAAGGAGAGGAATTCACAGCTGTACACCTGGAGAAGCTGAAGAAAGGCATTCAACTGCGCAAGGCATAGTATTAACTTTTTAAAGAGAAATGATTAAAAACAGTGTGGGGCGTGTAGGAGGCACAATAAGACCTGCGTATGACACAATTATCAACAAATAAAGAAAATAAGTAGGACCTGCATGGGGTGCGATAATAAGTTGCTAAAGAAGAATAAGTAAGATCAACACAGTGGTGCAGTATTAAACTATTAAAGGAAAAGCAAGAAGATGCGTGAAGTGTAGTATTATAATAGAATAAATAATAATATAAGGTGAGAACCAAGTATGGACTATGTAGGGTACGCAACAGAACAATACAGTAATGAATAAAAGATATGAACTAAATTGGTAATTGAGCGGGGACTGGGCTGGGGATGCAAAAGTAAATGGGGACAGCTTAGGGAAGCGTAAGTTGCAGATGTAGATAAGAACTAACTGCACCAGTATTTTGAATGTTCCACTCTTTATGTTTGAATGGTGAGGGGAAAACCCAACCTACGTAGCAAGGTCTGGTCTTACTATATGATTGTTTTGAGTAAATATTATTCACACTAGACTTTATGTTTGACATGTGTTTTTATTAATATTTTTCCTATAAACTCATGGGTGCAAATTTAAGTTGGTTGAGTTTATGGGATCAAATAGGTAAGAAATAAGGGATGTAGTACGAAGATCACAGGCAGAGCATGAGGCTTGTAGTTAATAAGGATTTTTGTTTCCGCAATGCTAAGGAGTATAGGTCGCATCTTCATATGTTGATCCGACTATTTATTATGTTTATTTTTTTATTATTTTTGACCCCTGCATGGGCACGTTATTGGGTTTAATTTTTACAGAAGTATATGTAAAGAATGCTGAAGAAAATATATGATGTAATGAAAAATATTTAACTTCTCTTTTTACTTTATCTGTGTTTAATTAATAAATCGAACTTACTTTCGTCATTAGGAGGTAATTTTCTGATGAATGCAGCATTATCAGCATTCATCTTGGGGTCACGGTAGGGAATGTTATAGTTCAGTATCAAAGCATAGGTTAGGGACATTTAAATCAAACAGAGTTAGAAAATAGGAGTTGTGTTTAGGATAAAATGAACACTCTAGGGAGGGGATGCACTAATATATATAGCATATTTGTATGTTGTTATATAGATTTATAAGAAGATATATCTTACATTCTATTATTGTTTCATTTCCTATCTTTTCGTTTCTAATAAAGACTTGCTTAATAGAAAAGAAAAATGGATTTGAAAAGTGGGCGAGTTACGATAGGAGGGGCAAGTGTAAGAAGGGAGGCCGAAAGTATGCTGACTGATGGAAGGAATGATGAAGTAGCTCTGAAGATAGTAGGGGATTAATTGCACAACCAACAAATGAGGCAGACTTGGATGTAAATGTCTTATTTTGACATGTCTTGTCTTAGATGTTGAGGAAGCTACACCAAAGATGGTTCAGCCAAGAACAGTGGCGGTGAGAGAGGATTTTCCAAAGACAAGTAAAGATTATACAAATCTTAAAGGGAAAGCATTTATAGGAAGGAGCCTACTTTAGATCTATTAAATTGGCTAAGAGGCTACAAATGCAAATTTGGAGACTCAGGATTGTATGATGCGTAGAAGAGAAGTTTGACATCAGATAGTTGCAGGAAGATGCATTGGACCGGTGGAAGACTGTAGTTGCTGAGACCTCAAAGGAGGAGATCACTTTAGAGCAGTTTAAAAGAGATTTGAAGAGTAGTTTATATCAGAATCTCAACGAAGTGTGATGTTGGGAGAGTTTATTGATCCAGAGCACGGTGACCTTACTGTAGAGGGGTACATCCAAAATTAAAATTCTTTGGCTAAGCATGGTAGGGAGATTATCAATACACTGATGAAGAAGAAAGAGATTATTAGGGGCTTGAAGCAAGATCTTGATCATAAGGTGATGGCTCATCTAACATCTCCTTTTGATTTTGTAGTTCACATGTCTAGAAGTCATGATCAGATGTAGCAGGAGCAGAGAAGGGTGCAGGTGATATCCGAGGCAGAGCAGAAGAATTACCCCATTTACAAAAGTCAAGAAAGGAGCGCAAAAGAGGAAAGGCACAGTTGCTAACAATGAGGTTGTACGGTTGAATAGCGGACAAAAAAGGGCATTATGCTTCAAGTTTCCTTATGCCCAAGGAATCTAGGAAGATGAAGTGCTTCAAGTGCGACGAAGCAGAACATTTAAAGAAGGCCTACTTAGAGCTTAAGTCTTAGGTTTATGCTTTGGAGGCGCCAAGTGAAGGACTGTCTGTCGAGGAAAGGGATGTCATGGAAGGCATGGCTTTGATTTCTTATATTTCAGTTAGAGTACTATTTGATACTGGTGCTACACATTCATTTAGAGTGAAATATTTGATTGATTGACTTGGGTTAAAGGGTAGCTATTTAGTCACTTCCATACAAGTAGCATATCTGATAGGAGGATATTCCTTGTTGGATTATGAACACACTAACTTATACATCAAGTTAGGTGGGTGTGCATTTTCTTGTGATCCCTACATTTTCAACTTTATTGGCTTTGGAATTATTTTGAGGATGGACTGGTTGGAGAAGTACCGTGTAAGGTGCACTATGTTGAAAGGATAGTTATCCTGAGTCGTCCAGATTGCCAAGATAGAGTGTATGTAGTCTTGGAAGAATGTGGAGAAGAATATTTATATGATTTAATTTTGAAATAAAAAGGTTTGGAATAGTTTGTGCAATAAAGGAATTCCAAGATGTGTTTGAATCGGTTTTGGTATTACCACCCCCGAGAGCATTGTGTAAGATCAAGATTAACCCTAGAGGGGGGGGGGTGAATAGGGTTATAGCAAATTTTCTCGATTTAAACACAGAAACAAACTGCAGAAATAAATATGCTGAAAAGTAAATCACACACAAAATTTACCCAGCTTCGGCAACCCCTTCCTACTGCTGCATTCCCAGATTTCTATTAGAATTAAACAGTATCCTGCTTACAAACACTCTAATAGACTCGCAAACCCTTGTTCCCGCTCACAAACACTCTATTAGACTCGCACCCCCTGCTCCGCCTATAGAGCTTTGCAAACTCGCAAACTCTGCTCCCACCTATAGAGTTTTGCAAACTCGCACACCCTGCTCGCTGAACTAATTCTAACTAGACAATCTGACACTACCTACAACCTAGGTGGTGATTTACCAATACTTTGACTCGAAAAGAAAAAAACAGACTTCAAAAATAAATGCAGGAGCAAAAATTAAAATACAAACTTGAATCCATAATTTTTGCTCAAAAAAAATAAAAAAACCCCCTTAATAAAACCCAAATAAAACAAAATCCCCTTCGTAATAATAAAGCCGGCCCTTTTATTTTTTAGGCCGATCCAATTCTTTTGACTTGTGAGAATAATGCGGCCGATACTCTTTGCCACTAATTTAGGGCTTCTGTCTTCGATCCAAATTGGGGCTTTCTGATGATCGATTCTCTGACTTGCATTGCTCTTGCTCGCACTCATTCTCTGATGATCTATTGTTTGGTTCGCGTTACTTGTGCTTCGTTCGTTCTCTGATGATCAATTCTACTTGCGCCTTGTTTCGCAGCTGCTCCTTTGATCGAGTTTGATAGATTGGTAGGTATTCTCTTTCGTTGCTTGTTTAATTTCGTGCTTGACTCGATTTTTCCACTCTACCGATGATGATTTTTGGGATTGTATTTATATGAATTCGAGACACTTGCATTTGCTCGTATCAATTCGATACTTTCCAAAATTTTCTATTGCTTGATGCGCACGGCTTTCCTGATATAACTTCGACTTGTTACTCACGGCTTTGATTATCAAACGTTTGATTTATCTCGTGGATAATGCGGTAGAAACTTTCCCTTTTATTTGTTTTGACTTTTTCAAAGATACGAATTTGAACTTTTGACTTGGTCATCTGATTTTGTGAACGCGACTCCATGACTTGCCATTACCATTGCGTTCACTGGTCAATTACTGCTTCATTGATTTCTCTGTATTCGATACTTGTTATGTTTGACTGCCACTGGCTTTGACTAGGTTATCCCTTCGAATTTTTTTTGGCTTCACTGTGAACTTTGGTTCTGTTGTAACTGGATATTTTGCTTGAGTCACTTGCATTACTGATGCTATGATGTGGTTATTTCATATTCATTTGAATTTGCATTTGTCCGCACTGTGTATCGAGTACTTTGGTTTCATACATGTGAGTTGTTGTTTGCCGAGATTGTTGTTTCAATTGTCTTCTGTTCATGTTGGCACTGGCTGTTGTTGAGTTGATATATTTGTCATGCTCTTGTAGTCGAGTTTGCATTGTTGCTTGACCTATCTGGTTCATCTTGTTGTTGCTCTGACTTGTATCACTGCATCCATTCTGGTTGCTTTGACTTCATTGACTTCGGCCATATGTGTTCATCTGCACTTGCACACTCCTGCTTGTTGTGCTATTGCTTCAACTTGTCACATTTGACTTGACTGTGTTGATCCAATTCATCATGTTGCTGTTGGGTTGTAGTTTGCATTATGTTGGTCTAGCTTGAACTTGATTGTTACACATCTTCAAATCTGCCTGTTTCATTAAGCTTGATCTCTGATCTGTTCACCTGTAGTCTTCATTTGCAGCCTTGACTTTGGTTGATGTATTCATGTGCACTTTCGAGTTGCACTGCATAGTGGATGTGCATTTGGTTCACTGGTATCTTCACTGTGTTGATTTAACCTGTACTTGCTGTATATTTTAGTTTGCACTGCTTCATGTTCGCTGTGATGTCATTTTTTTTGGGTGCACTGTGTCTTGTACTTGTAGTCTTGGCTTGCATCTGTGCACATTGTTGCATTGTTGATGTTCTTTGTAGTTTTTATTTTGTACTTCTTTGTGCTCTGGTCATTGCTTGTGATTTGGTATTGCATTTGATCTGGATATTGTGGTATTGCTTCATTATATACTTGTGGTTCTTTGTTTGGTCTGTGTAGTTGTAACTGAACATGTCCACTGTAGTTTCTTCACCGATGCATTTGGACTTGTCAAAGCTTTGCATTCTTCATGTAGCCTTGTGTTGAACCCATTTTTAAAAACTCGGGTTTGACCTTGTGCTCGTGTCGTGATTTTAAATATATTGCACGTGAGTTGAACCCGCTTTTCATTTGGGTTTGACCTGTGCTCACCTGTCCCTGTAGCATTATCAAGTGTATATCGATGTGCACGGCCTTGTGGCATGTACAGTGATACACTGTGCATGTCACATTGTTCGTGTATAATGAATTCAAATGTGAATGATGACGAACAACCCAAATAACTGAGGCAAATAGTATTTTCAAAAATCATATTTCATTTTATATTGCAAAAATATTTCTTTTTCAATTTTACTGCGTTACTGAATATTTTTGCAGATTGCTCAGATGCTGGATTTAAACTGGAGTGCAGTTGAAGACAAAATACGAGTGTGAGTGATATGTAGTGTGGTTATTAATGTAAAAACAATTGTGATGTAATCAAAAATGTATATGTATAGTGAGAGCTTGAATTTGTACTATTCAAGATTGTAATAAATATTTGTTTGAATAAAATATTTGTTTGAATTCAAATTCTGTGTAATTTATTTTATTCGACAAATATTTATTTAATCTATGAAAAATAAAATAGTACATTAACAAATACATTTAAATGAATATATATATATATATATATATGTTTATTATCATCAAACAAAAACATATAAGCACATATTCATACAATCTCCCCCTTTTGATGATAACAAACATATATTTAAGATTTTGACCGTGTTAAATGTATTTGATCAAGGATGTACTCTAATTCCTCCCCCTATTTAAATGCTTCCTCTCTACATGATGCTCCCCCTACATATATGCATACAAATAGAAATATACAAATGAGCCTAGATGCAAATGGAAAATTATTTGACCTTTGCTTGATTCTATTTGACAAAATCTTAACTTTTCTCTCCCCATTTTGTTATCAGCAAAAGAATAATAGTGTTAGAGAAAAATAGAGATTAAGTGATCAATATTAATCCAACATTAAACTCAAATTGAATATAAATATTAAACTTCAATAAAAATCAAACAAAAATCATAACTACCCTTGTTAGGCGCATATTCCACTTTTAGAATGATGGAAATGATGTTCTAATATAAAATCATACAATTGTATCAACTTGTGGTACATTTATATCAGGAATTTGAATATCTACTAATCATGCATAACCGTTAGGACTTTTAAATGAGATTAGTAGTATTCCAAGTTAAATTTAAAAAATGAAATCAAGTATCTTCTAACCACGCATGACCGTGAGGACTTTTAATGGGATTAGAATCAACTTGTCTATTTAATTAATTAATTTTGATATGCATTCCATACATGCATAACCGTAAGGACTTTTAAATGAGCATGGAAGGACATAATCAAAAATCCAAGTAATTCACCCATGCATAACCGTGAGGACTTTTAAATGAGAGTGAATACTTTGGATATTTGTTTATTTTTAAGAAAAAATATGACATGAAAAACAAATGATTCCTGATTATAGTACCACATATCGACAAACTATATTTAATATTTGATAAACAATGGTCGATAGAAATATGATAGATATAGAAATGATCATGGAATCTTTACCCAACAAAAAGTTTTATAACTCTTGTTTGAATTTCTAAAGAAATTTTTCTAAAATATACTCTCTTGAGTAATGTATGAAAAATATCAACACTCATCACTTTTTCAATCACTATTTATCTTTTCGATAATTAGTAGGGAGTCGGATTAGTCAAAATTTGTCATTTAAAATCAAATAAAAATGACTAATCTGAAAATATGGTCAAAAATGATTTTCTCGAGGGGGTTATATGAGTAATTTTCTGTTATTTGAAATGAAAAATATGCAGATATTTTCCTTGAAAACGATGCAGTTACTAAATGTCTCAAAAATCACGTTCAACTAGTAATTTTTCTATCAACTAGATTACCAGTGTAATCTGCATCTGAGTTTCTCTTTCAATCCAAAATATCACTAACTAAAATTGATAAACCAGACCATGAAGAGTGCATCAAAAATTTCAAACTCAATTTTAACACCAAATTAAATGACATTCTTTGAATTTGAATTGAAGCCACGTAAACAATCAGAAACTGAGAATATAGAGTTAGCCGAATTATGACCAAATGTATCCAACAAAACACAATGTTTAAACCAAACAAATATGTATGAAGTAATTCGAAGAATAGTGATTTTTGGCATCAATATAATTGGCCAACTATGTCGAACAAGTTATCTTTACAACATCTCAATATTTGCTGATTTCATTCAGAATATGGTGCAGATGATCACATTTAATTTATCGATCAAATAAATATACCTTTACCTGTTTTACCTTTACGATAATTTTTTGTGGTTGCCCATTGTGATTCTGTCACCCTTTGTACTAGGCTAAGGAACTTTGCTTTGTTGCCCGTTGTGTTTCTGGAACAGCCAAAATGCAGAGAACACTGTTGTTGTTCCTTAGCCTACCACCATACCTACACGATGAAAGATTTTTGTGACCTATTTGTTTTTATAGGTCCATGATTGTTAGTGGCATAATATCTGTGAATAAACAAACCCTTTGGAACCCAAACTTGTTTAGTCCTTTCATTCTTGTTCCACTAGACATGAAATTTGTTTGTAGAATCCTTAGGAACCCAAACTTGTATAAATTTTGTGTTCTTGTTCCTATGACTACAATTTTCAACACGATGTCCAATTATTTCACATCTATCAAAGACATTCTTACCTTTTGCATTAACCTCAACTTGTGTTTTCCCAAAGCCTAGTCCTTTTCTGTTGTTAGCAAAAATTTGATTTCCCAGTAGCATGTTGAATGATTTTTCTCCTCTTGAAAAGTTATTCAAGGATTTCTCAAGATTTTGGACTTTGGTTTTTAGTGTTGTGTTTTCAGTGACAAGTGAGGTGCATCTATTTATAAAATCCTTTTTCCTAGTGTCAATAGTTTCCTTAAGACTCAAGTTTTCTTTTTCAAGATTCTCAGAGTTATTCTTAAGTCTTGATAATTCTGAATCTAAAATTTTACATTTTTCACATTCTAGGTTTTGAATATTTTCAAGTTCAGTTTCTAACCTAAAATTTTCACGAGCAAGTTCTCTCCTATCAGATTTCAGTTTTTCAATTTTAGATTCAAGAGTATCAACTACTTTAGTAAGATCAAGACACATAAAAACAAGTTCTTTATAAGTATAGTCACCTCCCTCACTAGATTCCTCTGAGCTTGCTTCTGAATCTGATTTTGCCATGAGACACAAGTTAGCCTCCTCTGAGCTACTATTCGAGACTTCCTCTCCTTCTTCATCATCCCAAGTCGCTGCAAAGGCCTTTTTCATCTTTTTCTTTCCTTTGTTGTTTTTGAAAAGTGGGCATTCTTGTTTAAAGTGACCAGGCTTGTTGCAGTTATAGCACGTAAATTCATTATCGGAATTGTTAGACTCCCTTGACTTATTACCAAATGTTTTCTTCTTGCGTGGCTTGAATCTTGACCATTTTCTAAGATTATTGACAGCCATTGCAAGCTCTTCAATTGTATCTTCTTCTTCATCATCGCTCTCTTCTTTTCTCTTTAAGGCAATCGTCTTCTTCTTTGGTTCGGATTTGTTGCGTTCTTCCTTTGCTTTTAGCTCAAGCTCATATGTCATCAAATTGCCAATCAACTCCTCCATGCTTAGTTTACTCAAATCTTTCGATTCTTGTATTGCCGTGACTTTTGCCTCAAAGTTCATTGGTAAAACTCGTAGCACCTTCCTCACAAGCTCTACCTCAGTGAATACCTTCCTAAGCGCTCTAGCGTTGTACACCAAAGTTGAAAAACGTCCAAACATATCCTTTATGCTCTCGCCTTTGTCCATCACAAAGTTTTCATATTCATTGCTGAATAGAGCTAGACGAGGCTCCTTGACTTGAGAAGTTCCTTCGTGTGTCACCTCCAAAGTGTGCCAAATTTCCTGTGCTATTTTACAATGAGAAATTCTATTAAATTCATTCTTATCAAGAGCACAGATCAAAGCATTCATGGCTTTAGCATTTGTAGTTTTTAACCTCTTATCGTTAGCATCCCACCTATCCTTAGGTTTAGGAATCTCAGTATCAACAACGGTTATAGTGGGAGATTTATAGCCAGTTTCAATAATATCCCAAACATCATAATCAACAGAGCTAAGATAAATACCCATCCTAACTTTCCAATAAGCATAATCATTCCCGTTAGACATGGGTGGCCTAACAATAGACTGCCCCTCAGAAAAAGCATTATTTGATGAATTCATAACTCTAGTAAATAAAAATACCATGCTCTGATACCACTTGTAGGATCTAGATTAACCCTAGAGGGGGGGGGGGTTGAAAAGGGTTATAGCAAATTTTCTCGATTTAAACACAGAAACAAATTGTAGAAATAAATATGCTGAAAAGTAAATCACACACCAAATTTACCCAACTTCGGCAACCCCTTCCTACTGCTGCATTCCCAGATTTCTATTAGAAATAAACAGTATCCCACTTACAAACACTCTAACAGACTCGCAAATCCTTGTTCCCGCTCACAAACACTTTACTAGACTCGCACCCCCTGCTCCACCTATAGAGCTTTGCAAACTCGCAAACTCTACTCCCGCCTATAGAGTTTTGCAAACTCGCACACCCTGCTCACTGAACTAATTCTAACTAGACAATTTGACACTACCTACAACCTAGGTGGTGATTTACCAATACTTTTACTCGAAAAGAAAAAACAGACTTCAAAAATAAATGCAGGAGCAAAAATTAAAATACAAACTTGAATCCATAATTTTTGCTCAAAAAAAATAATTAAACCCCCTTTAATAAAACCCTAAATAAATCAAAATCCCCTTTGTAATAATAAAGCCGGCCCTTTTATTTTTTAGCCCGATCCAATTCTTTTGACTTGTGAGAATAATGCGGCCGATCCTCTTTGCCACTAATTTAGGGTTTCTGTCTTCGATCCAAATTGGGGCTTTCTGATGATCGATTCTCTGACTTGCGTTGCTCTTGCTCGCGCTCGTTCTCTGATGATCTATTGTCTAGTTCGCGTTACTTGTGCTTCGTTCATTCTCTGATGATCGATTCTACTAGCGCTTTGTTTCGCAGCTGCTCCTTTGACCGAGTTTGATAGATTAGTATGTATTCTCTTTCGTTGCTTGTTTAATTTCTTGGTGGACTCGATTTTTCCACTCTACCGATGATGATTTTTGGGATTGTATTTATATGAATTCGAGACACTTGCATTTGCTCGTATCAATTCGATACTTTCCAAATTTTTCTATTGCTTGATGCGCACGGCTTTCCTGATATAACTTCGACTTGTTACTCACGACTTTGATTATCAAACGTTTGATTTATCTCGTGGATAATGCGGTAGAAACTTTCCCTTTTATTTGTTTTGACTTTTTCAAAGATACGAATTTGAACTTTTGACTTGGTCATCTGATTTTGTGAACGCGACTCCATGACTTGCCATTACCATTGCGTTCACTGGTCAATTACTGCTTTACTGATTTCTCTGTATTCGATACTTGTTATGTTTGACTGCCACTGCCTTTGACTTGGTTATCCCTTCGAATTTATTTTGGCTTCACTGTGAACTTTGGCTCTGTTGTAACTGGATATTTTGCTTGAGTCACTTGCATTACTGATGCTACGATGTGGTTATTTCATATTCATTTGAATTTGCATTTGTCTGCACTGTGTATCGAGTACTTTGGTTTCATACATGTGAGTTGTTGTTTGCCGAGATTGTTGTTTCAATTGTCTTCTGTTCATGTTGGCACTAGCTGTTGTTGAGTTGATATATTTGTGGTGCTCTTGTAGTCGAGTCTGCATTGTTGCTTGACCTGTCTGGTTCATCTTGTTGTTGCTCTGACTTGTATCACTGCATCCATTCTGGTTGCTTTGACTTCATTGACTTCGTCCATATGTGTTCATCTGCACTTGCACACTCCTGCTTGTTGTGCTACTGCTTCAACTTGTCACATTTGACTTGACTGTGTTGATCCAATTCATCATGTTGTTGTTGGGTTGTAGTTTGCATTATGTTGGTCTGGCTTGAACTTGATTGTTACACATCTTCAAATCTGCCTGTTTCATTAAGCTTGATCTCTGATCTGTTCACCTGTAGTCTTCATTTGCAGCCTTGACTTTTTGGTTGATGTATTCATGTACACTTTCGAGTTGCACTGCATAGTGAATGTGCATTTGGTTCACTGGTATCTTCACTGTGTTGATTTAACCTATACTTGCTGTATATTTTAGTTTGCACTGCTTCATGTTCGCTGTGATGTCATGTTTTTTTTTGGTGCACTGTGTCTTGTACTTGTAGTCTTGGCTTGCATCTGTGCACATTGTTGCATTGTTGATGTTCTTTGTAGTTTTCATTTTGTACTTCTTTGTGCTCTGGTCATTGCTTGTGAAGTTTGGTATTGCATTTGATCTGGATATTGTGGTATTGCTTCATTATGTACTTGTGGTTCTTTGTTTGGTCTGTGTAGTTGTAACTGAACATGTCCACTGCAGTTTCTTCACTGATGCATTTGGACTTGTCAAAGCTTTGCATTCTTCATGTAGCCTTGTGTTGAACCCAGTTTTAAAAACTCGGGTTTGACCTTGTGCTCGTGTCGAGATTTTAAATATATTGCACGTGACTTGAACCCGGCTTTTCATTTGGGTTTGACCTGTGCTCACCTGTCCCTGTAGCATTATCAAGTGTATATCGATGTGCACGGCCTTGTGGCGTGTACAGTGATACACTGTGCATGTCACATTGTTCGTGTATAATGAATTCAAATGTGAATGATGACGAACAACCCAAATAACTGAGGCAAATAGTATTTTCAAAAATCATATTTCATTTTATATTGCAAAAATATTTCTTTTTCAATTTTACTGCGCTAGTGAATATTTTTGCAGATTGCTCAGATGCTGGATTCAAACTGGAATGCAGTTGAGGACAAAATACTAGTGTGAGTGATATGTAGTAAGGTTATTAATGTAAAAACAATTGTGATGTAATTGTGATGTAATCAAAAATGTATATGTACAGTGAGAGCTTGAATTTGTACTATTCAAGATTGTAATAAATATTTGTTTGAATAAAATATTTGTTTGAATTCAAATTCTGTGTAATTTATTTTATTCAACAAATATTTATTTAATCTATGAAAATAAAATAGTACATTAACAAATACATTTAAATGAATATATATATATGTTTATTATCATCAAACAAAAACATATAAGCGCATATTCATACACATTGTAGTTTCAAAAAATTTCATTAGCAAAGACTGAACCGTTTAGTCGATGTTTGCGCCAAAATTGGTCACAAACACCCAATATCACGAAAGCACCCGTTTACGTATTCAACTTGATAATAATCAACACAGAACTCAGCAACAATCAATATAAAATTCAGCTCTAAGTAACAAATCACAGTAATTCACAAACAACAATCACAAACACAGGATTTATAGTGGTTCGGCGTTCGCGCCTACGTCCACTTTGAAGGTTTTCTCTTTATTGCTTTGCTTGATTAAATCGATTACAACGGATTACAGTTGATAATAGCTCTGAAATCTGAATACAACAGTGATTCTGATGAATAGATTTGAATCCGGCAGAGTCTTGGTGTTCAATGGCAGAAGTTCTCGGAAGATCCCCTTTTCTGAAGGCTTTGGGGTGCTATTTATAGGCATTGGAGGCCCAGATCTTGCTGAAACTTCGGGAGACCTCTTCTGGCACGTGAGTGGGCCCACGCGACCGACCCCACCAAGTTTCGTCTCGATCTGACATCGATTCGAAGTCATTTCGAACCCATCAAGAAATGGTCCAATCGAGCTGAAACTTGGCAGGAACAATCTTTACCTTGTATGGAAGCTACTGTGAAAATTTGGTTGCATTTGGATCAGGGGTTTAGGAGATATGATCGGTTCGAAATGATGATTCTCGGTTGGCTGTTGAGTTCGAACCGATCACTTTGAAACCACGTACTTCGAATCGATCAGCTCACGTGGCTTCGTGATGAGGTGGCGCGTGCTCCTCAAATCGATCCTGTTTTATCTCCGAGTTGACCGCTTCGCACCCATGGATTTCGCCTCGTTCGTATCGTGGGGCGACACGTCATCCAAGTTAGCTGACTTGGTGGGTACGAACGAGTGAATGTTCCTGGGTTCGAACGCGACCGTTTCGAACTAAGGTGTACTCGTGGGTTCGAACTCGATCGATTCGAACAAGATCGATTCGAAGCGACTTGGATTCGAAGCTGGTGGGCTTGAATGGATTCGAAGATGATGGTTTCGAATGTAATGGAGTCGAAGTTAATGGTTGTGAGGCAGGCACTGGTTAATGGATTCGAACAGGATGGGTTCGAAGGAAGGATATCGGATGGGTTCGGAGTAGATGGTTTCGAAGATGATGGATTCGAACATAACCTGTGGCTATCGATTCGAAACAAGGGTACCCTATGGGTTCGAACCGAACAGGGGGCTATCTTTCTCAAATTGAAACCATTATATCTTGAGCATACGAACTCCGATTAACCTGAAATTTGAAACACTGGCTTTCACGGTCTTGCTTGTCATGTCCTATCAATTTTGGCCCGTTCCGGACTCGGACAAAATTCATCGATATCCATAGCAAAGTGAAGTATAACCAATCTCTGAGACGAACTGTCTTTTGTTTTCGATCAATCTTTTGGTATCACGGCTTTGCCAAAAAGCGGGATAATAGTCGACCCCAAGTAGAATGCCTCCAAAGGAGATAGTGGAGCTGAAGAAACGGTGATGCTCCACCTTTATGCCCTCATCAACAAAGAACATTACAATGTGATATTATTTGTTAATGTGGAGAATAGGGCTTTATAGGGCGACCATTTGTATTATTACTTTGGACGGGTATAGATATGTCGAATTGAGTGCAAATATTTTTCTTTTATAAGAGGTTTCAACATATCCGATCCAGGCACAAAACAACAACACGACTACTTAATATAATTCAGAACAATATAAAATATAACAGAACTTAGAAACACAAAATGCGACAAAGAAATATAAACATTTCTCATAAATCGGATGTGAACATGTATATGATACATGATTTGAACTATAAAAGGTGGTCATAAAAGATCCACGATGTATATAGGAGATATCTAAGACAACATAAATGAATGTACATCAAAATGAATCTCTGTGTCAACATACAAAAAGGACTACAACATAACTAGACTACAGGTCTACTAAGGCATAGGAAGAAGCCTCAAACTAATCCAACTCTAAGATCATCATGCTGAAGAACATGAAATATTTCGGTCTGACCCTTAATGTTACATAAAGATAATAAATGGATCAGTCTAGTCGAATTCGAATTGTGAGATCGAAGTGAGATGGTTTACAAGCTATAATAGGAACTAAAATATCACATAGAGTTAACATGAAACTCACATAGAGTTAAACAAAGAGGAATGTTATCTTTCTTAAAGTTATTCACCAAATCACAAAACCAATATTAGCTTATAAAAGCAAATCTCACAAAATATTTGGTGAAACACAAATTTAATAAAATTCGAAAATCAATCATTAGAAATCTAGAGACGAAAAGGGGAAGACCTAACATAAATGAGAGTACAAAACTTACCGAATACATGTTATCATAAATAGTCAAGGGACACATAAATGGATAGTGAATCCATAACCCTAATTAGCCGAAGCTCTATAAATGAGACGAAGCTCAATAAATCTTCTTATCACGGATCAATATAAAAGACAAGTCGTTAAACTTATCTTCTTAAGTTTTATTTACCTTCAAATAGTAACTAATCAAATAACACACATACTCCCGTATGACACTTGTTTATTTGAATATTTACTATAAGTTAGTAAACACCACTCAAGAGAAAATATGGTTTCAAACAAATAAGTTCGGTAATTAATCAACAAAGTAAATGCAAGCGTTTCATACCACTTGTTTTACTAAGTCATTTAACTGAATTTGTCATCCGAATGAAGAAATAGTTTTCTATACTATTAATAGCTTTGGAATTTTTTTTCTAAATTTTTATTTTCGAAAGAAGAGTTGAAAACCCATAAAATAAATTTTTAAACGTTTACAAATAGTAGTGTTTTAATAAAAATAGGAGTTAGAAACCTTTATGCAATATAATTGAATTACTCCAAAATCACTTTATAAACCATTTGAAATTTATATATTTATTTTTCAATCAAAATTGCTATTTATTATAAAACCATCTTCACACATATTCATATCATCAAAATACGAATTAAACCAAATTCAGTAGTAATTGAATACATAAAAAATGTAATTTTTTCCATAGAACACAAAGGCATCAACAATTATTTTCCATTAATTCAAAAGTAAAAATTCATATCAGAAAATGTCGAAAAACAACATTAAAAATTTGTGCAAAGTATTATTTCAACATTTAGAAAGCAGTAAACTGACAGTGAGAAAACAAGGAGTTGATTTAGAAAAAACTGACAGTAATCACCCAAATAAGATCAATAATGCAACGATCCGTAATTTTCGACAATTAAAATAGTTAATTTAATAAGATTTTTGTAATTAATTGTTGGAAGAAATTAAAATATAAGATTTATAATTGGAATAATACTAAAATGAAATGCAACAATGTTAATTATAGCTAACTATTAACAATTTGAATGGAATTCCAATTAATTGAAATAGTGTAAGGTTATACTTGGTTACAAAGTGAACATAGGAAAAAAAACGTAAATATTTAATTCATTAATGAAATAATATATTATTAATAGAAATTGAATAAAATTAGTGTTATGAAAGAAATGGTAACATTTGTTTGTAAGTAATAAACTAATGGATGTAATTAAAGGCTAATGGTGACAATTATTATATATATTACCTATTTATCGGGTCTATTAAATTTAATTGGAAATAAATGGCAATTAATTCCCTTAATTAGTGCAGTTAATGTAGGTTGTTAAAAAGGTTAATTCTATACAATGTAACCAATGTAAATTTTTATCATAGTATGACCTTTGATTTGAATAAAAAGATGGAAATCAGTTTACTCAAATTTATTGGAATTGAAAATTTTAGTGAATTTATTACCATCAATGAAATAAAAGATTACGTAAATGAAAGGTAAGATAAAATTGTAAAATATTGATGTAATGGAAAATATGACAATGTTGACTATGTATGTAAGGTAATAATTGATTTAATGAGAGAATGAAACCAAGGTAAATAAATTAATTGAGACTTTAATTATAATTAATGTGTGAAATTGACCAAAATTCAATAAAATGGAAATATAATAGTTAATACAAATAAGGGATGGAAATCAGAGTATATTAGCGTAATGAAATGTAATACAAATGTCAAATATGCTATTAGATCATAAGTTTGGGCCATAAATAAAATTCTAAAATAACAAACTACAATGAAGCAATGAAGTGGAAGGTTCTAACGCATATTAGAATATAATTTAATAACAGGAACTGGAATAATAAATGTCTGTTTTAAAGACGAGTTAAATGAATATTGATTGATAGAGAAAAATGTTTGTTTAGTATGTAATTTAATGTTTGTTGGATACTGTAATTTTATAAATGTGTTTGCATGACTATAAATAAGGATTACTATGTTCACGTATTTATTTAATTGATTTCATAAATTAATGTCTGTTTTGAAGTGGAAGATTAAAATTAATTGGAAATAAATTTATTGAAAATTTTTAATTGAAAAGGGAAAAAGAAATAAAGTGCATTTAATAAATTTAATGTAAGAACTTTTTCATTTGGAATGTACATTATTTGGAAATATAAGAATGGATTTAATATTGTATAAGTTGATCATTTTAGAATATAAGAATGTTTACGTTTATGAATTGCAAGTAACGAATAAGCATTTTAAGGAAAATAAAAGAATGTTTGAGGAAAATAAAGTGAACGTTTCCATTTTGAATATAAATATAACGTTGTAAAATGTAACGACCTTGATTTTTCAGCCCAATTTAAAATCTTAAATCCATCGTTTCAATATAAAAAATTTGAAATTTATAAAAAATCTCAATTTACGTCCAAACTTTATTTATGACATGCGTCCAGTTAGATATGAACATAGTCACAAATTATTACAGTAAACTTCGTTCGCGTTTTACTGTATACCAGTCCATATAAAGCTGCGTAAAATTTATCTTCCAAATCCAAATATTTTTACACAGTTATTTTGTAAAAATTATTCTGATCATGGTTATGAAATTCGTTTCGTCAGAAACTATCATCGCCTGCTCCGTTTAAATTGTTTTGCAAAACGTACAATTTTAGCGGCGTAAATGCGAATTTTATAAAACCATCGTATCGTAATAATCTGTGTACCGCTGGAATCGCCTCATCGCACTGATCATAACGGTATATTTATTTGTGCAGTCGGAGTCCGTCGTAAAATTTGTCGCGTTAATTTAATCATTCCGGACGGACCGGTTAAAACACAACCAGCCTTAAGAAATTCACATTCGAACCATTTAAAAAAAAGTTAACTGGTGGGTGAATTAAAGTGTATGGTTGGCAGCAAATTAGATTGCATGGGAAGTTGTGAAAATTGGAAAAGTAAGAAAACACATTGTTTCACAAAAAGAAATTAGTGTTCATACCTATTCGCTAAATTATTTATCACACTGTTTCATGCGCATTCCACTGTTCTACTTTCCAATTCATAAGTTCAGGTGATCCTCTTCTCCTCCCTTCTTCTCATGCTTTACTTCTCATGCTTTACCTTCTGCAAACATTAAAAAAAAAAAATTGGAGATTTACGCATGCGTGCATGACATGCAAATTATTCACATGCGTGTATTCAACAAGTTGCGTGCATGTTGTAGTGTGGTTCATTCGTGTGTGTTTGGTTTAAAAAAAAAAGAGAAAACAAAGGAGAGGAACTATGTGCGTGAGTTGAAAAGGTGGAAGTTTGTGTATGTTTAGTGAATGCATTAGGATGAGTTTTGGTGAAGTATGCAAAGTGAAAATGGGTCACGTTTGTACATGCGGTGGAGGGAGTGAATGCAAAGTGAAGTGTATATATTTTTGTGTGTTGTGAGGTGCGTGAGTTTATAAAAAAATGAAAAGGGGTGTTGCGTGTGATGTGTATACAAGGAGAAAAGAAGAAATGCATGTTGTTTGTGTAGGGGTGTGTTATGATGCATGCATGTGCTGTGAGTTATGATGCATGCGTGTTGTGTAGTGTACTTTGTGTGTTGTGTAGTGTTACGTGCAATGCATGTAAAAGTGTTGCGTGCATTTATTTATTTTATTTTATTTTTTAAAAAAGTTTGCATACATGCGTGTGTTATGGGAGTAGTATGGGGAAAACATACATGCGTGTGTTATGGGTGTGTATGTATTTTGTACGTGCTGTGTTCATGATGTGTACGTGTGTTTTTTTTTTAAAAAAGGAGAAAGAAAAAGAAAAGGAAAAAAATATGAAATTGAACGATATCGATTTGTTGAGTAAACCGTAACCGTTTTTCTTTTCTCTGTTGTTGCAGCAACCGATTGAGTTTCTTTTGCGGCAGCATCGATCTTCAGCTTTCGTTCTTTTTCTCTGTCAACGGTAAACGCATTTATATAAATTTTTAAATTTTATACAAACGTTCATTGTATTAATATCGTTTTCTTTTGTCGATATTACAGTGTTCGTTGTTCGTGCGTACCGACTTCTATTCGTGCTTATTCTTGTTTGGGTCCATTTCTTTATCCATGAAAGGTGAAATAAATTTTCACGACATATATTCTCATGCTAGTTTGGTTGATAACTGATTGTTATGTGATAATTGAATTGAATGTTGATTACTATTGTTAAGTGATAAAATATGCAAGTTGAAAGTGATATAGGATAGTTAACAAAGTAAATTGGATTATATATGTCGAATTTTGATTTGTTAAACTTAACCCCTTTATATATTAAATTTGATTAGTTAAACTTGACCCATTTATATGATGAATATTGATTAGTTAATTGACACGTAGAATTTGATAAATTACACTTTGAACCTTTGAACATATATTTGATTAATTGTTGTAGTATTGAAATTGAAATTGAACGACAAGTGAAAAACCGAAATGTAATAATCTTTAATCTACATGGAATGATAGCGTAGATTTAGGAATAATTAGATTAATTTACATAAATAACAAATGTAAATTAATACGATTATTTCAGGATTATTTAATAAATTGGTAAATTGTTGTGAATGGATACTATTGCTTGTTTATTTACTTTGACGCCATCCCAGCTATCACACTGCAAGTTCCCTTTGTATGTTTTGTTTTTGAATTGAAATGGAATTGGGTTGAAATGATAAATACCCAAATAACTTTAACTTAGGATAGAAAATTAAATTAAAATCGATTGGTCAATGTTTTGATTTAAAATAAAATAAAGTTTTATTTGACTAATAATAAGGTTTTGAATAAAAATTGGAATTTAAATTCAAATGAATTGTAAATGTGAATATTTAAGTTTGAAACAAATATGAATGTCATAATTGACAAAAAGAATATTGAATTTAATTATGTAATAATTAAATTATAATTAATTGATAATTAAATTTGAAATTATTAATGATTAAGTTTGAAATTAGTAATAATTAAATTGGAATTATTAATAATCAAGTCTTGAAATTTATTAATAATTAGATTTGGAATTATTGATAACGAAGCTTGAAATTATTAAGAATTAAGTTTTGAATTTTGATAATTAAGTTTCAGAATTGTTAATAATTAAGTTGAAATGATTAATAATTAAGATTTGAAATTATCGATAATTTCAATAGATTGGATCATTTAATGATTAGAATAAATTGAACTGGATTTGCTTATTAAGAAAAATCGAATTTTGATTAAGGCAAACTAATTTCTTTAATTGAGTTTTGAAATTGGTAACGAAGGTAATAAATGAATGAATTGAATTTCTTTAATAAGATATAGAATGTGTTTATCAAACAAATGAAAGATTTGAAAGTTAAGGAATTGGATTTGACAAATTTTAATTTTAATTTAATTTGTAAGCTTTGATAATGAAGTTGAACTTAAGGAAGTAATGTAATGAATTGGAAATTTAATTGAAATTGTTTAATGATAATTTAATTTAATGAATATCGAATGAAATCGATAATTGGGTTCAAATCGATTTGATCGATAAATGATTTTGGAATGAACTTATACATGAAATTAAATGAATATTGAATTGTTTAAACTGAACTTTGAAATTGAATCATAGAAATTTTGAAATGAAATTGTGAATTTATGAAATGTAAATTTTGGAACTTGATTTAGAATGACTAACGAAATGTTGAATTATGAATTCTAATTGAAATTGTATTGGTTTTGAAATATATTAACGACCAATCGGTAAATTAATTACGAAGGTTATTAAAGGAACCGGAATCGGTTAGGGACATACTCACTGTCTAAACGAAAAACCACTTTAATAACTATACGTGGAGTGTGATCCAGAATGAAGTGGTTGGGTTGGCGAACGTTGATGATTGAAGAAAGTGAACGATAATGGATAGCCTTGACACTTGTGTCAAATTGGAAATGACTAAAATCAGGAGCCGTGCCGGGCCAAATGGGGTTAGCTACCTCGAGCGAACACACTTTTTCGTAAACTACTCATTTACTTTTGTGATTGATTGGTGCGCACTCTTGAATTTGGAGTGTTTTTTCACGGTGTTGCGATCGTTGCGGCGATGCGTTCTCACCCATCCGGATCAGGCAAACGGTAGTTTCACTACCTTGGGTATTGCCTTATGTACCTTGTCATACTTGTATCCCTATGCGCGACCACTTCGAATTTGTTTTGTATTATACCTATGGAGTACTTCCTGATATCCCACTAGTTTACGGTGGAGTTTACAGTGCTGTATAGTCTATAATGCTATATGAAATGTGTTAAGGGGGACAATGGTAACGCCTTAACACTATTTTGATATTTTACTTTACTGTTAGACATTATTTATGTATCGTACATTACTACGTATAAATAGTTTAACGGATCCTTAATATGTTATTCCATTCATCTTTGAGTTATTGTTATTTGAATTTGAATCATATTATCTGTATAAGAATATATGTCCTGATTCGAGTGTTTGTTTGTGAATATTCTCAGATTAGACTAAGGATTGCTATTGTTGTTCTACTTAGAGTTGAAGACCGAAGACTATCATTATCTTATCTTATCAGTATTGCTCTTTCTATTCAGACTATTTGGACATCTATGTTGTTCTATTTTATTTATCTGAGACACTGTTGTATTTATTGGTAGCTTCATGAACTGCTCTTATGACTATGTTGTATTTCCGCTGCACTATTATGTGATGTTATTTCTGTGATTCTGTGGTGATTCTCATTTATATATATATATATATATATACTCCATTAATGATTCGTGTTTTGTATTATTTAAGTTGACAAGTTGGAATATTGTCAATTTAAATGGTACAAATATACTGGTTGTTACGGTTGGTATCAGAGCTTTGGTTCCCGATAACCTTAGCCTGTGGAGTTTAAAGCTCATTAGAGATAAGGTAAATATACCCTAGAATGAGGAGAATCATTTCAGAATCCACATCTTTTGATTCATCTTTGTTATTGAATTCGTTTGAGTAGAATTTCCTTAAGTTCTATAAATTCCTATCTTTGGTTCTAAATCACTTTTGGTATTCCAGGATGGCTACCAGAAGAAATGTTAGAGGAGGAAGGGGTGGAAATGCTCCTGGTCCACATGCTCCAGTTCCTGCAGTTCGATTCCCCACTCTTAGCAAGGAGTACACTTAGCTTGGAGGAGTCAAATTTACTGGCTCCAAGAGTATCATCGAAGCACAGCAATGGCTAAAGAGTTTGGAGAGGATCTTTACTAGCTTGGAGATTACAGATGCTCAGAAGTGTAAGTTGGCCGCTTGGCAACTTCAGGATGCTGCACAAGATTGGTGGGAATCCGTCACTTCTCGTACCGATGAGGAAACCATCACTTGGGCCCAGTTTAGGTAGAAATCTATCTAAAAGTTCATCCAAATAAAATTTCCTTTTATCTCATCAAATTTTGACTCGTTTTCATATTGTTTGTAAATAGGGATTCCTTTGTAACTCAGTGGATGCCAGCTGCTGGGAAAGCTCAACTCTATCGTTCTTTTATGGATATCAAGCAAGGCAATATGACCTTCACTGAGTATGAACGAAAGTTCAACGAACTATCTATGTTCGCTGAGTATGAACAAAAGTTCAACGAACTATCTAAGTTCGGACCCGGGCTGATCGACACACCTCTGCTTAAGAATGAGAAGTTCATACATGGCGCACACCCTGAGTATTACGAGCTTCTCACCGCTCATGTCCATGGAACCTTCACTGAGTTGGTGGACTTTTCTCTTCGATATGAGGGAAAGCCAAAGGAAACATCAACCGCCAAAGCTCCAGTTGTTCAGACATCAGCTAGTAGGACGGGGAAGAGAAAGCCAAACTTTGCACAACAGAAGAAGAATTGGCAGCAGAAAACAGGGCTTGGATACTCCCAGAAGAAGCCCATTGACATATCATCCATTACTTGCTTCAACTGCAACCAAAAAGGTCATTACGCCAGTAGCTGCCCATCTCCAAAGAGCGCAGCTGTTCCGCCATCGGCACAGATGACTAGGAGGGATTTGTGTCATATCTGCTTACAACCTAGACACTTCAAGAAAGACTGCCCAACACAGTAGAGAGGTATACCATCAGGAGTCTTTGCTCTTTCCACACCTGCCCCGGAAGTTCCTGCACCGGAAGTTTCGAATAATCAAGGTACTTTGCAAAGTACTTTTATGTTGCATACCTTGCCTGTTAGAGTTCTATTTGACACCGGAGCTACACACAGCTTCATATATATTGATTTATGTGATAAACTTGGCTTGGAACCCACTCTTGCATCTATTTCCTTATGTGTATCTAACCCTATTGGAGGGCCCGCTAACCTCAAAAGGGTTTGCAAATATGTCACTCTTATGCATGGCATTCACCGTTTTACTTGGGATGTCTATGTCCTTGGATTCAACGCATTTGATATTCTATTAGGCATTGATTGACTGCGAAAGTTCGAAGCCGTTATCTCTTGTAAAGCTCGAAGTATCTCTCTTATTGACGATAAGAGTATGCCTTTAGTTGTTAAAGGCAAATCACCTCAAGAATAAGCTGGGAGTTTTATATTCTCTCTTGACTCCCATCCAAATGAACTTAGCTCTACTCCAGTGGTCCAATTCTTTTCTGATATATTTAGAGAAGTTAATTCTCTACCACCTCCGCGGGAAATCGAATTCCGCATTGACCTTATTCCTGGTGCACGACCAGTAGTTCTTCCTCCTAGGAGAATGGATCCTAAAGAAAAGGTAGAGTTGAATGTTCAAATTGAAGATTTATCTTCTAAAGGCTTGATTCGACGCAGTCATTCAGAATGGGGTGCTGCAGTTGTATTTGTCACCTAATCTGATGGCTCACTCAGAATGTGTGTGGACTATAGAAAGCTAAAAAAGCTCACACACAAGAACATGTATCTGATGCCCTGCATCAACGACCTATTCGATCAGCTTCATGGAGCTAAAGTCTTTTCTCAACTTGATTTGGCTACCGGCTTTCACCAACTCAGAATCACTGAGGATAGCATTCCTAAAACAACATTCCGCACTGAAAATGGTTTCTGTGAATGGCTAGTTATGCCGTATGGTCTCACTAATGCTCCAGCTTATTTTGTCGATTTGATGAATAGAGTTTTCCGTGATGTTCTTAACAAATTCGTTCTTGTTTTCATCGATGATATTCTCGTCTTCTCTAAAGATGAGAAAGAGAATAGATCACATTTGGCTTTTGTTCTCAAAACTCTTCGCAGACACCATCTTAAAGCAAAGTTTTTGAAATGCCACTTTTGGAGAGATGAAGTTCGTTTTCTTGGCCATATTGTTTCGGAGAATGGGATTTCGGTCGATCCAGCTAAGATCGCCGTAATCAATGTAAGTTCTATTCTTACTTGTCAATTCTATATAAACAATTTATCAATATCTAAATTCGAATTCTTGGAATTTGTAGGATTGGAAGACTCCCAAAGCTCCTACAGATATCCGCAGTTTCTTGGGTTTGGCCGGCTAATACCGCAGATTTATAGAAAATTTTGCTCGTATTGCTGCCCCACTTATTGCACTGACCCGAAAGAATGTGAAATTTATTTAGAATGAAAAGTGCGAAGCAGCTTTTAACGAGATGAAGTGAAGATTGACATCTGCCCCAGTTCTTACAGTCATTGACGGTAGCGAAGGATTGACCGTCTATACTGATGCCTGCCGTGATGGATTAGGAGTAGTTTTAATGCAGAAAGGGAAGGTTATTGCCTATGCGGGTCGTCAGTTAAAGACCCATGAAGCAAATTACGCGACTTATGATTTAGAGCTTCTTGCGGTTGTATTTGCTCTTAAGCTATGGAGGCACTATCTATTGGGAACAAAATTCGAGTTATTCACTGACCACAAGTCATTGAGATATATTTTCTCGCAAAAGGATTTGAATCAGAGACAAGTCTGATGGCTCGAATTTCTAGCTGCATATATCTTGATATTAATTACACTCTAGGGAAATCAAGTACCGTAGCCGATGCTTTGAGCAGAAATCAAGCAATGGCATGTTGTAATCTGGTTGAGGGAATGTTATTCCAGCTTTCCGTCTCCCCAGCTCTTATGGATCGGATTATAGCCAAGCAATACGAGGACACTTTGCTTTATCGCATCAAGGAAATAGTCCTTGGAAGAGTTGGTAATGCTGACAATAAATTTGGTGCACATGTTGATAGTAATGGAGTCTTGAGAATCGATAATCGCATTTGTGTTCCTAATGTTGATGGTCTTAGACAAGAAGTGCCGAGAGAAAACCACAACTCTTCGCTTTCATTTCATCCCGGTGTTACTAAAATGTACCAGAATATGAAGAAGTTATATTGGTGGAGTAGGATGAAGCGCGATATTTCTACCTATGTTAGCAGATGCACAACTTGCCAGCAAGTTAAAGCTGACTACAGAAAGACAGCAGGTTTGCTTCAGCCACTAGAGATTCCAGGTTGGAAGTGGGAACAAATTTCTATGGACTTTATTGATAGGCTGCCAAGGACTATAAAGGGGAACGAAAGCATATGGGTGATTGTCGATAGACTGACGAAGTCCGCTCACTTTATTCCAGTCAAGTCCACTCGTACTGCTTCGAGTTTGGCCGAGATATACATGAGAGAAGTTGTTAAACTTCATGGTGTACCATCTAGTATCGTATGCGATCGAGATCCTATTTTCACTAGTAAATTCTGGAAAGCATTCCTGGATACGTTGGGCACCAAACTGAATCTGAGCATAGCATATCATCCTCAAACAGATGGTCAAACTGAGAGGGTGAATCAAATTTTAGAAGACCTTCTCCGTGCTTGTATTATTGACTTTGGTGGATCTTGGGAAGACCATATTCACTTGGTAGAATTCACTTATAATAATAGCCATCAGGTAAAGAAATTGAATTTCAAATTTGAATAAGTATATTTGAATTTGAATTAATCATATTTAATAAACCAGGCAAGCATTGGTATGGCACCGTTCGAAGCCTTATATGGACGGCCGTGCAAATCGCCAGCTTGTTGGATCGAGTCTGGAGATAGACTAGTGCTTGGTCCAGAAATAATTATGGAAGCTTCTGAAAAGGTCAAAGAAATCAGGAAGAAGATAAAGACGACACAGGATAGACATAAGAGCTATGCTGACAAAAGGAGAAGAGAGCTCGAATTCAGTGTTGGAGACAAAGTATTTCTGAAAGTGTCGCCTTTGAAGAATATTGTTCGATTTGGAAGGAAAGGAAAGCTAGCTCCGAGATTTGTTGGTCCGTTTGAGATTATGGAAAGAGTCGGAACATTGGCATATAGAGTTGTATTACCAGAGAAGTTCGCTGGTGTACACAACATGTTCAACGTCTCACGTCTGCGCAAAGTTGTACACGATCCATTGATGACCATCCCTACTACTCAGATGGAAGAGATAGTTATTGATCCTAATTTGACTATTGAGCGTAAGCCGCTTCGGATAGTTGATCATGAGACTAAGCAACTTAGAAGGAAGTCGGTATATCTCGTCAAAGTCCAATGGAGTGCAGATGAGCGAGATTGCACATGGGAAACTGAGGATAGTATTCGGGATTCAAATCCTGAATTACTTATTTCAGGTATAATTCAAATTTCTCAAAATCTATCTTAACTTTTCTGCTTATTTCATTCTTACTTCACTCGTCTCGTTCCTTTTCGAGGAAGAAAAGTTTTGAGTGGGAGAGATTGTAACAACCCTGATTTTTCAGCCCAATTTAAAATCTTAAATCTATCGTTTCAATATAAAAATTTAGAAATTTATAAACGATCTCAATTTACGTCCAAACTTTATTTATGACATGCGTCTAGTTAGATATAAACATAGAAAAAGTTTCGTCGCAAATTATTACAGTAAACTTCGTTCGCGTTTTACTATATATCAGTCCATACAAAGCTGTGTAAAATTTATCTTCCAAATTCAAATATTTTTACACAGTTATATTGTAAAAATTATTCTGATCATGATTATGAAATTCGTTTCGTCAAAAACTGTCATCGCCTGCTCCGTTTAAATTGTTTTGCAAAACGTACAATTTTAGTGGCGTAAATGCGAATTTTATAAAATTATCGTATCGCAATAATCTGTGTACCGCTGGAATCGCCTCGTCGCACTGATCATAACGGTATATTTATTTTTGCAGTCGGAGTCCGTCGTAAAATTTGTCGCGTTAATTTAATCGTTCCGGACTGACCGGTTAAAATACAACCAGCCTTAAGAAATTTACAGTCGGACCATTTAAAAAAAAAAGTTAACTGGTGGGTGAATTAAAGTGTATAGTTGGCAGCAAATTAAATTGCGTGGGAAGTTGTGAAAATTGGAAAAGTAAGAAAACACATTGTTTCACAAAAAGAAATTACTGTTCATACCTATTGGCTAAATTATTTATCTCACTGTTTCATGCGCATTCCACTGTTCTACTTTCCAATTCACAAGTTCAAGTGATCCTCTTCTCCTCCCTTCTTCTCATTCTTTACTTCTCATGCTTTACCTTCTGCAAACATAAAAAAAAATGGAGATTTACATGTGCGTGCATGACATGCAAATTATTCACATGCATGTATTCAACAAGTTGTGTGCATGTTATAGTATGGTTCATGCGTGTGTGTTTGGTTTTAAAAAATAAAAATAAAAAGAGAAAACAAAGGAGAGGAACTATATGCGTGAGTTGAAAAGGTGGAAGTTTGTATATGTTTAGTGAATGCATTAGGATGAGTTTTGGTGAAGTATGCAAAGTGAAAATGGGTCACGTTTGTACATGCGGGGAAGGGAGTGAATGCAAAGTGAAGTGTATATATTTTTGTGTGTTGTGAGGTACGTGAGTTTATAAAAAAAAATGAAAGGGGGAGTTGCGTGTGATGTGTATACAAGGAGAAAAGAAGAAATGCATGTTGTTTGTGTAGGGGTGTGTTATGATTCATGCGTGTGCTGTGAGTTATGATGCATGCGTGTTGTGTAGTGTACTTTGTGTGTTGTGTAGTGTTACGTGCAATGCATGTAAAAGTGTTGCGTGCGTTTTTTTTAAAAAAAAAGTTTGCATACATGCGTGTGTTATGGGAGTAGTATGGGGAAAGCATACATGCGTGTGTTATGGGTGTGTATGTATTTTGTGCGTGCAGTGTTTATGAAAATGTGTGCGTGTGTTTTTTTTAAAAAAAAAGGAGAAAGAAAAAGAAAAGGAAAAAAAAATGAAATTGAACGGTATCAATTTGTTGAGTAAACCGTAACCGTTTTTCTTTTCTCTGTTGTTGCAGCAACCAATTGAGTTTCTTTTGCGGCAGCATCGATCTTCAGCTTTCGTTCTTTTTCTCTATCCTCGGTAAACACATTTATATAAATTTATAAATTTTATACAAACGTTCATTGTATTAATATCGTTTTCTTTTGTCGATATTACAGTGTTCGTTGTTCGTGCGTACCGACTTCTATTCGTGCTTATTCTTGTTTGGGTCCATTTCTTTATCCATGAAAGGTGAAATAATTTTTCACGACATATATTCTTATGCTAGTTAGGTTGATAACTGATTGTTATATGATAATTGAATTGAATGTTGATTGCCATTGTTAAGTGATAAAATATGCAAGTTGAAAGTGATATAGGATAGTTAACAAAGTAAATTTGATTATATATGTCGAACTTTGACTTGTTAAACTTGACCCCTTTATATGTTAAATTTGATAAGTTAAACTTGACTCATTTATATAATGAATATTGATTAGTTAATTGACACGTAGAATTTGATAAATTACACTTTAAACCTTTGAACGTATATTTGATTAATTGCTGTAGTATTGAAATTGAAATTGAATGACAAGTGAAAAACCGAAATGTAATAATCTTTAATCTACATGGAATTATAGTGTAGATTCTAGGAATAATTATATTAATTTACATAAAAAAAATGTAAATTAATACGATTATTTCGAGATTATTTAATAAATTGTTAAATTGTTGTGAATGGATGCTATTGCTTGTTTATTTACTTTGACACCATCCCAACTATCACACTGCAAGTTCCCTTTGTATGTTTTGTTTTTGAATTGAAATGGAATCGAGTTGAAATGATAAATACCCAAATAACTTTGACTTAAGATAGAAAATTAAATTAAAACCGATTGGTCAATGTTTTGATTTAAAGTAAAATAAAGTTTTATTTAACTAATAATAAGGTTTTGAACAAAAATTGGAATTTAAATTCGAATGAATTGTAAATGTGAATATTTAAGTTTGAAACAAATATGAACGTCGTAATTGACAAAAAGAATATTGATTAAAATTTAATTATGTAATAATTAAATTAGAATTAATCGATAATTAAATTTGAAATTATTAATGATTAAGTTTGAAATTAGTAATAATTAAATTGGAATTAGTAATAATCAAGTCTTGAAAGTTATTAATAATTAAATTTGGAATTATTGATAACGAAGTTTGAAATTATTAAGAATTAAGTTTTGAATTTTGATAATTAAGTTTTGGAATTGTTAATAATTAAGTTGAAATGATTAATAATTAAGATTTGAAATTATCGATAATTTGAATAGATTGGATTATTTAATGATTAGAATAAATTGAACTGGATTTGCTTATTAAGAAAAATCGAATTTTGAATAAGGGAAACTAATTTCTTTAATTGAGTTTTGAAATTGGTAACGAAGGTAATAAATGAATGAATTAAATTTCTTTAATAAGAAATAGAATGCGTTTGTCAAACAAATGAAAGATTTGAAAGTTAAGGAATTGGATTTGACAAATTTTAATTTTAATTTAATTTGTAAGCTTTGATAATGAAGTTGAACTTAAGAAAGTAATGTACTGAATTGGAAATTTAATTGAAATTGTTTAATGATAAATTAATTTAATGAATATCGAATGAAATCGATAATTGGGTTTAAATCGATTTGATCGATAAATGATTTTGGAATGAACTTGTACATGAAATTAATTGAATATTGAATTGTTTAAACTGAACGTTGAAATTGAATCATAGAAGTTTTGAAATGAAATTGTGAATTTATGAAATGTAAATTTTGGAACTTGATTTAGAATGACTAACGAAATGTTGAATTACGAATTCTAATTGAAATTGAAATTGTATTGGTTTTGAAATATATTAACGACCAATCGGTAAATTAATTACGAAGGTTATTAAAGGAACCGGAATCGGTTAGGGACATACTCACTGTCTAAAACGAAAACCACTTTAATAACTATACGTGGAGTGTGATCCAGAATGAAGTGGTTGGATTGGCGAACGTTGATGATTGACGAAAGTGAACGATAACGGATAGCCTTGACACTTGTGTCAAATTGGAAATGACTAAAATCAGGAGCCGTGCTGGGCCAAATGGGGTTAACTACCTCGAGCGAACACACTTCTTCGTAAACTACTCATGTAACGACCCGCATTTCTACGGATCGAAATATTGTAAATAGTATGCTTTAGGTCATGAAGTTAATAAGCCGTGTAGGAGCTTAGGTCGTATTGAAGGCTGGGTCGGTTGAGCGACTTAGTGGAATGAAGCGACTTAAGTTATTGACCGACCTATAGGAATGAGCCATCCAGAGTTAGCTCGTGTGAAAGTTAGGTCGGTGGAACGACTTAAGGATAGTAGGCGACTTAGGCAGTGGCCGAGTTAAGAAATTGGAGCGACCTAGTAGTTAGCCGGTTTAAGATAGTAACCGACCTAGGGATTCGACCGACCTAAGTATAGTGGACGACTTAGGAGTTAATGACTCATAGATGAGACCGACCTATAGTAGTAGCCGACTTAGTAGTTGACCGACTTAAGGTAGTTAGCGGCCTAACAGGATAAGTGAGTTAGTGGTAGTTGCCGACCTAAGGGAACTAGCGAGATAAGGGATTGACCGACCCAAGGAGCACCTGTGTTGGAGTTAGGTCGGTGTAGCGACTTAGGGTTAAGTCGGCAAGGGTTAGGTCGTACCCAGTGGTTATGTGTTAAGTCGCGTGCGCGTGTTAGGTCGTGCATGCTATAAGTCGCGCATGGGTTTGTGAGTGGTTGGTCCCAAGTCGTTAGGACGGTAGGGTGGTCGGGTTGTTAGGTCGGCAGTGCTTTAGGTCGTAGGTCAACCTGAGTGTTAGGTCGCAAGTCGTTAGGTCGGCAACGACTTATGGGGCGGCCGACTTATGGGATTTCCAGCCTATAAATAGAAGGGTTTGGCTCACTTTTTGGCACCGGTTTTTGAAGCGACGAAGTGCTGCTATTTTGAGAGCTCGACTACAACACTTCTTCACTTCTTTTCTCCACTCTAATCTGGTGCTTACTTCAATCTAAGATTGAAGATCAAATCGAAGATCCAAGAGCCAAAGTTGAAGATCTCCATCCATTGAAGAGAGATTTCATCGTTTGAAGGGAAATCTTATCGGATCAAGCTAGATATTTTGCCGTCCAGATCTGAAGTTAGTTGCTTTTGAGGTGTTTAGGTGATTCGGTGAGTGGTGGTTATTGTAGGATCTAGATTAACCCTAGAGGGGGGGTGAATAGGGTTATAGCAAATTTTTTTCGAATTAAACACAGAAACTAACTGCAAAAATAAATATGCTGAAAAGTAAATCACACACAAAATTTACCCAGCTTCGGCAACCCCTGCCTACTGCTGCATTCCCAGATTTCTATTAGAATTGAACAGTTTCCCGCTTACAAACACTCTAACAGACTTGCAAACTCTGCTACCGCCTATAGAGTTTTGCAAACTCGCAAACCCTGCTAACTGGACTTACTCTAACTAGACAATCTGACTACACCTAAACCCTAGGTGGTGATTTACAAATTCTTTTGACTCCAAAAGAAAAGAAACAACTTCAAAAATTAATTTCATGAGCAAAGATTAAAATATAAATGTTAATCCCTAAATTTTTGCTCAACTTTAAAAAAAACTTTTAAAGTTTAAACCCTAAATAAAACTAACACCCCTTTAATAATTAAACAAAGCCGGTCTATTCTTTAACCCGATCCACTTCGTTCCTTCTTTTGCTTGTAAGAATAATGTCGGCCTTTCTTTTGAGATTAGGGCTTGAGTCTTTGAGAAAAATTAGGGCTTTACGCCATCGATTCAAATTGCGGCTATCGGCTCTTGCTTGTGCTCGATTTCTGATGATTAATTGTTGACTTTGAAGTTGCGTTGCTCGGCTTGCTCGTTCTCTGATGATCGAGTTGTTGATGATTCGGTATATTATTTCTTTTGTTGCTCGTTTTATTGCTTGCTTTTTTTTACTCGATTTCTCTGTTGTCTATGATGATTTCTTGGGGTGTATTTATAGGGTTGAAACCCTAATTAACACTGTCAGATTTGATTTCTTCATGTCGTTGATTATTTTCCTGAATTTGTTCTGGATTTGGAGTATTCCTTTCTTGATTCAATTTCGAATAAATGCTGACCATATTTGAATTCGAATTAATTGATTCGAAAATTTCTTGCTGTATTTGTTGTCTCGGTCCTCATTTGAATTAATACTGACCATATATGAATTCGAGAAATTTGCTGCAAAGATTTCTTTCCAAATTAGAAATCTTTGACTTAATAAAAGACTTAATCAAAAGATACGAATTTGTTCTTTAATTTTGGCTTGATTTCTGCACTGCCTTGTTCTTGCCACTGTCTTGTGTTCCCTACTGCACATTCACCAGTTTACTATATATGTGCATATATACATTTGTATGTGTGTATGCATATATTTTTGGGTTTGTACTTTCATTGTGACTTGATTTTGCTATGGGATTGAATCAGAACTTCATTTGATCTGCATGTAGTTGTGATCTGATTCTTGATAGCTTACTGGTGCATGTCATTTGTTTCTAGCTCGAATTCGTCTTTGAGGAACACTGTACTTGTTGTTATGATGTTTTGAACTTGATTCACTTCATGTTGCATTAGTCACTTGCATTGGTGCATTGCCTTGTACATCCATGTTCTTTACTTGGTTGTTGTCACTGGTCTGCTGCCATGTTCACGTGCACTTGAGTTTGTTTCCACTGCTTTGATACAGATGCTACACTTGTTCATGTTGTTCAAGTGTACTTGTCTTCATAAAATTGTCACTGTGCTTCTGACCTTTCTGGTCTCTGATCATTGCTTGGTCATCATGGTGGCTTGAGCATTTGGTCTGTGTTGCATTGTTCCATGTGTCTTGCCTTTGACTGTTTGCATACACTTTTGGTCATGTTGTACTCATTTGCCACTGAGTTGCATTGAATAGCTGGTCTTTGTAGTTGTTTATTTGAGTCAGTGCTTCACCATACTTGTTGTTGCAGTATTCAAGTTTCTTGTATTTGTGCTACTTTCACTGTGTCACTTGAGGTCTTGCACTGTTTCATGCATGTACTCTGAGCTGTTTATGCATTTGCCACTGAGCTTGATTCATGCTTACTGTCACTACTGCTTCGAGTCAGTTTCATGGTCACTTATGCAGTTTGAAGCTTGCCACTGACTTTGGTTCTTCGCTTGCATCGTTGTAGTTGCATTTATGTCACGTAGTTGCATACTTTGACTTGATGCTGCATATATGTTTGTTGCAGTCCCTTTTTTTTTTGCTGTTGCTATCCACATTGAACTGCCTTTGATGCACTTTTGAACTTTGTTGCAACTTGGTCTTGAGTTGTTTGATCTGAACTTGACTTTGTATTCACTGGTCAGTGGTGTTCATTGTGATGATTTGCCTTGTAGCACTTATGCAGTCTTCACTGTTGCTGTTTGATGCTGTCTTGATTTTGCGCATTGCCTTACTGACTCGATTCCTTTCATGTTGTGCTTGCACGCTTGCTATTTTTGGCTGCCCACACGAGTTGGCGAGGCAGTGCACACGTGTATGAATGTACACGTGTGTATTGTAGCCACTTATGGTTACATGTCCCTGATAAAAATACTGATATGCACAGATATTGCACAGTCAAAAATGATGAAAATAACCCATGTATCTGAGACACAAACAAATTTTATTTTTGCAAATTTAAATTTGTTTGTTTTCAGATTACTGTTGTAGTTGCTAATTATACAGGTACACAGGAGACAAGACGAGAAGTGGAGCTGGACAATGCAGATAGATGCAGATGTGCAGACAGAGTGAAAAACTGAGTGTTGAGTGTTGTAGTGAGAAAAGTAAAATGTATGAACTGATGTATGTATATATATAGAGAGAGCTGAAAACTTTGTATTGTTTAAATGTTGTAATAAAGTATTATATTGAATAAAAAATACTAGTTGAATTATATAGATTCTGTGCAATAGTATAATTTTTCAATATGAATATAGTCCAAACTGCAAACACATATATATATTGATATATATATATATATATGTTTGTTATCATCAAACAAAAAATCACATCAAACAATCTCCCCCTTTTGATGATGACAAACATATATATTAAAGATTTTGAAATGCTAATACATGTGTTTGAACACGAAATTTTTAGCTCCCCCTATTTGAATGCTCCCCCTACAACCAAGACCACTCCCTGTTTAGAAGATTACAAAAGAATAAAAGAACTAAAAAAAATTAACTAACAACATTTAACCAAATTTGTTGAAATAGGTCAAAAAATATTCACTTTCTCATCAAAATCTTGTTCTTCTCCCCCTTTTGTCATTATCGAAAGACTGACAAAAAAAATTGAACAGTAGGAACAAAAAATAATATATCATAACGAGATAAAAACTTCCATATTGTAGAGGATGGATCGATGATTAGTTTTAATAAGAAGAGAGATATTTTAACATTAATATGACATTTAAGCACAAAAAAAAATAAGCACTTACTAACCACGCCTAACCATAAGGACTTTTAAATGGGATTAGCAGTTACTTATTAGTCTATGCATCCAGACTATTAAGTGAGACCAGAATACTTAGTTACCATACTCCATCCATGCATAACCATAAGGACTTTTAAATGAGAATGGAGTAATGATAAAAATAATTCACTCGCATGCTCCATCCATGCATAACCGTAAGGACTTTTAAATGAGAATGGATGCATGAGAGTTATTATTATTTATTATTATATTATTATTATTATTTTTTTAAATTTAAAATAATTCACTCTTCTTATTTTATCAAACCATTATGAACGATAGAAAGATGGTAGAAATAGAAATGATCGTGGAATAAGTTACCAAGTTAATTATATTATGTAATATCCAGTACTGAATACCATATTCAAATCAATCTTTGGAAAATATCCAAAACTTGTTTGAATCCTAGAAATTGAAGTTGAAAGTATATATCCAAGAATATTTCAACCTAACAATGAAAAAATGGTTAGTCAATTTCTATAATCCCCAAATCCAAACGTAATCTAGAAAATCTGTCTTCGGGGAGGGGTTTTGTGAAAATATCAGCAAGTTGAGCCTCAGTTGAAATATATTCAATGCAAATGTCTTCCTTAGCAATGTGATCTCTAAGAAAGTGGTGTCTCACATCAATGTGTTTTGTGCGTGAATGATGAACAGGATTATTTGATAAGTCTATTGCACTTTTACTGTCACATTTTAATGGAACTTGTTTATAAACTAAGCCAAAATCAGAAAGGGTTTGCATCATCCATAAAATTTGAGCACAGCAACTTCCTAAAGCAATATATTCTGCTTCAGTGGTGGATAATGCAACACAATTCTGTTTTCGACTTGACCATGAAACTAATGAATGTCCTAGCATGAAACATGTCCCACTGGTGCTTTTCCTGTCAACCAATGAACCAGCATAATCAGCATCAGAATTACCAACTAAATCAAAGTTTTCACAAGAAGGGTACCATAATCCAAATTTGTGTGTGTGTGTGAAAGATATCTCAAAATTCGTTTAGTGGCTTTCAAATGAGATTCTTTAGGATTAGATTGGAAACGTGCACACAAACACACAGAAAACATAATATCAGGTCTAGAAGCAGTAAGATAGAGAAGTGAACCAATTATCCCTCGATATTTTTTCTGATCAACAGCACTTCCTTTCTCGTCTTTGTCCAACTTTGTTGATGGGCTCATAGGAGTTCTCAATGGTTTGGAGTTCTCAACTCCAAATTTCTTCAACAGTTCCAACACATACTTGGATTGTGAAATGAAAATGCCATCACTGCTTTGCTTGATTTGAAATCCAAGAAAATATTTCAATTCTCCAACCAAGCTCATCTCGAATTTAGCCTGCATGACTTGTTCAAATTTCTCGCACAAGAGTTCATTTGTAGCACCATAAATGATATCATCCACATAAATCTGAACAATCAAAAAATCACTTCCTTTATGTAATAGAAACAGTGTCGTGTCAGCACTCCCTTTTTCAAAGCCATTTTCCAGAAGATATGTACAAAGGCAGTTATACCAAGCTCTAGGGGCTTGCTTAAGACCATATAATGCTTTTTCAAGTTTATACATATGATTTGGAAAATCGTGATTTTCAAAACCGGGGGGTTGTTCAACAAAAACTTCTTCTTTCAAATCACCATTTAGAAAAGCACTTTTTACATCCATTTGTTTAAGTTTGAAACCTTTATAACAAGCAAAGCTTAGCAAAATCCTAATGGCTTCTAACCTAGCGACTGGAGCAAATGTTTCATCAAAATCTATGCCTTCTATTTGGTTGTATCCTTTTGCGACCAACCTAGCTTTGTTTCTAATTACATTTCCTGATTCATCAAGTTTGTTTTTGAACACCCATTTAGTTCCTACAATTGGATAGTCATTTGGCCTAGGAACTAATTTCCAAACTTTATTTCTCTCAAATTGATTAAGTTCATCTTGCATTGCTAGAATCCAACTTTCATCATTAAGAGCCATTTCAACAGAATCAGGTTCAATTTCAGAAATAAAACCACTATGACAACAAAACGCACACAAATTTTTATCAAATGAAGAGCGAGTGCGTATACCTTTCGTAGGATCTCCTATAACCAATTCAGGAGGATGATTGGTTTTGAACTTCAATCTATCAGCATCAACAGTCCTACTTTCACCTTGCTCACTAGATATTCCTTCTTTAATGCCTTCATGATCTACCCCATCATCAATCGTTTTTTCAGTCGTCCTTTCCAGATCAGATTCATCAAATTTCACATTGATTGATTCAACAATTGTCTTTGTTCGTTTGTTGTATATCCTGTAAGCCTTGCTCCTGGTTGAATAGCCCATGAAAATTCCCTCATCAGCCTTTGATTCAAATTTTCCAAGTTGATCACCTGTGTTAAGAATGAAACAAGGGCATCCAAAAACACGAAAGTAAGAGATGTTAGGTTTCCTTTCATGCCAAACTTCATAAGACGTTTTGCCAAGTATTGGTCTAATCATTACTCTATTCATTACGTAGCACGAAGTATTCACCGCCTCTGCCCAAAAAGTTAGAGGTAGTTTATACTCACTTAACATGGATCTAGCCAATTCTTGCAATGTACGATTTTTCCTTTCAACCACCCCATTTTGTTGAGGTGTTCGTGGAGCAGAAAATTCATGTTTTAAACCATTTTCTTCACAAAAGTTTTCAAATTCCGAATTTTCAAATTCGCCTCCATGATCACTTCTTAAAGTTTTAATTGAAACTCCTTTTTCATTTTGAACAAGTTTAGCAAATTTTGAAAAATAATCAAAAGATTCAGACTTTTTGGCTAAGAAATAAACCCATGTGAATCTAGAATAATCGTCAACCAATACATAACAATAACGTTTTCCATTCAAGCTTGCAATTTCATTTGGTCCAAATAAGTCCATATGAATTAATTCGAGGACCCTTGATGTGCTAACAATGTTTTTAGGGCGAAATGATGATCGACTAAGCTTGCCCAAGGAACATGCTTTACACACTTTGTTATCTTTAAATTTCTGATGTGGTAAACCTCTGACTAATTCTTTCATTTCAAGATTTTTTAAGAGACTCATGCTAGCATGTCCAAGTCTCCTATGCCACAAAGATGCCTCTTCGTCAGTGGCTACCAAACATCTGGAAAGATTTAGATTGTCAAACGAAAGTGAGTAGACATTTCCTTTTCTTTTGCCCATAAAAACTATGTTATTAGAAGTTTTATCAATGATCTTACAAGTATCACTATCAAAAACCACATTCATACCTTTGTCACATAGTTGGTTAATAGAAATGAGATTGTGATGCAAATTATCAACGTATAAAACATTAGTCAATGAAAAAGTACCATTACTTACTTCACCTTTCCCAATAATCTTACACTTGCTATTATCTCCCATGATCACATTTCCATCTCTAAACTTCTCTAGGCTAAGGAACTTAGATTTATCACCTGTCATATGTCTAGAACAACCTGAATCTAGAAACCATTCTTGTTGCTCCTTAGCCCGCCAACAGACCTACATAAAGAGAGAGGAGGATGACCTAGAGAAACTCTTAGGTCCAATGATATTAGTAACTGAAGCATTGTGAACAAACAATCCCTTTGGAACCCAAACTTGTTTTGTCTTTTTATTTTTGTTCCTATAGACATGAAATTTGTTTGTAGAATTCTTAGGAACCCAAACTTGTATAAATTTTGTGTTCTTGTTCCTATGACTACAATTTTCAACACGATGTCCAATTTCACTTCTAACAAAGACACTCTTACCTTTTGCATGATCATCAACCTGTGTTTTCCCAAAACCTAGTCCTTTTCTGTTGTTAGCAAAGAGTTGATTTCCCAATAACATGTTAAACGATTTTTCTCCTCTTGAAAAGTTATTCAGAGATTTCTCAAGATTTTGGACTTTGGTTTTTAGTGTTGTGTTTTCAGTCACAAGTGTGGTGCATCTATTTATAAAATCCTTTTTCCTAGTGTCAATGGTTTCCTTAAGACTCGAGTTTTCTTTTTCAAGATTATCGAAGCTATTCTTAAGTCTTGATATTTCTGAATCTAAAATTTTACATTTTTTACAGTCTAGGTTTTGAATATTTTCAAGTTCAGTTTCTAACCTAGTATTCTCATGAATGAGTTCTCTCCTGTCAGACTTCAATTTTTCAATTTTAGTTTCAAGAGTATCAATTGTATTAGTAAAATCATAACACATCAAAACAAGTTCTTTATAAGAATAGTCACGTACCTCACTGGATTCCTCTGAACTTGTTTCTGATCTGATTTTGCCATAAGGCACAAGTTAGCTTCTTCTGAGCTATTATCCGAAACTTCTTCTCCTTCTTCATCATCCCAAGTTGCTGCAAAGGCCTTCTTCTTCTTTTTCTTTCCTTTGTTGTTCTTTAGAAGTGGACATTTTTGCTTGAAGTGGCCAGGCTTTTTGCAGTTAAAGCATGTCAATTCATTATCGGAATCATCAGAAACTTTTGACTTATTACCACTTGTTTTCTTCTTGCGTGGCCTGAATTTTGACCATTTTCTAAGATTATTGACAGCCATCGCAAGCTCTTCAATTGGATCTTCTTCTTCTTCACCGCTTTCTTCTTTGCTTTTTAAGGCAATCGTCTTCTTTTTTGATTCGGAGTTGTTACGTTCCTCCTTTGCCTTTAGCTCAAGCTCATATGTCATCAAGTTTCCGATCAGCTCCTCCATGCTTAGTTTACTCAGATCTTTTGATTCTTGTATTGCAGTGACTTTTGCCTCAAAGTTCATTGGTAAGACTCGCAGTATCTTCCGTACAAGCTCTACTTCAGTGAAGACCTTCCCAAGCGCTCTAGCATTGTACACCAAAGTTGAAAATCGTCCAAACATATCTTTTATGCTCTCGCCCTTTTCCATCACAAAGTTTTCGTATTCATTGCTAAATAGAGCTAGTCGTGACTCCTTGACTTGAGAAGTTCCTTCGTGTGTCACCTCCAGAGTGTGCCAAATTTCCTGTGCTGTTGTACAATGAGAAATTCTATTAAATTCATTTTTATCAAGAGCACAGATCAAAGCGTTCATTGCTTTGGCATTTGTAGTTTTTAATTTCTTGTCGTTAGCATCCCACCTATCCTTAGGTTTAGGAATCTCAGTATCACCAACAACTATAGTGGGAGATTTATATCCAGTTTCAATAATATCCCAAACATCATAATCGACAGAACTAAGATAAATGCTCATTCTAACTTTCCAATAAGCATAATCATTCCTATTAAACATGGGTGGCCTAGCAATAGATTGCCCCTCAGAAAAAGCATTATTTGGTGGATTCATGACTCTAGAGTTAAAGTAAAAAACCTGGCTCTGATACCATTTGTAGGATCAAGATTAACCCTAGAGGGGGGGGGGGTGAATAGGGTTATAGCAAATTTTTTTCGAATTAAACACAGAAACTAACTGCAAAAATAAATATGCTGAAAAGTAAATCACACACAAAATTTACCCAGCTTCGGCAACCCCTGCCTACTGCTGCATTCCCAGATTTCTATTAGAATTGAACAGTTTCCCGCTTACAAACACTCTAACAGACTTGCAAACCCTGCTACCGCCTATAGAGTTTTGCAAACTCGCAAACCCTGCTAACTGGACTTACTCTAACTAGACAATCTGACTACACCTAAACCCTAGGTGGTGATTTACAAATTCTTTTGACTCCAAAAGAAAAGAAACAACTTCAAAAATTAATTTCATGAGCAAAGATTAAAATATAAATGTTAATCCCTAAATTTTTGCTCAACTTTAAAAAAAACTTTTAAAGTTTAAACCCTAAATAAAACTAACACCCCTTTAATAATTAAACAAAGCCGGTCTATTCTTTAACCCGATCCACTTCGTTCCTTCTTTTGCTTGTAAGAATAATGTCGGCCTTTCTTTTGAGATTAGGGCTTGAGTCTTTGATAAAAATTAGGGCTTTACGCCATCGATTCAAATTGCGGCTATCGGCTCTTGCTTGTGCTCGATTTCTGATGATTAATTGTTGACTTTGAAGTTGCGTTGCTCGGCTTGCTCGTTCTCTGATGATCGAGTTGTTGATGATTCGGTATATTATTTCTTTTGTTGCTCGTTTTATTGCTTGCTTTTTTTTACTCGATTTCTCTGTTGTCTATGATGATTTCTTGGGGTGTATTTATAGGGTTGAAACCCTAATTAACACTGTCAGATTTGATTTCTTCATGTCGTTGATTATTTTCCTGAATTTGTTCTGGATTTGGAGTATTCCTTTCTTGATTCAATTTCGAATAAATGCTGACCATATTTGAATTCGAATTAATTGATTCGAAAATTTCTTGCTGTATTTGTTGTCTCGGTCCTCATTTGAATTAATACTGACCATATATGAATTCGAGAAATTTGCTGCAAAGATTTCTTTCCAAATTAGAAATCTTTGACTTAATCAAAGACTTAATCAAAAGATACGAATTTGTTCTTTAATTTTGGCTTGATTTCTGCACTGCCTTGTTCTTGCCACTGTCTTGTGTTCCCTACTGCACATTCACCAGTTTACTATATATGTGCATATATACATTTGTATGTGTGTATGCATATATTTTTGGGTTTGTACTTTCATTGTGACTTGATTTTGCTATGGGATTGAATCAGAACTTCATTCGATCTGCATGTAGTTGTGATCTGATTCTTGATAGCTTGCTGGTGCATGTCATTTGTTTCTAGCTCGAATTCGTCTTTGAGGAACACTGTACTTGTTGTTATGATGTTTTGAACTTGATTCACTTCATGTTGCATTAGTCACTTGCATTGGTGCATTGCCTTGTACATCCATGTTCTTTACTTGGTTGTTGTCACTGGTCTGCTGCCATGTTCACGTGCACTTGAGTTTGTTTCTACTGCTTTGATACAGATGCTAAACTTGTTCATGTTGTTCAAGTGTACTTGTCTTCATAAAATTGTCACTGTGCTTCTGACCTTTCTGGTCTCTGATCATTGCTTGGTCATCATGGTGGCTTGAGCATTTGGTCTGTGTTGCATTGTTCCATGTGTCTTGCCTTTGACTGTTTGCATACACTTTTGGTCATGTTGTACTCATTTGCCACTGAGTTGCATTGAATAGCTGGTCTTTGTAGTTGTTTATTTGAGTCAGTGCTTCACCATACTTGTTGTTGCAGTATTCAAGTTTCTTGTACTTGTGCTACTTTCACTGTGTCACTTGAGGTCTTGCACTGTTTCATGCATGTACTCTGAGCTGTTTATGCATTTGCCACTGAGCTTGATTCATGCTTACTGTCACTACTGCTTCGAGTCAGTTTCATGGTCACTTATGCAGTTTGAAGCTTGCCACTGACTTTGGTTCTTCGCTTGCATCGTTGTAGTTGCATTTATGTCACGTAGTTGCATACTTTGACTTGATGCTGCATATATGTTTGTTGCAGTCCCTTTTTTTTTTTGCTGTTGCTATCCACATTGAACTGCCTTTGATGCACTTTTGAACTTTGTTGCAACTTGGTCTTGAGTTGTTTGATCTGAACTTGACTTTGTATTCACTGGTCAGTGGTGTTCATTGTGATGATTTGCCTTGTAGCACTTATGCAGTCTTCACTGTTGCTGTTTGATGCTGTCTTGATTTTGCGCATTGCCTTACTGACTCGATTCCTTTCATTTGTGCTTGCACGCTTGCTATTTTTGGCTGCCCACACGAGTTGGCGAGGCAGTGCACACGTGTATGAATGTACACGTGTGTATTGCAGCCACTTATGGTTACATGTCCCTGATAAAAATACTGATATGCACAGATATTGCACAGTCAAAAATGATGACAATAACCCATGTATCTGAGACACAAACAAATTTTATTTTTGCAAATTTAAATTTGTTTGTTTTCAGATTACTGTTGTAGTTGCTAATTATACAGGTACACAGGAGACAGGACGAGAAGTGGAGCTGGACAATGCAGATAGATGCAGATGTGCAGACAGAGTGAAAAACTGAGTGTTGAGTGTTGTAGTGAAAAAAGTAAAATGTATGAACTGATGTATGTATATATATAGAGAGAGCTGAAAACTTTGTATTGCTTAAATGTTGTAATAAAGTATTATATTGAATAAAAAATACTAGTTGAATTATATAGATTCTGTGCAATAGTATAATTATTCAATATGAATATAGTCCAAACTGCAAACACATATATATATTGATATATATATATATGTTTGTTATCATCAAACAAAAAATCACATCAAACAGTTATCTCTCACACGGACCCAAAGGAGTATATTGGATCGGTGGTTTGTGTGATAAAGATAGTGATTTCATGCATCTTTCTCAAGTCTGCATGTAGATCTATTGTTCCTAAAGTTTAGATATCCATTTTACTATAAGTTAACATATTCTAGTTCATTCATCAAGATATTATTTAGAATTCATGCTTGTTAGATTTGGACCCTTTATTTATGAAACTGCCATTATTGTTATAACTGTTTATTTAGATCTTGTTTGAATGATTGATTACTTGGATTAATGATTGATTTGATTGATTATTCCAAGTTAGTTGATTGGTGATTGAATTTGGACAAGTTGGTCGAAGATGATTCAAAAGTTAAGTGGAAAGGCTCTTGAATAAGGAAAGCTGCTCGTGGCATACGAAGCGGATGATAAAGCACATATGGATAGAGTTGATCATGATGTTGAGATGGGACTTAGCTATGATGTGATGAGGCAAAGGATGATGTTGAGATGGGACTTTGCTATGATGCGATGAAGCAAAGCATGATATGAGAAAGCCTTGGTTTAATCCAGACGGGATCATCCCAAGCATGTTGATAACTCGGTGATGTGGTCCGAGTTTTGTTGATAATGGTTGGCTCGAGAGGCGCTTGAGCTAGTATGTGAATAGTTGTCGGGGAGGATGACTAGAAGGCTGAGATCTCATCGTTATTGAAGGTTCTAGCATGCTCAAAGCAAGAGTACGTTGGGACGGGTCACGATGACGTCCCAGACACGGGTCACGATGACGTGTTAGTACTCTAGGCAGATTTGATAGTCCTAGGCACAGGTCACGACGACGTGCGGAGTTATGTCTAGAACCGGGGTTACCATTAGCCCTTGGCCGACGGATGAAATAATGGGCCGATCATTCAATTAACGGTGAAATCGTGGCAATGGTAACAGTGATAGCCAGAGTCATGGATGTTTGGATGTTTTGGTTGTATCGTCGCTTGGGCCAAGAGCGATGTTTTCAGGGTGCTTACCTGATCTTGGTTTAGGCCTTGGGGGTTTGTACTTGGAAAACATCGACCTTGACTCGAGTGATAATTGCTTTACTTTAGTTGTCTGCTTTGCTATGTTTGTTTCTGCTTAGTGTGTCTAGGGGCTATCACTGTAGAAAGAGGTGGAGTGGGATGGTTGAGTTCCTATTCCTTTTTACCCTTTATGCTCTATTGGTATGTTTGATAGTTGATTTACTGCTCACTAAGACTTTTGTCTGACTCAAGGTTTTATGTTTAACTCTTATCACCTTGGGCTGTTCATCCATGATTGGGATGGGCAGACTAGGTAGCAGGTGACAGGTGATGTTCTTAGTGACCAACGCTGTTGATGACGAAGACGAGCCGAAGGCTTTTGCATATTGTTTTCTTACTATATGTACTGGATGTTTCGCTGTTTGTATGATTTTCTGAGTGTTATGTAGTGAGGCTTGATGTATTGACTTTTCAGATTGTTGTACCAAACTATTATGAGTTTATTTGATGAGATTCTGTTCTATAGAGCTTCACTATGTATACTTTCTATTGTATTTTATCCATGCGCTGTGAGTAATACGATAGACTATTCTGTGTTTACCTTACCCTGATGATCGTCCACGGCGGCCTGGCACACTTTTCAGCGCATTATTTCCTTGTTGGGTGCAGGAGTCATGGGCGGTCGTCACATTTGGTATCAGAGCTTTGGTTAATCGATTTTAGCCAACGCTCACTGACGTAACTACGTATGAGAGACATAATTGTATTTTGATGGATGATTACTATATATAATATAGTAGCTTAGAAGGATTAGAACATCTTATGCAGTTGTTTCTCAAGGTGTACTAATCATTCTTTTTATAGATATTAAGAATGAGCCGAAGATAGAGACAAGCTGCTAGGGAAAGTCATGCTTCTGAGGGAGTTGTTGATTATGCTGCTATGTTTGAGGCCATGATGTTTTCGATCATCAGAAGGATGCCAACTCCAGGGCCATCAGTAGATGTTGGGGTTCAAGTTCAAGCTCCAAAACCAGTGGATTTTGCTAAGTTGTGCAAAGACTATACTGCTCTTGGAGGAAAGGTTTTCTTAGGGAGAGAGTCAACCATAGAAGTCCAGAGATGGATAGATGCTTGTAGAAGGATCTTTGGTGATTTGGGAATTGAGGATGCAACTAAGAGGAAGCTTGCATCAAGACAGCTTCAGGGAAGAGCTTCTGATTGGTGGAACTCTATCACCATTGATACTCCGGAAGAAGAGATCACTTGGGAACAATTCCAAGCTAGATTTGAAGCTAAGTTCATTTATACAGCTTAGAAATCTGTTCTGTTTAAGAAGTTTGTGGAACTCAAGCAAGGTGGAAGACCAGTTCTTGAGTATGTTTCTGAGTTTGAAGCTTTGTCTAAGTATGCTCGGTCATATATTGAATCTCCCTATCAGAAGAATGAGAAGTTTGTGACAGGCTTGGACAGTTATCTTGGGAGGCAGGTTGTGGATCATTTGGATGACCCATTTGAGAAGCTTGTGGAGAAAGCTCTCAGGCATGAGAATTTGTTTCCTAAAGAAGGATTTGTTGTTGCTGTGACCAAGGAGCAAAGTGGAAACAAGAAGAGGAAGTAGCAACAACAGAAGGGTAAGGATGACCAGAAGAAGCTGAAGGGTGAAGTGACCTGCTACAATTGTCGGCAGAAAGGTCATCTCTCCAGAGATTGCAAGAATCCGAGAGTGCCGGTGAAGTGCCACAAATGTGACAAACCGGGGCATATTAAGAGGAATTGTCCAGAACCAAGGAAGGACAAGCAGATTGTGCAAGCTTATGCTTTGGGGGCTGTGCCATCATCTTTGAAAGCTCCTACTGCGGAAGAGAAGGGGAAGAGTGTAGTGGTTCAAGGTACTCTTTCCATTCGTGGTGTTCCAGTTAGAGTGTTGTTTGATACTGAAGCGTCGTATTCCTTTGTTTGTAGTAAACTTGTAGGACAGTTGGGTTTGAAACTGGATATTGTTGATAGACCATTGGTTGTGACTAAACCAGTTAGGGGTTCGTCTTGTTTGTGCATGGTATGCCGTAGTCTAGTTGTATCGAGTCATGATTGCTATTTTGTTTGTGATTGTTTTGTTCTGAACTTTGCGGGGTTCGGAATTATTTTGGGTATGGACTGGCTTAGGAAGTATGCGGCAAGGGTTGATTGTAAGAGGCTGGAGGTGACAGTCGAGAATGTGGAAGGGCGAAAGGTTGTGATACGATGTAAGCATGAAGAAGGCGTCTTCATGAGCTTCATGTATTCGCTGGTTGTTCCACGGGATGGATTGTCATCGGTGCCTATTGTGAATGGATTTGAGGATGTCTTTGACGAGGTCAAAGGGTTACCGCCGCATAGAGAGATCGAGTTTCGTATCGATCTTGTTGAAGGAGCCAGACCTGTTGTGATGCCTCTTAGGTGGATGGCGCGTAGGGAACAACAAGAGTTGAAGGTGCAAGTTGATGACCTTTTACAGAAAGGATTCATTCGGCGTAGTGTGTCCAAATGGGGTGCACCAGTTGTGTTTGCAAACAAAGCGGATGGATCGTTGAGGTTGTGTGTGGATTATCGTGAGCTGAATAAAGTGATTAAGAAGAACAAGTATCCATTGCCAAGAATAGATGACTTGTTTGATCAGCTTCACGAAGCTAAGGTGTTTTCTCAGATGGATTTGGCAACGGGATTTCACCAGTTGAGAGTGGCAAAGGATAGTGTTCCAAAGACTGCTTTTAGGACACCATCTGGTTTCTATGAGTGGCTGGTAATGCCGTTTGGATTGACCAATGCACCAGCATATTTTGTGGATCTTATGAATAGAGTGTTCAGGGATCAGTTGAACAAGTTCGTACTTGTGTTCGTGGATCATATTTTGATTTATTCCAGAACCAAAGAAGAGCACAAGACGCACTTACGTGTTGTTTTGGAAATCTTGCGGAAACATCAGCTGAGGGCTAAGTTTTCGAAGTGTCACTTCTGGAAGAGCGAAGTGAGGTTCTTAGGCCATGTTATCTCTGGAAGTGGAATAGCGGTTGATCCCGCCCAGGTGGCAGCAATCCAGGATTGGGTTAGACCTAAGAATGCATCTGATGTGAGAAGTTTTCTTGGATTAGCAGGATACTATCGTCGGTTTATCAAAGACTTTTCCAAGATATTGCACCGTTAACAGGATTGACGAAAAAGAATCAAGTATTTAGATGGGAAGCTAAGTGTGAGCAAGCTTTCGGAATCCCGACAGAGCGACTAACAAGTGCTCCTGTTTTGACTATTCCAAGTGGGAATGATGAGATGGTGGTTTACACCGATGCATGTGGTACTGGACTTGGAGCAGTGCTAATGCAGAAGGATAATATTGTTGCATATGCAAGTCGACAACTGAAGCCGCATGAAAGGAATTATCCGACTCATGATTTGGAGTTAGCGGCGATTGTATTTGCTCTGAAGATGTGGAGACATTATTTATTGGGAGTTCGATTTGAGTTGTTTACGGATCATAAGTCATTAAAGTATCTTTTCTCCCAAAAGGATTTGAATCTTCGACAGCAACGATGGCTAGAGTTTCTAGCATCATATGATTTTGGTATAGCCTATACTTTGGGAAAGGGTAACGTAGTGGCTGATGCGTTAAGTCGAAGACATGCAGGATTGGGAGCCATGTTTTCAGAGTGGAAGGGTCTTGAGTATTCGGCTGGATTTGACTTCAGGACTAGATGTGAATTGGAACCTGAGATGTTGGCAAACTTATCGATAAGACCTACTCTAGTGGAAAGAATTGGCGAGAGCCAAAAGCGAGACGATAAGCTTGTCAAGATTATCCGAGAATTGGAATCTGGATCAGACCCAGAGAAGGATAAAGGATTCGAAGTCGATCGAGAGGGTTGGCTTCGGAAACAAGGACGACTAGTTGTTCCCAATATAGATGAATTGAGAGATGAAGTTCTGAAGGAAAGTCATCACTCGAAGCTGACAATTCATCCAAGAGGGAATAAGATGTACCGGGATATGAAGAGAACCTATTACAGGGAAGGTATGAAGAAGGATGTTGGAAATTTCTTTTCCAAATGTATGAATTGCCAGTTGGTAAAAGCCGAACAGAAGAAGCCAAGTGGATTGCTTCAGCAGTTAGAAGTTCCTACATGGAAGTGGGAGCAAATATCGATGGATTTTATCGATGGACTACCGAGAACCAGAGCAGGAAATGAAGGGATTTGGGTCATCGTAGATCGTTTGACTAAGAGTGCAAGATTTATTCTTGTTCGATCAACTAGGACTGCATCGAAATTGGCTGAGTTGTATGTTAAGTGGATAGTTCGATTCCATGGTATTCCGAAGAGTATAGTGAGCGATCGAGACCCATTGTTCACTAGTAGATTTTGGAAGAGCTTCCAGGAAGTTTTGGAAACCGAGTTGTGTTTGAGTACAGCTTATCACCCTCAAACAGATGGTCAGACAGAGAGAGTCAACCGAGTTTTGGAAGATCTTCTCAGAGCATGTGTTTTGGACTTCGGAGGATCATGGGAAGATCATCTTCATTTGGTGGAATTTGCATATAATAACAGTTACCAGTCAAGTATTGGTATGGCACCATATGAGGCACTGTATGGAAGACCGTGTAACTCTCCGACATGTTGGTTGGAAACTGGAGAAAAACTGATACTTGGGCCAGAAATGATTCGACAGACTTCGGATTTCATAGAGATCATTCGGCGACGAATGAAGGCAGCCCAAGTTCGACAGAAAAGTTATGCCGATAAGCGTCGTAAGGATTTGGAATTCGACGTAGGCGATATGGTTTTCGTGAAGGTTTCTCCACTGAAGAATGTTATTCGATTCGGGAAGAAAGGAAAGTTGACTCCAAGATTTGTTGGACCATTCCCGATCATCGAGCGAATTGGAAAGCTCGCCTATAAGTTGGAATTACCAGAAAAGATGTTGGGTGTGCACAATGTTTTTCATATATCGTATCTACGGAGGTATGTGCACAACCCAAGTACGGTGGTTTCTGCTGATAGCTATGAAGATTTAGAGGTTGATCCAATTATTAGAAGACCTCGTAAACCGCTTCGTGTTATGGAAACTGACACGAAACAGCTTAGGAGGAAGGTAGTCAAGTTGCTCAAGGTATAATGGAGTGATGATGTTAACGACTGTACATGGGAGGAGGAAGAGAGGATGAAGGCAGCTCATCCTGAACTCTTCGAGGTATGGCCCTAAGGTGTCGTGACATCTCAGGAATTTGTAACTTGTTCTAGTCTTAGAATTCTGCATGCTAGGTTAGTAATTGGATGCATGGTTTGTTGAGTGTTATGGATGGTAGGCATGCAAAATAGTTTTGATTGTTCGTGATTGTTTGGAATTTCGGGGGCGAAATTCCTAAGGGGGAGAGAATGTAACGACCCGCATTTCTACAGATCGAAATATTGTAAATAGTATGCTTTAGGTCATGAAGTTAATAAGCCGTGTAGGAGCTTAGGTCGTATTGAAGGCTGGGTCGGTTGAGCGACTTAGTGGAATGAAGCGACTTAAGTTATTGACCGACCTATAGGAATGAGCCATCCAGAGTTAGCTCGTGTGAAAGTTAGGTCGGTGGAACGACTTAAGGATAGTAGGCGACTTAGGCAGTGGCCGAGTTAAGAAATTGGAGCAACCTAGTAGTTAGCCGGTTTAAGATAGTAACCGACCTAGGGATTCGACCGACCTAAGTATAGTGGACGACTTAGGAGTTAACGACTCATAGATGAGACCGACCTATAGTAGTAGCCGACTTAGTAGTTGACCGACTTAAGGTAGTTAGCGGCCTAACAGGATAAGCGAGTTAGTGGTAGTTTCCGACCTAAGGGAACTAGCGAGCTAAGGGATTGACCGACCCAAGGAGCACCTGTGTTGGAGTTAGGTCGGTGTAGCGGCTTAGGTTTAAGTCGGCAAGGGTTAGGTCGTACCCAGTGGTTATGTGTTAAGTCGCGTGCGCGTGTTAGGTCGTGCATGCTATAAGTCGCGTATGGGTTTGTGAGTGGTTGTTCCCAAGTCGTTAGGACGGTAGGGTGTGTCGGGTTGTTAGGTCGGCAGTGCTTTAGGTCGTAGGTCGGCCTGAGTGTTAGGTCGCAAGTCATTAGGTCGGCAACGACTTATGGGGCGGCCGACTTATGGGATTTTCATCCTATAAATAGAAGGGTTTGGCTCACTTTTTGGCATCGGATTTTGAAGCGACGAAGTGTTGCTATTTTGAGAGCTCGACTACAATACTTCTTCACTTCTTTTCTCCACTCTAATCTAGTGCTTACCTCCATCTAAGATTGAAGATCAAATCGAAGATCCAAGAGCCAAAGTTGAAGATCTCCATCCATTGAAGAGAGATTTCATCGTTTGAAGGGAAATCTTGTCGGATCAAGCTAGATACTTTGCTGTCCAGATCTGAAGTTAGTTGCTTTTGAGGTGTTTAGGTGATTCGGTGAGTGGTGGTTATCTCTCACACGGACCCAAAGGAGTATATTGGATCGGTGGTTTGTTTGTGTGATAAAGATAGTGATTTCATGCATCTTTCTCAAGTCTGCATGTAGATCTATTGTTCATAAAGTTTTGATATCCATTTTACTATAAGTTAACCTATGCTAGTTCATTCATCAAGATATTACTTAGAATTCATGCTTGTTAGATTTGGACCCTTTATTTACGAAACTGCCATTATTGTTATAACTGTTTATTTAGATCTTGTTTGAATGATTGATTACTTGGATTAATGATTGATTTGATTGATTGTTCAAAGTTAGTTGATTGGTGATTGAATTTGGACAAGTTGGTCGAAGATGATTCAAAAGCTAAGTGGAAAGGCTCTTGAATAAGGAAAGCTGCTCGTGGCATATGAAGCGGATGATAAAGCTCATATGGATAGATTTGATCATGATGTTGAGATGGGACTTTGCTATGATGTGATGAGGCAAAGCATGATGTTGAGATGGGACTTTGCTATGATGCGATGAAGCAAAGCATGATATGAGAAAGCCTTGGTTTAATCCAGACGGGATCATCCCAAGCATGTTGATAACTCGGTGATGTGGTCCGAGTTTTGTTGATAATGGTTGGCTCGAGAGGCGCTTGAGCTAGTATGTGAATAGTCGTTGGGGAGGATGACTAGAAGGCTGAGATCTCATCGTTATTGAAGGTTCTAGCATGCTCAAAGCAAGAGTACGTTGGGACGGGTCACGATGACGTCCCAGACACGGGTCACGATGACGTGTTAGTATTCTGGGCAGATTCGATAGTCCTAGGCACGGGTCACGACGACGTGCGGAGTTATGTCTAGAACCGGGGTTACCATTAGCCCTTGGTGGACGGATGAAATAATGGGCCGGTCATTCGATTAACGGTGAAATCGAGGCAATGGTAACAGTGATAGCCAGAGTCATGGATGTTTGGATGTTTTGGTTGTATCGTCGCTTGGGCCAAGAGCCATGTTTTCAGGGTGCTTACTTGATCTTGGTTTAGGCCTTGGGGGTTTGTACTTGGAAAACATCGACCTTGACTCGAGTGATAATTGCTTTACTTTAGTTGTCTGCTTTGCTATGTTTGTTTCTGCTTAGTGTGTGTGGGGGCTATCACTGTAGAAAGAGGTGGAGTGGGATGGTTGAGTTCCTATTCCTTTTTACCCTTTATGCTCTTTTGGTATGTTTGATAGTTGATTTACTGCTCACTAAGACTTTTGTCTGACTCAAGGTTTTATGTTTAACTCTTATCACCTTGGGCTGTTCATCCATGATTGGGATGGGCAGACTAGGTAGCAGGTGACAGGTGATGTTCTTAGTGACCAACGCTGTTGATGACGAAGACGAGCTGGAGGCTTTTGCATATTGTTTTCTTACTATATGTACTACATGTTCCGCTGTTTGTATGATTTTCTGAGTGTTATGTAGTGAGGCTTGATGTATTGACTTTTCAGATTGTTGTACCAAACTATTATGAGTTTATTTGATGAGATTCTGTTCTATAGAGCTTCACTATGTATACTTTCTATTGTATTTTATCCATGCGCTGTGAGTAATACGATAGACTATTCTGTGTTTACCTTACCCTGATGATCGTCCATGGCGGCCTGGCACACTTTTCAGCGAATTATTTCCTTGTTGGGTGCAGGAGTCGTGGGAGGTCATCACAACTCATTTACTTTTGTGATTGATTGGTCTGCACCCTTGAATTTGGAGTGTTGTTTCGCGGTGTTGTGATCGTTGCGGCGATGCGTTCTCACCAGTCCTGATCAGGCATTCGGTAGTTTCACTACCTTGGATATTGCCTCATGTGCCTTGTCATACTTGTATCCCTATGCGCGACCACTACGAATTTGTTTTGTCTTATACCTATGGAGTACTCCCTGATATACCACTAGTTTACGGTGGAGTTTACAGTGCTGTATAGTCTATAATGCTATATGAAATGTGTTAAGGGGGACAATGGTAACACCTTAACACTATTTTGATATTTTACTTTACTGTTAGACATTATTTATGTATCGTACATTACTATGTATAAATAGTTTAACGGATCCTTAAAGATGTTATTCCATTCATCTTTGAGTTATTGTTATTTGAATTTGAATCATATTATCTGTATAAGAATATATGTACTGATTCGAGTGTTTGTTTGTGCATATGCTCGGATCAGACTGAAGATTGATGTTGCTGTTTGTAACGACCCGTAAATTTCGATAATTAAAATAGCTAATTTAAAAGGTTTCGTGATTTAGTGTTAGAAAAAAATTGTAAGTCGTTTGGAATAATAATAAATGTTGAATCCGTTGGGTATAATAGAGTAATTGATTGATAAGTAAAATCTATTTAAATCAAATATTGAATATTGAACAGGTAAATTGTTTAAATTAAATATTTAAAACTTATTGAATAATTGAATAACTGTAAAATGACAATAGTGTTCTAAATTGTGAATTGGTTTTAAATGTTGATTCTTATAAGTTCAATTTCAATATTTCAAAAGATAATGAATTATTGGATAATCGAAATTGTTTAAATTTAATATTTGGAATTTATTGAATAATTTAATAATGGGAATTGAATAACCGTATAATGGAAATGGTTGTTCTATAATTTTAATTCGTTCGAAAGTTAAATTTTTAAGTTCGTTTTGAATATCTCAAAGGATAGTGATTCAAGAATAATAAAAATTGTTTAAATTTAATATTACGAATATTTGAATAATTAAATTCCGAATTTGATATGATTAATTTGATATCGAAATTTAATATATGGAAATAGAGTGAATAACTGAAATTTGATTTAATATGATTCAAATTGGTTTCCAAAATGAATGTAAGTTATATCGGGATTTTAATAGAGTTAATAAGATTTTAAAAATTGGAATTTATTGGATAAATTGAATAACGGGTTTAATACGATTAAAAATGATTTGTAAAATTTTATTTTATCATATTAAAGTTAGGATGATGTTGTAGAACTTTTAAAAACGAATTAAAAGTAAATTTGTGAAAATTGAATATTTTAATATTTAATTATCGACTGAAAAATAGCCAATTTTCGAACAGTCTCAGAATGGGACGAAACTAGTTCCATTGGATTTGTAATAATTTGTTATTATCGGATTTCAATTTTCATAGCAATCAGAGTTGTCGTTTGACCGTGGCAGCTCGAAACGCTTTGAAATGGTTTTAATATTAATTTGGCGAGATAAAATGGTCATTTTTCAAACAGTCTCGGATTTCGACGAAACTAGTTTCATCGGATCCATAATGTTATATTATTATGAGGTTTCAAATTTTGTATCAATCGGATTTACTGTTTGTCTGGGACGAGCCAAAACGCATAAAAATTCGTTAAATCGGATCAATTTAAATTTGATCGTTTATTGCCGTAACTCGCACAGATGATCGAATTGGCTCCCGAAACCTATTCCATTGTGTCCAACGTGGGGTAAACCCTAGAAACGCCAGTTACCGTGCGAGATTCAGAGTTCGGATTTTGGAGTGAATAGTATTTTTCGTTGAAATTCTATAAAAGGAATCCCTTCTTCTTCCATTTGCAAACACCCTCTCCCTCTAACCCTAGCCGCCGGCCCTAAGCAATTCAATGGCCAGAAATTCGTATGCTTCCCTTTCAATTTTCTCCAAATCCGTTAAGAATTATCAAAAACGTTTAACTACAATTTCGTAGAGGACAACGAGTACTATCAGTTCAACGGTCACGATCGAAAACAAAGAGGTGGATCGATGGGAAATGGAGCTGGAAGGCGCCGCGGTCGCGCACGCATTTAGAGGCCATAAGGGGACCGAGCTCCACCTGGTTTCGGCCGAGTATAGGCATGGTGATGGGCGGCGAAGTGGAGGTTGTTGATCGTCTTCATAGTCAGCGATTTGGGTGCAGCCGTGAACTCTAGTTGCGTGAATTGGGTTTGTCCGTGCGTATATTTTTGCCTGGAAGCGAACGAAGATGGAAGAAGGGGGGTTGCGGCTAGGATCTAATGATGGGAAATGGACGACATATGTTGGATAAGGTTAAAAAAATTAAATTAAAGTTGTAAATTTTATTTATATTATAATTCGAATAAACTTTAAACTATCGTAACTTTTTCATACGAGGTCGGAAAATTACGAAACAAGTTGCGTTGTCTTCGTTTCGTCGAGCACTACACTATGGAGCTGGATTGGAATCATTTGGAGCTAGAGAAAATTTTAGGTTAAATCGAACGTCGTTCGATTTGATTTAAAATCATAAAATCAAGGCGAGTGTTTTATAACGCTCACAACGTACTGAATATCTTTATGCTAGTTAAATATGATATTATGAAGTGATATGAATTTTATTTGTCGTTGTTTGATAAAATTTAATTGTCATATAGATTGTCATTCGAATTTATCGTTGAAAATTAAATTGACAGTTAAATTGAAATTAAAATTGAATTGCGATTAAATTACCTGACATTGATAACTATGAAATTGCCATGAATTGTATTGTCTATTGGATGATTTATTTCGATGGATGCTATTGGTTGATATTTAAATGTTTGGATGTTTATTTGCTTATATATAACATGTTAGGCATACATATGACACTATGATAGATTTAAGTGTTATATATTCATCCCTGACATTTAATTGAAATAAATAATTACTTGGGCATAGGATAGAAAATTATATACGGACACCGAATTGGCTAAATTAATAATTTTTAAAATCATCGATTTGAAATTTATTTAAATGTTTTGATTTAAAAGTTATAAATAGAAATCAATTTATAGAAATCGAATTTGTCGAAAAATTGAGTTTGGAATGTTGAAATTAATTTTGGTTAAAAGAAATTGTTAAATAATTAAAGTGGAGACTTTGGAATTTAAAATCGGGATATGATTGAATTGCGAAAATTGATTTGTTGAAAGATTGAACCTTAATTCGAGCTTTGAATATTACTAAGTAAAAGTGATATAAAAATGATATTTTGAAATTGAGCTTGAAATTTAATCATATTTGTAATTGGGTTTTAAATTTGAATATTGAAAGATAATTTTGTTAAGTATTATAAACTGATATTTTGAAAAATCAAGCTCCGAGTCGATATAAATTGAAATTGAATTAATTGAAGGTGAATGTAGAATTGAATTGATTGGAAGTCACAGTTGACATTGTTTTGAATTGAAATCGAAATTGAATCGGTAGAAGGGAAATTGAAATTGTTTTGAATTGGGAAGTTATAATTGAAATGGTTTGGTTTTGAAGCTGTTTTATTTTGTTTCCAAATTTCTCAGTTATATAAACCACTTTTGAATACTTAAACTATTTTAATCTATTTTAAATCTACTTAACCCAATTTAAATTATTTTAAACTAATTTATCTATTTTAAATCCATTTTTAGATTTTAAGTATCTTTTACTATTTTAATTATTTAAAACTACTTTTAAACTACTTAAACTATTTTCTAAAAATTTCAAGCTGATTAATAAGGTGAAATGTCTATGTTTAAATCTTGAATTTGAACACGGATTGGATTAAATGAAGTTGCAACCTAAATTGAAATTCGAAATGATTTTGAAATCGAAATGAGGTATTGATGCGTAAAATGATTTTTGAAACGGAATCTTACATTTGAATAGATACGATGATATTTGAACTGGATTTGATCTTTTGAAGCGAATATGATATTTTGATATCAATTATGAATCGATTTGAAATGTAAAAGACCCAACGGTTTAATAATACGTAGTTATTAAAGAGACCGGGATCGGATATGGACATACTCTCTGTCGATACCGAAAACCACTTTAATAACTATTATACGCGGAGTGTTGATCCAGAATGAAGTGGATGGTTTGGTGAACGCGTTGACTAAAGAAAGAGAATGATATTGGATAACCCTTGACATGACTAAAACAGGAGCCGCACCGGGCCATTGAGGTTCGCCACCTCTAGCGGACGCACTTCTTCGATACCATATCTATTACATTTGTGATTCGATTTGGGTGCACCCCTTGATTTGGGAGTGTTGTTTCGCGGTGTTGGGGTAGCTGCTGGCTATGCTCAACATCAGTCCGGATCACGCAACTACTAGTATCCTAGTTGGTATCGCCTCATGTACCTTGTCATACTGATTATCCTATTCGCGACCACTACGTTTTGTTTTGTGTTATACCTATGGGGTACCCTCTGGTAACCTCCAGTTTACGGTGGGGCTTACGGTGCTGTATAGACTATGGCATTATAAAAATGTGTTAAGGGGGATTATGGTAACGCCTTAACGTTATTTTGATACTTTATATTACTGATAGGCATTATCTACTTAGCGTACATTACTACATAGTAGATAGTTTAACGGATCCTTAAGAGATGGAAAATCCCGTAACATCTCTTGAGTTATTGCATGCACGTTGACACTGGATATGAGATGTCAAACCCCGTAAACATCTCTGACGCCGTTACACTCATATTTATTTACGATTGATTTAACTTTCATAAGGATATTTTAGTCCTGACTCGAGTGTTTTGTCTTTTCATTATGCTCGAGTCAGTCCTGAGTTTTTCAGATTTTTGAAGATCTATTCTGGAGGACGAAGACGAAGATTTGGTACACTATTACTATTATTATCTATGCATTATGCTGTCTGCTGCATTATTTTATTTGTTCTGTTGTATATGTTCAACTCTGATAAATGTTGTATAAATAATGGTCAAAGTATAGTAAACAACTTCATGAACTGTTTATTTGACTATTATATTTTATCGTTCCGCTGCAAGATTCTGTGTTGTTTCATTTCCTTATTTCCCTCCCCTTTCTTTTCTTAATTACCCCAATAACCATCTGCCCTTTTGAATGGTTTGGAATCGACATGTGTATTTGATCGTCGGTTTAAACTGTCCAAAAAGGCGGGTTGTTGCAGTTGGTATCAGAGCTTTGGTTTAGCGATAACCTTAGCTTTGTGGGGTCTGACTCTTTATTAATAGGGTAGTAATACCCTATGATGAGTCGCTGAGTGTATATATATGAGAGAGCGTATTTGTTAGTGATATAAAATGTTTTATATTGTGTCGGTTGATTTGTTGAGTGGCTTATGGATTCTGGTCAATACGAGTAATTAACGTCATTGATAGGGATCTCTAAACACTCGAACAGAACGATTCGACATAGTATTGTTTTGAAATTGGGTAAATGAAATAATTTTGCCCTAATTATATTTTGTATATTGAGAATTTATTTGCAAAAATTATTGTGATCTATCTAGCTTATTTGGTTGTTAGAAATGATATATTGGTTATTATCATTAATTGGATATGGTGTTTTAATAAATAAGGTTTATTGGAAAATGAACAATGATAAAACACTTGTGAAATGTTTTAAGGAAGAAAATCCTATAAGAATGTTTTATAAAGGTGACTTATAAATTAAAATAGATTTAAATCGGGAAATACTGAATTTAAGACCCGGAGATTTTGAAAAATGATTCTCAAAGTTTTGAAGAAATATATAGTAATATTAGTTGGAAATTGTTTATGGAAATATTTTGAAAGGATTTTTAAGAAGGAATGAATATAGTACTCCTTTCTTATGTCGCTGGAAAATAATTTCGATGATGACTGCGCAGCATCATTGACGTTCATTTTCGAGTCTCAAAGTGGGGGAGACTTCTAATAAGCTTTTTGTTTTTCCTCGAAATTATTTTGGGTAAAGGGGTTTTGGTTTAAACTCCAAAGGTATGATTTGATATATTTAAAAGGATATAAGTATATATGTTTATTTCAAACGATTTGGAAAGAACCGGGCATTTAAAATTCTAAGTTTTGTTAATTAATAATTTTCAAATTATTTGAATGAAATGTGAATAACCAGAATTTATAAAATAAGAGGATTCAGATATCTAAGCTATAGTTTGGGAAAACTTTAAAGTTGAAAGGTAAAGAGGATTTAAACAAATTAAATTGTGAATATTCTAAATTAGTAAAATGAAATTCTATAAATTTGTACAGTACCAAATTGCATTCTAACAACATATAATATGACTTACCAAATATTAAGAAGTTAAAATGATGTTTTGGATATGTAATGAGATGTTGTACAAATAAACAGAATCTGAAAATAATTGAAGTATAAAAGTAAGGAAAACTCAAAAAGGAATTAAAATGTATATAAATGAAAATTTGGTTGTGATAAAAAGGTTATATACTTAAATAATAACATGAAATGATGAATGGACAAATGGAACAAGTAAGTGAACTTAAGAAAGAAGGCAAATGAATTGTATAATATCTTTTGTAAATTAGTTATAGAAAATAAATATAAATTGCATAGAATTTTTTTGAATTTGTAACCTTTAAGATAATTGAAAACTAAGAAAAGTCATTTAGGAGAGGTTAGACTTTTATAGGATGATTAATAAACTAAAGTGCCGGTTAATAAGATGTTTCACAAATGAATTCGTTATTAACTGAAATTATGAAAATGCAATAAATGTAAAAAAAGGAATTTCTTATAGCTAAGAATCAATGGGAAAATGAAATTGAATTTGATTAAATTATATAGAATGTTTAAAATGAACTTGAGTAAGCAAATTCTTTGATATGATGTTTAAGAAAAGATAATGTTGAAGAGTATGCCATGTAAAGAAATAGATATATTAACTAAATAATGGATTGTGAATAATTAATTGTAAATAAAATGAAAGTCAATAAAATAATTTAATATAGATAAATTGGATAGAAATCCATTGGAAGTTGATACGTGGGATTGTACGTATATTATTTTATTCGCATAACGATTTGATCCAAATTCGAGCATAAAATTTCGAGATGATTTATATCGATCCAAGTAAGGATTTTTCACTCGATTTTCGACGGCAAACCCTAGATATGGATTTTTAATTTGATTCTGGAATTCTCTATCATAGTATACGGCTATGCAAGGAGAGTAACAGTTTCCAATCAGGGAACCAAATCTGAGTCCGCACTAGAGAGTCTTGTGAACGATACTAGTTTGGAAGTGAAATTTTGTGGTCGAATAAGCGATTAGATTGATATTGCTCACGAATGATATATGTACGGCTTACAGACTTAATTAAAAGTTAATATTGAAAATTTTAAGATGCCAAATATGTGAAGATAAATTTGCAACTTTTGAGATAACTATAAACTAAGAAAAGTCACATATAAGAAGTTAGACTTTTATGGAATGACTATAAAGTAAAGTGATGATTAATAAAATGTTCTGCATTAATAAAATGTTCCGCAAATAAATTGATTATTAACTGAAGCTGAATATGAAGTAAATGTAAACAAAAGAATTTGGTATGGCTAAAAATCGATTAGAATTGAAAGAGATAAACCAAATTGAATGTAAAAATTAATAATTTGATTAAATTTGATTATGTTGGGTATGATTTGGTTGTTATATGATTGTTAGTTGATTGTATATATAATTCATAAAGTGTTAATGAAATTGAAAGCTATAAGTAATTGAAATCAAATTGGAAGTTAAATGAATTTAAATAAAATTTAATTTGATTCAAATTGGAAGTGAACTAATGTAAATATAAATTAGTGAATGTTAACTAATTGAATTGAGAATGAATGTTAGTAAAATCCAACGTTAATGAATCAACTGTGATTAAAATTGAAACCAAGTCAATAAATATAAATGAGAAGTGAATTTATATTGATTGGTTATAGATTTGTTGGATAGTTGGATGATAGTTGATTGATGGTTGCATATGTTGTTTTGTTGCATTTTCTATGATGGTACATGTAGTTGTTATGTTGCTATATGATGTATATTGATATTATTTTCATATATGCATGTTTCTCATGGTTTGTTGAGTGTGTAGTAGGTGTGGATTGCGTTTGCTTCGCATTTGGAGCTCGATTTCGCGCTATATTAGTCGTATATGCTCGCTAATAAAATATAAGGTACATGTTTATTTTGTCATTGGATTTGGTGATTTTTGGATGAGCCACTTGGCTTTTGATTTTCTTTTGTTGGTTTGGGGCCCGTAGAGGCGTTTTGTAGCTGTACCGATCGAGCCGCGCAAAGGAGACTCTGCCGAAATTTTTCCGTAAAATCCGGGTGTTAGAAAATTCTTCAAGTTTTAAAAATTTTATAACTTGTTTTGATAACTAACTTTTAAAGTTAGAAAGGCATTTGGAATAACTTAGTGGAAGCGTAGTTATGACTTTATAAATGGGATTACATTGTTTTATAAGTTGGTAACTTTGGAATAAATATATCTAAGGTTGAATTCTATACTTAGTTCCTTTTCCCTTCTCTTTCCTTTTCGGGGACGAAAAGTTTTGAGTGGGGGAGAGTGTAACGACCCGTAAATTTCGATAATTAAAATAGCTAATTTAAAAAATTTCGTGATATAGTGTTAGAAAAAAATTGTAAGTCGTTTGGAATAATAATAAATGTTGAATCCATTGGGTATAATAGAGTAATTGATTGATAAGTAAAATCTATTTAAATCAAATATTGCATATTGAATAGGTAAATTGTTTAAATTAAATATTTAAAACTTATTGAATAATTGAATAACTGTAAAATGACAATAGTGTTCTAAATTGTGAATTGGTTTTAAATGTTGATTCTTATAAGTTCAATTTCAATATTTCAAAAGATAATGAATTATTGGATAATCGAAATTGTTTAAATTTAATATTTGGAATTTATTGAATAATTTAATAATGGGAATTGAATAACCGTATAATGGAAATGGTTGTTCTATAATTTTAATTCGTTTCAAAAGTTAAATTTTAAAGTTCGTTTTGAATATCTCAAAGGATAGTGATTCAAGAATAATAAAAATTGTTTAAATTTAATATTACGAATGTTTGAATAATTAAATTCCGAATTTGATATGATTAATTTGATATCGAAATTTAATATATGGAAATAGAGTGAATAATTGAAATTTGATTTAATATGATTCAAATTGGTTTCCAAAATGAATGTAAGTTATATCGGGATTTTGATAGAGTTAATAAGATTTTAAAAATTGGAATTTATTGGATAAATTGAATAACGGGTTTAATATGATTAAAAATGATTTGTAAAATTTTATTTTATCATATTAAAGTTAGGTTGATGTTGTAGAACTTTTAAAAACAAATTAAAAGTAAATTTATGAAAATTGAATATTTTAATATTTAATTGTCGACTGAAAAATAGCCAATTTTCGAACAGTCTCAGAATGGGACGAAACTAGTTCCATTGGATTTGTAATAATTTGTTATAATCGGATTTCAATTTTCGTAGCAATCAGAGTTGTCGTTTGACCGTGGCATCTCGAAACGCGTTGAAATGGTTTTAATATTAATTTGGCGAGATAAAATGGTCATTTTTCAAACAGTCTCGGATTTCAACGAAACCAGTTTCATCGGATCCGTAATGTTATATTATTGTAAGGTTTCAAATTTCGTGTCAATCGGATTTTTTGTCCGGGACGAGCTAAAACGCATAGAAATTCGTTAAATCGGTTTAATTTAAATTTAATCGTTTATTGCCATAACTCGCACAGATGATCGAATTGGCTCCCGAAACCTATTCCATTGTGTCCGGAACGCGGGGTTAACCCTAGAAACGCCAGTTATCGCGCGAGATTCAGAGTTCGGATTTTGGAGTGAATAGTGTTTTTCGTTGAAATTCTATAGAAGGAATCCCTTCTTCTTTCATTTGCAAACACCCTCTCCCTTTAACCCTAGCCGCCGGCCCTAAGCAATTCAATGGCCAGAAATTCGTATGCTTCCCTTTCAATTTTCTCCAAATCCGTTAAGAATTATCAAAAACATTTAACTATAATTTCGTAGAGGGCAACGAGTACTATCAGTTCAACGGTCACGATCGAAAACAAAGAGGTGGATCGACGGAAAATGGAGCTGGAAGGCGCCGCGGTCATGCACGCATTTAGAGGCCATAAGGGGATCGAGCTCCACTTGGTTTCGGCCGAGTATAGGCGTGGTGATGGGCGGCGAAGTGGAGGTTGTTGATCGTCTTCATAGTCAGCGATGTGTGTGCGGCCGTGAACCCTAGTTGCGTGAATTGGGTTTGTGCGTGCATATATTTTTGCCTGGAAGCGAACGAAGATGGAAGAAGGGGGGTTGCGGCTAGGATCTGATGATGGGAAATGGACGGCAGATGTTGGATAAGGTTAAAAAAATTAAATTAAAGTTGTAAATTTTATTTATATTATAATTCGAATAAACTTTAAACTATCGTAACTTTTTCATACGAGGTAGGAAAATTACGAAACAAGTTGCGTTGTCTTCGTTTCGTCGAATACTACACTATGGAGCTGGATTGGAATCGTTTGGAGCTAGAGAAAATTTTGGGTCAAATCGAACGTCGTTCGATTTGATTTAAAATCGTAAAATCAAGGTGAGTGTTTTATAACGCTCACAACGTACTGAATATCTTTATGCTAGTTAAATATGATATTATGAAGTGATATGAATTTTATTTGTCGTTGTTTGATAAAATTTAATTGTCATATAGATTGTCATTCGAATTTATCGTTGAAAATTTAATTGACAGTCAAATTGAAATTAAAATTGAATTGCGATTAAATTACCTAACATTGTTAACTATGAAATTGCCATGAATTGTATTGTCTATTGGATGATTTATTTTGATGGATGCTATTGGTTGATATTTAAATGTTTGGATGTTTATTTGCTTATATATAACCTATTAGGCATACATATGACACTATGATAGATTTAAGTAATATATATTCATCCCTGACATTTAATTGAAATAAATAATTACTTGGCCATAGGATAGAAAATTATAAACGGACACCGAATTGGCTAAATTAATAATTTTTAAAATCGTCGATTTGAAATTTATTTAAATGTTTTGATTTAAAAGTTATAATTAGAAATCAATTTATAGAAATCGAATTTGTCGAAAAATTGAGTTTGGAATGTTGAAATAAATTTTGGTTAAAAGAAATTGTTAAATAATTAAAGTGGAGACTTTGGAATTTAAAATCGGGATATGATTGAATTTCGAAAATTGATTTGTTGAAAGATTGAACGTAATATTCGAGCTTTGAATATTACTAAGTAAAAGTGATATAAAAATGATATTTCGAAATTGAGCTTGAAATTGAATCATATTTGTAATTGGGTTTTAAATTTGAATATTGAAAGATAATTTTGTTAAGTATTATAAACTGATATTTTGAAAAATCAAGCTCCGAATCGATATAAATTGAAATTTAATTAATTGAAGGTGAATGTAGAGTTGAATTGATTGGAAGTCAAAGTTGACATTGTTTTGAACTGAAATCGAAATTGAATCGGTAGAAGGGAAATTGAAATTGTTTTGAATTGGGAAGTTATAATTGAAATGGTTTGGTTTTGAAGCTGTTTTATTTTGTTTCCAAATTTCTCAGTTATATAAACCACTTTTGAATACTTAAACTATTTTAATCTATTTTAAATCTACTTAACCCAATTTAAATTATTTTAAACTAATTTATCTATTTTAAATCCATTTTTAGATTTTAAGTATCTTTTACTATTTTAATTATTTAAAACTACTTTTAAACTACTTAAACTATTTTCTAAAAATTTCAAGCTGATTAATAAGGTGAAATGTTTATGTTTAAATCTTGAATTTGAATACGGATTGGATTAAATGAAGTTGCAACCTAAATTGAAATTCGAAATGATTTTGAAATCGAAATGAGATATTGATGTGAAAAATGATTTTTGAAACGGAATCTTACATTTCAATAGATACGATGATATTTGAACTGGATTTGATTTTTTGAAGCGAATATGATATTTTGAGATCAATTATGAATCGATTTGAAATGTAAAAGAACCAACGGTGTAATAATACGTAGTTATTAAAGAGACCGGGATCGGATATGGACATACTCTTTGTCGATACCGAAAACCACTTTAATAACTATTATACGCGGAGTGTTGATCCAGAATGAAGTGGATGGTTTGGTGAACGCGTTGACTGAAGAAAGAGAATGATATTGGATGACCCTTGACATGTCTAAAACAGGAGCCGCGCCGGGCCATTGAGGTTCTCCACCTCTAGCGGACACACTTCTTCGATACCATATCTATTACATTTGTGATTCGATTTGGGTGCACCCCTTGATTTGGGAGTGTTGTTTCGCGGTGTTGGGGTAGCTGCTGGCTATGCTCAACATCAGTCCGGATCACGCAACTACTAGTATCCTAGTTGGTATTGCCTCATGTACCTTGTCATACTGATTATCCTATTCGCGACCACTACGTTTTGTTTTGTGTTATACCTATGGGGTACCCTCTGATAACCACCAGTTTACGGTGGGGCTTACAGTGCTGTATAGACTATGGCATTATAAAAATGTGTTAAGGGGGATTATGGTAACGCCTTAACTCTATTTTGATACTTTATATTACTGATAGGCATTATCTACTTAGCGTACATTACTACATAGTAGATAGTTTAACGGATCCTTAAGAGATGGAAATCCCGTAACATCTCTTAAGTTATTGCACGCACGTTGACACTGGATATGAGATGTCAAACCCCGTAAACATCTCTGACGCCGTTACACTCATATTTATTTACGATTGATTTAACTTTCATAAGGATATTTTAGTCCTGACTTGAGTGTTTTGTCTTTTCATTACGCTCGGGTCAGTCCTGAGTATTTTAGATTTTTGAAGATCTATTCTGGAGGACGAAGACGAAGATTTCGTACACTATTACTATTATTATCTGTGCATCATGCTGTCTGCTGCATTATTTTATTTGTTCTGTTGTATACGTTTAACTCTGATAAATGTTGTATAAATAATGGTCAAAGTATAGTAAACAACTCCATGAACTATTTATTTGACTATTATATTTTATCGTTCCACTGCAAGATTCTGTGTTGTTTCATTTCCCTATTTCCCTCCCCTTTCTTTTCTTAATTACCCCAATAACCATCTGCCCTTTTGAATGGTTTGGAATCGACATGTGTATTTGATCGTCGGTTTAAACTGTCCAAAAAGGCGGGTCGTTACACTGTTCTACTTAGAGCTGAAGACCGAAGACTATCATTATCTTATCTTATCAATATTGCTCTTTCTATTCAGACTATTTGGACATCTATGTTGTTCTATTTTATTTATCTGAGACATTGTTGTATTTATGGGTAGCTTCATGAACTACTCTTATGACTATGTTGTATTTCCGCTGCACTATTCTGTGATGTTATTTCTCTGATTCTGTGATGATTCTCATTTATACACACACACACACACTCCATTAATGATTCGTGTTTTGTATTATTTAAGTTGACAAGTTGGAATATCGTCAATTTAAATGGTACAAATATACCGGTTGTTACATAAAAAGAGAAAATTGAGTTTTTTTAAACAACATTTTACGGTGATTAAATAGCAGGCATAGGTTGCACGGTAGTGATTTTATTGCTAACCTTGAAATTTAAAATAAATTAAATATTTGAGTTCATAATTACGTGTTGAGAAAATGTTGTTTTTAAATTTGAAATTTTAAATCATGGTTCATATTTTATTTTATGTAGCAGCAGTCCCTACTATGTAAATTGGTGTGTTCAAATTTAGTTATGTTTTGCTAATTAAATATTTATTGAATGTCAAATTTTGTATGTTTGGGGTTAACAAAATTAATTGAGTGAACAAATGTTTTGAAAATTGAATTCCAAAAGTTTGTTTATAGAGTAGAGTTAGTCGATTCATTCCCTTTCTAATTAATAATTGTCACACTTTTCTTCATTGTTTCCTCATTTGTTCCATTACTCATTTCCATTTACATTGTCTAAAGCCTTTTCATTTCATGAATGTTACGCACTTTTCATATTTTTAATTCTTTCGTTCACTTCTTTTAATACCTACCATTTTTTTAGGGTTGTTCATATTTTTACTTTATTTCAATTCCTACTTCGTTTTTATTTAGGTTTATTAACTTTTCACTACTTTCAATATTCATTCTTGTAGCTTTATTTCATTTTTTTAAATCTCATCTTCTATAGCTTTATTTTTTTTGTCTCTCTTCACCTTCCTCCTTCCTTTTTTCACTTTTATTCTTCCAATCTCCTTTCTATTTTTTTTTCAAAAAGCTTTTTTTTTCTTTTTTCTTTTTTCTTCTTATTCTTTTTCAAAGCTTCCTTTTCTTTTTTTCAATTCTTCTTCTTCTTTAATTTTTTTTCTTTTTCAAACCTTCTCTTCTTTCCATGTCTTTTTCTTCAAATGCGGATCTATAAAATCTTCTCTCCAAAACATTCTATTAAAAGAAGATTAAGATAGCAAGGAAACAAAAAAATGAGAAAGTAGTTGCAGATCCAAATCTGGCTAGAAATGGGAAATAAAAAAGTGAGCGATTCAACCCACTCACGCAATACTAAAAACTCCATTGCAAGTTATATAAAATATATGATGTGATATATAATTTCTTTATTGCTGTTTGTTGATTTAAGCTGACATTTGAATTGATACTGAATCTGAATTGACGTTTAATTTTATATTGGAATTTAATTGATAGTAAAAGCCTGATTTGTTAACTATTATATGTTGAAATATATTGGTTGATTTGGATGTTGTTTGAAATGGATGCTTATTGATTGATTTGTTGGATGTATGGTTGTTTATTTATTTTAATATGTCCCTGTCATCACCTTGTATATTATTGACATCGTTTAAGTGGTCCTCTGAATCATTTTAGAATTGGATAATTAAGACATCTAAATTATGGGTTGAAATGAAATACACCCATACAATTTCTTGAATTTGGATCATTTATTGAAACCGAATTATTTAAAAAGTTTAAGTTTTTAATTTAAACTTCAGATCTATTTTATAAAAGTGGTGAAAATTGGAATTTCGAATTATTTGAAATCTCGAAAATTACCGCACTCACATGTACAGTTGATAGGAGATGAAAATTCCCATAACATCTCTGAAGCCATTGCACTCATATTTTTATTTGAGATTGATTTGACTTACATAGGAATTTTTAATTCTGACTCGAGTGTAATGTTTTCATTATGCTTGAATCAGTCAGAGCTTTTTCAGTGTATTGAAGACGATTTTATTTTCTGGAGGACGAAGATGAAGACTCAGTATACTATTGCTAGTTATTATTATTATTCCACTGCTTATTATGTTCCAATGCTTTATTTTTTTATTTTCTGATGTATGTATAACTCTGATTTGAATTGTAAAAGTATAATCAAATGTCATTTGTAAAACAGCTTCATGAACTGTTTATTTGATTATTATATTTTGTCATTCCGCTGCGAGATTCTATGTTTTGTTTTTTCCTTCTTTTCTATTATTTTCTTATCTACCCCATTAATAATCCTCCCTTTTGTATGGTTTGAATTAGACATGTGTGGTTTATTGTCGATTTAAATCGTCCAAAAAGGTGTGTCGTTATAGTTGGTATCAGAGCTTTGGTTTAGACATACCTTAGCCTGTTGGGGTTAATTCATTAAAGATAGGGTAGTAATACCCTAGAATGAGTTGTCTGAGTGTATATACGAGAGCGCGTTATTGTTAATGTTATAAAAATGTTTTATATAAGTTTGAAATGAAAGTATTTTTCATAATATTATATGATATATATAAAGGAATAGATTTTTATAACTGATATAGTGATTTGTAATGTGTTTGATTTATGAAATGGTAATATTTAGTTATTATCATTTATTGTTGTTAGTTGAGTTTTTGTCAGTTTATAAGCACTAGCTAATTATTGTTGATTGAATTAATAGACTAAACACTAGACTAATAATGGTGTATTAGAGAGAATAAAATGAATAATTTGGATATTTGTTTATGGAATTGAAATGTTTTGTTGTGAAACTTATTGTTTGTTGATTGGTAGTTTCAACTATTGAAATAAAATGGAATATTTGGATATTTGGATAGTCAAAACTTCTGAATTAATATATGAGTTGAAACTTAATAATTGTGTTGAATTATGCAGTTGAATTTGATAACCTTAATTTGAAAGCAAGTGAAACAAGGTTAATTTGTTATAGTTGAGTAGAATTATACATTATTGGCATGTAATGTAATAATATTTAAAAATTGAAATTGGGAACTTAGTTAACATTTATGAAATGTGTCATAAATAAATTGAAAGGTAAAGGTGAACTAAAAATGAAATGAATATAAAAAAGTCATGCCTTGAAAAATTGTTTATGAAATAAATGGAAGTTGTAATAAATAGTTATAATTAAAGTTGTGATAACTTTAAGCCCGAATAATGTTTATAAAAAAATTAAGCTTTTGTAAATTGGTTATGAACTTAAGAAAATTCTTATGAAATGATTTGCAAATAAATGTAGTATTAAATGAGAAATATTACACGATAAATGAATGTAATTTAAATTGAAGAGAAATATAAGCAATACAATGAGAATGAATATATTAATATTTTACAATAAATGGAGAAATTTTGTGAAATAAATATTAAAGTATGAAGTGATATTTGTGTTAATCAAGGAGACTAAAAGGTGAATTTAATTGGAATAAATCAAATTGGAATAAGTACGTAAGTTGTGCGTATATTATTTTTTTCACATAATTAATTTGATCTGGATTTGAGTACATAAGTTCGAGGTGAATTACACATTTCGCGTTAGGATTTTTCATTCGATTCTTGATGGCAAATATTTGATATGAATTTTGGTTTGATTCTAAAATTCTCTATCATAGTATACGGCTATGCAAGGAGAATGATCGTTTCTAGTCAAGAAACCATATCGAAGTCCGTATTAGGGAAGTTGAATGGACAATACTAGTTTGAAAGTGAACTTGTGTGATCGAGCGAGTGATCGAATGTGATTTTGTGAAATGATGACATATGTACATCTTATGTTCTAATATTATTGATATGCTTTGGCACTGAAATTGAAAGTTGTTTGGTTGGATATCTTTGTAATTTAAATTGGAACTTTTCTTATATGCAAAACTACCATTAATTTAAAACCATTTTTCAAAAACTATTTTCTTTTATTTTTCTTATACAAACTATTTATTCTATTTTATTTACAAAACTATTTTATTTACAAATTATTTTACAAAACTATTTTATATACAAAACTATTTCACAAAACGATTTATATTATTCTAAATTCAAAACCTTTTATAAAGAAAAGATATTTAATCTTATATGGCTTTCTATACAGCGAAATTGATTTTGTAAATTTTTTATTCTTGTATAAAATGGACTTTATATAAGTATAAGTGATTTTGAAACTGTTGATTTTGAGAGATATTCGATCTGAAGAGATAAATCTTATATATATAATGGAATTTTATAAAAATGATTTGATATATTCGAGAATATTGATTTTGGAAAGTATTTTATCTGAAAATGAAATCATATATATAATGGAATTTATATAAGTGCAATATTTGAAGTTATGGTTTTGAAAGGGTACTATATATGATATGTTATATTTTGAAGTAAGAGGTATGGGGAAGCACCCTCCACGTAGGAGTATAGTATGATATGCTTGGACCCAGATGGACTTGGGGAATCCAGGAATGGATTCGATCGATAAACCCTAATGGACTTGGGTGAATTCAGAAATAACTTCAAAACGATATGATTGTGATAACCTCGGTTTTTGGCTACCAATAATGTGGTAATCTTCTTTTATAAATTATTTAAAATGATCTAAATTTTTTTATTTTTTTTCAATTAAACAAGACAAGTATTTGTTATGTATATTTATTTTTGGAATTCAGTTGTAAAACATCTTAAAAATAAATGGAATTTAAAATAATATGTATGTATGATCTTAATAGTATACAATTAGCTTTATATCATTTAAAAAAAAGGTTTTATAAATGTAAATAAAGACTACATACAAAACTAATATATTTGCATAACTATTTATAAGAGCATAATTGGAATTTTATATCATTTTCTTTTAAATTATATATAGATAAATAAAGGAGAAGTTTAAATATTAAAACACTTAAAATATCTATTAATATAAAACTCAATGGAAAATTATTAAAAGTATATGTATATACATATACATATACATACATACATACATACATACATACATATATATATATATATATTAAAACATATTAATACATGAAATTACCAATGTTAATTAATTCTCTATGCTTTATAACAAGTGTAAATTAATTATAACATGCTTTTGACAAATGTAAGTTAGTTCAATAAGTGTCTTAATTTTTATTTCCTTTTTATTCTTAATAAAAAGATAAAACTAAGTATATAACCTCTCTACTCCCTATCTCATTTTTTTCCCTATCTTCATTATCAAAACTAAGAAAACAAATCCTGTAACCCAAAACCTGTAAACAAAATTAAAGGGATTTAAACAACAATCAATACTTTTAAAATTTATTTCAAACCTAAGGCAAGCTAGGCAAGATCTTCTCAACAAATTCAAGAAAATCAGGATTCAATTAAGGAAGCAAATCAAGTTCAAAATCAAACTACTTCCAGGAAGAAAGCTTCTCTGTTATAATATACTGTGAGTAAACCAAGTTTTTAATCTGTTTAAAATCCTGTTGCATGCAGTAATTGCTTGGAACAAAATATGATAAGTATTTGCAAGTTTATTTATATGAATTGCATGTGTGTGTGTGTGTCTATATATATATATATATATATATATATATATATATATATATATATATTATCACATGGTGTGCATGTCTGAATACAAAATGAATACTCTGTTCTGGTTATACAAGTTTCAAAACCTGAAAAAGTTTAAATATCTCTTTCCCTATTTCATTTTAAACTTTAGTTTATAAACAAAACTAGTTTCAAAAAACAAGATAATTGATTTAAAAATATTTCTAGTAAAAATCTGATGGTAGTTTTAATAAAAAGGAAGAAGAACAGTAGAATTCTAAACTTATCAAGATCTCGACTTTAATAAATTGTTGTTTCAGGTATACAATCTGATGCGTTATCAAAATCTAGGATTTTTAAAAATAAAATCGTGATTTTTTAGGTTGTGAATTGAGAGAGATCAAGAGTAGAACATGTTTGGGTGTTTTTGTTGATCTCTGATGATCGGCGAGGTTAGGGATCTCGAGTTTAGTGCTGAAGCAAGCTGGGAGGTTGGAGGTCATGGCAAAAATGGTCAGAGTGGTTATGATTCACCGTGGTGGCGAAACGAAGGCGAACTAGGGTTCGGACTTGGGTTTAAGTCGTGGTTGTTCTCGAAACAAATGCGGCATTGTCGTTGGATCGGGCGTGATCGGTCGTAGAGGAAAAGATAGAGGATGGTCAGATGAAGCAAAGGACTTGGTGGCGTGGGTGAAGGTGGTCAGAGTGGTGGTCGACAAGGCGAGTTTGTCGAAGAAGTTGGTTCCAGGTTGGGTTCATTTAGCTCGAATTTGATTTCGAGTTCGAATCACCGATCTTGTGGTCAAGATTAAAGGGGCTGGCCATCGGCGACTTGTCGACGGTGGTCGTGTAGGCCAGAGAGTCACCGTGGGTTGGTGCACGTGCACGCGGTTGTCTTTGGTGTCGATTTTGCTTTAATGGGTTTTCTCGGGTCGAAGCACGGGGAAAGGTTAGTTGGGCTCGGGGTTTGATTCGAGTACGTGATGTTTAAGTATAACAGTATGTAAAATTTTAAACAAGTAAAAAAAAGTGAGGAGGAGGAAAAAGCTTGGGAAACGGGTGGGAAAATCTTGGGTTTTTGGTTCGAGTAACCGCAGGATTTCCTCGGGTAAAATGACTATGTTTCAGATAACAAGATTAAGCTTTTAATAATTCACTAAATCATTATTTTAAATAAAGGTGTTTATTTAAATATTGATTTAGTTAAGTTGTATAATTTATTTCAACCTAGTAAGTTAATTCCTAAAGTTTTTTAAATTTAAATTAGTAATGTAAAGAAATTAAGATGCTTAAATGTGTTTAATCACTAAATAAACTTGAAGGGTCTAAGTTAAGTTATAGGTTAATGATAAATTATTTCTAAAGTTATTAAATAAGATTTAAGGAAAATTAATAAAGATCAATGGTCTATCTTAAGGTTAATTAAGACCTTGGATGATTTAGTAATTAAGAATAATTGATTTATCTAATTAATTAATGATTTAAGGGCAGTTAATTAATCTAATTAATTATGTTAATTAGAGATTAATTAATTCATAATCAAGGATAAATTAATTTAGTAATTAGAGATTAATTACTTAAATGATTAATTACTTAATGTAAGTAATTAAAGGATTAAATTGTTAAGGGTTAATTAATTTAATTTGTAATTAAAGGTTAAATTAATAAATAATTAAAGGTTAATTAATTGTGGAATTAACCAATGGATAATTACTTAATGGAAGTAATTATGGATAATTAATAGGTAATTAAGGGATGATTAATTAATGGTTTGTAATTAATAATGATTAGTAAGCAGGATTTAAAAGGGGATTCAAGTGATTAATTTATTTAAATTAATTAGAAATGGTGTGACAAATTAATCTTGCTCATGAATGATTGAATAATATTATATGCCTTAGATTAGTTGATTTGTTTGATATGTAATTTGTGATGCTATGTGATATGATATGTTTGGGTTGAACTGTGATAATATGGTTTGTCTATTGGTGATAAATGGTTATGTAAATATGAAATTCTAGATATAAATGGAATTGTTTAAAACTTAAGCAGCATTGTTTTTAAGATGATATTGGATTCGAAGAGACCGTGGTCGAGTATTAGTAAATACCCGAAACACTACGATTTGGAATCTACAATAATTCTTTATGGATCTGATTTGGAATAAATAGGCTGGAAAGGAATAAATGATGTAAATTTAGTAATTTAATTTAAGTAATAATACTTAGATATGATTGTAAGGTGTGCATTTGACTTTGGCAAGTTAAGAACTCGTTGTGAGGTATGAGTTTTCTCGGGTTTTAAATAAGTTTTATGCATAGTATTTCATGTCAGATGGGTTTACTCACGCTGGTTTCCATCCTGACCCAGGTGTTACTTTGATGTAATGCTCGGGCCAGACCGAGTATTATAGATTTTCAAGTTAGGACGTTCTGGAGCTCAGGAGGAGAGCTGGATGGCAGGAATGTATGGAGTTTTCCGCTGTGTATTTGAGAATTGATATTAGTCTGAGACAGGTTGATATAACTATCTAGTCCTTTTGTAAATGATTGTAACTCTGATATTTTGAATGTAAAGTAACAATTACATTTTTATTTGTATAAACGCTATTATTTTTTATTATGTTTAATCCGCTGCAATGTGAGATGCTGTTGTTTTTGTTCTTCTTCTTCCTTCTTCTTCTTTCTTTAACTATCTGAAATTTCCGGCATTCGAATTTTCGAGGTTGAAATTTTAGGTCGTTACATTTTGGTATCAGCGATGAAGGTTAAGCGAGAACCTTGGCTCTGGTGGATTTACTCATTGAGGATAGGGTCAATAGTACCCTAGAATGAGTTTACTGTAATATATATAAGAGCATACTTGTTATCTTCTTATACAAAGGTTTTAAATGGTTTTAAAAGAAAATGATTTTTATATAAGTTTATATATAAAGCAATAATTTTTCTAATTATTTAATATATTAAAGAAATTGGTTATTGATTATTCGAATTAAATAAAATAATGAGAATTAAGTGGTAATAGTAGTACAACCAAATTGAAATTGAATGAAGATAAGTTTGAAATGGATTCAAACTAGAAAATAAAATCCTGAATTTGTAGAAGTGTTTTCAGAATAAGATAATAATGAATTGGTTTCCAGATATGATAATATTGGTTATTATCATAAATAGTTGTTGTGTTTAATAATGAAATATTTGTTAATGATTAAGCGAATATGAAATATTTTAAGGAAGTAAATATTTAGGCGAGTATGACTTATGAATTGGAACTGCAGATAATTTAAACTATGAAGTTTTTAAATCTAAGTCATGAAAATTTGGAATTTGTTACAAAGTGCTAAAAGAAATAATAAATAGTATTATTTAAAATATATTTAAATGAAAGGGTCCTGTTTCAAACAAGAGTTGTTTGAAAATTTTAAACAAATTTGTTTTGAATTAAAACCAAGAGTGATTTAAAATTTAAAGATATAACTTGGTGTGTAAAGGAAATGAATATGTAAAATAAGGGATATACATAATATCAAAGATGATTTGAAATAAACTCTAAGTGTTGAGTTTAACTTGGAATGTGATATGAAAACCCAAAGTGATAAGTTTTTGAACTTATCAGTGGGAAGATTATTAATATGAAGTTTAAAATTTGAAAAGGGAATTCAAATTGGGCAAAGTTAACTGGATCAAATTGAATTGAGATTTAACTTGGGAAGTTAAATGGTTGATTTGAATTGGAAGTATGTGTGATCTCAAAATGGGTTTGAGATCTGGAAATTGGAAATGGATGCAATGGGTGAATGTTTTAAAATAATTTAGACGATATCATCCTGTTGTTATAAATAATCTTTAAACTGTGAATTGGATTGGTTTAAGATGTATTAAAAAGTGAATTGAAATAGTCTATATATCCTTTACTGAAATTAAATGAAAAGGAAGCCTTATTTTGAAACTATTTAAAAGGCTTGATTCTTGAAATGAAAATGTAATTATAGAATGGGATCGCTTTGAACTTTAAATTCTAATGTTAGAAATGAGCTTGTTAAAAATTGCTTAAGAATTGGGTTTGAAGTTAAAATTGAGTAATAAATTGGATTCTGAAGATTAAATCATTTAATAAGTTTTGAACTCTTATTTGAATTTTGAAATGAGTTAAGTAAAGGAAATTGAAATGGAATTTTGAATTTGGATTCAGAATCAAATGGCATAAAAATTTTAAGTTGTTAATTTAAAAATAAAGTTTGGTTTGATTTGTAGGATTTAATAGATGTTTAGAAATTTAACTCGAATTTATGAAATTCGAGATGGTTTTAAGTTGAGATTTGAATAGAATTTTTTCCAATTGAAATTGATTTGAACTAAATAGAATTGTGATTGAAGATGGATAAGCATAAAATTCAAATGGAAAATTTGAATTGAATTAATTTGAAGTGAAATTGAAGTCGAATAAGTTTGAATTTCAAATGGGAATTGTGATTAATTTAAATTGAATTGAAACAATTTAAATGGAAGTGGAAAATGGAAATTGATTGGAAATGGAGATTGGGATTGAATAGTTCTGGCTCTGAACTATTTTTTTCAAATAAATTGTTTAAATATAAATTGTTTTAAATCTATTTTCCTAGCTATTTTCTATAGAACTTTTCTTTTTGAAGCCAAACTATTTTGTTCTTACTTTACAATTATTTGGAAAACTAATTACTATTTTACATCTGTTTTACAACTATTTTGCAACTATCCAACTATTTTGCAATTATCTAATTATTTTACAACTATTTAATTATTTTACAACTATTTTATAATTATTTAACTATTTTACTACAATTTGCAACTAATAGCTATTTTCCAACAACTTATCTATTTTAAAAAAATTCAAGCTATTTTGTTTATACAAGTTGGTCTGAGTGCAAACTGTCTATAATTGAATATCAATTGAGGTAAGAATTTAGGTGTTAACCCAAATTGAAATTGGGAGTAAATTGTGGACAAGTGAATAGAATCAAAATGAAGGTGAACAGAAAAGAGAATTGATTTAGCTAATGATCAATGAAGATAAATACGTAGGATGTACATATATTATTCTATTCATATAATGATTCAATCCAGATTGAAGCATAGAATTTCGAGATAGTATATCGATCCGAGTTAGGATTTTTCACTCAATTTTCTACGGCGAACCCTGGTTATGTATTTTCGGTTGATTCTGGGAATTCTCTACTATAGTAATGCCTATGCAAGGAGAATGATGGTTTCTGATCAAGAAACCAGATCTGAGTCCGCACTAGGAAGTCGGGTGGACGATACTAGTTTGGAAGTGAAATTGTGTGATCGAGTGAGCGATCAAATTTGATATTGTGTATGGATGGTATATGTACATCGTACGTGCTTAAATGATATTGAAATTGTAACTTTGGAAGAAATGAGAAATGGTTTTGAAAGGAAAAATATATTTTGAGAAGTGTATATGAATAAAGATGAAAGTTGGATATCTTTTGAAATTCACTTTATGGAAGGTAAGTGATATGGTAAATAATTTTATAAAAGAAATCAAATTTGAATATTTGATTGGGCAAAAATGAAGTATGTGTATATATATTGGTTATATATGATAAACTCCCCTTATTGAATCTATAGCCAAAAGAAAGGTTTTTTGAAGAGTATTTGAAGTATAAAGAGGAAATTTATACAAGTATGAAGTGATACAAAGATTTTTCAAGATTATATATCTATATATATAGATGATTATGAAAATGATTTTGGAGAAAAGAGTTTTGGAACCTATGGATTTTGGAAAGGCTTTTGATTTATGGAAAAGTCAATTTTAGGAATTTGAAAAGCCAAGTTTGGAACTATCGATTTGGGATATCGATTTTGTGTAAAGAAGATTTTCATGTAAATCGTAAAAGGTATGATTTGAAAGATACTATGTGTGTATAGTTTAAAGTGTTTTGACATTGGCTCTGGAGAAAAAGGCGCTCCCGTTGAAATGAGCATCATTAGGAGATCCATGAGGTGGGTCTGCCTTGAGCCCTAAGGGGTAGGCTCTAAATCGAATCCTGGGAGGAAATCCAAACAAACTAAAATTCCTGAGGATTATGTGTTGTGGGTAGCAAAGTCGAGGGAGATGATTCCTACAAAGACATTTGGGTTATGCTGTGATGACAGTGTAACTCAATGTCACTGCGATCTACTATGGACCATAGCGGAAGTCGTGTGTGCTGTGAGAGTCAACAGTCTACGTTTGATTTTTCCACGTTCGCAACGTAACATTGGTAGACTGCGATCTATGGTGACATAGCAAAAGTCGAGAGGCCGTGAGAGCCTAAGGCTACATTGGGACTTGACTGATTTCGTCTGTGACCTATGTGGGAGTGATGAAGCACCATTCGGCAGCGAAAATCGAGGGCACTGATGCCTACAGTTACATGGACTTTTGCCGTGATTTCAATGTAACGCAAGATGTAACTGCGATCTGTGGCGGGTTCCATGGCGAAATCGAGGGGCGCGGAGTGCATATAGTTATCTATGGATTTTGCCGGGATGGCAACGTAACCATCGGGTTAACTACGACCATGGAGGGGGTGATGATTTCCATAGCATTCTCACTAAAGATGTTTCCTCTATTTCAAAAATGTTTTCTATATTTTCGACAAATATTTTCCAGTATTTTCACTAAATGTTGAAAATGGTGCTAAGTACTTACAGATTTTTAGTCCTACGCCTGATTAATGTATGACCGAATTTCTATGAGAACAAGGATGGACTGGTTGTACATCGAGTTATAAAAAGTATTTTTTTATAAAACTATTTTGGTAATATTATATAGACTTTGAAGTGTTTTTATATTCTTAAATAAAGGGTTTATAGTTTAAAAGGTTCGACAAATAATTTATCTAATAATAAGTATTGAATAAATTCTGGCTGTGCTTCCTTTCGGGGACGAAAAGATTCAAAGAGGGAAGGAATGTGATAACCTGGATTTTTGGGTAATAATAATGTGGTAATCTTCTTTTATAAATTATTTAAAATGATCTAAAAATTTTCTTTTCCAAGCAAACAAGACAAGTATTTGTTATGTTAATTTATTTTTGGAATTCAATTGTAAACATTTTAAAAATAAATGGAACTTAAAGTAATATATATGTATGATTTTAGTAGTATACAATTATCTTTATATCATTTTTTAAAAAAGGTTTTATAAATGAAAATAAAGACTATATACAAAACTAGTATATTTGTATAACTATTTATAGGAGTATAATTGGAATTTTATATCATTTTCTTTTAAATTATGTACAGATAAATAAAGGAGAAGTTTAAATATTAAAACACTTAAACATTTATTAATATAAAACTCAATGGAAAATTAATATAAGTGTGTGTATATATATATATATATATATATATTAAAACATATTAATACATGAAATTACAAATGTAAATTAATTCTCTATGCTTTATAATAAGTGTAAATTAATTATAACATGCTTTTGACAAATGTAAGTTAATTCAACAAGTGTCCTAAATTTTATTTTTAAAAAGATAAAACTAAGTATATAACCTCTCTACTCTCTATCTCATTTTTTCCCTATCTTCATTATCAAAACTAAGAAAACAAAATCCTATAACCCAAAACCAGTAAACAAAATTAAAGGGATTTAAACAACAATTAATACTTTTAAATTTTGTTTCAAACCCGAGGCAAGCTAGGTAAGACCATCTCAACAAATTTAAGAAAATCAGGATTCAATTAAGAGAGCAAATGAAGTTCAAAATAAAACTACTTCCAGGAAGAATGCTTCTCTGTTTATAATATACAGTGAGTAAACCAAGTTTTTAATCTGTTTAAAATCCTGTTGCATGCAGTAATTGCTTGGAACAAAATATGATAAGTATTTGCAAGTTTATTTATATGAATTGAAAGTGTGTGTGTGTGTGTGTGTGTGTGTGTATGATTACATGGTGTGCATGTCTGAGTACAAAATGAATACTCTGTTCTAGTTAGACAGGTTTCAAAACCAGATCAAATTTAAATATCACTTTCCCTAATTCATTTTAAACTTTGGTGTATAAACAAAACTAGTTTGAAATACCAAGATAATTGATTTAAAAATATTTCCAATAAAAATATGATGGCAGTTTTAATAAAAAGGAAGAAGAATAGTAGAATTCTAAACTTATCAAGATCTCGACTTTAATAAATTGTTGTTTTGGGTATACAATCTGATGTGTTATCAAAATCTAGGATTTCTGAAATGAAATCTGATTTGTAAGGTTGTGAATTGAGAGAGATCAAGAGTTGAACGTGTTTGGGTGTTTTGTTGATCTTTGATGATCGACGAGGTTAGGGATCTCGAGGTCAGTGCTAAAGCAAGCTGGGAGGTTGGAGGTCATGGTAAAAATGGTCGGAGTGGTTATCATTCACGGTGGTGGCGAAACGAAGGCAACTAGGGTTCAGACTTGGGTTTATGTCGTGGTTGTTCTCGAAGCAAATGCGACATTGTCATTGGATCGGGCGTGATCAGTCATGGAGGAAAAGACAGAGGAGGGTCAGATGAAGCTAAGGACTTAGTAGAGTGGATGATGGTGGTCGGAGTGGTCGTCGGCAAGGTGAATTTGTCGAAGAAATTTGTTCCAGGTTGGGTTCATTTAGCTCGAATTTGATTTCGAATTCAAACCACCAATCTTGTGGTCAGGATTGAAGGGGCTGGTCATCGACGACTTGTCGACGGTGGTCGTGTGGGCTGGAGAGTCACCGTGGGTTGGTGCATGTGCACACGGTTGTCTCTGGGGTCAGTTTTGCTTTGATGGGTTTTCTTGGGTCGAAGCACGAGGAAAGGATGGTTGGGCTCGGGGTTTGATTCGAGTACGTGATGTTTAAGTATAAAAGTATTTAAAATTTTAAACAAGTAAAAAAAAGTGAAGAGGAGGAAGAAGCTCGGGAAATGGGTGATAAAAACTCGGGTTTTTGTTTCGAGTAACCCTACGATTCCACAGGTAAAATGACTATGTTTCAAATATTAAAGATAATATAATTAAGCTTTAATAATTCACTGAATCATTATTTTAAATAAAGGTGTTTATTTAAATATTGATTTAATTAAGTTGTATAATTTATTTCAACCTAGTAAGTTAATTCCTAAAGTTGTTTAATTTAAATTAGTAATGTGATTAAATTAAGATGATTAAATGTGTTTAATCATTGAATAAACTTAAAGGGTTTAAGTTAAGTTATAGGTTAATGATAAATTATTTTCTAAAGTTATTAAATAAGATTTTAAGAAAATTAATAAAGATAAATGGTTTATCGTAAGGTTAATTAAGACCTTGGATGATTTAGTAATTAAAAGTAATTAATTTATCTAATTAATTAATGATTTAAGGGTAGTTAATTAATGTAATTAATTATGAGTTAATTAATTAGAGATTAATTAATTCGTAATCAAGGATACATTAATTTAGTAATTGGAGATTCATTACTTAAATGATTAATTACTTAATGTAAGTAATTAAAGGATTAAATTGTCAAGGATTAACTAATTTAATTTGTAATTAAAGGTTAAATTAATTAATAATTAAAGGTTAATTAATTAAGGAATTATCCAATGGATAATTACTTAATGGAAGTAATTATGGATAATTAATAGGTAATTAAGGGATGATTAATTAATGGTTTGTAATTAATCAATGGTTAGTAAGCAGGATTTAAAAGGGGATTGAAGTAATTAATTTATTTAAATTAATTAGAAACGGTATGACAAATTAATCTTGCTCATGAATGATTGAATAATATTGTATGCCTTAGATTAGTTGATATCTTTGATATGTAATTTGTGATGCTATGTGATATGATATGTTTGGGTTGAACTGTGATAATATGGTTTGTCTATTGGTGATAAATGGTTATGCAAATATGAAATTCTGGATATAAATGGAATTGTTTAAAAACTTAACCAGATTTTTAAGATGATATTGGATTCGAAGAGACCATGATCGTGTATTAGTAAATAAACGAAACCACTTCGATTTGGAATCTACAATAATTCTTTATGGATTTGATTTGGAATAAATAGGATGGAAAGGAATAAATGATGTAAATTTAGTCATTTAATCTAAGTAATAATACTTAGATATGATTATAGGGTGTGTATTTGACTTTGGCAAGTTAAGAACTTGTTGTGATGTACAAGTTACCCTGGGTTTTAAATAAGTTTTATGCATTAGTATTTCATGTTAGATGGGTTTAATCACACTGGTTTTCAGCCTGACCCGGGTGCTACTTTGATGTAATGCTCGGGTCAGACCGAGTATTATAGATTTTCAGGTTAGGACGTTCTGAAGCTCAGGAGGCGAGCTGGATGGCAAGAATGTATAGAGTTTTCTGTTATGTATTTGAGAATTGATATTTGTCTGAGACAGGTTGATATAACTGTCTAATCTTTTTGTAAATGGTTGTAACTCTGATATTTTGAATGTAAAGTAATAATTACATTTTTCTTTATGTAAATGCAATTATTTGTTATTATATTTAACCTACTGCGAATGTGAGATGTTGTTTCTGTTCTTCTTCTTCGTTCTTCATCTTTCTTTAACTATCTGAAATTTCTGGCATTCGAATTTTCGATGTCGAAATTTTGGGTTGTTACAATGGTTGTCCGGACTTAAACTCATTGGTGCCTCGATATTTTTTTAGGGTACATGCTTCTTTAGTTTACCCAATGGAGACGCTTTCGATCCTAGGATCTATAGTTTATGGATCTTCCAGGAAGGAAGTGCATCCACTGCGTAAATCATTGAATCATCAGCATACCACTACAGCAGGGGTCGATCGTCCCTTGTCTATGAACTGGCTATGATATTTTTCTAGAATCCGAAAGGTAGAAGGATCTTCTGGAAAGTTTTGTGTCCATTGCGTAAATACTAGATCAGCAGCGGGCCACTGCTATCGTATTATCATCATTTAATATTGGATTTTGAGCGGTATGTCTCATACTTATTTTTAAGTATATTTCACTAGGTGTTGAAATAGGTCTACTTAGTACTTGGAGAATTCTAGCCATGTGCCTGATCAATGCATGGCTAGAGCCTGGAAGAATAAGGATAAACCTGTTAAGACATCTAGTTATAAAAGTATTTTGATAAAGTATTATATAAAGGATATTTGATCATTTTTGTCAATTCTAAGTACTTTAAAATATTTAAAATATTGTTTATTCATGTACAACATGGTTAATAGTAAATTATTAGTGTTGTAAATATTTGAGAGGTTATTTATCAAATAAAACATATTTAAAGGAAATGATTATTGATTTATTAATAATGTTTTAAAAGTATCTTGAGGTAAAACTAATAAATTTATAAATCATGGATTTTAGGTTTTCAATAGCTTCTTTGTAAATATAAGTAATGATGTAAATAATTATTTTCAAATGGTTTACATATATTTATAAAGATGTTATTTAAATTTTTAAATGGTATTTATACACAAAGCTAGGAATTTATAATTGAATTTTTTTGAAAAGTATTAAAGTATTAAAGATGGTTGATTTGCAAATGAAGCTTTCAAATGAATATTTCAAGTAAAATTTATATAAGTTTCTTTGTATGTATAATTAAAAGATATTATATAAATGAAAAAAATTGATTTGCAAAGTTTATTTATAGTAATATACTTGAAAAATAAATGTGAATCTCTATTTTGGAAGTATAATTTAGAATATTTACTTAATTTCAAAGTACTAATAGTAAATTTATTGATTTATTTATTGTTTGAATTTTTGTATTAAACCATAATGAATATTTTTCCAGGGTTTGAATATACATTTTTAAAACAAGTGTGTAAAATTAATTATGAAGATATGAAATTACATACTTTGATTTAGAAATTTAATGTAAGATTTGAATATACTATTAGTTTCAGTTTAATAATCTTGATTTTATACATATTTTAAAAATAATAAGGCAAATAAATCTTCGGATTAAAGGAACTTTATTTTAAAAGCTTATTATAATGTTTTGATATAAATTTCTAACATTGTTTTAGACTTTTGAAAAACTTTTACATAATGCTATGAGGATGTTTTGAATATATCTTATGTTTTTACTAAGTGAATAAGGTTAAGTGTTTTAATTCAATTTTTAGAAATATTGAAATATTTCATTTCCCTTAAGGGCGAATACCAAAAACTTAAATTTTTATTCAATAACCGAATTAAGTTATAAACTTAAGTAAGGCAGCAGAAACTTAAGTCATATTTTTTGAAATGATTCATTAATGACTTAAATCCCTAATGGAAAACAAATTATGCAACTGATTGATCTCTATATAAATAAATGAATGGAAAAGTAAACAATGAGAAGAAAAAAAAACGTAGTAGAATAAACTAAAGTAAATTTAAATTAGAATTTCAATTATTGTAATGGAAAAAATTTTTAGCTAACTAATAATTGAAACTTCTATAGTTGAAAGTAAGAAATTAAATGCTAAGTTATAAACGAAATATACAAGGAATATGAAATTTGTAACTTGTAAACAAAAAGGATATGAAATAAGATAAATTTATGTAACTTTCAATTACATTCTTAGAAACATGTATACATAGCTTACCAGAATATTAAAAGTTGTAATGTTAAATAAGGATATGTAAGGGAATATTATACAAGAAAAACTTAAATAATAAAAGTATTCAATGAAATTTACTTTTATAAATAAGGAACTTGATATGAAATAGTTGTAAACCTGAATTATAATTGTAGTTCTATTTAATAAAATGAAATAGAAAGTGAATATTGTAAGCAAAGAATTATGAACTTAAGTTAATGTTTGAAGCTATTGATAATTAAAGTAAATAATTAAATGAATACTATATTAAATTTAATGATTGTAACTTCAGAAATGGTTGATTATTTTGATCCCTTGTGAAGATTGTATACTTGTTTGCAAAGATTATTGTTATGTTGTATTGATTTATTTTGATTTTATGTGATGATGGTATGCTTTTGGTTGAAGGTGATTGTTGTTATGTTATGTTGATTGTTTGTTATTAATTTAAAACAATATAATCATTTCACTTCTATATAATTATTAACCTCTTTGGATTATATAACTGGAGTACTGCCACGACCCATTTTTCCGTAACGATATAGCCCGACCTTAAAACACAATTGTCAGCCAAATGGTACGGGAAGACGGATAATGAAAGAAAGAAAGAAGGTAGAAATAGAAAGAAGATAGAAGAAAAGAGAACAAATCAGAATCTCACAGCGGATCGACTAAATTACAATATAAACAAATCTTTACTCTAAACCAAAACTATTACTTTATATAGCTTATACAATTTTACATCAGAGTTACAACCACACAACTTGGGCAGTTTACCAATCCTGTCCTTACAACCATAACTACAAGACTAACAGACTAGATATAAACATCTACGAGAATACGTTCCTGGTCCAGCACCTCTCCTGAACAGCTTCCACTCTTCCAGCAAATCCTGAACATATATGCTCGGTCTAACCCGAGCAAATAGGAAAAACACCAAGCCCGGGTCATTCTGGTATATCAGCATGAGAAACACACTCAACTTGATTATTAAAGTTTTTAAAATCCTTTGAAAACAAAAGCATCTCGTAAGACCATGCCATAAATAAACATGTCGAGTTTTTACCTTATGACAGCTAAAACATTTATTATAAAATCCTCTAATATTATAATTGTGTCTATATACAAATACTTATTAAAATAGCCGAAATTGTTACATTTATTAAATTCCAGCCAATAGCCACAATCGTGGGTAATACAAACAAAACTCGTAAAAGGCGCGTAGGGAGGATGGATTTCCAACTAATGACTAAGCACTAGGGTACCACCTGTCACGGTACCTGGTCTAGATCGGCATACCGAGGATCACTCCCGACCCGCTGCAACACAAGACCGGGACTACCCCTTACTGGATAATCCCGAGTAAGATCACCCCACGGTTAGGATCACCAACCGCACCACTAAGCCGAATAAAAGGGACATCTAGACAGGGACGACCCCAATGGTGATACCCGCCTAGCCTTGCTGCATAACCCCTGATTTTCAGTCATTCCCAGTTGATGACGCTTGAGGCTAAGCGTTACCTTTTTAGAACATATCCCTTAGAATGCTCATCGTCCACCTGACGATATTCTGAAAGCATTCATCCATACAAGTCCGTCCCGGGTTCGAACGGAGCCGAAGGCATTACTCCTACTACATCCTTTTTGGAATCATCCTCAGGATTAGCAGCGACTAGCCCTTGCACTTCACTGCTCCACCTTCGAATACAACTCTTGTTTTCCACACGAAAATGTTCAAACCAGATCGAAGTGGTTTTCAGGAAATAAATCCCGATCCCGGTCGCTTCGAAACGATTAGTGCATTGGCCAATATTGATAGTCGGTTATTTAACTATCAAACAATCAATTTACCAAGTTATTTCCCATTATAACCTTTAAGCCTTTTTTACCTTTAAAATACAAACGGATTTCGGAAAGCTTATTCGAAAAATATATATATGTATATCCAAAGCATTTTGTTCTAAATCATATATATAAATTTGCAAATATTAGTTTCAAGTTTTAAATAAACAAATACTCTTTGTGAAAGTTATTATAAAATATTATTCAACAACATTTATATTAAATAGATTTATATGGAAGAAAATGTACTTAAATACAAACAAAATTAATCTTTTTAGGATCATTACAAGAGAGTTAAATATGTAAAAATAGTTTAAATATACCCTTATAAGGATTTGAAAAATAATAGTAAATACCTACTTTTTATATTTTCAAAACATTTATTCATTTCTTTAAAACATTTCTAAAAATAATATTTATTTAAAGCAAAACTAGTTTCAAAATCAACCCAAACATAATAAGGCTTATCGGTCCAAACGGTACTTACAATTCACAATTCACAACTCACAGTCACACAAATATTCAAATCTATCAGCTTCCATAGATTATATTCTCAAATATAATTAACAGGCACATAACAGATATATGCATGAATATTAGATAAGAAATCATCAATTCTTGTAACGAATACACTGGAATATCAGATAGATAACATATACTATCTACAGAAGTTAAATATACTATTTAGCGGAATGGTGTCGGTTTCCACTATCCAGATGTCAATCAGTTGAAATAATCTACAATAGACACATCTAATTCAGTTTGGAAATGTCTTAACAGATAGGCCATAATATTATACAACAACATTCATTTTAAATTGATAATCATATCCTATATATGCAAGCTTATAAAATTTTCCTATTGAACTTCACAACTGGTCGTACGACGGTGTATTATCCGTTGTTACGAACCATTTCTTTATAACACATTATCATATGTGAAATTTGATAATTATTAAACATTTAATGTCTCTTAAGAGCTTAAATTATCTCCAAAGCATAAACATTTACTTCACTTTAATTATTTCACTTTAATTATTACAAGTAATCTTTGCTTATTGAAAACCCAAGGATTTATAAATAAACTGTTTATAAAAAGTTCGATAACTTATTGATAAAATAACATTATTTAAAATATCCCATATCAATTAGGCTTGTAGTAAACAAAATTAAATTACTTTGTCAATATAACTCCAAATCAATCTTTATATTTGTGAAAATTGGTTTTTCTTTTAAACAAACATACTTGTTCTAAATTTGAAAAGATAATTTCATTTTATAAAACTTTCAGAAACATTTACTTTGGATCGGTTTTCTTATTATACTTACAACTTGCGTTTCGTTTTATATTTCAACTAAAACTTTTGGGCCGAAACCCCAAAGCCCAAAACAAATCAATTTAATCCTATTTAAAAAAACACTCATAGTAAAATGGACCGAAGCCCAACCCAAAATCCAACTACCCCTTATTCACTTCTTCCCCAAACACCTGCTCCAGTTTTTGACATCAGGATTCAACACAAATTCGATCGGCACTCAATCAAGCAAGGATCACGAATAACTTGCAATCTTATAGAATCCAAAGCCTAACCCATACACACGCGTACGCATCCACACAATGGCCAATTCACTCGCCTAGAACACAATTTTCACGATGACACACGTGCACATGCACGCCCCTCACTTTCGGCCATTTCGCCATCGCACCACTACCGATGCATTTCCCTTGTCACCTCGACCAAGTTCGCTACGACGCCAATGCTCCACAGTCTTCCCTTTGAAAAATCGAAACTTTTCCAAACCTCCAGACACCCAAAACCATGGTTTTAAATCTCCTATATATCGTCCGAGATCTCCTCCGAGATCTCATTTTCACACTTAAATGAGACGAGACATCAAATCTCCTCCATATCTCCCTCGACACTTATCTCGTCCGAGATACTCAAATCTCACCCGAAATATAGATCAAACTCTAAATCCGATATCTCACCCGAAATTATACATTTCTCTTATTTTGCATAATATTTTTTTTTTCATATTGATTTAAAAGAAACCACTCGATCCAATTATAATTTAAAAGCTTCTTGAACATGTTATTAACTTTTTATCTTAATGAGTCATAGTGAAAGGTTTCACTTCTTTATTATGTACAAATATAAGGATATTATACAATCATTACCAAATCAATTAAGCTAATCAAGCTACTACTCTTCTAAAAATATTCTTTTTTCATCTAAATAAATATCTTACCATTTTTATTTTTACTAAGAAAGTTATAAGCATTAAATAAATTTTTAACACATCAATTTTAGATACATAAGTACATCCGAGATATTCCCCAGATGCATTATAAGACTCGAGATGTCAATCCAAGATATACACCCGATATGTACTCATCTCGTCCGAGATCTCACCCGATACGAGATAACTTGTGCAAAAATTCCGAGACGAAACATGACCGAAATTCGATATTTAAAACCTTGCCCAAAACCCACCTGCCTCTACTGGACGGCGAACTGCACCTTGCCCTTCCCTCTGATTTCCTCGCTTCCTCCATAAATCGTAAGCCCTTAGACCACTCTACGTCATTGTCGAAAAACTCAAATTCCGGTCGCAACCTTGCCCCTCAAAAATCTCGCGACTTCACTATAACCACATCCTTCCTTAAACCCTAAAAACCACTCGACCATCCAATCCCAAACTAAATCCAAGATTCCACCACGGTCGATGCCTCCACAATGAGCACCAGCTCCTTCTCGAGTTGACAGCATCACCTCACGACAGTTATTTTGCCGGAAATTAATTTTTGAACGAAAACCGTTCCCTCTTTAAATTTTCGTGACAAAGATCATTATAAATTCCAAACTTTCTACTAAAATTCATAATTTTACACTTGCAATCCAATTTCATGCTTGATTCTTAATATAAGAACATTAAATTTTTCACAAAAATAATTTTTCACTGTAAATCTCATCTTTACTTATCTACACGGCATAAATAGTTCACTTAGCAAATTTTAACTTAAACTATTCTAGTAATTAAGCGTATTCTTAGTTTACAACGTTTTCAAATTCGAGCTATATTAAGAGATGTAGATTTTTATAGGGAAAATGGAAATAACGAACACTAATAACAGAGTATGCATATCATTTCAATCTAAAATATATTGTTTCTCACCTTCCACATCTTGGTTCCAGAAGCCTTTTAAATTGAAGTTGAAGTCTTTTAAAATTTGAAAAGTTGACATCTTATTTTGAATTCTCATGAGCTGGAGTTTAACAGAGAATGCTTGTTTTATAGAATTTCAGAGCACTATTATTTCTTTTCTCTTAGTCTTCTTTTCTGTTGCTTATAATTTCAAACGAATGCTTTTGTATTTAAGATACAGGTTTAGGCTTCTAAAACAAGCCACTTAGATCTGGAATATTCAAATGTACACAAGCTTGAAATTAATAGAAGATGGACAAAATGATTTTTGTTTTGGTTGCTAAAAAGATTATGTCTCAGCAGAAAATATCCTTAGAAAAGATTTTTTTTAAATTATGTTGGACTTTCTTGCCAAGACTTTACTGCCAGGCGTAGTTTGTTAATTAAAATTTATTACTTAACTTTCCATTATTTTGTTAACTTTTTTTTATTAACTTGTTTCTCTTAACAATACATGAATTTGAACTCTTATCTATACATAAACTATAAAATGTTTTAAGGTATGGAAGTATGAAATTTATAGTTATTTTTGCTTTAAACAAAAGTAGTGTTTGCATTCTATATATTCACACAATTTTAAACATGAAATTTGTCATTTAAACTTAAGATATAAACTAACACTTTATAAAACCCTTCTTATATCATTTATTACAAAGCAAGAATTTCAAAGTGATTTTTAAATCATCTTCAAAGCTTTCATTTATTACTTATACATCATTAAAATATAAATGAGAAACTATTAAAATAATCTACTTTGCTAATATATTTGTATGTGTGTGTTATTTTAAACAAGATGAAATAAAATAACATTTACACTTCCATATAATTTAAACCAAAAGAAACTTTGTTAAAATTAAAATCTACACTATAGATTAAATCTCAATTTCTACACTAATCACCTTATATATATATATATATGGTACTTTTAAATAAGAACTGCAAAGTGATTAAAAATTATTTTATGTTTTTATGTATATATGTAACCATATATAAAAAATTTAATTTAAAATATAGAAATATATTATTTCAGAACAAACTAAGTCTCACTGATATTTATGTGTAAATGGTTTCTCCTATTTATTTAAGTGATCTTTATGTTCATCCATTTATAACATTTTCCAAATTAAATATTATAAATTTCCTTTTAACTTATCATAACACATATATAAAATTTTCCTTATTCAAAGTATATATTTTTAAGAAACTTAAAACTACTTTATTTAATATAAACAACATTGTTTATATATCAAATCAAAGTATAACACTATCACTTCATTATGAAATTTCCATCCAATTTTATTACATATAAGTTTATTATCATATATAAAAATATTTGATTTTCAATAAATTTGGATTTCTTGTTATATCTCACCTTTAGAATAAAATATACCTATTTATCCTTAAAACAAAATACATATATCTAATTCTAAAATAATATATACATATTTTATCTTTAAAACTAAATATATATATTTAAGAAATCCTATTTAAATCAAATTAATAACTTAATATAGATTTGAAAACTCCAGTTATATTGATTTGGAAAGATTGTATATAATGATTAATCATTGATTGTTGGGAATATTGTATATTAAAATACAATATTATTGAATATTATAAATAGTATTCACAACTCGGATGTCCAAAATCCCGGGTCGTTACAAATACAAGTTATGGAAGTAATTGCTATTACTTTTGGTTTCATAAAATAAACGTTATATGCCCGACAAATAGGTACGTTCTCAGATTACGGTTTTCTAGCGATATTATATTGTTTCTCCCGCTATTGGGGATAAATTGTTTTGAAAATATATGATATATTTTGTTATTCTGATATTATGATTTCTCCCAAGCCTCTTCGTACAATGGAGACTCTGTCGAAATTTTTCATGAATTTTGGACTTAGAAATTTTTATGAAATGTTTTCCAAACTTTTGTTAATTTGAATATAAAAGGATTATTTGTTTATCAATTAATATTTTTTTTAAATTATTTATTATGTAAAAAAATTGTTTACAAATTTAACATTTTGAATAAAATATTTGATTACTTAATTCCTTCATTTCCCTTCTTTTTTCTTTTCGGGGACGATAAGTTTTGAGTGGGGGATAGTGTAATGAGCCGTATGTTTTGAAAATTAAATAGTTAATTTAATAAGATTTTTGTAATTAATTGTTGGACGAAATTAAAATTTAAGATTTATAACTGGAATAATACTAAAATGAAATGCAACAATGTTAATTAAAGCAAATTATTAACAATTTGAATGGAATTCCAATCAATTGAAATAGGGTAAGGTTATACTTGGTTATAAAGTGAACGTAGGAAAAAGAATGTAAATATTTAATTTATTAATGAAATAATATATTATTAATGGAAATTGAATAAAATTAGTGTTATGAAAGAAATGGTAACTTTTGTTTGTAAGTAGTAAACTTATAAACGCAATTATAGGCTAATGGTGACAATTATTATATATATTACCTATTTATTAGGTCTACTAAATTTAATTGGAAATAAATGGCAATTAATTCCCTTAATTAGTCTAGTTAATGTATGTTTAATTGATAATGGTAAAAAGGTTGTTTGTATACAAAAACCAATGTAAATTTTTATCGTAGTATGACCTTTGATTTGAATAAAAGGATGGGAATCAGTTTACTCAAATTTATTGGAATTGCAAATTTTAATAAGTGGATTTATTACAATCAATGAAATAAAAGGTTACGTAAATGAAAGGTAAGATAAAATGGTAAAATATTGATGTAATGAAAGATATAACAATGTTGACTATGTATGTAAGGTAATAAGTGATTTAATAAGAGAATGAAACCAAGGTAAATAAATTAATTGGGACTTTAATTATAATTAATGTGTGAAATTGACTAAAATTCAATAAAATGGAAATATAGTAGTTAATACAAATAAAGGATGGAAACTAGAGTATATTAACGTAATGAAATGTAAAACAAATACTAACTATCTTATTTGATCATAAGTTTGGACCATAAATAAAATTCAAAAATAATAAACTACAATGAAACAATGAAGTGGAATCTATTGCGTATTAGAAATAATTTATAACGAGAATTAGAATAATTAAAGTCGGTTTTAATGATAAGTTAAATAAATATTGATTGATAGAGAAAAACGTTTATTTAGTATGTAATTTAATGCTTGTCGAATACTGTAATTTTGTAAATGTGTTTGCATGACTATAAAGAAGGATTACAATGTTCACGTATTTATTTAATTGATTTCATCAATTAGGGTCTGTTTTGAAGTGGAAGATTAAAATGAATTGGAATAAATTTATTGAAATTTTCAATTGAAAAAGGAAAAAGAAACAAAGTGCAATTAATAAATTTAATGTAAGAATGTTTTCATTTGGAACGTAAATTATTTGGAAATATAAGAATGGATTTAATATTGTATAAGTTGATCATCTTAGAATACAAGAATGTTTACATTTTTGAATTGCAAGTAACGAATAAGCATTTTAAGGAAAATAAATGAATGTTTGAGGAAAATAAAGTGAACGTTTCCATTTTGTATATAAATATAACTTTGTAAAAAAAGAAAAATGAGTTTTTTTAAACAACATTTTATGGTGGTTAAATAGCAGGCATAAGTTGCACGTAAGTGATTTTATTGCTAACCTTGAAATTTAAAATAAATTAAATATTTGAGTTCATAACTGCGTGTCGAGAAAAATGTTGTTTTAAATTTGAATTTTTAAATCATGGTTCATATTTTATGTAGCGGCGGTCCCCGTTATGTAAATTGGAGTGTTCAAATTTAGTTATGTTGTGGTAATTGGATCTATAATGAATGTCAAATTTTGTATGTTTAGGGTTAACAAAATTAAGTGAGTGAACAACTGTTTTGAATTTTGAATTCCAAAAGTTTGCTTATAGAGTAGGGTTAGTCCATTCATTCCCTTTCTAATTAATAATTATCACACTTTTTTCATTGTTTCCTCATTTGTTCCATTACTTATTTCCATTTACATTGTCTAAAGCCTTTTCATTCCATGAACGTTACGCACTTTTCATATTTTTAATTATTCCCTTCACCTCTTTTAATACCTGCCATTTTTTAGGGTTGTTCAAATTTTTACTTTATTTAAATTCATAATTTGTTTATATTTAGCTTTAGTAGCTTTTCACTAGTTTCAATCTTCATTCTTATAACTTCATTTCATTTTTATTAAATCTCATTTTCTGTTGCTCCATTTTTTGTCTCTCGTCATCTTCCTCCTTCCTTTTTCTTTTCATGTTTCTTCTCCATATCTCCTTTCTCTTCTTTTTTATAAAGCTATTTTTCTTTTTTCTTCTTCTTATTCTTTTTTAAATCTTCCTTTTCCATTTTTCAATTTTTCTTCTTCTTTAATTTTTTTTTTCTTTTTCAAACCTCCTCTTCTTTCCATGTTATTTTCTTCAAATGCAGATCTATAAAATCTTCTCTCCAAAACTTTTTGTTAAAAAAAGATATGACAACAAGGAAACAAAAAAAAGAGAAAGTAGTTGTAGATCCAAATCCGGCTAGAAATGGGAAATAAAAAAGGTGAGTGATTCAACCCACTCACGCAATACTAAAAACTCCATTGCAAGTTAAATTAAATGTATGATGTGATATATAATTTTTCTATTGCTGTTTGTTGATTTAACCTGACACTTGAATTGTAACGACCGTGATTTTATTACCGTCGTAATAAATAATTTTAAAACCGGTAACGACCGTAATTTTTGAATTACTGTCGGAGTGCATATTTTAAAATTTGAAAATTTTGAATTAAAATTTGAAAATAATAATAATAATATTGCATAGTCAGTAATTGCTTAATGTTGTGAGCGGGAGAGTCCACTGCATTTGCTTAATACGTGCAAGCAAAGTTGGAATAATTTTCTACTTACGGTCACTTCTTACAACAATGTTCCAAAATGCAAAGCTTTTGTGGCCAAATCATCAACATGGACGTGTTCTTGTGTTTGTGCAAAAAGAAAAGTAGTGTACACATTACATTATTTTCCTTAAAAATTTGCATTGCTGGGCCACTCATGTTATAAGGCAAATTCAAACATAGTCACCATCATTATTTGTAGTAGCCGTGTACAATACTTTGAGATGCACGTTTGCATTAAATGCAAAGTGTACCTGAAAGAAGGCAAAAGCACACTTCCTTGACTTATTGCCATTTGGAAAAAAAAAAATATTTTCTCTGCAAACTTTTCGTCTCAGAGGCAAAACTTTGAGGAGTCCTTAATGGAAGCAGCTCCAATATAGAAATCCCCTGTTCAAACTGTATTCAAAACAAGCTAAGGTGAGTTTATACTCACACTTCTAGTTTATAGTCAGTAATTCTCTTTGTTTTGAAAACACAGTTTTTCTTTGATTGGAATTTAGTTCAGTTATGTTTTTTTTTTTGCAACACTTCAACCTGTGGTTGCACTGTTTTTCTTCTCTGATTCGAGATAGTGCTTGAATGCTCGCAGTTATATATATGCCTTCATGTATGTGTGTTAGTCTCTTGTTCCCTTCAGCATGTGGTAGTTCTACATTGCCGTGGCTAAACCCTCGTGGTCACTGCATGTTGTACACGGCATATTTACACGTTTTACCTGACATTGTTGGGGCAAAAATTGCATATCCAGGGTATCTCCCCTCCTCTGTTCGCATACTTGTCATAAAAATTATGTGAATATATTAAAATGTGACTGGATGCTTTTAGATGCATGTGTATCACTTATACTAATTTTCGTGTCAGACACCATTCTTCCTTTTCACGTCATTATATACGTCTTTATATTTTTGATACATAAGTGTGCATTGTCCTGATGTATGCCGTAAACCTTTAGATACATATGTGTGCTCGATCCCTGATGCATCCAAGTATATTTTTCTTTTCTTTTCTTTGAAACATGCATGCGTATGGTCTGTAGTTGGAACCCAAGTTTTGTTTAATTGTTTGCTTAAATATACGTGTACCTTAGTAAGAGTATTACTTCAATAACCATATTTTGTTTTTTTTTCTATGCCCAGATTGCGATTTGCATTCACATATATTGCATGCGCATTCACATATATTGCATGCCCAGATTGCAATTTGCATTCACAAAAATTGCATGCCAGATTCGCAATTTGCTTATATTTGCATGGAAGAAATATTAAAGGGCCTGGTCACCTTTAGCTTTACACGTGCAGTGTATTGTTGTATGTGTAGTGTATAATATGGACCAAGTAGTAAATGTGTTCAATATATTTTTGAATATGTAATGCCATTTATCAACGTTTTCCAATCTTAATATATACATGAGTTCAATTGATTTCCATGTAGACAGAACACTGCCAATCCTCATTTTATTTTGAGTGTTTAAAATTTTTAATTCAGTCCATTATCTGATTTGTATTGAACCGATGTTACGTTGTAAAACGTAATTTGTTGCCGTTATTTTTATAATGGAATTTGTACGCCGGTTCTATATTTTTGGTGCGTGCTGTTTTGATGATGTTTTTGATGAATGAAAATTCACTGTTATTTTAACGTTAGTAACCGTTAATTTAAAGTGACTTTTTAAGCGGTTATCCCGCTACGCTGATTTGGTATCCGTTTTTACGGTGTTTTGTGATACGCAATTTCCTTGTCGAAATTGCTATAGTTGTTGCTATTTTAATCACGTGTTTTAAAAATCGTTTTTAATAGAAATTGTTCCCAAAAATTTTTTGTTTACAGTTTGCGCTTTCAAAAGAATGAGAAAGCGATTTAAACGATTCAGAAAAATTAAGGACTATGAACCCTTACTTTTACTGATTCGCTTAAATTCGGACTTGTCCATTTGAGAACGTAAAATGTATTTTTATAAAATACACAATTTTGCACTTTCAAGGAAATGATGAAGAGATTTAAACGATTTAGCAAAAGTGCGGAATATGGAACCACACTTTTACTACTTTGATTAATTCCGGAATCGTTAATTGAAATATTTGATGATTTTGATGATTTTGTGTGCTTCGAGCCACTATGATGGACCTTCGGGTCAAATACCAGTACTAGACCTTCGGGTCATAGGTTGGACCTTCGGGTCATATGTTGGGCGCAAAAAAAAATTATGATGACAGTACTTGGTAGGCTTCGGCCATATGAGATGCACGTGCGGCGTAGCTTAGACTCGCCATATGATGGGACCGATCCACTTTTATGTTGATTTTCTACTTATCTATTTTTGATTTCTAGATTTTGTCAATTATTGCATTGAATTCAATTGTGAATTTGAAAGTTGATTTTGATGGAGTTTGATGTGATTTCTTCATTTAATTATATCGATTTCTTATGTTGAATAGTCTCATTCGAGACTATTATTATTTTGATTTATGTTTTTTATGATGTATTCACTTCTAAGAATAAATTAGACTGATCCGTTTATTATTTTCTTTTAAATAATACTCGGGTCAAACCGAGTTATTTCACGGTAATCTCTATCTCTGATTCAGTAGCAGCTTCAGCTTTTGGGACTCGCATCATCTTTTGTCTAGCCTTCAAGGAGTTCTTTTGGTTATTTGACTTCCATCTTATGTATGTAGTTATCCATGTTTATGTGTATTAGGTTCATGGAACTATAGATTGTTGTAGCATGTATTCAAGACTTGTCTTCCGCTATATATCTGATATTTCTGTTTCTGATATGATTATACTATCAGTGTTATTGATATTATGAGTTATTCTGGATTTTTCTTTAGCCACTGTAGTTTCGTTTTAGATTTGGATTGGATTTATATCTTTGGGAGTAATTTTTACAACTCCTATCAATGTAACCAATACTCGTCTAAGGCATAACTTACGGATGGTCGCTTCTAACAAGCCTTATTCTTTACAATAGCAGACGTTATTTCTTATAATAACCTTTGTTATTGTGAGCATAGAGGTGGGGCATCACATGAATTGATATCGAATCCGAATTGACATTTAATTTTATACTGAAATTTAGTTAATAATTAAACCTCGATTTTGATAACTATTATGTGTTGAAATATATTGGTTGATTTGGATGTTGTTTGAAATGGATGCTTATTGATTGATTTGTTGGATGTATGGTTGTTTATTTATTTTAATATGCCCCTGTCATCACCTTGTATATTATCGACATCATTTAAGTGGTCCCCCGAATCATTTTAGAATTGGATAATTAAAACATTTAAATTATGGGTTGAAATGATATATACCCATGCAATTTCTTGAATTTGGATTATTTATTGAAACTAAATTATTTAAAAAGTTTAATTTTTTTAATTAAACTTCGAATTTATTTTAAATAAAGTGGTTAAAAATGGTATTTTGAATTATTTGAAATCTCATAAATTACCGCACTCACGTTGTACACTTGGTAGGAGATGAAAATTCCCATAACATCTCTAAAGCCATTGCACCCATATTTTTATTTGAGATTGATTTGACTTACATAGGAATTTTTAGTTCTGACTCGAATGTTCTGTTTTTCATTATGCTCAGGTCGGTTTGAGCTTTTTCAGTGTATTGAAGACCATTTTATTTTCTGGAGGACGAAGATGAAAATTCAGTATATTATTGCTGTTTATTATTATCATTCCCTGCTTATTGTGTTCCACTACATTATTATTTTTGTAACATCCCGCCTTTTCGCACACTTTAAACCGACACACGTGCCAATTTAAACCATACGGAAGGGCGGATTGTTATGGGGTAAATAAGAAAAAACAGAGAAGAAAAAAAAAACTAAAGAGAATCTCACAGCGGAAGGATAAAATATAATAATCAAATATACAGTTTATAAATCTGTTTACAAAACCATTCATATAATACATATCAGAGTTACACATACCAATAACTATGCAGTGGAACAGTGTGTAGTGCACTAGTATAAATAATAATAATATAAATCTTCGTCTTCGTCCTCCAGAGCTAAAACTTCAAATCCTGAAACGCTCGGACTGACCCGAGCGAATTGAAAAGACAAAACACTCGAGTCAGAACTAAAAGATCTTATGTGAGTTAAATTAACAGAAATAAATATGAGTGCAGTAACTCAAGAGATGCTCGGGATTTACATCTCCTAAGGATCCGTTAAACTATTTACTATGTAGTATATTGCGCTATTATAATAGTGTCTATTTTTAAAATAAACTTACTTTTAAATAGCGTTAAGGGGTTACCCATATAGCCCTTAACACAAAACATATTCCCATAGTCTATACAGTACCGTAATCTCCCCCGTACTGGGCGTCGTCAGAGGGCACTCCATAGGTATGGTACAAAACCAAAATCGTATAAGGCGCGCTAGGGTAGGTGACACGGCACAACTAGGCAATGCCAGGGTAGATATACCAATTGCTATCCGGGCTGATGGAAACGCATAGCCGCAGCTACCGCCCACCTCGAACAAACTCCCCCAAAAATCAAAGTAAAAGTGGCCACTGAAACAATCCAAAGTCAAAGTATAATATCGAAGAGGAGTGTCCGATCAGAGGAATGACCTCATTGGCCCAAGAATCGCTCCTGTTTTAGCCACCTTATGCCAACTCACGGGAGTCGGGTCCACGTATTTACCTTGCAGGAAACGCCGCCACCAACCTACTTCATTCTGGAATCTCCACCGCGTACACGGTTGTTAAAGTGGTTTTCGGAGTTGGCAGAGAGTATGACAACTTCCGATCCCGGTCTCTTCAACAACCAAACGTTATTATAACACTGCGGTCATTTAAAATAATTATACTTTAAGACCAGAACAAAATCCATTTTAAACCCATATAAATACGATATCGTTTATATTTTTAAAACCCCAAATCAATACGATATCATTTAGACCCAAAATCATATAATGTCATTTTATTTTCCAATATATATTCTTTTCCAAAATCATAGGGTTTCCAAAGTGAAATATTTAGAAATCACAACTCTTGTATATAATAATTCCAAATCATACTACCTTGAAAATCATAACTTCGAAACAAATTTCCATCTCTTAAATGGTTAAATATTAAATTACTTTATAAAACACAATAGCTTCTTTAGATTTCACAAATCAATTTCAAATATCGATTTAAACTTCCAAATACCATTTCAATTCTTATGTTTCAAAGCTTTAAATATTTCACCAATTCAAAACAAACTCATTTGACAATCCCATATATATTAAATTCAATTACTTCTTATTTAGACTTGAAATGTTTACTTAATGAATTCAATATAATTTAAGTAAAACCTTTAACTTCACATAACTGGATAATCTTTCAATTTATTAAACTTGATATATTCATTTAAATCACTCTACACAAAAAATCAAGTTATAAAAATCATACCCTTTAAAAATTAATAACCTTTTTATTTAATTCCAAATTTTACTCAATATTCATCTTCCGACCTTATTCTCATCTAAGTCAATAAAACTCCAGAACTTAAATTTTAAATAAATGCTTAATTGTATTTGGTCTTAAAAATCAAACTTTATTTTATACTTCCAAACAATTTATACAAAGCTTAAAACCGGAAATTACTATATATAAAAACCTTTATTAATAACCAAATCAAAAACCCATAAACCATATATATATAGCTTTGCAAAAACCATAGAAAAACATTTCAAAAATAATTTTATATATTTACCGCGTGCCTGTATATAATTTTCTATCCTATGGTCAAGTGATACGGATGTTTATCATTTCAATCCGCAATTTAAAATGAAAAAAATGCGGTTATATATCATTTCAAACCGCAATCCCGAATGAATGAAATGCATAGCAACTTGCAATTAATAAAATTAATCATCCATTCATCCATCAAATCATACATCCATTTGTCACAGTCATCATCCAATTTCAAACAATCATCAATACATAACAGATGATAAATAATGGTATCAATTATCAGTTTATACTCAAAATAAATTTAATAACTATGAATTGGCAGTTTATATGCAAAAATAAACGTAAATTTAACTGGCAGTTAATATGAAATAAAAATTTAACATAACTATGACTAGCAGTTAATATGCAATTAAATAAATTCTGACTGTCAAATTTATATGCAATAAAAGAAATTAACAGTTATATTAAATGAATGCGATTTATCAGAGATAATGAATAAAACATGCCAAACAGTCATAAATAAATTTCTACTCATATCTAAAATTAATTTAACAAACACAAGAAATTTTAGAAATTGTGAGTGGGTTAAAACACTCACCTTTTGAATTTAGATCGAATTTAAATTCGATTTAAACCCAAAAATTTCACAGTCTCCAAATCTGTCCAAACCAGCGCCAACAGATTCGGAATTTAATTTCGATCCTAATAAAAAAAATCTCGTGTGAATACGAGGTCGTATGAGAAAGTTATTCAATTTTAATGAGTTGAAACAAAAATTAAATAAAACAAAATTAAACAACAACCTAATTAAAGCTTGCCACGTCATAAAGCTTCTTCTCAACTCACGTATGCTCATCCAGGGAATGAACCCATTTCAACGCACGCCCTCCCCATCTGTGACCGTGCCTTTAGACCGCCCCAGGCCACCAGATGGTGACGCGCCTCCACCATTACGACTTCCCTAGCCGAGCTCTCCAATACCCAGAAACCAATTTGCAAATAGTCGCTCCAAATCAAAACGCCCAAATTGACTTAGGTTTTGAATTTCCTGATTTTGACCGCGATTTGCCGCTGACTCGAGTATCGATTTCGAAAACAGAGACTGCGCGTAGATTCGTATGGATGAAATCTACAACATATTTTTTTTTGGGATTTTTCTGAGATGTTTGAATTTTCATTTGAAATTTGAATAGAAAAAGATCTAGGCTTGCATCCATCTGAGGAGGAGAAGGAGTTGAAGAAAAGAACATACGGACAAATGATAGAAGATGGAGGCTAGGGTTTTTTTGATCGTTTATTTATAGATAGATCGCAAAAGAATAGGTGTGCACGAATTTTAACGTGCAAACGGAAGTGGTCCCAAAAGATAAATAATATTAATTACACACGTTACGGATTTAGGAAACAAATAAATTCCTTATCATTTACATTTTATTTTAACGTATATACAAATGTAAATCTAGACGTTTCGTTTACGTTTCAAAATATATCCACAATTTTATTAATTTCCAAATTGATCTAAACAAATTTAGATGTAAATTAAAAGTTAATAAGTCTATCCATTGCAGTGTTGATTTCTCCACTTCCTTATATTTAGAAATTATAAATTAAGTTTTCAAAAACCTATTTTTGATTTTCAAACTTTTATATACTCATCTTTTTCCAGTAATAAGAATGCATTAACATTTGTTCATGGTTCCGCCTTATTATCCTCAACTTCCATTTTAATTTTCAATAATTACAATTGTTGAATGTTGATACTTTAATTAAATTTATACATCTTGATTTCTATTTTCTATATCAACAAATGGTCCAATTATAAATAGAATTAGCATTAACTTCATCTTATAGGATTAACTACTCCAATTACAAAACAAATCTACGCTAACTGCACGATTTAAGTCAATTTTGTAATTGAGTCTACATTAAATGTTATAAATTATAAATTGGAACCTCAATAAATTCGCTTATTGATTTAAAATCTTTCTATTCAGTAAATAGACATTTTATGGGTATAAATAACATTTGAATTATAACACATGTCATTAGTGCATGCTTCATTTCTTATAAACTCCCCTTTGTTAACTAGAACACATTAACCAAAACAAAATAATTAATTTAGATTTATTTCAATCGATTGTCATTCTTAACTTATCATACTCAAAATGGTTAACCTAAATAATTGTTACCCTTTTACATTCAAATTCACTTACAACCATCATTACAACAATGTTGCCATAGATTTAGATTTAATTAAATAAATTAGATAAATGGGTAAAGCTTTGTAATTATCACTAATGCAAAATATATATGCATTAATTACTACTTATTATCATGAATTCATTTATTAATTTACTAGTTGCCTTTGTCTTCTTATATCCTATTTACTACCAAACTTTCTATTCTTAACTCTATACTCCCATTGATTTATTAAATTTGCACTTATTATGCATACTTTTAGCAACTCATATATACTTTGCATCTATTCCCCAAATTTCACATTCTATTGTTACATAAATTTGCATTGATTACTATTTATTATTACTTTACTGATAAATTAGATATTTTCATTGATTTTGCTTATGCTAAATTAATTTCCCATAATAAATAAGGTTTCAAAACAATCAATAACATTTCCTTAGCCCAAACCCCGTTTACCAATTATTTTCCTTCAATAATTCATGTTGCTATAAATACGTACATTTACACTTTATAGTTATTCTAGTATACCTATTCCAACACTCTTAACCCTTATCTTTACGTTCTCCCACTTGTAATATTAATTATATTTATTACAATTCAATGTTGGCATTTATTACTATTAATTTATACAATGTTTATTGCCCTTATTTCAATTTCTTCCTTTTCAGTTGCTACTCTACTATTCACAGTTTCTTTTGTATACTCCTTGTCTATATAATCCAACATACACAAATTCCAATTAAATCCAATTATTACCTTTAAATAAAACATAACATTCGAATACCTCTTATTAAATTTGAATGTTTCATTTAAGTTTATAATTGATCCACTTGTATTAACATAAATTTTTATTTTCAAATTTATTCCCATTTACGGTTAATCAATGTTATTTTACATTAACCAATTTTAATATTCACCTTTAATTTCACATCTTCAAAGTATATCTAGGAAAAATCTTTCCACCGCTTAATTTACTGAATCTTATGCAGTCTTACTATAAATAAGTTTTAAATTACCATTACTGTACATTCAATTACTATCCAAAGTATTTATTCATAAATCAATTCGATATATACGTTTGTTTCCTTCTATTTGATTTATACCTAGTATACATTTTCCTAAATCATGTTTCATTAAATGGTTATCGCATTGAGATCAAATTTATTAGCTTATATCGCATTATTACCATTAACTAAAATTGGCTTACAAATTTTTTTTATTCAATACTCTAAATAAATAACATATTATTCCATAATTACTCTTGTTTTCACATATTCCATTCAAAAATTTAAACCACAATATTTACATTATTTTATTGAATTGGAAATCTCATTTTAAATTGTTAACTTTTAATAAGAACAAATGGCAACACCAAATTCCTAACATTCATTTTATTAAAAATTATGGAAAATATGACAAATTTAGTTAACGAAATTTTCGGGTCATTACATTTTTATTTTCTGATGTATGTATAACTCTTATTTGAATTGTAAAAGTATAATCAAATGTCATTTGTAAAACAGCTTCATGAACTGTTTATTTGATTTTTATATTTTTTCATTCCGCTACGAGATTCTATGTTTTGTTTTTTCCTTCTTTTCTATTATTTTCTTATCTACCCCATTAACAATCCTCCCTTTTGATTGGTTTGAATTGGACATGTGTGGTTTAATGTCGATTTTAATCATCCAAAAAGGTGGGTCGTTACAAATAAATCTAGTATTTTCACCATTCAAGCACATGCAAATGAATCTAGACTAGAAGTGTGAGAGTTACTCACCTCAATCATGCTTAAGGCTTCAATTTGCTTGCATTTTGTTTCAATCCATACAACCATAATTTCCAGAATTTGACCCTATGTTCAGCGACAATTTGACATAACAAAACTAAATGTATTCATGGAAGGTGTATTTATGAGTTGAGAACAACATATCCAAATTTCAAATTTTTATACAATTAGTTATAAATTTTCTACCGACCTTCGTTTTTCAGCCCAGATCTACTCAAAAACCACTTGAGAAAAGAAGACTTTTGACCCATCAATACTAAACCAAATGCCACAAAATTTGGAGTAGTGGTGCTAGAACATGTTAGCAACAATATTTCAAGAATAGAGAATTTTTGGGAACTTATTTGTTTTGATTTTTGAAGCAGCCAAGTCTTGTGAATATTTTGAGAAAATGGAGTTTGCTCCTTGATTTGGTTTAAGAAGAAGGTGGATTTGATTTTTATTTGCTGGATTGAAAGAGATGGAAATGGGATGAACATATTCTCATTTTCTTAGGTACTAATGAGCATTAGGATAAAGTGTTGATATCCAATAAGAAGTGTTGCTGAATTCTCTTATCATAAGGTGTTGCAAATTAAAACTTTGAATTATAAAACACTTTAGTTTATATTTAAACAAACTTGTATATTATTTTTTAGTAAATTCAACCACTCAAATTTTAAAAAACTTTATAAAATAAAATCTTCATTTTATAAATTACGATATATTTAAATTTAATTAAACCATATTTTCCATAATAAAATATATTGTTATTATTAACGTTGTAAATACACCCTTTATGTCCAAAATTTAATACAACTTTTAGAATTAAAGTTATTTCATAGTTTTTCCAAAACAATCTATTTATGGAAAAATCATATTTCAAATATTGAAATTACTTCCATTATGGTTAAAATTTCTCAAATACCTGTTTTTAGTAAAAAATTCATTAACGTGAACTCCGTACAAATAGATTCTCTAAACTCTAATTTAAATAACACTAAAAATTCTCAAATCTCTTAATATTTAATTATCATTAAATGAAATTATTCTCCTAATTTAATTTCAAACAATCAAAACCAAGATTGTTACAGACTCCCTCCTCTTACGGAAATTGTGTCCCCGCAACTTTCTATAGATAAAAGTCAACAACGATTCTCAGACGAATACATCTATCAAAAGATAGATAAGCAATCGATAAAGGATCTTTAAATGAAGGAAACATCACTAATGAGTAGTAGGGGATAATGCGGAATGCGTTCAACCTCCGAAGCAACAACATGACTAGGACTATACTCCTAAGTCAAATCGAATGAGATCTAAAAATCTCTAAGAGCTCTAGGCTCAAGAACAGAAATCAGAATCTCTTTGACATTTGTGAAAATGAGATACAAAGAAAACATCAACAATAGCGACAAATTTAGGAGGAAAAGCGACTTGATAGGCAATTGGGATGACGCATTCAGTAATTGTAACACATATGTGACGATCCAAAAATTTTAACAATTGAAATTGAAATATTCAATTGATTTTAAATATTTGAATGATGGTTTAGCTTGAATTTCAAATATAACTATGAAATTGGCAATTTAATTATTGGATTTAATATATTGAAGTTGGGTAAAAATTTGTATCTTCAATTTTAAGCTGATTAAAAATATTTTAAAGGCTTAGAAAATTTATGTTGATGATACTGAAGATAATAGAAGCTTCAGAATTAAATTTGAAAATAAAATTTTCAGTTTTGAAATTTTATAGTTTAAAATTGATATTTAAAAATAGTCTTCCGAGGCACAGTCTCGGAATTCGACGAAACTAGTTCCATTGGATCTGTAATATTGTTTTATTATTGGATTTCACTTTACGTAGCATTCGGAGTGATCAATTAGCCATGTGGTAAGCAAACGCGCTGAAATTGAATCGAAAATTTAATTAAATAATTGGGTTCAAAAAGCTATCTTCTCCATACGATCGAATTTGGGCTCGGAACCTTTTCTAGTGTGTTCGAAATAGGCGTATAACATTATAAACACCTGACGGCATGCATCGATTGGAGATCAGGATTTTGAGTTGCGTGATTTTTACGATTTGAATTTAAATTTAAGTTATAAGAATTCTTTTATAAGATAAAGTTGTACGTTTTTCTTTCCTCTAACACCTGGCATTTATTTTCAAACAAGTGGAAAATTCTAGGACATGCATTCGTTAAAAAAATATAATAATGCAAAAAGAAAGAAAAGAAAAAAAATCAGAGGAAAAAAAGAACGAAACCTTTTTCTTTGTTCAACTCAGAAATTCAAATAATAATGGCAGACCCCTTTACTTCCTACAAGCGCAAAATCGAATGTCGTTCATCAGAAAATAAATGGCGACTTCCTCCCTTAAATTGGAATAATCAATTTCGAAATAAACGGCCTCTTTCGAATTTCATTTGAACGGAAATCAAATTACGAGCCCTTTTCGCTTCCTTCTTGCCCTTTTCAATTCGAAGCCAAGGGTTCCTCCTTCTATTCAATCGCGAAAAGAAATCCATGTTGTATGAAACAAATTGTTCGAGTTCAAGCACGAGGCATGGAAGTCGAGAGGATCAATGGCAGAGCGTTCGAAGCGGCGATGGCCAGTAGCTTCGATTGATCGAGTGGTCGCAAACATCGGGTCAGCGATCTCGATTGAGGTCGCGAATGTTGGCAGTAGGTAATGGTTCGAGGTCGAGCCTTGTTTTGAGCAGAGCTATTTTCAATTTGTTCTTTTCAATTTAAATCTAAAAATATTTATAGAGAAATTATATACAGTAAAATATTATATATGCAGTTTTTCAAATTTTAAAAATATATACATTCAGAAAACAGAAATGTGTATATATATATATACCTGACTTTGGAAAATATATTGGAATTTTTAAAATGTTTAATTTTTTTTAAAGTTTAATTTATTAAAGGAGAAATTGGTTTAGATAAAACTATCAGTTAATAAAATTATTAAACGGTAATTGATTATTCCATTGTTCGAATATTAATGAATTTTATATAATTGATTATACATGGTCCAAAAATCAAAGAGGATCAAGCCGGAATGGAAGTGAGTTGAAAATGAATTTGCATGCATAGGCAAAGGTGAGATCTTCTCACTCAATCACTGATTTAATTTTAATAGTTAAATTTAAAATTGATTAATTGTGTGCTTGAATAATTGATCTATTATCAGTTATATTAGTTTAGACCCTATGCACCGCATAATAGCGGACGATATTATATTAAACCCACATACCGCGATGTTCCACCTCGAAGTGGAATTAGTATTATATATGTATTTGGAGTTGATTTCCCGCATTATATAGCGGATTAGACCCTACGCGCCCCATAATAGCGGGTGATGTTTTATAAATCCCATATACCACGATATTCCACCTCGAAGTGGAATAAGTATTTAATTGTTGTGCTAACGTCTGTGGATGCAGGGAAATAGGTTGGAGGGATCCAACTGGATTCCTCAAAACATTTTGATTTGTTTTCAAAATTATGTGTTGATTATTTATAATCTGGGTGCGATTATTTGTGATTGAAACCATTGAAGGCTAAAATTTAACCGAATATACTTTTGGTATCGTAGGATACCAGAAATAAATAAAATTGGATTTTTAAATTTAGGTAGAAAATCTATAATGAAATCATATTGAATAAAATTCCAAAATATTGAAAAAAGTTTAATAAATGGATTTCAAGTAATAATATACAAAAGGTGAAGAATTTATAATTTGGAAAAGATAAAGGAATTTATTTTAAAAATAAATTCGGAAAAATGATTTAATGTTTGAATGAAAATCGATTTGGTGTTGAAATAAATATAGAAATTAAATTTGAAAATTATTTGGTGTTTTATAAATAAAACCCTTGGCAAATCAATATGAAAATTGATTTGTTGATTGAAATAAATTTAGAAAACAATTTGGAATTGGATTTGGTAATTGAAATAATTTGGAAATCAATTTGAGAATTGATTTGGTGTTGAAAGTGAATATTTAGAAAACGATTTGAAAATCGTATATCTGTGGATATTTGAAAATTAAAATTCACAATGGGAACTTTATAAAAGAATGGGAAATTTTGTTTTAAAATTAAATATTGTTTTATTTTAAAAAAAGTGTGGAAAGGAATTTATGGATTTGGAACGTAAATTTGAAAGAAATCCTGAAAGATTTATAAATTGATTTGAATGAACCATTTTAGAATAAAAGATGTACTTTCCTTGGAAAGCCGAATATATTTTTAAAATAGCTTTTGAAATAAAATTAAAAGTTCTATATTTGGTTTTAAAATGATATTGTTGGAGAAATTAGTTTTAGAAATTGTTTTAAAGTAAAATTTTATTTAATTAATTATATAGGGGATTATTTTAAAGATTAAATTGAAATTTGATTTGGAAAATAGTTATTCAAATATTTATACACTATCTACAAATTTTATTTTAAAATTAGTTTGGACTTGAAGTTTTATCTGTGATATTGATATAGCATTTTGATAACTAATATTCTAAAATAAAGTATTTTTAAAATAGTTTTCACATTAAATATTTCCAAGTATATGTGTTTGGATAAGTATTTGAATTCGGCAGATTTCCAGTGGAAATGAATAAATGTTTGGAAATGTATTCCACGTGAGAAAAGTGATTTGAAGTTTGTATTCAAAAAGGATTGAAAGAAGGAAAGTGATTTGAAATTGTTTTCAAATGAATGAAATGTGAAATTATATCTTGAGAAGATATTTTGAAAATAATAATAATTGGGGGGAAAATTATTTGAAATCCAGTGACTATTGTAAAGGATGATGGATAGTTAAATAACCGACTATCAATATTGGCCTTTAAATGGAATTTGAATTTCGATACGACCGGGAGTCGAATTCCAAATGGATATTCGAAACCCACATTGAACCTTTGTGATTGTGATGGATCTTTTATTTAAAAGATCAAAGTGGAATTTGTTGTGATTTGTTTGAATCTGAATGTAACACTTCTTTTTTTTTAAAATAAGCGCTCATTATTCGGATTAGCCGACAGAGGACCTTGTGTCATAAAACCCATTTCGAATAACGATACGATGAAATGGGATTTTGAAGATGGTGTTGAAGATCGGGTATTTTCGAAAGCGAAAGGATTACCTGTCGAATGTCTCTGCACTGGGTTGCTCCTGTATAGAGATTTTATCACCCTTTGTGATGGGGATTCCGGACGTGATTAGTGAAAATCCAGATTGCAAGGGCTTCTTTTGAAATGCCTTCGGTTCCGTTCGATCCCGGGGCGGACTTGTATGGATGTGTGTCTGACGTTACACTTTGAGATGTAAAGCTGGTTTCTATCCAATACATTTCTGTTGGTGGCAGAGAATTTATTCTCTTAGCTTAACACCCTTCTCTAAGACGTACGAGCTCAGAGGTTATGTAGTTGATGGTTACTAGTGATACATTCCCAATTTGGTAATGTGGCATATGAAGTGCTGCTGATCATTTGTTGATAGAAGCATGGCTTTTATGAAAATCGTAGCTTTGTGGACGAGACTTCGTCGGACTTCACACCCCGGAATGGTTGATATAGGAAGGATGCAACAAGGTTATAGGGGGTAGCGCCCCTTAGGGTATGTTCATTTCCTTCTTGATAGAGGTGCTATCGTGGTATGGAGCCCAGATACTTAAACTATGTGGTTGCTGCAAATTTATTACTTTGTGGTTGTTGGTATCGAGGATCCTCGGATAAAGGTTGTTTACGACCGCGGGATGGCATACTCGTGTAGTAGTTACCTATTTTTGCAGAGGTAACCTGGCCTTGTGTTGGCAGAGATCCGGTTAGGTTCTCGGGGCATCCCTCCAGAAACGTACCCATGTGGCCCAGGAATTTCCTTAGCCTGACCATTTGTTGGAAATCCAATCACCATTATGCGCCTTGTATGGTTTAGTTGTATAACCTGCCATCTAATATGGTAGCTATAGTAGGCATACTATAATGGTACGTATGTTGGCTAAGATTAATACTATACTTGCAAATGTTTTCTACACTATGCACTAATGATAATATTAAAAGATTTTGCGTATTAAGCATGTTTGACAATCATAAGGAGAAATCTCCCCTACGTGTGCGATTGCATTGTGTGTGTGCCGAGAGGCCTTATGGTAGTTTCATTTTCCCAAAAACATTATGGATTTATTTTAAATTCCTTTGTTTTTCTTTTGTAAAAGAATAACTGTTTTTAAGATCTCACACCAGTCCCATGACTGACCTGGAGTTTATTGTTCCCTTTCTAAACTCTGGGTGCCCATAATTTTCTACACGGGCAGCCTAGAGTTAGGTTGTCAATTATTCTAGAGCGAAGTTAATAAATTGCTGTGGAGATCGGGAGTCGAAGCTGGATGGCGAAGCATATCACTTATACTATATAGTGTCCGTTGCGTTTTTGGTTAGTGCAAATCTGTTTTTATACGGTCAAGTTATAAAGACTACAAGTGTCTGTATTGTGTTGTTGTAAACTCCGATAATGTGATGTATAAACTGATATAGTTTTTTTGTTTTAAAAGATTATTCTTTATCTATTATATACTGTTCCGCTGTGAAATGTGAGATTCTATTATTGATTTTCGTTTACTTGTTCTCCTTAAACCCTAACAGTTCGATTTTCCGGCATTCGACTGTGCGACATTTGATATAGTGGATGTATTAATGTCGACTTTTGGAAGTTGAAAAATCGGGTCGTTATAAATTTGGTATCAGAGCATTTGGTTAAGCGACAACCTTGGCTCTGTTGAGTGTTACTCATTAGAGATAGAGTCAGTAGTACTCTAGAATGAGTTGAGTGTAATAATAGATATGGGTGCGTATTTGTTAGTGAATATAAATTGTTTTATATTGTGATGATTGGTTTGTTGAGTGGTATATGGATTTTGGTCGGTATAGTCCGTATAACTCTATCGATAGGGATCTCTAAACACAGTACAAAATAATTCAACACGATATTGTTTTAAAATAGGGTAAATGAAATAATTTTACCCAAATTATTTTCATATATAAAAGAATGATTTTCCATAAATTATTATAGTATATATATGGTTGCTTGGTTGTTAGGAAGTGATAATATTAAATTATTATCATTGAAATTGAATGAGAAATTGGAATCATAGTCAAAGGTTAAGAAATAAATTCACATGCAAATGGAATTTGAGAATATAAATTGTAAATTTGATTTATTATTTGAAACGGAACTCTAGAGAAGTATTTGGAAATGTTTTGAAAATAATTTGAAAATTTTGAGATTTGGGAAAGATTAAATTCCTTTTAAGTTTGGAAATGATTTTCAAAGGTTTGGAAAATGTTTTGAAGGGATAAAAGCTCTAAACTCTTTTCGGTTGTTGGAAAATAACTTCGGTGATGACTGCAGCATCATCGATGTTCATTTTCGGGTTTCCAAAAGAGTGATTGCTGCCGAATTGTTTTAAATGAAAGTAGTTTGCAAAAATGGTTTGGATTTTTGAATTCAAATAATAATTTGAATTTCTTTCAAAAATGAATTTTGAAAGGTTGAAAAGACTCTGGAATACTATATAAAATATTTATGGAATATCATTAAGTTTGATAACTTGTAAAGTTTGAAGTTGTTAAAATAAAAATCTAACTTAAAGAGAAGTTAGAAAAAGGTAAATGTGGAAACAAAATAAGTTGGAAGGAAAATTTAATTCAAGTGGAATTAAAAATGAAAATTGAATAAAAGAATTGAGATTGAAAATTTATGTCAAATAAAATGATTATGTGGATTCAAAATGAAATTGAAATTAAAAATTTGAGTTAATTTGAATAAATGTGAATTTGAGAAGTCTTATAGACTAAATGTTTGGAATAAAATCTATTAAATTGAAAAATAAATTGTGAATGAATAAATAAATTTGCAATTGCAAGTAAATGAAAGTAAATTGAATGTTGAAATTCATTTCGAATTTATAAGTAAATAGAACTGGAGTTGGAATTGAATTTTATTTTTGATAAACAAAGCGAAGTATTGAAATAAAAATTAGTAAGTGAAATTAATTGAAGGAATGACGAAATTGAATATGGTTCGAATTGAATTGAATTCAATATTTATAAATGAAAGGTAAATTAAATTCATATGGGATTTGAAATCTAATTTAAATATAAGTGGTTACAGACCAAAATAGTGAATTGATAATAAATTTTTGGGAATGAACAAAAGGATAAAACTGGAATGGAAACTGAATGTTGAAAACCAATTTGAATTAGTTCGAAGTGAACTAAAGATAATAAAGGTGAAATAAAGAAATTGTTTGAGACAAAATGAATTGGAATTTGTAATGAATTAGTAAATGAAACTAATTTAAAATAGTTGATAAAATTCAATATTCAGAAGGTAAATTGAATCCAAATAGAATTGAAGTATAAATTGTATTCAATTGAAATTGAAAATGTAAGATTGAATGAAAATGGATATATAACTTCAATAGTAAAGTAAAAATGGTATAAGAAGTATATATTGAAAATTTTGTAATGAAATGTGCAAAATGATATTTGAATGTTGTAATTGGATATTATGGCTAGCAGGATATATAGGTGTATTAAAGGAAATGGAATTGGGATTTGATTTTCGATGATAAAATTGAATTGCTCGACAAAAAGGTATGTATTTGAATTTCAGTATGAACTTGACGATTTTCTTGCCCAGCCACTTGGCTTTTCCTTTTCTTTTGAAATCTGGGGGTCGTGGTGCCATTTTTGCAGTCGCACCGAGCTAGCCGCGAAAAGGAGACGTCGGCGAAATTTTTCGAAAATTTAAAGAGTTAGAAAAATTATAAGAAAATTTTGAAAATTTGAAATTTGAATTTAAATTTAAATTTGAATTGTTAAGAAAACTGTGTTGTTTGGAATCTATGATTAATTTTGGAAAGTTAGTTGAAGCGATAATGAGTTGTTAATAAAAAGGATTTGTTTGGCAAGTTGATAAAACCGTTTGTTTTGGGAAAATAATAAATGGGTTAAGAATCATTCTTCTTAACTTGTAATTTCGAGATGAAATTCTTTTAAGGGGGAAGGATGTGACAATCCAGAAATTTAAACAATTGAAATTGAAATATTTAATCGATTTTAAATATTTGAATGATTGTTTAGCTTGAATTTCAATTTAACTATGAAACTGGCAATTTAATTATTGGATTTAATTTATTGAAGTTGGGTAAAAATTTGTATCTTCAATTTTAAGCTGATTAAAACTATTTTAAAGGCTTAGAAAATTTATATTGATGATACTGAAGATAATAGAAGCTTCAGAATTGAATTTGAAAATAAATTTTTCAGTTTTGAAATTTTATAGTTTAAAATCGATATTTAAAAATAGTCTTCCGAGGCACAGTCTCGGAATTCGACGAAACCAGTTCTATTGGATCCGTAATATTGTATTATTATCGGATTTCAATTTACGTAGCATTTGGAGTGATCGTTTGGCCATGCGGTAAGCAAACGCGCTGAAATTGAATCGAAAATTTAATTAAATAACTGGGTTCAAAAAGCTATCTTCTCCATACGATCGATTTTGGGCTCGAAACCTTTTCCAATGTGTTCGGAATAGGCGTATAACATTATAAACGCCTGGCGGTACGCATCGATTGAAGATCGGGATTTTGAGTTGCGTGATTTTGACGATTTGAATTTAAATTTAAATTATAATAATTGTTTTACAAGACAAAGTTGTACATTTTCCTTTCCTCTAACACCTGGCATTTATTTTCAAACAAGCGGCAAATTCTAGGACACGTGTTCGTTAAAAAAATATAATAACGCAAAAATAAAGAAAAGAAAAAAATCAGAGGAAAAAAAAGAACGAAACCTTTTTCTTCGTTTAACTCAGACATTCAAATGATAATGCCAGACCCCTTTACTTCTTACAAGCGCGAAATCGAATGTCATTCATCAGAAAATAAATGGCGACTTCCTCCCTTAAATTGGAATAATCAATTTCAAAATAAACGGCCTCTTTCGAATTTCGTTCGAACGAAAATCAAATTATGAGCCCTTTTCAATTCCTTCTTGTCCTTTTCAATTCGAAGCCGAGGGTTCCTCCTTCTATTCAATCGCGAAAAGAAATCCATGTTGTACGAAACAAATTGTTCGAGTTCAAGCGTGAGGCAGGGAAGTCGAGAGGATCAATGGCGGGGCGTTCGAAGCGGCGACGGCCAGTGGCTTCGATTGATTGAGTGGTTGCAAACATCGGGTCGGCGATCTCGTGTGAGGTCGCAAATGTTGGCAGTAGATAATGGTTCGAGGTCGAGCCTTGTTCTGAGAAGAGGTATTTTCAGTTTGTTCTTTTCGATTTAAATATGAAAATAATTATAAAGAAATTATACACAGTAAAAATATACAATTTTTCAAATTTTAAAAATAAATACATGCAGAAAACAAAAATGTGTATATATACCTGACTTTGGAAAATATATTGGAAATTTTAAAATGTTTAAAAAGTTATTAAAATTTAATTTGTTAGAGGAGAAATTGGTTTAGATAAAACTATCAGTTAATTAAATTATTAAACAGTAATTGATTATTCGATTGTTCGAATATTAATGATATTTTATATAATTGATTATACAAGGTCTAAAAATCATAGAGGATCAAGTCGGAATGGAAGTTAGTTAAAAATGAATTTGCATGCATAGGCAAAGGTCAGATCTTCTCACTCCATCGCTGATTTAATTTTAATAGTTAAATTTAAAATTGATTGATTGTGTGCTTGAATAATCGATCTATTATCAGTTATATTAGTTTAGACCCTATGCACCGCATAATAGCAGATGATATTATATTAAACTCATATACTGCGATATTCCACCTCGAAGTGGAATTGGTATTATATATGTATTTGGAGTTGATTTCCCGCATTATATAGCGGATGAGACCCTATGCGCCGCATAATAGCGGGTGATGTTTTATAAATCCCATATACCGCGATATTCCACCTCGAAGTGGAATTGGTATTTAATTGTTGTGCTAACGTCTGTGGATGCAGGGAAACAAGTTGGAGGGATCCAACTAGATTCCTCAAAACATTTTTATTTATTTTTTCAAAATTTTGTGTTGATTATTTATAATCTGGGTGTGATTATTTGTGATTGAAACCATTGAAGGCTAAAATTTAGCCGAATATATTTTTGGTATCGTAGGATACCAGAAATAAATAAAATTTGATTTTTAAATTTAGGTAGAAAATCTATAGTGGAATCTTATTGAATAAAATTCCAAAATATTGAAAATAGTTTAATAAATGGATTTCAAGTAATAATATATAAAAGGTGAAGAATTTATAATTTGGAAAAGATAAAGGAATTTATTTTAAAAATAAATTCGAAAAATTGATTTAATGTTTGAATGAAAACCGATTTGGTGTTGAAATAAATTTAGAAATTAAATTTGAAAATTAATTTGGTGTTTTAAAAATAAAACCCTTAGGAATCAATATGAAAATTGATTTGTTGATTGAAATAAAATTGGAAAACAATTTGGAATTGGATTTGATAATTGAAATAATTTGGAAATCAATTTGAGAATTGATTTGGTGTTGAAAGTGAATATTTAGAAAACGATTTGAAAATCGTATATCTGTGGATATTTGAGAATTAAAATTCACAATGGGAATTTTATAAAAGAAAGGGAAATTTGTTTTAAAATTAAATATTGTTTTATTTTTAAAAAAGTGTGGAAAGGAATTTATGGATTTGGAACGTAAATTTAAAATAAATCCATAAAGATTTATAAATTGATTTGAATGAACCATTTTAGAATAAAAGATGTACTTTCCCTGGAAAGCCGAATATATTTTTAAAATAGCTTTTGAAATAAAATTAAAAGTTCTAGATTTGGTTTTAAAATAATATTGTTGGAGAAATTAGTTTTGGAAATTGTTTTAAAGTAAAATTTTATTTATTTAAAATTATAAGGAATTATTTTAAAGATTAAATTGAAATTTCATTTCGAAAATAGTTATTTAAATATTTATACACTATCTACTAATTTTATTTAAAAATTAGTTTGGACTTCAAGTTTTATTTGTGATATTGATATAGTATTTTCATAACTTATTCTAAAATAAAGTATTTTTAAAGTTGTTTTTACATTAAATATTTCCAAGTATATGTGTTTGGATAAGTATTTGAATACGGAAGATTTCTAGTGGAAATGAATAAATGTTTGGAAATGTATTCCACGTGAGAAAAGTGATTTGAAGTTTGTTTTAAAAAGGATTGAAAGATGGAAAGTGATTTGAAATTGTTTTCAAATGAATGAAATGTGAAATTATATCTTGCAAATATATTTTGAAAATAATAATAATTGGGGGGGGGGGGGGAAATTATTTGAAATCAAGTGACTGTTGTAAACGATAATTGATAGTTAAATAACCGACTATCAATATTGGCCTTTAAATGGCATTTGAATTTCGATGAGACCGGGAGTCGAATTCCAAATGGATATTCGAAACCCACACCGAACCTTTGTGATTGTGATGGATCTTTTATTTAAAAGATCAAAGTGGAATTTGTTGTGATTTGTTTGAATCTGAATGTAACACTTATTTTTTTTAAATAAGCGCTCGTTATTCGGATTAGCCAGTTGAGGACATTGTGTCATAAAACTGATTCCGAATAACGATACGATGAAATGGGATTGCATTTGAAGATGATGTTGAAGACCGAGTATTTTCAAAAGCGAAACGATTACCTGTCGAATGTCTCTGCACCGGGTTGCTCCTGTATAGAGATTTTATCACCCTTTGTGATGGGGATTCCGGACGTGATTAGTGAATATCCGGATTACAAGGGCTTCTTTTGAAGTGCCTTCGGTTCCGTTCGATCCCGAAACGGACTTGTACGGATGTGTGTTTTACGTCACACTTTGAGATGTAAAGCTGGTTTCTATCAAATACATTTCTGTCGGTGGCGGAGAATTTATTCTCTTAGCTTAGCACCCTTCTCTGAGACGTACGAGCTCAGAGGTTATGTAGTTGATGGTTACTAGTGATACATTGCCAATTTCGTAATGTGGCATACGAAGTGCTTCTGATCATTTGTTGGTTGAAGCATGGATTTTGTGAAAAGCATAGCTTTGTGGACGAGACTTCGTCGGACCTCACACCCCGGAATGGTCGAAACAGGAAAGATGCAGCAAGGTTATAGGGGGTAGCGCCCCTTAGGGTATGTTCATTTCCATCAGGATAGAGGTGGTATCATGGTATGGAGCCCAGATACTTAACCTATGTGGTTGCTACAAATTTATTACTTTGCGGTTGTTGGTATTGAGGATCCTCGGATAATGGTTGTTTACGACCGAGGGATGGCATACTCGTGTAGTAGTTACCTACTTTTGCAGAGGTAACCCGGCCTTGTGTTGGCAGAGATCCGGTTAGGTTCTCGGTGCGTCCCTCCAGAGGCGTACCTATGTGGCCCAGGAAGTTCCTTAGCCTGACCATTTGTTGGAAATCTAATCACCAATATGTGCCTTGTACGGTTTTAGTTGTATAACCTGCCATCTAATATGGTAGCTATAGTAGGCATACTATAATGGTACGTATGCCGGCTAAGATAAATATTATACTTGCAAATGTTTTCCGCACTATATATTAATGATAATATTAAAAGGATTTTGCGTATTAAGCATGTTTGACTATAATAAGGAGAAATCTCCCCCAAGTGTGCGATTGCATTGTGTGTGTGCCGGGAGGCCTTATGGTAGTTTCATTTTCCAAAAAGCATTGCAGATTTATTTTAAATTCCTTTTTTTTCTTTTGTAAAAGAATAACTATTTTTAAGATCTCACACCAGTCCCATGACTGACCTGGAGTTTATTATTCCCTTTCTAAACTCTGGGTGCCCATAATTTTCCACACGGGTAGCCTAGAGTCAGGTTGTCAATTATTCTTGAGCGAAGTTAAGAAGTTGCTGTGGAGATCGGGAGTTGAAGCTGGATGGCGAAGCGTATCACTTATACTATATAGTGTCCGTTGCGTTTTTGGTTAGTGCAAATCTGTTTTTATATGGTCAAGTTATAAAGACTACAAGTGTCGGTATTGTGTTGTTGTAAACTCTGATAATGTGATGTATAAACTGATATAGTGTTTTTGTTTTAAAAGATTATTCTTTATCTATTATATATTGTTCGCTGCGAAATGTGAGATTTTGTTATTGATTTTCGTTTTCTTCTTCTATCTTCTTCTTCTTAAACCCTAACGGTTCGATTTTCCAGCATTCAATTGTGCGGCATTTGATACAGTGGACTTATTAATCTCGACTTTCGGAAGTTGAAAAATCAGGTTGTTACAACATAATACCCTCAAAAAGAAGAACAGAAATGGAAACTAAGTTTCCTACCCAAAAATTCACATAGTTTATAAGTATTTCAACTTATGTCTTTGAACTTCGCAGTTTACAATCACTAAAATTATTTTTCCTTTTTTTAGAGCTTCTTTTAATGTTCAATTCAAAATGTTGTTTTCCAAAGTCCTCTTTTAATTTACAATAAAAGATTTAAACCAATTTAGATTCTACAATTCAAGGCCTTAAAAATCGAATTATTTTAATTAGATCACCAATTCAAAACCCTAATCACTTTCCTTTAAAACATACAAAATTTTATGAAATATTTTAAGTGCCAAAAATTTAAAAAAATTCGACAGTCTTCTTTCTACAGAGAGACTTCTGAACAATAACAATATAACATTTTAGATATACATCGACCAAAACATAGCCAGAAATAAGAAAATATTAAATTTTTTGCATTACCATGTTTTATTCCATGGGTGTACCTTATTTTTGCATTATAAGCAAGCTATTTAGCTTATTGGGAACAAAAATGAACCAAATTCGCTAATTAATCCAAATATACTCCAATGGAATTTATTCTCATATCTCATCATAGGTTAACCTATAATTTATACCAAAAGTCTAAAACTCAAATTGTTCAAACTCAAAGTTCATAAAAATTCCTTTTCTAATTTTTAGGCTACTGTATAAAATCCAAGTTTTCACCTAGAAAAACTCAAAATTTGCCAAAACTCTTAAATGAAATTTGTTCTACTTAGTCAAAGCTTTCTAGTAGGATAATGATCATCAAAATCAGATTTATGATTTAAAAGTTATGTCCAGAATACTTTCAACCTTTAGTCTTATAAATTACTTATAGGACAGAGCTGGCCGTTAATTTTCAAACTCATTTTAGACCAAACAAATTTCAAAATTTTAGAAAATGGTAAAAAGAAATCTTTTAGCCTACTGTCAGTACTTTCTTTTACAAAATGATTGACTTCATTTGGAGCTATAATTCTCAAGATGTTTTTCTTTTAGTTCAACATATTTTTAATCAAAATTTCAATACCAAGTCCATTTTGAAATTATTTCTTTCAAACCATTTCAAAAACCAAAACCATATATTCCCTAAAGAAATCTTTTCACTATATCATTCGTTACATGATCTATCTTTCGAAAAGTTTAAGACTTCGAAATTTTATAATTTATCTTATCTAACCAACTTTCAAAACCAATTGTAAAATTTTCAAACTACTAATAATGCATGATCATTCAAAATGTTATAAACAACAAATATAACTTCTTATCAAACTATCTTTAAAACAAATAGGTGTTTAACATATAATAGAAAGCATAATTTACAAATAATAGTTTTTCCTTACTATTATAGCTTTTCAGAAAGCACAAGTTTATTGAAATCGTATTAATGGTTCAAAAGTTATGATTAGAACAAGTGCAAGTTCAAAATTCAATATCGCTAGTGATCGATCTCAGGACAATGACAAAGATGTGCAACTTAGACTGATTAAACCTTAGAATTGTACAAAACTCAAAACATGAAATTTATACAATATAGTAATTAATCTCATTAACCATAGTAATAACTCATAGTGAATGATTTTAAAATCCAGAAATAGTCATTAGAAAGTAAATGTCAACTTATATCATATTTCAATAAATCATGAGATACATAAATATAACATTCCATAGACAAAACCGAATTGTTGTGAAATCCCAACTAAATCTCAAATCACAATCTTAAAATCAATAAACACATAATCATAAACATATGACTTAACATACAAATAAGGCATAATAAAATATGCTCGAAACCAATAGTCATAATAAGACATATTTATCAAAATCACTATTTCATAAATCCATATCAAGTCTCAATTTGACTATCATTAAAAATATAGCGATAACAATTTAAAATCTCCAAATTCACAAAAGAAATGGATCTCAAATGCAATGACAAGGTCACTAACACTTCCCTAAGCAGTTTCGTCCATGGCAAGGTCACTAACACCTTGCTAGGCAGTTTCCTCCATAATAAGGTCGCTGACACTTCGCTAAGCAGTTTCATCCATGACAAGGTCACTGACACCTCGCTAAGAAGTTACCTCTGTGACAAGGTCGTTGATATCTCGCTAAGCAATTTCATCTATGATAAGGTCGCCAACACCTTGCTAAGAAGTTTCAGTTTCATCCATGACATGGTCGTTAATACCTTGCTAAGCAGTTTCATCCATGACAAGGTTGCTAACACCTCGCTAAGATTATTCCAACCATTTCTTTAGTGAATGAAATTACTTAAACTTTTTAGAGTATGAAAAGTAACTATGAAATAACCAAGATCATGTGATTTTATAACATTGTTCCGATGATGTTTGGCTTATGTCAAAAGTCATTGCTACGACATATAATTATCACAACTAAAGTGGATGCCTCCACACGACCATCTACCACCCAAAACAAATAAGATCTCGCAGTATCACCACACGTTATGACAAATACACGTCTAAACCCGCGAAATCTAATACTGTGCTTTCGGAAGGCATACTGACACAGCCTTAAAAAATGACAAAAGAATTTATCGGTGATAGACATAACTATTGTTTGTGCTAATATTAACTAACACTAGCCATTCGGTTGGTCGTTGACTGTTACGACAAGGGCTAGTTGCCTTAATTTCAATTAATCAGTCAGCTAGTGGAATGGATACTAGCTCATCCGGTTAAATTTATTCCTTTGTTCCTAAAATCTTTTTTAAACCTAAAATTTAATTTAAAATGCAACAACTAAGTAAGTAATCAAGCAAAAGAAAGTTCGAGAAAAAACAATAGAAAACAAAGATTGGAGCTTTAACTTAGTTTAAATTTAGGACTACGAATTTCTCTATTTTGGGATGGGTTTCTGAAGCAGCTAAGTTGAAAATTTGTAAATGTACTCAACATAAATGTTGTTACTCATGAAGTTAGCTTTTTGGAATAATAAAAATTATCGAGATCAGAGAAGATATGAAAAGGGTATGATCAATTTATTAACAGTGTTTAGCTCAGGGAATATAAATTTCAAAGGGATAGAGCTAAGAGTTTGCAATAATTTTCAATCAATCTATGCTCAAAACTATGTAAAAGTGTTCAACATATAAGTTGTTGCACATGAAGTTAGCTTTCGACAACATGAAAAATTATCAAAATCTGATTAGAAATGAAAAGGATATGGTCAATTTACTAATAGTGTGTAGCTCAGGGAATATAAATTTCAATAGGACAAAGCTGAGAATTTGCAATAAGATTTCGTCAACATATGCCCAAAATCTGTGAAAGTGTTCAACATTAAATTTATCACACACAAAGTCAGCTTTTCAAAACATTAAAAATTATCAAAATCTAACTGGAAATGAAAATGATACGTTCAATTTACTAACACATGCATACAAAGATATAGCGATTAAAACGTATTTATGAGAAAAACTATAGTTTTATTCTCGGTTTTCAACTCAAATTTGCAAACATCTACTTTTACTATATATCTATATTAAAAACTAAAATACAATGAAATTAAAACAAGAATTGATTTTCTCATGGTAATTTCGCAACTAAAGATATCGTTGGGTTTAAATCATCCAAACTCATAAGAGACACGAACTTGACTGATAATTTCTAATGGAAACCACATTCAACATGAACCCCTTAAATAAATCATCATAGAAGTTTTATTTATAGCCAATGTTTTACAATTGAATTTTTTTTTCAAAAAATTACAGTAGTATATATACATCTTTTCTCAAACGATCATTCAATTCCAAACAATATTTCAACTTGCAAAAAGCTTTGTTTCCTCTTCTAAATATTATTTAAAAATCTTTTAAACATTTAAGTTTTTAAAACATTTGAACTCAAATTTCAATGTCTCATTGCCTCGTCCAAATTTTTAGGAACTCTTATTTATAAACGTTAGCTGTAACAACCCTGGTTTTGACGATTACCTGTAGATATTAAAGTATAATAGTAGTTATAATTTAATATTGTAAATTAAGAATAAATTGAAGATTTAAATTATTTATTTGGAATAAGCAATTGATTTTGGGGAATAAAATGTGAGAAATAAAGTTTTGAAACTTTACTTGGTTAATTAAGTTAAAAATGAGCTAATCATGATTTTAATATAAAGAAATGCAATAATTTTGATAATTATTGCCAAACGTTTCTTTTATATATTTTTAAAAGAAGCATTTCATTTAATAAGTGATATATTATAATTAAAAATGGAAATTTGGTTTAAAAATAAATTTTGGTTGTAAAATGTTGAAAAAATGGTTTGTCATATTTTATTGCATAAGAAAATAATTTTTATGTAATTTTTGGAGTTAAAAATAGAGTTTTATATGAATTATTGTGTAAATTGTGTATTAAGCAAAATAAGGCTTTTTAATAATGAAAAATATTTTTATAACTAAATTATCTTTTTAATTGTTGTAAAAGAATGTTTGTGAAAATTAAAAATATGTTTGTACAATTTGTAGAGATGAAATCATGTAAATACACATATGTTGTATTATATAAATTTGAGAGTGTTAGGGTAAATTTAGTGTTAATTAGATTTTTAGGCTAATTAATTGTTTTGGATCAAGCCCATTTGTTCACTAACCAGTAGAGTAATGAGAAAGCTTCTTCTTCCTCAAAATACATTTTTAGCATAAAACAAAAAGAAGAAAAACTATTCCTCTTTCAAACCCTAGGCTTCAAATCTCCAATTAATCAAAGTCTTTGTTGAAATAAATCAAATAATAGCTCTTTTCTACAGGTAATCAACTCCAAAACATATATTATATCATCGAATTTCGATTTTGAGATTTGGGTTGTTTGTAATTGTTTCTTTTCTTGTTGCATGCCTCTATTTTATTCATTTGATAGGTTGTTGAAGGATCTTCTTGCCTAAAGACATCTACTTTCTTGAGTTAGCAAATTAATCTTCAATTATTGCAAGGTGAGTTAATCACTCACACTACTAGCTTTATTCTACCAGAATAATTGTTAGTTGCTATCTGAATTAATTGGATTGGTTGTTGATTGAATTGCTTTCAAGTTGGTTGTGGTTTGCTGAAAATTATCTGTGAAAAATTGCTGCAGTAAAACAGCAATATCTTAGTGCATATTTATCCTAATTAGCTCAGTCTTTTTGCAGCTGAAAGAAAATTTTGTTAGCTACAACTTTTCTTTTAATTACTTTCTGAAATACTGTTGTTTACAGGGTCGAAATTAAGTTTGAAACTAATGTTATAGCACAACCATTTGAAATTTCCTGAGTTGATATCTGACAGTAAAATGGCCATTACTTTTAAGCCATAAACCCAAATTATGTATACTTCTTTTTGTTAGAAATCTAAGACATAAAGGAACAACTTTCATGTTGTAAGTTTCTGCAAATTCTATGATCTATAGGGTCGAAATTTAGTATGAAACTGATGTACACAGCTCTGCTCTGTGCAAATTTTTGTTGAAACCTGATCTTAAAATTACCATAACTTTTGAATGGAAAATCGGAAATGAGCGAGACTTTTTTCAGTTGGAATAAATATTTATAAGGAACAACTTTCATGTGTTGTGTTTTCAGTAATTTAGAAGTTTTCTGTGTCAAAATCCAATTTTTTTACTGTTGTCCCGAGAGCAAAAGCAATATTTGCTCTATGCTTAAGCCTGAAACTAAATTGGCCATAACTTTTTCGTTTTTGATCCGATTTTCATAATTTTAGATGTTTCGGAAAAAAAAATCATACTCTACAACTTTCATGCATTGTGTTTTCTGTAATTTAGAGGTTTGCTATGTCAAAATTCAATTTTTTTACTGTTGTCCCGAGAGCAAAAGCAATATTTGCTCTGTGCTTAAGGCTGAAACAAAATTGGCCATAACTTCTTCGTTTCTTATCCGATTTTGATAATTTTAGATATTTCGGAAAGCTTAAATTATGTATTACAAGATTTGCTCATTGTGTTTTCTAGAATTTTGAAGTTTTCTTGGTTGAAATTATGGTTATAAGTTGCTGTCCTGAGAACAAGATGACAACAACAACTAACATTGACCTTAGAATTGTATTAGCTCATTTTTACTCTTATTCTTTTCCGGTTTTGATGATGTTTTTGAGATTTTTGAGAGATATGATGCCTATCTATAGGCTAGCTATATTTGAAAATTTTTAAATTCAAATTTAAATAGAATTCGGATTTATTTTTAATTAAATTTGAATTGAATTCGTATTGAACTCAAGTTATCGGTCTTGAGTTATCTTTCTTGTTTTTCATTGTTTTCGAGTACAGTTTTCAATAAACAATTTTTGCCGTAATTTTTGAAATAAATTGACATTTCAAATTATTATGATATAGTATTTTAAAAATATTTTTCTAATATAAAAAAAAACCTATTTATTCCCTACAATAAAAGAATTTCAAATATGGGTTTTATTAATCTTTTCGGGAAAAAGTTTTAAAAGCTTGTTTTCTCTAGTAAACTATTTTAAATATAAAACACACATTTTTTTACTATTCGAACGTATAAGAAAGAGAATTAAACGATTTAGTAAAACACATGGTATGGGACATGTGCGTTTACTATTTCGGTTAATTCCGGACTTGTACGATCGAAGCTATTTGAGTTTAATAATTATGAGATGTTTTGTCATTTTATGGCGTATTTTGAGTTTTATAATTCCTATTTATTGGAATTATTTAAGATGGCCAATATTTGGCAAGTATTATGGTTTGAGATCTCCTATGTAGGAGTTTGATCGATGAGAACCATCACGATGTTTTATTTACTTGCCAAAGACATAAAGCAAGTCTTGAGTTTATGATTTCATATTTTTAGATTTATGGTTTATGAGAAACCATCATAATGTTTTTCACTTGTCGATGAGATGAGACAAGTTATGATGTCATTTAATACTTGTCGATGAGATGAGACAAGTATGGTATCTCTTTATCACTCGCCAATGAGATTAGGCAAGATATAATTTTCTGAGTTTTATGATGCTTTTAGTGTTGCATCAACTAACGGCTAGTAAACCGCAAAGTGCGAATGTGTGGTATGGGACACACGTTAACACTTTTCGGGTTCCTATCCGTGAGTTTGTGACACATTCACGATGTTTACCTAACGGAACTGCTTTGAGAGGTGTCAGCGACCTTGTCATGAGGACGAACTGCTTTGGAGGTGTTAGCGACCTTGTTAGGGATGACAAAATGGCTTGGAAAGGTGTCAGCGACCTTGTCATGAGGACGAACTGCTTTGGAAAGGTGTCAGCAACCTTGTCATGAGGACGAACTGCTTTGGAAAGGTGTCAGCGACCTTGTCATGAGGACGAACTGCTTTGGAAGGTGTCAGCGACCTTGTTTAAGGCTTCGGCCATCTGAGTTTAGCACGTGCAGCATTGCTTCGGCATTGTATTAAGGGATATGACCAATCCGGGTTTTCTGAGTTTTGAATTCGCCGTTTTGGCGCATTAATGTTAAGATTTTCTGAGATTTGAACATGCATCGAATTCTTTATTGAATTTGAATTCGTATCGAGTTCCATGAGTTTTTATGATTGAGATGTATGTGTGAGATTTAGCCGTCTTGGCCTACTTATGAGTTTGAGATCTCACATTCTTATGGAGTTGTCTTGTGTTGCTTTCATGACTTCTATTTGTGATTGAGATGAGTTTTCTCCCTTTTGGAGTAATGGTTCATCGAACCATTTGAGTTTTGCTTGAGTTTTATATGAGTTGATTTGAGTTCATTATGGGTTATCGCTAATGATATGAGGCACTTGTGTTTTATTTGAGTATTGAGTTTGAGTTACCTCTTTCGAGGTATTTTGTCACTTAGGTAGCGTTTGTTACTTAAGTATTGAGCTATGAGTTATCTAATCATTCTCCTCATTCGAGAAGAAGTATCACTATATCCATTCTGCTTCATATTATCGATATTGACTGATTTGTGTAGCTAGACTGACCCGTGTATTTATACTCGGGTCAGACCGAGTTGTTTCAGGTATCATCTATTGGACTTAGCTTGAAGTTGGTGTTGGATATCATCTCTTCTTTCGCTTAAATCGTTTATTTCTTCCGCATACACTGATGTTTTTACATTTGATTTGATGTATATGGTGTGGTCGAGTACCACATTTATTGTATTCATATTGTATTGTACTAAACATGTATCAGTGTATATGTATATATATGATGTCGATTACTGTTTTGTGATGTGCTTTACATTCAGTTATTGTATTTTGTTCTAAAAGATCCGTCAACCACCTATAGTTTTGGATTAAGCATTTACTGTGTATGTCGATCCATTGAGATAGAAAGAAAAATTATATTGCATTTATCGACGTATTCAGTAGATGTTTAAGACAAAGTTATAGATGGCCGCCCTTAACCAGCCATATTCTCCGCTTTAGTAGACGGAATTACTCGTTAATTCCCTTTACTAAGGTGGGTCTCAGGGTGGGGCGTTACTGCATGGTATCAGAGCTGTGGTCAGAACAAAGTAGAATAAACATAGAACAGTATGTATATCATGATACGTCGAAGTACAATACGAGGGAATCATTGTCCTTTATTCGAGCTTGTTTTCGAATCGTGCTTTGATTCTTTTTCGTGTATTAGGATATGTTGAGATGGAATATGTCTAGGAATATGTATATTGTATTCCGTAGTATTCCATAATAGAGTTTGATGTCATATTATTGTAAATAATTTTATTTAGGATTATTTTATTCTTATTTTTGTCGATACGAGTGAGTTCGTATCGATGGAGCTGATTGATTTCCTTAAAGCATTCTTGTTGCATTCCCTTGAGAGTTGTGAATCCTATTAAGGGGTCCACAACGATTGGCTTGTTGTGAGCATTCCGAGTTTTCTATTTGTTGCTGCTTTAGTGAGTATTTGTTTATTACTTACTATATTGAGATGTATTTGATTTGAGATAGATTGACTTATTTGATGTCAAGTCCGATCCTTTTGGTTGTTATAGGATCCTTCATTTATTTAGGCATCCTAATTTGATTGGTTCATTATTTCTATCACTTTGGAATGTTAATGATGATTCCGAAGTTTCTGTATTCACTCTTGAGTATCGAGATGTTGATGATACATCTCGAATTCCAATCAAGGTGACTTTGTTGATTTTTGTGAGTCCATTTGGATTTGACATCCAATCAGGCAATCGAATGTTGAGGTAACCTTATTCCTGGCTCTTAGCTTTTCGATTATCCTTCCACGAGGATATCCACTAAGGAATGAGGTGAGTTTCTAGATTATTCAAGTTCGATTGAGTTTATCATTCAGTTTCTTTAAGTTATCCTTTTCGAATATTCAATCGGTGTTATCCTTTGCAGCATTACTTTGTTTGAAGTAATGATTTGTGGTTTGTATGCTTCTTTTCCTTCAAGGAGAATATCTTACTTATCTTTGGTCTTGATGATTTCCGAGAGTGGCTCGTCCTTATGTAGGAGTTGACGAACACTCCATCTCCTTCTGTTGATTTTGTGAATCGCGTACTCTAGGAATATTTCCATGCATTCTCTCAATGTTCTTTGGTTTGAGTTTTTGAAGCTATATACATGAGTTTTAAAAAAGAGAAATTGGAGTTTTGAGATATTTTAAAAATCAAAGAATGTTTTGAGAATATATATATTTATATGAGTAGTATCTTTTTATAGAAATAATTTTAGAGTGCTGGGTTATCCATCGAGTAGTTAAGAGTTCTGGTCGATACACCTGATCGACGTTATCGATAGGAATCTCTTACATGCTATGATGAGGTAATCAAACACGATTGTTTGTGTTTTGAAAATTGAGATTTTGAAAATTGAGATTTTGAAAATAATATTTTGAGATTATATATTAAATTTATTTTTGAACGGTAATTGCAGCCATTGATTTTAGAGACGAGTAACAGAGTGGCGAAGCAGTTTTGATCGTTCGATCAACTCTGCAGCCAACGGATATATCTATTTATTAGAGGTTCAATGGCGAGGCAATGCCATTTATTTATTTATTTACTTTGAAATTATAAAGATGAGAATATGTGAGAATATTCTTGAGCTATACTTTATTGAAAGTATATTTTGAGATTTTAGAATCTATATTATATACATTGGATGTTTTAAGAGAAGAGTTATGAGAGGATATGAACATTCTTTTAAACGATTTAAGTGGTTTAATAAAAAGAGTAAAGAGAATTTAAACTCTTAATTTATTTTGAGGAAAATTATTATGAATTTAAAAAATTCTTTGAAAATTAATTTTAAAGTAAGAGAAGAAATTTGGACTTTTAATTTGAGTTTTAAATTACTTACTAAGTAATATAGTAAAGAACTGGAAAATTTTCACATGTAAAAAAAAATTGAGATTTAAAAATTTAAAAGATGTTGAGATTTAAAATTATAAATATCTTGGATTAAAAGATAATTTGATCTTATATTCTTGTTCTTGAGTATATTCTATCTTTGAGCCATTATCGACGACGTGCATTTTCGCGGTCGTTCGAGTTTGGTGGCCTTGTGAGAAGCCATTTTGTGTGATTTATCTATCTTGTCTATTAAGTCTATCCTTGCTGTGAGGATGTTCTTTCCGTATATTTATGCAAAAAATCTTATTGATGATCTTCTTTATTGCTTAGAGTTCGGGTTTGAGTGAGTTTGATCCCGACTCTATTCGTGGAGTTATTTGAAATCAATCATTTTCGATTGATTAATTGTTGAGCATCTTATTAAGTTTTGATTCGAAGACGGGATATCTTCTAAATTCTTTCGAGTTAGTTGGAAAATTCGATGGTTTGCTAATCACTATATTAGCATTTGATGGGCCGTTGGATTAACCAAGTAAGTTTTTCCTTGCTTCTGTCTACCATTCTATGTTGAGAGTATGAAAGGTTTGAGCTTCGAGCTTGTCTTTTATCCTTTGTCGATTGAATTTTTGTGTTGTTTACAGCTCTTTTCTAGAAAATTGCGGGGACGCAATTTTTGTAAGGGGGAAGTCTGTAACAACCCGGGTTTTGGCGATTACCTGTAGATATTAAAGTATAATAGTAGTTATAATTTAATATTGTAAATTAAGAATAAATTGGAGATTTAAATTATTTATTTGGAATAAGCAATTGATTTTGGGGAATAAAATGTGAAAAATAAAGTTTTGAAACTTTACTTGGTTAATTAAGTTAAAAATGAGCTAATCATGATTTTAATATAAAGAAATGCAATAATTTTGATAATTATTGCCAAACGTTTCTTTTATATATTTTTAAAAGAAGCATTTCATTTAATAAGTGATATATTATAATTAAAAATGGAAATTTGGTTTAAAAATAAATTTTGGTTGTAAAATGTTGAAAAAATGGTTTGTCATATTTTATTGCATAAGAAAATAATTTTTATGTAATTTTTGGAGTTAAAAATAGAGTTTTATATGAATTATTGTGTAAATTGTGTATTAAGCAAAATAAGGCTTTTTAATAATGAAAAATATTTTTATAACTAAATTATCTTTTTAATTGTTGTAAAAGAATGTTTGTGAAAAATAAAAATATGTTTGTACAATTTGTAGAGATGAAATCATGTAAATACACATATGTTGTATTATATAAATTTGAGAGTGTTAGGGTAAATTTAGTGTTAATTAGATTTTTAGGCTAATTAATTGTTTTGGGTCAAGCCCATTTGTTCACTAACCAGTAGAGTAATGAGAAAGCTTCTTCTTCCTCAAAACAGTATACGTACATTTTTAGCAGAAAACAAAAAGAAGAAAAACTATTCCTCTTTCAAACCCTAGGCTTCAAATCTCCAATTAATCAAAGTCTTTGTTGAAATAAATCAAATAATAGCTCTTTTCTACAGGTAATCAACTCCAAAATATATATTATATCATCGAATTTCGATTTTGAGATTTGGGTTGTTTGTAATTGTTTCTTTTCTTGTTGCATGCCTCTATTTTATTCATTTGATAGGTTGTTGAAGGATCTTCTTGCCTAAAGACATCTACTTTCTTGAGTTAGCAAATTAATCTTCAATTATTGCAAGGTGAGTTAATCACTCACACTACTAGCTTTATTCTACCAGAATAATTGTTAGTTGCTATCTGAATTAATTGGATTGGTTGTTGATTGAATTGCTTTCAAGTTGGTTGTGGTTTGCTGAAAATTATCTGTGAAAAATTGCTGCAGTAAAACAGCAATATCTTAGTGCATATTTATCCTAATTAGCTCAGTCTTTTTGCAGCTGAAAGAAAATTTTGTTAGCTACAACTTTTCTTTTAATTACTTTCTGAAATACTGTTGTTTACAGGGTCGAAATTAAGTTTGAAACTGATGTTATAGCACAACCATTTGAAATTTCCTGAGTTGATATCTGACAGTAAAATGGCCATAACTTTTAAGCCATAAACCCAAATTATGTATACTTCTTTTTGTTAGAAATCTAAGACATAAAGGAACAACTTTCATGTTGTAAGTTTCTGCAAATTCTATGATCTATAGGGTCGAAATTTAGTATGAAACTGATGTACACAGCTCTGCTCTGTGCAAATTTTTGTTGAAATCTGATCTTAAAATTACCATAACTTTTGAATGGCAAATCGGAATTGAGCGAGACTTTTTTCAGTTGGAATAAATATTTATAAGGAACAACTTTCATGTGTTGTGTTTTCAGTAATTTAGAAGTTTTCTGTGTCAAAATCCAATTTTTCTACTGTTGTCCCGAGAGCAAAAGCAATATTTGCTCTATGCTTAAGCCTGAAACTAAATTGGCCATAACTTTTTCGTTTTTGATCCGATTTTCATAATTTTACATATTCTACAACTTTCATGCATTGTGTTTTCTGTAATTTAGAGGTTTGCTATGTCAAAATTCAATTTTTTTACTGTTGTCCCGAGAGCAAAAGCAATATTTGCTCTGTGCTTAAGGCTGAAACAAAATTGGCCATAACTTCTTCGTTTCTTATTCGATTTTGATAATTTTAGATATTTCAGAAAGCTTAAATTATGTACTACAAGATTTGCTCATTGTGTTTTCTAGAATTTTGAAGTTTTCTTGGTTGAAATTATGGTTATAAGTTGCTGTCCTGAGAACAAGATGACAACAACAACTAACATTGACCCTAGAATTGTATTAGCTCATTTTTACTCTTATTCTTTTCCGGTTTTGATGATGTTTTTGAGATTTTTGAGAGATATGATGCCTATCTATAGGCTAGCTATATTTGAAAATTTTTAAATTCAAATTTAAATAGAATTCGGATTTATTTTTAATTAAATTTGAATTGAATTCGTATTGAACTCAAGTTATCGGTCTTGAGTTATCTTTCTTGTTTTTCATTGTTTTCGAGTACAGTTTTCACTAAACAATTTTTGCCGTAATTTTTGAAATAAATTGACATTTCAAATTATTATGATATAGTTTTTTTAAATTATTTTTCTAATATAAAAAAAAACCTATTTATTCCCTACAATAAAAGAATTTCAAATATGGGTTTTATTAATCTTTTCGGGAAAAAGTTTTAAAAGCTTGTTTTCTCTAGTAAACTATTTTAAATATAAAACACACATTTTTTTACTATTCGAACGTATAAGAAAGAGAATTAAACGATTTAGTAAAACACATGGTATGGGACATGTGCGTTTACTATTTCGGTTAATTCCGGACTTGTACGATCGAAGCTATTTGAGTTTAATAATTATGAGATGTTTTGTCATTTTATGGCGTATTTTGAGTTTTATAATTCCTATTTATTGGAATTATTTAAGATGGCCAATATTTGGCAAGTATTATGGTTTGAGATCTCCTATGTAGGAGTTTGATCGATGAGAACCATCACGATGTTTTATTTACTTGCCAAAGACATAAAGCAAGTCTTGAGTTTATGATTTCATATTTTTAGATTTATGGTTTATGAGAAACCATCATAATGTTTTTCACTTGTCGATGAGATGAGACAAGTTATGATGTCATTTAATACTTGTCGATGAGATGAGACAAGTATGGTATCTCTTTATCACTCGCCAATGAGATTAGGCGAGATTTAATTTTCTGAGTTTTATGATGCTTTTAGTGTGGCATCAACTAACGGCTAGTAAACCGCAAAGTGCGAATGTGTGGTATGGGACACACGTTAACACTTTTCGGGTTCTTATCCGTGAGTTTGTGACACATTCACGATGTTTACCTAGCAGAACTGCTTTGAGAGGTGTCAGCGACCTTGTCATGAGGACAAACTGCTTTGGAGGTGTTAGCGACCTTGTTAGGGATGACAAAATGGCTTGGAAAGGTGTCAGCGACCTTGTCATGAGGACGAACTGCTTTGGAAAGGTGTCAGCGACCTTGTCATGAGGACGAACTGCTTTGGAAAGGTGTCAGCGACCTTGTCATGAGGACGAACTGCTTTGGAAGGTGTCAGCGACCTTGTCTAAGGCTTCGGCCGTCTGAGTTTAACACGTGCAGCATTGCTTCGGCATTGTATTCAGGGATATGACCAATCCGGGTTTTCTGAGTTTTGAATTCGCCGTTTTGGCGCATTAATGTTAAGATTTTCTGAAATTTGAACATGCATCGAATTCTTTATTGAATTTGAATTCGTATCGAGTTCCATGAGTTTTTATGATTGAGATGTATGTGTGAGATTTAGCCGTCTTGGCCTACTTATGAGTTTGAGATCTCACATTCTTATGGAGTTGTCTTGTGTTGCTTTCATGACTTCTATTTGTGATTGAGATGAGTTTTCTCCCTTTTGGAGTAATGGTTCATCGAACCATTTGAGTTTTGCTTGAGTTTTATATGAGTTGATTTGAGTTCATTATGGGTTATCGCTAATGATATGAGGCACTTGTGTTTTATTTGAGTATTGAGTTTGAGTTACCTCTTTCGAGGTATTTTGTCACTTAGGTAGCGTTTGTTACTTAAGTATTGAGCTATGAGTTATCTAATCATTCTCCTCATTCGAGAAGAAGTATCACTATATCCATTCTGCTTCATATTATCGATATTGACTGATTTGTGTAGCTAGACTGACCCATGTATTTATACTCGGGTCAGACCGAGTTGTTTCAGGTATCATCTATTGGACTTAGCTTGAAGTTGGTGTTGGATATCATCTCTTCTTTCGCTTAAATCGTTTATTTCTTCCGCATACACTGATGTTTTTACATTTGATTTGATGTATATAGTGTGGTCGAGTACCACATTTATTGTATTCATATTGTATTGTACTAAACATGTATCAGTGTATATGTATATATATGATGTCGATTACTGTTCTGTGATGTGCTTTACATTCAATTATTGTATTTTGTTCTAAAAGATCCGTCAACCACCTATAGTTTTGGATTAAGCATTTACTGTGTATGTCGATCCATTGAGATAGAAAGAAAAATTATATTGCATTTATCGACGTATTAAGTAGATGTTTAAGACAAAGTTATAGATGGCCGCCCTTAACCAGCCATATTCTCCGCTTTAGTAGACGGAATTACTCGTTAATTCCCTTTACTAAGGTGGGTCTCAGGGTGGGGCGTTACATTAGCCAAACGTTTCGACCAAAATTCTTAAAGCATCTAACAGATAACTAGTCACACAAAATAGATTTTCTAAAGATTTCTTTTTGTTAAATTTCTTTCAGTGCCTTTACATAAGTTATAAATAATACTTCATTAAAATCAATTTAATGATATTTCCTTTTATCCATACTTACTTTAATTAATTATCCATTTTAAAATTCATCTAAGTTTTTAATTTAATTATCCAATGGATAAATTAATTATTAAATCAAATTCAATTATGCCTTACGATAGCAACGTCAAATCTATACACCATAAGGTCTAGTTAATATCGAGTAGGTCTTTTAAATTCTCAAATGGTAAATTCTACTCAATGTTAATCTTTAATGATTACTAAGTTTTATTTTTAAACAACCAAGCATTTATTATTGACAACAAATTATAAAGGCACTCAAATTTGAGGTGCTCAATGGAAAGCAGTTCATCCGCCTCCATTGCGCAACTCGGATTGCTAAGGACAAAGGCACACAATTCAATTTGAAGCTTGTTAAAGTTGAAGCCAAAGATTTGTTCGAAGGAAGAATCACTTCAAGGTACGAATTAGAGTGTGTTACAAAAAATAGCACGATGCATCCTAAGATTTTCTAAGATATGATTCATCTCTGAAGGAAGAATACAATTAACGACCCAAAGATCTCTAAAGGACGGTCTCGAAGATAGATCTAGGAAAAATTTCTCATCATTAATATCGTATATTGACCTGAACTTGGCTTTGGTACCTAGCTGTGATGCCCCAATTTTATGCTCTCATTAACAGAGAATATTACAATGTAATATCGTTTGTTAATGTAGAGAATAAGGCTTGATAGGAGCAACCACATGTACTATTACTTTGGCAGAGTATGGATACGTCGAATTGAGTTAAAATATTTTTCTATTATAAAAGATTCAACGTATTCGATCCAGGCACAAAACAACAAAATAGTGGCTTAATATAATTCAAAACAATATAAAACGACAAAGAAATATAAACATTTCTAATAAAGCAGATGTGAACATGTATGTGAACATGATGTGAACTATAAAAGGTGGCAATAAAAGATCCATGGTGTATATATAGATATATAAGACAACATAAATGATTATACATCAAAATGAATCTCTATTTAAACATTCAAAAAGGACTACAACATAACTAGACTACAAGTCTACTAAAGCATACGAAGAAGTCTCAAACTAATCCAACTCTAAGATTATCATGTTGAAGAACCTAAAATATTCGATCTGACCCGGATATTACATAAAGATAATAAATGGATTAGTCTAGTCTAATTCGAATCAATGTGAGACAAAAGTGATGATAGTTTACAAGCCATAATAAGAATATAAAAACACAAATAGAGTTAAATTGAAACTCACATAGAGTTAAACAAAGAGAAATAGTACCCTTCTTAAAATTATTCACCAAATCACAAAACTATTATTAGCTTATAAAGCTAATCTCATAAAATATTTGGTGAAACACAAATTTGATAAAATTAGAAATCAATCATTCAAAATCTAGAGACCTAAAGGGGAAGGCCTCTCATAAATGGGAGTATAAAACACACCGAACATGTGTTATCTTAAATGGTCAAGGGACTCATAAATGGATAGTGAATACATAAATCTAATGAGCCAAAGCTCCATAAATGAGTCGAAGCTCCATAAAGCCGCTTATCAAGTATCAACATAAAAGACAAGTCAATAAACTTATCTTCATAAGTGTTATTTACCTTCAAATGGTAACTAATCAAATAATACATGTACGTCCCATATCGCACTCGTTTGTTTGAAAATTTACTACAAGTTAGTAAACACCACTCAAGAGAAAGTATGGTTTCAATCAAATAAGTCAGGGAATTAATCGACAAAGTAAACGTAAGCATTCCATACCACTGTTTTACAAAGTCATTTAATTGAATTTCTCATCCGAATTAAGAAAGAGTTCTACGTACTATTAATTGCTTTGGAAATTCTTTTATAAATTATTTGTTTTGGAATAAGAGTTGAAAATCCATAAAATGGTATTTTTAAATGTTTATAAATAGTATCAAAGTGTTTTAATAAAAATAGGAGTTAGAAACCTTTATGCAACATAATTGAATTACTCTAAAATCACTTCATAAATCACTTGAAATTTATATATTTATTTTTTAATCAAAATTGCTTTTTGTTAGAAAACCAACTTATCAAAAATATTCACAAATAATCATATCATACGAATATGAATTGAACGAATGAAATTCAGTAGTGATTGAATACATCAAAAATGAAATTTCTTCCGTAGAACACAAAGGCATTAAAAATGGAATTTCTTCCATATAACACAAAAGCATCAAAACGAAATAATTTTCCATTGATACAAAACTCAAAATTCATATCAGAAAATCATTGGAAAGCTACATTAAAAATTTGAGCACAGTCTTATTTCAACATTTAGAAAGCACTAAACTGACAGTGAGCAAATAAGAAGTAGATTTAGAAAAACAGTATTCGCCAAACAAAGGTCAATAAAACAGGTATTTTCACCATTCAACCACATGCGAACTAGAAGTGTGAGGTCAATCATGCTTAAGCCTTCAAATTGCTTGCATTTTATTTCAACCCAAACAAACAATTTTTTTAGAATTTTACCCTTAGTACAGCAATGATTTGACATAGAAAAACTAAGTATTGTTCTACGAAATTATTGCAAAAGGCGTGATTATGAGTTAAAAATAACGTATCCAAATTTCAGACTTTTATGATTTTTATACAATTAGTTATGAATTTTCTACCGACCTTTGTTTTTCAGCCTAGATCTACTCGAAAACCACTTGAGAATAGAAAACCTTTGACCCATCAAGACAAAACCAAATGCCATGAAATTTGGTGCAAAGGTGCTAGAACATGCTAGAAATAATATAACCAAAATTGAGAATTTTTGGAATTTATTTAATTTTTTATGATTTTTGGAGCTGCTAGGGTTTTGTGAAAATTTTGTGAAAATGGAGTTTTCTTTTTGATTTTCTTTGAGAAGAAGATGGAGATGATTTGTTTTTGCTGGTTGAGAGAGATGAAAATGAGATGAACATATTCTCATTTGTTTAAGTGCTAATGGGCTTTAGGATAATGGGTAAATATCCAAAAAGAAGTTCTGCTAAATTCACTTATCATACAGTGTTGCTAACTACAACTTTGAATTTTAAAACACTTTACTTTATATTAAAACAAACTTGTGCATTTTTTTTAAATTCAACCACTCAATTTTTAACAAGCTTTAAAAGATAAAATCTTCATTTAATAAATTACAACATGTTTAAATTTAATTAAACCATATTTTTCATAATAAAATATATTGTTATTATTAACGTTGTAAAAATACACTGTTTGTGTCCAAAATATAATACAACTTTTAGAATAAAAATTATTCTTCACAGTTTTACCCAAATAATCTATTTATGGAAAAATCATTTTTCAAATGTTGAAATTATTTCCATTATTACTAAAATTTCTAAAATACCCATTTTTAGTATAAAATTCATTTACATGAACTCCGTACAAATAGATTCTCCAAACTCCAATTTAATTAACACTAAAAATTCCCAAATCTCTTAATTGTTTAATTATCACTAAATTAAATTATTCTCCTAATTTAATTTCAGATAATCTAAACCATGGTTGTTACAGAAACAATTGGCAGAGTTAAAAGGAAAGAGCTTCATAAGGCTAAGCACTCCACCTTGGGGAGCAGCAGTTGTGTTTGGAAGGAACTCCGATAGGTCATTGTGACTATGTATATACCATTGAAAGCTTAATGAAAGGACAGTGAAGAATAAGTATCATTTGCCAAGGGTCGATGATCTGTTTGGCCAATTAAGTGAAGCTAAGGTGTTTTCACAATTATACGTGGCTACACAGTTCCATTAACTAAGAGTTGTAAAGGAAAGCATTCCTTTATGCATTCAGAGCAAAGTACAGTTTATATGAGTGGTTGCCTATGTCGTGGTTGCCTATGTCGTGGTTGCCTATGCCATTGGGCTAACCATTGCTGCATTCTTTGAAGACCTAATGAACAAGATCCTAAGAGATAAGCTGGATAGGTACGCGTTGGTGTTCATAGATGACATCTTGGTATACTTCAGAGATGAGGAGGAACATACAGTTTGGCTTTTACTACACACGTTAAGACAACATAAATTGAGGTAAAAATTATCTAAGTTTCACTTTTGGAGAAGGGAAGTGAAGTTCATAGACCATTGGATTTTGAAAGAAAGGTTAGTTGTGGACTTTTGATGGTGGAGGCGATAAATGGGTAGAAGAAATTTTAGACTATAACTGAAGTACGAAGTTTCTTTGGATCTGCTGGCTATTACCAAAGATTCTTTAAAGAGTACTTATATATAGTTGCACCAATGACGAAGCTGACAAGGAAAGGTAAGCAGCTTGTCTGGATGCAGGAGTATGAGAAGGCATTCCGGGAACTAGAATGTAGATTGATAAATGCACCTGCTTTGGTAATACCTGAAGGGAATGATGGTATAATCGTATACACCAAGCATCAAGTTTTGTGTTAGGCGCAGTATTGATGCAAAAAGGTAGGTAATTGCTTATGCATCTTGGCTGTTGCGACTTCATGAAGTTCGATATCCATCGCATGATTTAGAGTTGGCAACAATTGTCTTTGCATTGAAGATTTGAAGACAGTATCTCTTAAGGGAAAGATTTGAGTTGTATACTAACTACAAGTTTCTGAGGTATTTATTCTCTTAAAGGAGTGGAATATGAGACAGTAGAATGTAGTAAGAGTTTCAAGCATCATATCATTTTAGGACAGAATATACCTTAGGAAAAGGCAACAAAGTAGCTGATGCTTTAAACTAGAAACAGAAAAGTTTTTTTTTGGCTATGATAGAGGAATAGATTGTTTTAGAAACATTATGTGTGTGATGTGCAGTTTCAGTCTAGTGCATGTTGGACCAGTGCATCCAAAATGGTATTGTGATTAGAAGTCAGGCTTGTGCTGGTAGAAATGATAGCAGAAATGCATAAAGGAGACGGGTTCTGCATAGTAAAAGTAAGGAATTTAGACTCAAGATTGATGTAGTGAACCTAAAGGGATTTAGTGCTAATAGAGACAATAGACTACGAAAGAATGGTAGGTTGTATGTTTCAAATACCGATAGGCTGCAGAAAGAAGTATTAGATGAATGCCATCACCTTGGAGGTATGAAGATGTTACATATATGAAGAGGTGTTTCTTCATAAAAGGAATGAAGAAAGACGTGGGAGAGTATGTGAGAAGATGTTTTACACTCCAACAGATGAAGGTAGAGCATCAAAAGCTAAGGGGGCTCTTGTAGACTTTGGAGGTTCTAGTGTGGAAATGAGATTCGATATCTACGAAGTTCGTAGATAGGTTACCAAGGACAAGGGTAGGGAATGAAGGCATATAGGTTATAGTTGATAGACTAACTATGTGTGCTCATTCCATTCCATTGAAGGCTAAGAGGACTGTGCCGAAGATAGTAGAAATATATGTGAAGGTAATAGTGAGACTGCATGGGGTATCTAGTATTATTATTAATGATCGGTATTTGTTGTTTACTAGTGCATTTTAGCGAAGTTTGTAGAAAGTTTTAGGCATATAACCATGCATGAGTATCACATACCATCCATTGGCAGATGGACAGACCAAGAGGATCAATAAGGTCCTGGAAGACTTGCTAAGAGCATGCATTTAGACTTCGATGGATCGTGGAAGGATTACTTGCATCTAGTGGAGTTCTTATACAACAACGGCTATAAGAGCAGTATTAGGATGGCTCTATTTGAGGCATTGTATAAAAGGCCATGTAAGTCGCATGCAAGTTGGTTGGAGGCAGGGGATAGGATTGTGTTTGGTTCAAATGTGGTGAGGGATGATGCAGAGAATGTGGAAGTGATCCGAGCTAGAACGAAAGAAGCGCAGTCCAGGATGAAGAGTTATGATAATACAAGGAGCAAGGAACTGGAGTTTGCAACATGCGATCAAGTGTTGTGAAGGTTTCTTCGATGAGGGGTGTAATGCACTTTGGGAAAGTTGGAAAGTTAGCTCCTGGGATATATATGACTATTTATGATCATAGAGAGGATTGGGAAGGTGTCGTAGAAGTTGGATCTGCCTAGTGTTTTTGAAGGGATCAATAATATGTTTCACGTATCATATTTGTGGAAATGCTTTGGAGATCTAAGTATAGTAGTTAATTAAAGCATACTAGAAGATCTAGTCATAAAGCCGGATATGACATATGTGTGCAGACTGGTTTGAATAGTGGATCAAATGGGAAGCAACTTTGAAACAAGGTAGTGAAGCTAGTGTTTATTTAATGGAGCGTAGATCGAGAGGAATGGACATGGGAAATAGAGGATAAGTTTGAGAATACCTATCCTGAGTAATTCATTTTTGATTAGCACATGAGTTACGTATTGAATTGTACTATTGTAGACCATATGTGTATATATATACGTAAACTGTATATATATATATATATATATATATATGTGTGTGTGTGTGTGTGTGTGTGTGAATATTATGGACTTTTACAGTATTAGTAGATGGCACTAGTACGTTTAATATGCATGGATTGGAAATTCCTGGGTATGCTTGAGGTAAGCATGGAATAAAGAAATATCTCTACTGAACTTTAATTGAATTTAGAGGGTGAATTTTTTTTTAAGGATGGAAGACTGTGAGGACTCTAAATTTAAATTAATCAAATAAATTAATTAAAAGCTAGAGAGGCTAAAAAAAGAGGTACGTGGAAATGATTTAATAGAAAGGGGCTATGAGGACCCAAGTCCAAATTATTGTGGGACAATAAACATTACTCCCTATTCATTTCATCCTACCTAAAATAAAATAATAAGCTAAGGGAGAAATTTAATGGTGGCGGCTTAGAGAAGACAAGTAGGAAGAAGATAAAGAAAATGCAAGCTAAATGGTGAATAAGAAGATTCAAGCTAGACATCTTAAAGATCTTAGTGAGTAATACTCTACCTTTCAACACCCATCTTTAATATGTGGTCGCGGTTTAGATTTGTATGTTTTAAAGTATAGCGGGACTATACAGATTTCTATTAACAAATATAAAATGGTTTAATGAATGTTTTAAGAAAGATTGATAAACATGGGATGCTTGTATGTGTTCCCTACTTTAATAATTTTAAATACAATGGAAGTTTTATATGATGTTCTAATCATGATTTTAGAGATAGCTTTATAGTTTGAAAATTTTCTTAATCTTATATAATTTTATATGATTTATTCAAGGTGCATAACTAGAAAGTAAATAAAGGAAAATGCTCTTAAAAGTCAAAATAAAGATTTAAGTATTAAGAACAAGGGTTCATGAAATTTTGGGAAATTTTTTAGAATTTTTATATAAAAAATAAAAAATATGCTAAGCATTGCGTTTGGGAAAGTAGGGAACTACAGGGGCATATGAAAATAAATTTATGCAGGAAAACATATATTATTAGGTGTTGGGAAAAAGGAAAACTAGATATAAATCATTTGCTGAAAAAAAGGCAAAGGACACAACAAATAACAGAAAGTAAAATATGGATGAATAAGATAACGATGCATGTAAAGACATTGGAAGAAATGTCAGGTTTTGTCTTAACGGCATTGGGGCAGCGGCCCTATGTTAAAAATATGAATTGCGCGTAATATGAAGGGATCATACGGCACCAAAATTGGAAAGAGTACATTTGATCAAAAAGTGGGAAGCACTAAGTGTTGGGGCAAGGTGATACTATGCAAAGATAAGTAGTGAATGAAATCTAGTAAAAGATAAGTAGATGGGACTAGAGGAGAGGTCGGGTGAGTAATGGAAAGGGATGCATTAGAAATAAGGTTGAAAGGGCTATTGACAGTAGATGGGGATGCTCACTCAAATGCACACCATAGAAAGGTGAGACAAGGCATTCAACTTTCAAGGATTGAGGGGCAGTTCCATGATTTAAATAACTGTTTAAAGTGGATGCACAAGGTGAGGAGAGGCATTCACGATTGCATACATGGGGAAGTTGAAGAGAGGTATTCAACTGCGATGGGCGTAGTTTTAACTTGTTAAAAGAGAAATGATTAAGAACTTTGTGGGGCTTAGTGTTAAACAGTTAAGGAGGAACCAATAAAACCTATATGGGATGCAGCAATCAAAAATTAAAGAAAATAAGTAAGACCTTCGTGGTGCCTTGTAATAAGTTGCTAAAGAAGAATAAGTAAGATCAGTACGAGGCGCAGTATTAAATAATTAAAGGAAAAGTAAGAAGATGCATGGGGATTGGTATTATAATAGATTAAATAATAATCTAAGGTGGGAACCAAGTGGGGACTCTAGGTGTGTAGAGAACAGAATTGTAATGAATAAAGGGAATGAACTAAATTGGGAATTTAGTGTGGACTACGTCGAGGGCGTAGAAGTAAATAAGGATCGCTTAGGAAAGCATAAGATGTAGACGTAGAAAAGATTACATCCACACTTGATGCTTGAATGGTGAGCGGAAAACTGATGCACCACAACAGGAGTTCCGACCTAACGAATTACGACCAAACTCAATGAAAGCAGATTACGCGTTAAGTCGCTTGGAAGATAGCTCGGTGGTTTTAGGTCGCTCGGGTTCTTTGAGTCGCGAACGACCTAGCGATTCACGACCTACCAAGATAAGGGATGCAGTGCAACATACCTCAGGTCGCAAGATCGAAGCCGCTCCAGAATTCGTGAATTCCAATAGGTCGTGAACGAGCTATGTTTTGGTCGCTGATGATTCCTTAGGTCGCGAGCTTCTTTAGGTCGCATGAAGTTTAAGTCACGAGAATCTCCTAGGTCGCGAACAACCTTCTTAAGTCGCTTCAGCTCTCCAAAGTCGTTTCCTGAGTCGCTGCAAGCCAAGGTCCCTGCCGTGCTTCCTTAAGTCGTTCATGCATCCAAGGTCACGTATGTTGATATAAGCCATTTGTATGTTGTAATGATAAGTCGTAGGTCGTGTTGTAATGTCTTAGGTCGTGTGAGTTAGGTCGGCCATATGTTAGGTTGGCTGTGATGTGTGTTGTGTTGTAATTTTCCTATAAATAGTGGTGTGATGTCACTTGTAAGGTGGTTGATTTTGAATAAACTTTTGTTTGAGTGCTTTGTGCCTCTTTTAAGTTGGAAGTTGAGTTTTATCTCCTTTCTTCATCTTCGGTTATTCAAGTGCGCTCGAATCAACGATTTTGAAGCCGGTTCACGGAATCTCGTGTGCGAGATCAACGTCGAAGCATCGTAGATCTTCTAACACGGTATCGTGCGCGATCAACGTGTTAAAGATAGCTAGAATTCGGTATCTCGCGAGATCAAAGGATTTGGGCGTTTATCTTGGGTATTATCAATTCACCGGTTCATCATTGTATCGTTCCATCATTGTTTGTTGTTGTTGCATCATTTAGCGACAACTTGTTGTTAATCCGCTGCGTCAATTTGGTATCAAAGCTTAAACTTAGACAATCATAGCTAAGCTGAGCCTGTGGAGCCAAGAGGAAGAGTTAAAGTTAGATCCGAGCTATAAGTTGGGAGATCATGCCGCCGAGATGTGCTAATCGATTTCAAAATGTTGAAGATGTGTATCGAAGACAAGAAGCCGAGCAAATGGAACAACGTATCAATGAGAAGTTCGATGAAGGAATTGGGAAGTTAGAGAAATTGATGAATGACTTGAATCGAAGTCAAAGGAGAAGGTCACCAATCTCGAACCATGGAGGAAACAGGGTTTCTCCATCGGTTTAGGAAGCGAGGAGGGTGTCACCACAATCTTGTCGAGACAGAAGAGAATCATCAGTTTCAATGAGACGAGAACACCATGAGTACAGGAATGAAGAGAGAAGAACTCATCATGGGTTTGAATATGAACCATATCGTGATATTGAAAGACAGGGTAGAAGGACCATGCATGATCGTGGAGATGTAGATGGACGGGATAGATATCGAAGTAAATTTGATTATGATGAAGATAGTGATAGAGGTAGTGTTCATTATCGAGATCGAGACCAAGTACGAAGTCAATATCGGAATGTAGAAGATGATCGTCGATGGGAGTCGGGGATGAAAACAGAGTTTCCAGAATTCAAAAGGGGAATGATAGCGGAAGAGTTTCTGGATTGGTTATCAAATGTTGAGGAAATTTTTGACTTCAAGGAAGTACCCGAGCATCGTAGAGTTAAGTTGGTTGCTACACGATTGAGGGGAAGAGCTATGGCATGGTGGCAACAAACTAAACTTACACGGGACAGAATGGGAAAGTCAAAGATTGTTTCATGGGAAAAGATGAAGAAGTTGATGAATGCTACTTTCTTGCCTTATAATTATCAGTCTTTTATGTATCAGCGCTTACAGAATTTGAGACAAGGGACAAAGTCGGTAAATGATTATACAGATGAGTTTTATCAACTGATTGCTAGAATCGATATCATGGAGACGGAAGAACAGTTGAAATCTAGATTTGTTGGAGGATTGAGAATGCAAATTCAGGATATGGTGAATATGTTTGATCCAAGATCCGTTGCTGAAGCACACTAGAAGGCTCTAGCTTGGGAGAAGCAAGGTAGAAGAGGAGGTGGTATGTTTACAAGTTCGATCAATCAGGTAAAAGGGGCTAGTAGCAATACTAATGTTTCCAAGGCTGTTAGTAAACCAGTTGTCAATGAAGTTGCTAAGACAAAGGTCAACAACAATTTCAAGTGTTATAATTGTCAAGAGTTTGGTCATAAGAGCAATGAATGCCCAAAGCCTAAGAAGCGAGCAATGGTTGTTGATGTTGAGGATGAGGATGCAGAAATAGAATGTTCCAATTCACTACAAGTTGAGGAGGAAGAAGAATTATTGGCGGGAGATGAAGGATATTCTTAAATGATGAGGAGATCTTACTTGACACAAAAGCAGGAAGAGGAGACTTGCTGGTTGAAGAGTAATATCTTTCAGTCAACATGCACTATTTTGGGAAGGGTTTGTAAGTTTGTTATCGATGCAGGAAGTTGTGATAACATCATCTCTACAGAAGCTGTAAAGAAGTTAGCGTTAACGACGGAGAAACATCCCAAACCTTACAAATTAGCTTGGTTGAGTAAAGGTGGGGAAGTGAAGGTTAGTCAAAGAGCTTGTGTAACTTTTTCCATGGAAAGAAGTATAAGGATGAAATTTGGTGTGACGTGGTAGATATGGATGTATGTCATTTGTTGTTGGGGAGACCGTGGCAATTCGATAGAGTCGTGCAACACGATGGAAGGACTAACTGCTATAGTTTCATGTTCAATGGCACTAAAATCACTTTAGTTCCTTAAAGGCGACAACAAAGTGAAAACAAGTTGGAGGAAATCGAGGAACTAAAAACTCTGTTATCTTTGAAGGAGTTTGTCAAAGAAGTAGAGGATGAACCCGAAGTATTTCTGTTGATTGGATGTGAAAGTAGTGTCCTGAGGAAGTTAAGCCAGTGTTGAAGGAATTTGAAGATGTATTTCCTAATGAATTACCGAAAGAGTTACCACCGTTGAGAGACATACAACACCAGATTGATCTTGTTCCGGGAGCTGTGTTACCATATAGACCACATTATAGAATGAGTCCAAAGGAGCACAAGGAGTTGAGAAGGCAGGTTGAGGGGTTACTTGAACAAGGGCGCGTACAAGAAAGTTTAAGTCCTTGTGCAGTACCAGCCTTGTTAGTACCAAAGAAGGATGAAACATGGAGAATGTGTACAGATAGTCGAGCTCTAAACAAGATTACAGTGAGGTACAGATTTCCGATGCCAAGATTGGATGACTTGTTAGATCAGCTGAGTGGAGCTGCTATCTTTTCAAAGATTGATCTGAAGAGTGGGTATCATCAGATTCGAATTCGACCAAGGGATGAATGGAAGACCGCATTCAAGACACGTGAAGGGTTGTATGAATGGCTGGTCATACAATTTGGTCTTTCGAATGCACCCAGTACTTTTATGCGAGTGATGAATCAGATCTTTCGACCGTTTATTGGAAAGTTCGTGGTGGTATACTCTGATGATATATTGATATACAATGGAAGCATAGAAGAACATCTACAATACTTGCAGAAAGTGTTGATGATACTTCGTCAGGAGCAATTTTACGTGGCAACAAAGAAGTGCATGTTCATGACACATAGTGTTTTATTTTTGGGGCATGTGTTGTCCAAGGAAGGAATCCATGTGGATCAAGGTAAAGTTGAAGCAATCAAGGATTGGCCACAACCCAGGACTGTAACTGAAGTGAGAAGTTTCCATGGGTTAGCATTATTCTACCGAAGGTTTATTCCACATTTCAGTAGCGTGATGGCACCAGTGACAGATTGTATGAAAGGAAAGCAGTTTGTGTGGACTGAAGAGGCTGATTCTGCTTTCCAACAGATCAAGACGCTCTTGACTACAACATCGATTCTTAGATACCCGGATTTTCAATTTCTCTTTGAGCTAGATACTGATGCGTCTAAGGTTGGAATTGGTGGAGTATTAAGTCAGAAGGGACGGTCAATTGCTTACTTTAGCAAGAATCTTTCTGGAGCCAAGACAAGATACAGTACCTATGACTTGGAGTTCTATGCTATTGTCCAAGCCATAAAGCATTGGAGACACTATTTGTTTCATAAAGAGTTTGTGTTATATACGGACCATGAAGCGTTGAAGCATTTGCAGGGACATGATACGATTGCAGCCAGGCATGCTTCATGGATCGCATACTTGCAACAGTTTACATTTGTTGTAAATCATAAGTCGGGAGTTACAAATCGAGTGGCAGACGCATTGAGTAGAAGAAATCATTTGTTGACTACGATGAGAGTTGAAGTGACGGGTTTTGAAGTATTTCCAGAATTGTTTGTTTAAGATCCTTACTTTGCTAAGATTGTAGATGAAGTCGAGAAAGGGAAGACGGATGAGTATGTATTGATAGATGGTTTTCTATTCAAAGGAAATCGATTGTGTATACCAGAGTGCAGTTTGCGAATGAACATTGTGAAGGAATTTCATGAAGAGGGGCATGTGGTAAGAGATCGTACCTTGCAGTTGATTTCTCAATCATATTTTTTGCCTTCCATGAGGAAAGAAGTTGAAAGATTTGTGCAGAGATGTCACATATGTCAAATTTACAAAGGGATAGCTACGAATGCAGGATTGTATATGCCATTGCCCGTGCCTACTAGACCATGGGTTGATGTTAGCACGGATTTTGTTTTGGGTTTGCCAAGAACTCAACGAGGGAACGATTCTATATATGTTGTGGTGGATAGATTTTTGAAGACGGCACATTCATAGTTTGTAAAAAGACCGCCGATGCAGTCTGTGTTGCTCAATTGTTCTTTAAAGAGGTTTATCGACTACATGGGCTACCTGAGACCATTGTTTCTGACTGGGATATTCGATTTCTAAGTCATTTTTGGTTGAGTCTGTGGAAGATGGTTGAGACTAAACTGAATTTTAGTAGCGCCTATCATCCATAAATGGATGGGCAAACGGAAGTGGTGAACAGATCTTTGGGAAACTTGTTGAGATGTCTTGTGAAGGATAATCTGAAGAGCTGGGATGTGAAGTTGTGTCAGGCAAAATTTGCACATAATCATGCTGTTAATCGAAGTACTGGATTCAGTCCATTTCAAGTAGTATATTCAGCAATTCCGAAAGTACCGTTGGATTTGACGATAGTTCCATGTTAGAAAGGGGTAGTTAAACGAGCTTGTGATTTCGTGAATGAGTTACAGGTGTGTCACAGGATTGTTCATGAACGATTGCTTAAGTCAAATGAGAAGTATAAGCAGCTGGCGGATAAGAAGCGAAGGAGTGTGGACTTCAAAGAGGGTGATTTTGTTTACGCGGTATTGACGAAAGATCGTTTTCCAGTTGGAACTTACAACAAATTGAAAGCTCGAAAGATTGGTCCAGTGGAAATCTTGAAGAAGATTAATGATAATGCTTATCAGTTAAGATTACCGGATCATGTCCATACTGCCGACGTTTTCAATGTCAAACACTTGATTCCATATCATGGGGATAAGAGTGTCGAAGAAGAGGAAAGTGTGAATTAGGGGTCGAATTCTTGTCAACCAGGGGAGGATGAAGCAGCACAACAGGCGTTCCGACCTAACGAATTACGACCAAACTCAATGAAAGCGGATTACGCATTAAGTCGCTCGGAAGATAGCTCGGTGGTTTTAGGTCGCTCGGGTTCTTTGAGTCGCGAACGACCTAGCGATTCACGACCTACCAAGATAAGGGATGCAGCGCAACATACCTCAGGTCGCAAGATCGAAGCCGCTCCAGAATTCGTGAATTCCAGCAGGTTGCGAATGATCTATGTTTTGGTCGCTGATGATTCCTTAGGTCGGAGCTTCTTTAGGTCGCATGAAGTTTAAGTCGCGAGAATCTCCTAGGTCGTGAACAACCTTCTTAAGTCGCTCCAGCTCTCCAAAGTCGTTTCCTGAGTCGCTGCATGCCTAGGTCGCTGTCGTGCTTCCTTAAGTCGTTCATGCATCCAAGGTCGCGTATGTTGATATAAGCCGTTTGTATGTTGTAATGACAAGTCATAGGTCGTATTGTAATGTCTTAGGTGGTTGTACTTAGGTCGTGTGAGTTAGTTCGGCCATATGTTAGGTCGGCTGTGATGTGTGTTGTGTTGTAATTTTCCTATAAATAGTGGTGCGATGTCACTTGTAAGGTGGTTGATTTTGAATAAACTTTTGTTTGAGTGCTTTGTGCCTCTTTTAAATTGAAAGTTGAGTGTTATCTCCTTTCTCCATCTTCGGTTATTCGAGTGCGCTCGAATCAACGATTTTGAAGCCGGTTCACGGAATCTCGTGCACGAGATCAACGTCGAAGTATCGTACATCTTCTAACATGATGTCGTGCGCGATCATCGTGTTAAAGATAGCTAGAATTCGGTATCTCGCGAGATCAACGGATTTGGGCATTTATCTTGGGTATTATCAATTCATCGATTCAACATTGTATCGTTCCATCGTTGTTCGTTGTTGTTGCATCATTTGGCGACAACTTGTTGTTCATCCGCTGCGTCAAAAACCCAATATGTAACATCCTAATTTTTATAAAAATTGAAATTAGTAATTAATATAGATTTTGGAATTAAATTGAAAATTAATTTGAAAATTTCAAAATAAATTAAATAAGTGTTAATTTGTATATCTGAATAAAATTGTAATTTACATTTGAGTTTAAAAAATTCAAAAATAATAAATGTTTTAAAATTATTTGAATTTAAAAATATATATATATTTATACATGGGCAGATTTAAGTTTGATTTTGAATTTGAATTAAAAATTTAAATAAATATCTTAGTAAAATAATTTGGATTTAAAATAATATATATGTGTGTGATTTATTTAGTGTATAATTAGTTTTAAAACATTTTCTTTTAAACTGTATATATTTTAAATAAGGGAGAATATATTTTTAAAAATAGGAAATGTAATTTTAAAAACAATATAAAATATAAAAAGACAAGTGTTTAATTTATAAAACATAAGTTAAACAAGTGTTTAATTTTAAGTGAATAAATTAACAAGTGTTAACTAATGAAGCATGAAGATGAACAAGTGTCATTTTTTGTTTTGTTTTTGAGAAAATTAATGAAAATAGAAATAAGATATATAAACCATTTCAACTTCTTCTTCTCATTTCTTTTATCACATAGTTTTCAAAACAAAGCCTGTATAAACTCTAAAACTAGAAACCAGAAAATCATCTAAGTAATTTAAAAACAAATCAAGCAAACTATTTCAAAAACCCAAAAAATTCAAAATCAAACCTGGAACTCCACAAAACAGTAAAACAAATTCAAGATTAGAAGCAGTAAAGCTTAACAACAAAATCCTTCAACCTTAGCAAGTTCAAGCAAGTAAGGTTAAGAAAATTCAATAGAAATTCAACTCAACAAATCAAAAACTTTCAAGATCAAAACTCAGCAATAAGACACTTCCAGTCTTCAAATTTTTAATCCCAGGCTTCTCCTCTGCTCAAAGCAAACAGGTGAGTAAACCTTTGTCAAATCCATATTTTTAACTGTTGTTTGTAATCATGTCCGAAGTGATGTTGAAAACCATTTGCATGTGAACAAGTCTGTGTATATGTATATAAATGTGCCTGTGCAAATCCGAGAACAGAAAAATATCTCTGTTCTAAGTATAACAGGTTTCAAAACCAGTTTGAAAAATCAAAATCTCATGCTCTGAACATCTTGAGACTTTGATGTCTAAACGAAATATTATAGGATTGGCAAGATCTCCATTCTAAAAATATTTTCGAGTATTAGAAAAAATAGGTTTACCGAAAGTATGGAAACACAAAAAAAATCAATTTTGTTCAAAAATTTAATTGATTAAACCTAAGTTTTGATTGCATGATCTAATTCGTCTTCGTAAACTATGATTTTTAATAATTAAATCATGAATTTTGATTTAGGAAATCACGAGCGTTCGAAAGTTGAACGGAAAGTCTATTTTTAGGCTTTTCTGGCGATCGAAGCACTCGGGGTAGTTGGGATTTTGCCGGGAGGTGGAGGAAGACATAGGGATCTCGGCAAAAAAGTCAGATGAATTTATAATCCATCGTGGCATCGAGACAGCGGTGATGTAGGGTTCAAGCCCTAGTTTCGGTCGAGGTCGCAAATCAAAGTGCTGCTGCGCCTCTGGTGGATCGAGTGTCACCGGGCATGTGGGATCGAAGCGTCCGACATCGATGAAGCTTTGGCTATGTTTGCGTCACCTTTGATGGTCGGAGGAGGAAGTGCATAGCGTTTGTTTGACGATCAGTTGTTCCAGTAGGTAGTCCAAATGTCTCGATTTCGATTTGCATGCGAGTCCGTTGATCTAGGTGGTCAAAAGGCTTAAGTGGATGGTCAGTAACTTATGGAAGGCGGTGAAGTCAACCGTAGCTCGTCAGAGCTCTGGTGCATGTGCACAGTCCTTGGGTTATGTCAGTCGATAAGAGTTGAGAAAGAAGGATTTTAACTCGAAGTGGTCTTCGGGGAATAAGGGTGTTGGCTCGAGAGAGGTCTTGGGTATTTTTGAATACATATCGGGTGATAAAAACTTAAACAAAATTCTAAGTTTTAAAATGAAAATTCGGGGTTAGCTCGGGGATGACTCGAAGCAAACACACATTCGTCTCGGGGAGCACTCGGGTAGTTCTCGGGTTAGAAGCAAAATATTTTTCAAAATTTTAAAATAAATTCAAATTTTAAAACATTTTTAAACCATTTTTTAAAATAATTGTTTTGAATTAAAGTTTGGATAAAAAAGGTTTTTAGGAAATTATGTTTAAAGTAATTAATATTATTTTTATTATGTAATCATTATTTATAAACTACATCTTAATTTTTTTAAGTAAATAATGTAATTAAAATAAATTAAAATGAAATATTGGTTTTAATTCTTAAATAACCTTAATCTCTCATGTTAGTAAAGATTTATTATAAGGTTTATCAATTAAAAAAATGATAATAATTAAATGATTAATTAAGATAAATGATTTATAATTACTTAACAATTAAAGGTTAATTAATTATTAATTTAAGGTTTATTAATTTATAATTAAGGTTTAATTAATTAATGTAATTAATTAAGTAATATTTAATTAACAAATGTAATTAAGATTAATTAATAAGTAATTAAGGACTAATTAATTTATAGTTAAAGAATAATAAATCATTAATTAAGGTTAATTAATGAAAATAATTATGAGATTAATTAATTATAATCACACGATTAATTCATCTTAATTATAGATGATTGATTATTATTGAATGCTTTGTATTGATTGATATCCCTGATATGTGATTGTGATACTATTGATATGAATTGCTTTGTGCTAAGCTATGACATCTATGAATATATTACCGTGTGAATGTAAAACCCCTTTGGCTCGTAAAACGACATTTGAATTTCGATACGACAGGGAGTCGGATTCCAGTTGGTTATCCGAAACCCACATCGAATCCTAATGGTGAACCTTTATGATTGATATATCCACGTGGTTTTAAATTAAGCGCTCACTATTCGGTTTAGCCGGAAGAGGGCTTTGTGTCATATAACCCATTTCGAATAGTGATACGACCAAATGGATAGCAATTGAAGACGGTGGTGAAGAAACGATAAGACAACATTTTGAATGACTCTGCACTGAGTTGCTCCGGTATAGAGATCTCCATATGTGATGGGGAGTCCGATCGGGATTGTGGATACCCGGATTACAAGGGCTTCTTCCTTTATTGGACGAAGTGCCTTCGGTTCCGTTCGAACCCTGAACGGACTTGTATGGTTGTATGTTCGACATAACATTTTGAGATATAAAGCTGATTTCAATCAAATACATTTCTGTTTAGTGGCGGTGAATTTATTCTCTTAGCTTAACATCCTTCTCTTAGACGTACGAGCTATGAGGTTATGTAGTTGATAGTTATCAGCGATATACTCCCAATTTTGTAGTGTGGCATGCTGAGTGCTGCTGATCATTTGTTGATCGAAGCATGGCTTTTGTGAAAAGCGTAGCTTTGTGTACGAGACCTCGTCGGACCTCACAACCCAGAAATGGTCGAAACAGGAAGAATGCAGCAAGGTTATGAGGGTCACGACCTTTAGGGTATGTCCATTTCCTTTTGGAAAAAGGTGGTATCGTAGTATACAACCCAGATCTATGGGGTCGCTGCAAATTTCTTACTTTGTAGTCGAGGGCCTTCGAATAAAGGTCGGTAACGACTGGGGGATCGCATACTCGTGTAGTAGTTACCTTGTTACAGAGGTAACCCGACCTTGTGTTGGCAGAGAGCTAGTTAAGTTCTTGGGTTTCCCCTCCAGAGGCATACCTATGTGGCATAGGAAGTTCCTTAGCCTGACCATTTGTCGGAAATCCAAAGAAACAATACGTGCCATGTACGGTTTTAGCTGTATAACCTGCCATGCAGCCTGGCGGTAACTTGCCATAAAACATGGTAGCTATAGTACGCATACTACGAAATGTGTATGCTGGCTAAGATTAATATTATACTTTAAAAATGTTTTCCACACTATGCACTAATAATAATATCAAAAGAATTTTCTCGTATCGAGCATGTTTGGCTATCATAAGAAGAAATATACTACAATTGTGCGATTTCATTATGTTTGTGGTAGGAGGTCTTATGATAGTTTCATTTTCCAAAAGCATATCGGATTTCTTTTATAATTTTTTTTTGATAAAAAACTATTTTTGTTTACTCATACCCATGCCATGACTGACCCAGAGTTTATTGTTCCCTTCTTAAACTCTGGGTTCCTATAAATTTCCACACAGGCAGCCTAGAAGCAGGTTATCCGTGTTTTGGAGCTAGCTTTGATAGTAGAAGTCTTTTGGAAGCTGTTGGATTTTGGAAGCTTTTGGTTTGGAGATCTTTTGAAGTCTTTTGGGTCTTAAGGTGCTTAGTTGGGATTCTCGCTCTCTTTCATTTTGAAGACTCCATTTGTTGTTCCGCTATGGTGTTATCACTCTGTTATTGTATCATGTGTATATCACTCTGATGTTGGTGTTGTAACGAATATTGTGATGACTGTTGTATCTATGTTGTGATCAATGAAACCATCTTTTGTTTCCGCTGCTCTGTATTCATCTAATGTTGTTATAAGCTTCGCCGAATTGGAGTTCAACGTTTGAATCTCCAGCGGTCGAATACAAGTGAGGTATTTGATGTCGATTTTCAATCGCTGGATTTTGGGTCGTGACAAGTGGTATCAAAGGTAAAGGTTGAGTAAGAACTTTAGATATGGAGTATAACACATTACATTAGAGATAGGGTTAGAAATACCCTAGAATGAGTATATCCCTAAGATATCTCATCCGTATGGTCTAAATCAAGTTTACTTGCTATTTACAGATAGTGAGAACGAGCACTAGGAGAGGACGAAGTAGGGGACGGGGAAATACCACAACAACTGGTCAAGTCCCTACAATAGCGGAAGCTGTTATTCCTACTCAACCTCAGCCGAATCTGGACGATCTATATCGTAGTTTCTCGAGGCTTGGTGATAAGCCGTTCACAGGCAAGGAGTCTATTGTCGAAGCACAAACCTAGATTCGATCGTGTGAAAGAAGTTTTAGAGAGGTGAAGTTGTAAGACGATCAGATGTGATTGATAGCTTCTTGGAAACTATAAGAGGAAGCTCTAGCCTGGTGGTAGACTGTTACAGTGGACGAGCCGGATGATGAGTTCACTTGGAGTCGATTCAAAGTGGTTTTTGAGAAACGCTACATACCGTCTACTGGTATCTCCAGAATGTATCAGGAATTTATGGACTTGAAGCAGGGAAGTTTATCGTTCGAAGAGTACTTGAATAAGTTCAACGAGTTATCTTGGTTTGGTCCGGGGTTGGTGAACACCCCTTTGAAGAAGAATGAAAGATTTATTCGTGGAATGGACAAGAATTCCATGAAAGAATGACTACCCATGTTAAGGAATCTTTTTCTGATCTGATAGGTATGGTTTATAGATATGCTACTCTGGATAAGCAGGAAGTTCCGGAGGAGAAAGGAGGTGCTAGCAATCCGAATTGGAAGAAAAGGAAGTTCGGAGGGAGCAAAGCAAGGAGAAGAAGAATAATCAGGAGGATAAGGCAAAAGACGTTACTTGTTTTAATTGTTTGGAAAAGGGCCATTACCCAAGTAGATGTATGAAGCCTATGAAACAAAGAAAGACGGATCAATCTATATAGACAAGACCCAGGCAATGCTATTACTGTCGTAGGCCAGGACATGAAGTTAAGATTGCCAACCATGAAGAAAGCTCAAGTAGTGAAGGTGTATGCGATCGAAGATAAAACTTCAGCCTCTAAATTGGATAAAGGAAAAGGAGTTTTAGAAGGTAACCATTCAGGAAAATCTTGAAAAAAAAAATGGATCGTTCCTTTCTATCTATGATAGAATTGTTAGAGTTTTGTTTGATACGGAAGCCACGCATAGCTTTATCTCCCAACAAATCTTATATGAATTAAAACTTGAACCCGAATTTGTCGACGAGCTTATTTGCGTAAAGAATCCATTTGGTGGCCCTGCGAACCTTTGTCTATGATGTAGAGAAGTTCCTATCTCGTATTCTTGTCATCAATTTCTTATCAGTCCCTTTGTCCTCGATTTTAATGAATTTGAAATCTTACTCGGAATGGATTGGCTAATGAAATACGAAGCCAAATTAGATTGTAACAATCGAACAATTTTAGTTAAAACAAAACTTGGGAATTTCATTATGATTTCTTATAAAGACCCAAGTCCAACAAGGGATAAGTTGATGTATACTTTGGAATATCCCAAACCCAGTTTGAGCCCATACCTATTGTTTGGGAATTTCCAGACGTATTCGAAGAGGTTAAATGTTTACTCCCACACAGAGAAATTGAATTCAGAATTGACTTAATTTCGGATGCTCATCCTGTTGTTCATGCAAACCGTAGGATGGCACCAAGGGAAAGAATAGAACTGGTCAATCAAACCCGAGATTTGCTAGAGAAAGGGTTAATACGTCCTAGTGTTTCCGATTGGGGTTCAGCTGTGGTGTTTTGGCCAAGTCTGACAGATCCTTGAGATTGTGCCTGGACTACCGCGATCTTAATAAAATAACTCTCAAAAACAAATTTCCTTTACCTAGGATGGACGATCTGTTCGATTGACTACATGGCGCTCAATTCTTTTCAAAAATGGATCTAGCTCAATGGTTTCATCAGTTACAAATTGCTGAAGACAGTATTCACTTAACAGCTTTTTAGGGTCATGACATATTCTACGAATGGTTAGTCATGACTTTAGGACTAACCAATGGTCCCACATACTTCATAGACTTAGTAACTCGTGTATTCTGAGAGGTGTTGAATAAATTCATTCGTATTCATTGACCACATTTTGATCTACTCTAAAACTGAAGAGGAGCATGCTAAGCAATCTAAGGATTGTTTTGAAAATACCGAAGAAGAACATTCTATTTGCAAAATTTTATAAGTGTCATTTTTGGGTCAAAGAAGTTAGATTTTCAGGACACATTTTTAACGAAGAGGGAATCTCTGTTGACCCGGGCAAGATTTCCGCTATTCTTGACTAGAAGCAACCAACTACTCCAAAAGAAGTTCGAAGTTTTCTGAGACTAGCAAGATATTATAGAAAGTTTGTTTAGGATTTCTCCAGGTTAGCCAGTCGGTTGACTAAGCTAACTACGAAGAATGCTAAGTTTGATTGGACTCCAAAGTGTGATGAAGCATTCAGAAGTTGAAGAGGAGATTGACTACTGCTCCTGTTCTCGCTATTATTAACGAGAATCAAGGCTTATCCGTTTATATAGACGCTTGTGGTGATAGTGTGGGTGCTGTGCTAATGCAAAATCGTAGAGTAATTGCCTATGCAAGTAGACAATTGCGTCCACATGAGAAAAACTACCCAACCCACGATCTCGAGCATCTAGCTGTTATTTTCGCTTTGAAAATCTGGCGTCACTATCTTCTAGGTAAGAATCTCTTTCAGCTTTCCAAATGATTTAATAATTTAACTTAACTCGATGCATATACTTAATAAACCCTCTTTCTTTTATGTGAAAAATTTGAATTATTCACCGACCATAAATCTTTAAAGTATATCTTCACCCAAAACGATTTGAATCTTAGGCACAACGCTGGCTAGAATTTCTCGCGTCTTATGACTTGGATATTCAGTACACACCCGAAAAAGCCAATGTAGTAGCCGATGCTTTGAGTTAAAGACATGATGTTCTCTCTTATTTGGTTGTCACTCCTACTCTTCTTGAAAAGATCGCTCGCAAGCAGAAAGAAGATAAGTTTCTTTGAGAAATTTATAAAAGAATGTGTCAAGGTGAGGATTCCAGTTTTAGAATTGATAATAATGGAATTATATACTGAAAGGCAGGATGTGTGTTCCAGATATCCCTGATCTGAAACGAGAAGTTTTGGACGAGTGTCACTAGTCCAAACTTAGTATCCATCCAGGAGTTAATAATATGTACCAAGATACCAAAAGAACATTTTGGTGGAAAACAATGAAAAGGGATATGTCTATTTATGTCAGTCGTTGTGCCACTTGTCAACAAATCAAAAGTGATCAGAAGAGGACAGCGGGTTTACTCCAACCATTGGAGGTGCCTAAGTGGAAACGAGATCAAGTTTCTATGGATTTCATAGACGGGTTTCCATGCACTGGAAAGGGGAATGAAGCGGTTTGGGTTATTGTGGGCCGTATGACCAACACTACCCGCTTTATCCTTGTGAAATCTACCCGAACAGCGACGAGTTCGGCAGAGCTATATATAAAAGAAATTGTTCGTCTCCATGGAATACCGAGTAGTATAGTGAGTGATCATGATCCGATCTTCACTAGTAGATTTTGGAAGGCATTTCAAGCCGCATTAGGAACCAAGCTGAATTCAGTACTGCTTACCATCCCCAGTCTGATAGGCAGACAGAAAGAATAAATCGAATCATAGAAGACCTTTTGCATGCTTGTATTCTCGACTTTGGTGGTTCATCGAAGGACCATTTGCATCTGGTTGAATTTTCATATAATAATAGCTATCAGGCCAGTATCGAGTGGCTCCTTTCGAAGCTTTATATGGTCGTCCGTGTCGATCACTTGCATGTTAGATCGAGTCAGGTGATAGACTCGTTCTTGGACCAGATATAATAAAGGAAGCTATTGAGAAAGTTGATTTTATTCGAAAGAAACTGAAAACGGCTCAAAGTTGTCAGAAAAGTTATTACGACCACAGGAGAAGAGATTTAGAATTCCAAGTTGGAATTCTGTTTTCCTAAAGGTGTCTCCAATGCGTTGAGCGTTGAGGTTTGGAAAGACTGGTAAGCTAGCACGGTGATATATCGGTTCTTTTCCTATACTGAAGAGGATCGGTCCTTTGGCATACCGAGTGCAGCTACCCAACTGGTTATCTAGCATACACAATGTGTTTCATGTTTCGCACCTTCGGAAATATGTGCATAATCCAGATTGTATCATTGGAGAAGCCGCTCAGCAAGATTTGGAGATTACACCAAATCTGGCTGTTAAAAGAGAACCATTAAAGATTATTGACCGAGATGAAAAGCAATTGAGGAATAAAGTTGTGAAACTGGTTAAAGTGCAATGGAGTGGTCATCCAAATGACTATACTTGGGAAACAGAGAGTAGCATGAAGAAGTCCTATCCCAATTGTAGAGTGGATATTTCGGCTTAATCTGGTAAGCCATTTCTCTATCTTTTTCTGTGTTTTTATATTCTTTGTTTGTTTCTCTCTCTTTTAAATTTCGAGGAAAAAATTTTCTTAAGGGGGGAAATCTGTAACATCCCAATTTTTATAAAAATTAAAATTAGTAATTAACATAAATTTTGGAATTAAACTGAAAATTAATTCGAAAATTTCAAAATAAATTAAATAAGTGTTGATTTGTATATCCGAATGAAATTGTAATTTACACTTGAGTTCAAAATTCAAAAATAATAATTTTTTTAAAATTATTTGAATTTAAATATATACATATATATACATGGGTTGGTTTGAATTTGAATTTGAATTTGAATATAAAATTCAAATAAATATCTTAGTAAAATAATTTGGATTTAAAATAATATATATATGATTTATTTAGTGTATAATTAGTTTTAAAACATTTTCTTTTAAATTGTATATATTCTGAATAAAGGATAATATATTTTTAAAAATAGGAAATGTAATTTTAAAAACAATATAAAATATAAAATTTAAAGTGAATAAATTAACAAGTGTTAACTAATGAAGCATGAAGATGAACAAGTGTCATTTTTTGTTTTATTTTTGAGAAAATTAATAAAAATAGAAATAAGATATATAAACCATTTCAACTTCTTCTCCTCATTTCTTTTATCACATAGTTTTCAAAACAAAGCCTGTATAAACTCTAAAACTAGAAACCAGAAACAAATCAAGCAAACTACTTCAAAAACCCATAGAAATCAAAATCAAACCTGGAACTCAACAAAATAGTAAAACAAATTCAAGATTAGAAGTAGTAAAGCTCAACAACAAAATCTTTAACCTGAGAAAGTTCAAGCAAGTAAAGATTAAGCAAATTCAATATAAATTCAACTCAGCAAATCAAAAACTCGCAAGATCAAAACTCAGTAATCAAACACTTCCAGTCTTTAAATTTTTAATCCCAGGCTTCTCCTCCATTCAAAGCAAATAGGTGAGTAAACCTTTGTCAAATCCAGATTTTTAACCGTTGTTTGTAATCATGTCTGAAGTGATGTTGAAAACCATTTGCATGTGAACAAGTCTGTGTATATATGTCTATAAATGTGCCTGTGCAAATCTGAGAACAGAAAAAGTCTCTATTCTAGGTACAACAGGTTTCAAAACCTGTTTGAAAAATCAAAACCTCACTTTCTGATCATCTTGAGACTTTGATGTCTAAAGAACTTTTTTAGGATTGGCAAGATCTCCGTTCTAAAAATATTTTTGAGTATTAAAAGAAAATAGATTACTGGAAATATGAAAACACAAAAAAATCAAATTTTTTTCAAAAATTTAATTGGTTAAACCATATGTTTTGATTGCATGATCCGATTTGTCTTCATAAACTTTGATTTTTAATAATAAAATCATGAATTTTAATTTGGGAAATCACAGGCACTCGTAAGTTGAACAGAAAGTCTATGTTAAGGCTTTTCTAGCGATCGAAGCACTCGAGGTAGTCGGGGTTTTGCTTGGAGGTAGTGGAAAACTTGGGGATCTCAGCAAAAGTGTCAGACGAATGTACAATCCATTATGGCGTCGAGACAGTGGTGATGTAGGGTTCGAGCCCTAGTTTGGGTCAAGGTCTGCAATCAAAGTGTTGCGGCATCTCTGGTGGATCGAGTGTCACCGGGCATGGGGGGATCGAAGCGTCAGACATCATTGAAGCTTTAGCTGTGTTCGCGTCACCTCTAATGGTCGGAGGAGGAAGTGCGTGGTTTTTGTTTGACGATCAGTAGTTTCAGTAGGTAGCCCAAATGTCTTGATTTCGATTTGCATGCGAGTTCATTGATCTGGTTGGTCAGAACAGAAGGCTTAAGTGGATGGTCATTAACTTGTGAAAGGCGACGAAGTCGACCAAAGCTCGTTAGAGCTCTGGTGCACGTGCATAGTCCTTGGGTTGTGTTAGTGGATAAGAGTTGAGGAAGAATAATTTTAACTCGAAGTGGCCTTCGGGGAATCAGGGTGCTGGCTCGAGGGAGGTCTCGGGTATTTTTGAATACATACCAGGTGATAAAAACTTAAACAAAACTCTAAGTTTTAAAATGAAAATTTGGGGTTAGCTCGGGGACGACTTGAAGCAAACACACATTCACTCGGGTAATTCTCGAGTTTGTGGCAAAACAGTTTTCAAAATTTTAAAATAAATTCAAAATTTAAAACATTTTAAACCATGTTTTTAAAATAATCGTTTTGATTTAAGGTTTGGATAAATAAAGTTTTTTAGAAAATTATGTTTAAAGTAATTAAGATTATTTTAATCATGTGACCATTATTTATAAACTAAATCTTAATTTATTTTAAATAAATAATGTAATTAAAAATAAATTAAGATGAAATATTGTTTTTAATTCTTAAATAACCTTAACCTCTTAGGTTAATAAAGATTTATTAATAAAAAAATTGATAATAATTAAATGATTAATTAAGATAAATGATTTATAATTACTTAATAATTAAAGAATAATTAATTAAAGGTTAATTAAGGATTAATTTATTAATGTAAATTATCAAGTAATAATTAATTAATAAAAGTAATTAAGATTAATTAATTAGTAATTAAGGACTAATTAATTTGTAATTAAAGAATAATAAATCATTAATTAAGGTTAATTAATGAAAATAATTATGTGATTAATTGATTATAATCACACGATTAATTCAGTGCTTTGTATTGATTGATATCCCTGATATATGGTTGTGATACTATGTGATATGAATTGTTTTGTGCTGAGCTACAACATCAATGAATATATTATTATGTGAATGTGAAAACCCTTTAGCCTGTATGGCATTTGAATTTCAATATGACAAGGAGTCGGATTCTAGTTTGTCATCCGAAACCGACATTCAATCTTAGTGGTGAATCTTTGTGATTGATATATCCACGTGTTTTAAATTAAGTGCTCACTATTCGGTTTAGCCGGAAGAGGACTTCGTGTCATATAACCCATTCCGAATAGTGATACGATGAAATAGATATCAATTGAAGATGGTAGTGAAGGCCGGTTGTCTTCGAGAACGATAAGATAACCTATCGAATGACTCTGCACTGAGTTGTTTCGGTATAGAGATCTCCATATGTGATGGGGAGTCCGATCGGGATTAGGGATACCTGGATTGTAAGGGCATCTTCCTTTATTGGACGAAGTGCCTTCGGTTCCGCTCGAACCCGGAATGGACTTGTATGGTTGTATGTCCGACATTACACTTTGAGATATAAAGCTGATTTCGATTAAATACATTTCTGTTTGGTGGTGGAGAATTTATTCTCTTAGCTTAACACCCTTCTGTGTGATGTACGAGCTTAGAGGTTATGTAGTTGGTAGTTATCGCTGATATACTCCCAATTTGGTAGTGTGGCATGCTGAGTGCTGTTGATCGTTTATTGATCGAAGCGTGGCTTTTGTGAAAAGCGTAGCTTTGTGGAAGAGACCTCGTCGGACCTCACAACCTGGAGGTCGAAATAGGAAGAATGCAGCAAGGTTATGAGGGTCGCACACTTTAGAGTGTGTCCATTTCCTTCTGGAAAAAGGTGGTATCACGGTATGGAGCCTAGATATTTAATCTATGTGGTTGCTGCAAATTTATTACTTTATGGTTGTTGCTTTGTGGTTAAGGGCCCTCAAATAAAGGTCGGTAACGACTGGGGGATGTCATACTCGTGTAGTAGTTACCTAGTTACAGAGGTAACCCGACCTTGTGTTGGCAGAGAGCTGGTTAAGTTCTCAGGGCGTCCCTCCCGAGGCATACCCATGTGGCATAGGAAGTTTCTTAGCCTTACCATTTGTAGGAAATCCAAAGAAACAATACACGCCCTGTATGGTTTTAGTTGTATAACCTGCCATGCAACGTGGCGGTAACCTGCCATAAAACATGGCAGCTATAGTAGGCATACTAAGAAATGTGTATGCTGGCTAAGATTAATATTATACTTTCGAAATGTTTTCTACATTGTGCACTAATAATATCAAAAGAGTTTTCTCATATCGAGCATTTTTGATTATCATAAGAAGAAATCTCCTCCAATTGTGCGATTCTGTGTGTGTAGGGGAGGTCTTATGGTAGTTTCAATTTCCAAAAGCATATCGGATTTCTTTTATAAATTGTTTTTTTATAAATTGTTTTTTTATAAACAACAGTTTTTGTTTACTCATACGAGTCCCATGACTGACCCGGATTTTATTATTCCCTTCCTAAACTCTGGGTGCCCATAAATTTCCACACGGGCGCCTAGAAGCTAGTTATCCGTGTTTTGAAGCTAGCTTGGATAGTAGAAGTCTTTTGGAAGATGTCGGATTTTGGAAGCTTTTGGTTTGGAGATCTTTTGAAGTCTTTTGGGTCTTAAGGTGCTTAGTTGGGATTCTCGCACTCTTTCTTCTTGAAGACTCTATTTGTTGCTCCGCTATGGTGTTATCATTCTGCTATCGTATCATGTGTATATCACTCTGATGTTGGTGTTGTAATGAATATTGTAATGAGTGTTGTATTTGTGTTGTGATCAATGAAATCAACTTTTTTTTGCCACTGCTCTATATTCATCTAATGTTGTTTTAAGCTCCACCGAACTGGAGTTCAACAATTGAATCTCCGGCAGTCGAATACAAGTGAGGTATTTGATGTCGATTTTCAATTGTTGGATTTCGGGTCGTGAAACAATTTATGTAGTACGGTTTGGTATCACTGTATGATTGTTTTGGGTAAGTATTATTTACACCAGACTTTATATCTGATCCGTATTTTTATTATTATTTCCCTTATAAACTTTCATGTGCTCATTTGAGCAGGCTAAGTTTATGGGATCGAATTGGTATGAAATAAGGGCTCCAGTACGAATATCGAAGATGGAGCAGGAGGCTTGGATTTTGTTTCTGCTCTTTAAGGACTGCGGGTTGCATCTTCATATGTTGACCCGCTCTTTATTATATTTATTTTCTATTATATTTGACCTTGCATGGGCACATTAATGGGTTTAATTCGACAGAAGTATATGTAAAGAATGATAAAGAAAATACATGATGTAATAAAAAATATTTAGCTACTATCTTTACTTTATCTGTGTTTAATTGATAAACTGAACACACTTTCATCGTTGGAGGGTAATTCTGATGATGACTGCTACATCCTCTAATTCATCCTTGAGTCTTAAGTAGGCGATGCTACATCATCTAAGTCTGTCATAGTGTCTAATCTCTTGTGAGTGAAATTCCTTTTCTAAAAATGTTGCATGTTTTGAAATTAAAAATTTTCATTTTCACTATGTTAAGGAGTGCAGGGTGCGTCTTCATATGTTGACCCGACTCTTTATTATGTTTATTTTTTATTATATTTGACCCTTATTTGGGCACATTATTGGATTTAATTTTGATAGAAGTATATGTAATGAATTCTAAAGAAAACCTATGATGTAATAAAAAATATTAAGTTGCATGTTTACTTTATCTGTGTTTAATTAATAAACTAAACTCACTTTCGTCGCTGGAAAACAATTTTGATGATGAATGTAGCATTATTAGCGTTCATCCTCGAGTCTCAAGTGGGGATGCTGCATCATCCAAGTCTATCTTAGTGCCTAATCTCCCATGAGAGAAATTCCATTTCCAAAAAGGTTGCATGTCTTGAAACATAAACTTTTTATTCCTCGGTATGATAAAATAAGTAGCCGTTATAATTTCTTGGATAGCTTATAAACATAGAGAAGAATAGTCTAGCCTCAAGCTCATTGGATTTATGCTCCTAACATATGTTGAACAATCCTAAACCTTAAGATAATAACGGTGGTATTTCTTTCCAGTCATTTACTCATATGAAGTCTTCGGCATAGAATTAGAAGTGCATTATTTAACATATATGAGGTCGAGTTACTAGCACGTATCCCCAAATGTAAAGAGGTAACTCGGTGTCACTCATTGTTGACTAAACTATATATAACAAATTTCGATTTCTACTTTTTGAAATACAATCATGTTGTAGGGTATATGGAGGAGTGACTTGAGATAGAATCTCATTCTCTTTTAAGTACCCTTGGAGTTGAGATCCAATGTACTCACCACTTCAATCAAATCAAAGTATTTTTATTTTCTTATTAGTCTAGTTTTCTACTTCATTTTTATAGTCAGTGAATTTACCATAGACCTCTAATTTTGGTTTCCTGAGATAAACATGTCTACCTTGGTAAAGTGTCAATGAATGTTACAAAATATGTGGTTCCACCTTTAGTACTTGTAGACATTGGACCACACACATGAGTATATACTAGCCCTAAGAATACATCAACTCTTTCATTGCTCTAATTGAATGGGTGCTTAGCTGTTTTACCTTTAAGGCACGATACACAAGAATCGATTTATTAAGAATTAAACGTTGGTCAAATCCCTGATTTCTTCAAGCTTTTAGTCATTTCTTATACTAACATGGAATAGTGTACAATGCCAAAAGAAAGATCATTTCCTTTGCATGAAATATTTAAACAACAAATACGTGATTCAAATTAAGAACATAAACACTATTACTTAAAGCATCAAAACCAACTGATTTATTCCATAGAAAATATTCATAATATTGTTGTTTAAAAAAACTATATCCATCTCTGTCAAATGAGGGACTGAAATATTTCTATAAATAAAGTTTGGTACATGATAACAATTGTTCAAAATTTTATTATATCCACTTGCCATCCATGGAATTCTCCTATTAATGCTACATCTACATTAGTTCCATTTGCAAAGCCATTAGTTCCTAAGTCCTTGTAACAGATTACACAGAGAGTTTTGGATCCAATATCTAAAACAAACTTGAAGTACATATAGACAAAAAAAAAATTGTATATGAATGTTACTTTTAGGAGAAGAAGCCAATTCCTTCCCCTTGAGCGACTTTCACCACTAACTACGGTGATATACGAACGTTAATGATTAAATTGTTCAAAATTAATTGTTGATAGAATTCACACCTCTGAGTCACAAACCGCATTTGTAAATTCTATGAAAGACCACAAGGTTTAATTATTTTATAAAGAAATATAAATTGGTTATATTTATTAATATTGAAGAAGTATTAATTATAAATTTTATTTGATGGTTTGGGAGCGGTGAATAATTATTTATGTATGTATAAAAAATTTATGCATTCAGATATTGATATACGATATCGATTTACATTTAAACAGGCTTTAAATGTTAATAATTATTTAATGGATTTTGTGATTTTGCTGTCCATAAATGGACCATGCATGGTTGGCCATAGGGAAAGGGAATCATCTTGATATTAGATCTAGTGATAGTTGATAATTAAAAGAGGAAGTTTTAAAGAGAGAATAGAAAAGGTTTTTTATTTTATCTTTAAAAAAATCCTCTCATTCATTTTTCTTTCCTTGATTTTTTTCTACTTTCTCTTATACATGGCCACCTTCTTCTCTACACCATCGCCAATATTTATTCATGCAAAATGGAGCAAGTTGGTTCATCGGATTCTAGCAAGGTAGGGTGGCAAATCATGCGTTCTAAGAGATGATTTGCAAAATCAAAGTGTTACGAAGGAAATTTATAGTTCAAATTCTATTTTATATTATTAATCCACAATTTTCAATATTGACCCAAAATACATGTATATGTCAATATTATATTTTTAGTTGTAAGAATTAATCTAAAAAAATTGATGTATAGTTGTTTACAAAACATGAAACCAATTGTTTATACATATATAAAAAGAAGTAGATTGTTGATGTATGTTTGCTTTGGCTACAAAAAAGTACGCATATAGGTATGTATATTCCACAAATTTAAAACATTGAAACATCTTTTTACCCAGTACCATGGCCCGGCTATGTGAGATTGATCATGAGGTTCAATTTGACTATTGGTGGGAAGGTTGATCACGAGGCAATATCCGCATGACCAAAGTGTAATTTTGAACAACCATGTCTAGCCTAGGTTAAGTAAAATTAACGAATGGATAGCACTGAATATCAAAGTCTTAGAAGTTAGTTTGGTCAGTTTTGGAACCGAAGTGGATAATTAGGTCAATTTAATGAAGCTCAGAGGGGTCGGTATAATAATGGCTCGGGTTAACAAAGCATGAGGAATAATTTGGGTCGGCATTGGTGTTTAATAAGTTGAAAGATAATATGGTGGGCTTGGCATGGAGTATGGAATTACTCGGGTCGGTACAATATTGGGTCGGCCTATGATGGACCGGGTTGACAGATTATATGTTGGACCGGGTTAGAAAAAGGTATAGTAGAGCTCAAATCGACAAAGGATATGGAAGAGCTTGGGTCGGCCTAATGCATGATGTTCCTCCGGTCGGCATTACATATGATGTTGCTCTGGTCGGAATTACGTATGCAGTTACTCAGTTCGGCATAACATGTGGAGATAGGAGCGACATAGATGTAGAGATAATGGTTCGGCCTAGCTAGATGGATCAGCATGGTGTGTGAGATGGGTTGGATGGGCGTAGGATATAAAGATTGTGGGATCGGCACACAGAGATGGTCGAATCAACATTATGATATAGGTCTGCATAGTAAGTTGAGCTAAGCGTTTCTTATGGTGGGCCTAAATGGCCAGGTTGAAGGTTGCCTTCATCTATAAATACAGGTACAGGGAGCCATTCCTGGGGATCTTTCTTGGCTATTAAGGGAAAATTATGCCATTTTTGTAATCAGTTTCCTTTGTTCTAACACGTACTCAAGTTGTTTCTAACGAATTGCAATTGTAATCAATTGAGAGATAAAGTAATAAAGAAAGCATTCAAAGTGGACATAGGCAATCCTCATTGTACCATTCTAAATCCTGTTGTGTTTTACTTTCTACTACCTTTTCCTGAATATTTAGTTTTAATCCTCATTTTTCATTTAATTTATTCATTTAATTTACTACTTAAATATAGTCTCGGGTTTTTGTGATCATTTTGGTTGCAAATTTTTGGTGCTTTCACTGAGAAATTGATTCTCAGGGTATTAGGTTCACCTTTGTTGCTACTGGATTGAGTAAATCCCCTAAAGGAGATCCAGGTTCTATTACAGAAGCTTACAGATTTGTTCAAGATCTAAGCATAGGAAATCAAGATGGTAAGGTGCACCAGATCTACTTCCCATAATGTTGATGCCAACGAAACTGCTAGTGTCCAACAAGGGGTCCAAGCAACCAGCCTGCTAATGCGAATGTGGAGCTTACTACGGCCCAGAACCCTACCGATTCGACTACTAGAGCTGAATTTAATGACTTGATGAGGGAGCTGATGGAGAGCCGTAAGCAGCTCAACAAGCAAATCCATGCTAATGCCAACCTAATGAACCAGATTGCTTAACAGCAAAACCAAAGCACCAGAGGAGGTCGCGCTTCGTACTTGGTGTTAGATAGCTCAACCTCATCAGACAAGGACTAGAGGAAAATTGAAATAACACGAGCTGGTGCAATGGAGCAACATAGGGCAGACCACTCCAGGCAACGAAATCGGGTTGGTGTCGAACCATCCCTAGGGGTTGGTACCAATCCCTCAACCATGAGGATGGCTCCTTGATTTCACCTGGGGGGGTCATACTCGCCCTGGAACTAGGAACTTTGGCAAAGGAGAACAGTTGAATGTCGATCGATTACCTCATCGGAATGACAATGAAGTGAATCCTCAGGACATGCGTCTAAAGGACGATAGGCCATGAGGGCACGAGATGCCTTAAAGACACTCTCCAGAACATTTACACAGGATGGAGCCAGACGTGGCACCCTATATCTTGACTTCTCCGCAATGGTCAAGCAGTTGACAAGGGAGAACTAGGGCTTGACTGACAATGATTGGGGAGTCTCTAAGAGTTAAATTCCGTTCACCGTCAACATTTTACATGCTGAATATCGCAGGACGTTTAACATGCCAACAATGCCTGCTTATGAAGGGAAGACCAACCCCCGAAAACACGTCATGAGGTATGTATTGTTGATGGACTCGGCCAAGGAAAATGATGCAACCAAGTGTAAATTCTTCCTTATAACTCTATCTGGGATTGCTACAATGTGGTTTACAAGGTTAACCCCATGATTAATTTTGAGATTTGACAAGCCGGCTACGAGATTCATGGAGTAGTTTCGAATTCATGCTACTCGCCCCAAAGACGTGATGTCGCAATCAGTGTAATCCATGTTTCGGGGTAATCGTTGAAGGATTACCTGCAGAGATTTCATGTTGCCACTACTGATGTTATTAATCTAAATTATTATGCCATACTTTATGCTATGACAATGGGGTTGACCTCGAATCCCAGTTTGGTGATTAGCTAGCTGGAAAAACGCTGGCCATGCTAGAGCATTTCTACTCAAAGGCAAACCAGTTCATGAGAAAGGAGAGGTCAGATTGTCCAGAAGGAGCAATGCTACAAGACCAAGCAAGGAAGCGGTACAAAAGCAACATTGAAGTAACGCAATCTAGTAAGAGCTCTGGAAAGGTTCAGGCTGACATTCAAAACAAGACGGGCCAACATAAAAAGCAGAGAAGGAAATTATGATCAAAAGAGGGAGCTCGGAAAGTGGAAGCCACGAATTCCTACTTATAACGATTATACACCGCTAAATGCATCTCTAGAGAGTGTATATCTGTCGACCTATAATACTTTCCAGTATAGGAAGCCGTGTCCGAAAGAATTGACCGAGGAACAAATGCAGACCAAGAAGTCTGTCAGTCTCATGAATGCTACGAGTATAATACTGATGAATGTAGGCATCCTCATGATGCCATTGAGAAACTGATTCACTGAAAAAGTTGTAGCAGTTGTCAAGAATCTGTAAGGTGGCAGACATGGAACATTTGATCCTAATCGAGGACAAGCTCCATGTCGGCTCGGGGAACCCGCTCAGACTAGTGATAAACACAATAGTTGGTGGACCGCATCCTGGGACAGAAGTTGGCAGGAAATGAAGCGTTATGCTAGTTCAATGAAATATGTAGACTTTGATTATTCGTCAAATGCAGAGGATGGAACTCTGGCTAAGCAACAACGAACAATGATGGATATATAATGGTCAAATGCTGATAGAGTAGAGGCCCCTACTATTGATCCAATGGTTATCTCTATCATGATTGGCCCTACTCTGGTGAGAAGAATTCTGATTGACTGTGGCGGTTTCGTGAATACCATCTTTAATAAAGCTTATGATAAAATAAGGATGGAGGCTAAGGATTTGAAACCATCTAAAGCTCGTATATACGGTTTCAACGATGTGGCCACTAAAGCGATAGGTTATATCGAGTATGGTTGAGTTAGGAGAAGAAGTACTTAGGAGGGTGCGGATCCTACCATTCATTGTCCTGGATCTAGATTCACCGCACAATGTCTTTCTGGGTCATCCTGCCCTGGTCGAATTTCGGACAGCCCTTGCCTCGTGGTGTCTAACATTGAAATTTTCGACAGATAATGGAGTGGGTGTTGTGCATTGTGATCAGGCAACAGGCTGTGCCTGTTAGGTGGCTGAGTTACGATAGGCTCGATGGAAAGAGAAGGGAAACAGTGTGGACAAGTCTGTACACATCCAGGTCATGGAAGATTGACAAATAGCGCTTAAGCCTTGGCTTAGGCTCCATAGTCGCTTCTACATAGATATAGATCCGAGGGATGATGAGGAGGAACCCAAGGAAGACAAGGCAGTGCAGGTTGAACTGATGACCGATATCTCAGTCAGCCGTGACGACCCACTGTGAGTGTTAAATATTGGATCACAACTTAGCCCTTCTATGAAGAGAGAACTTACCGATTTCCTCCGAGCGAATCTGGATGTATTTGCTTGGACTCATTCGGAAATATGTGGGTTCTCCCCTGCCATCGCAAGCCACACATTGAATATTGATCTAAGGTATGTCCCTGTGAAGCAGAAGAGACGAGGTATGGATCCAAAGAGGTCCATGGCTCTTAAAGAGGAGGTGGATAAACTAAAAGCCATCGGGTTTATTCATGAAGCCCTCTATCTCGAATGGATATCTAAGCCAGTGCTTGTGAAGAAGGAAAATGGGAAGTGGAGAACGTGTATTGACTATTCGGACCTGAATAAGGCGTGCCCTAAGGATAGTTTTCCCCTGCCTAGGATTGATCAACTAGTTGATTCGACCACACGGCATGAATTGTTGTCATTTATGGATGCGTACTCGAGGTACAACGAGATCCTGATCCACATCCAGATCAAGAGCATACCAGTTTTGTCAAGGATATTGGACTATACTATTATGTAATAATGACATTCAGATTAAAGAATGCAGGAGCTACCTATCAACGTTTGGTTAATCACTTGTTCAAAGATCAAACTGGGAGGACAATGGAAGTTTATGTGGATGATATGCTGATGAAGTTACGGTAATCAGACGACCACATTCGAGATTTATTAGAGATGTTCAATATCCTCCGTTTTTATAACAAGAAAATAAACCTTTTGAAGTGCTCATTCGTGTTGCCCCAGGGAGGTTCCTATGCTTTACTGTCAATGCGCGAGGAGTCGAAGTAAATCCAGAGAAGATTCAAGACATTTGGGATATGCAAGCACCTAAAATTATTAAGCAAGTGCAGAGCCTGAACGGGAAGGTCGTTGCTATGAGTTATTTCATTTCCAAGACGATTATAAATGCATTTCTTTCTTTGATTTGATAAGGAAGGGGAAGAGGAATTTCGAATGGACGCATGATTGTGAAGGCGCGCTCCAAGATTTGGCAAGCCATTTGGAGAGACCCCTATTTTGTCAAAGCCCATAGATCATGAGTTGGTGTATATTTACTTGGCAGTATCACCACATGCCATAAGTGTCATGCTAACTCGTAAGGATTACTGGATCCAGAGATTGGTGTGTAATGTCAGTAAATGGTTGACAAGGGCAGAGAGAAACTACCTGAAGATAGAGAAATTTGCATACTGATCGGTTATCGCATTGTGCAAACTTCACCTGTATTTCCATGCACATCATCAACGTCTACACTGATCAGCCTTTGTGACAGGTCTTATAACGACCCGAGATTCCTGGGAGGCTGCTTAAGTGGATCACCGAGCTCAGTTAGTTCGACATCATATATCTGCCCCGAAAGGCTATCCAGGTACAAGCACTGGCTGAATTTATAGTGGAGTTTACCATGCAAGACGAGCCTTTGGAGACCAGTGTAATCCCTACTATACGGTGGAAGCTATATACTGATGGAGCATCCAATGATCATTGTCTGGTGCAGGCGTCGTACTTGTAAACCTCGAGAACCTGCTAATTTGCTATGCCCTGAAGCTTGATTTCCCTACTACGAACAACGAAGCCTAGTATAAGGCATTAATTCATAGACTTAAGCTTGTTAGAGAGCTCGGGGTGAAATCAATCGAAGTCTTTTGCGACTCGCAGCTGGTGTGTACCAAGTTAGATGGGACTACCCGACAAAGAGACAACAGCTTGCCCCATATCTTACCCGAGTTCGGGAGTTGTTGACGGATATGGAATGCTACAACATTTTGCATATCTTGCTTGAGAAGAATGGGGAAGCTGACTCATTGGCAAAGTTCGCCAGCACTGGCGATGCACAACAGATGGGCTTGGTTTGGTCGAGACCCTACATACTCGAGTATAAACGCGATGGAAGTTGATCAAGTACCGAAAACGGAGCAGGAACATGAGTCATGGGTGTCCCAATTTGAAAAGTTCTTGTTGCATGGAGTCTTGCCTGAGAAAAGGAAAGAAAAGCAACAAGTCCTTCATAAAGCCTCACCGTATATTATACAAGACAGGATTATGCATCGAAAGGGATTCTTTTTCCCATTCTCAGATGTATCGCCCATGACGAGATAAAATGGGTCTTGAAAGAAGTCCATGAAGGAGAGTGTGGAGACTACACTAAGGGGCAGTTGTTAGCTAAAAAGGTACTCTGTTATGGGTACTGCCGGCCGACCATGAACCGAGACACCACAGATCATGTGGGATGATGTGACAAATGGCAGATATATGCAAAGGTCCCAAGAGCTCCGTTGATAGAAATCATGCAAATGGTTAGTCCATGGCCATTTGTAGTATGGGGAATTGATATCATCGGCTCTTTGCCGATTTCTATGGTAGGTGCGAGATATGCGATTGTCACGGTTGACTATTTCACCAAATGGGTCGAAGCAGAACCGTTAGCTACGATCACAACCAAGAAGGTCATTAACTTTGTTGTACAAAACATTGTATGCCATTTCGGTATTCCATGAATCGTAACTGATAATGAAACTTAATTTGATAGTGTTGCGTTCAATGAGTTTTGTCAAAGGTGTCATATTGAAAAAAGGTTTGCAGCAATCGCTCACCCTCAGGCAAATGGACATGTTGAAGCTGTAAACAAGATTATAAAGTCGATCTTGAAAAAGCATTTGGAAAAGGCAAAGGAAAGTGGGCGGATGAACTTCCTATGGCGCACTAGGCCTATAGGACCACTCATAAGTATGCGATTGGCCACACCCCATTCGCCCTGACTTACGGTGCCGAAGCAGTTATTCCTATAGAACTCGAAGTCCCCTCTCATCGGATAACATACTACAATCCCAAAACAAACTAAAATCTCTTACTGGAGTCATTGGACTTTATTGATGAAAAGCCTGAGGAAGCCGATTTGAGAGCGGCTGCACATCGACGTCGCGTCTCCTGGTACTATAATACTAAAGTTCGACCGAGAACTTTCGAAGTGGGTGACCTTGTCCTAAAACAGATTTTCCCAGTCCCGTCGCACATTAACCCGACATGAGAAGGGCGATATGTCATTGAACAGAGGCTTGGAGAAGGAACTTTCAAGTTAGCGACCGTGATGACGTAACGCTTCTAAGAGCATGGAATAGCAAGCATTTCGATGCTATTTCACTTAGACTATTTCTTTCATATTTCGGTGGAATTTCTTTTCAATATTTGCTTTGGTATTTGATTTTTTGATGTGTAATAAGGAAAATTATTTTGTCTCGATTTTTGTATTGAATAAAAGCTTGAAGCTCCCTTTGCATAAATTACTGTTATTGCATGTTATGTTAAATATGTGTTGAAACTTATTGATATCGACGTATGTAATGTATAAACAGATGTGTAATGGAAGAATCTTTAAGTCTCAAGAGTGTGGATTAGAGTACTCTGAGTCCCCAGAGTGCGGACTAGAGTATAAACGACTTAGAAAAATTTCTAAGTCCCTAGAGTGCAGATTAGAGTACTCTAGGTCCTCAGAGTGGACTCAGGGTGCGGACTAGAGTATAAACGACTTGGAAAAATCTCTAAGTCCCCGGAGTGCGGATTAGAGTACTCTGAGTTCCCAGAGCATGGACTAGAGTATAAATGATTTGGAAAGATCTTTGAATCTCTAGAGTGTGGATTAGAGTAATCTGAGTCCCTGAAGCACGGACTAGAGTATAAACGACTTGGAAAAATCATTGAGTCCCAGAGTGTGGATTAGAGTACTTTGAGTCCCTGTAGCATGGACTAGAGTATAAATGACTTAAAAAAATCTCTAAGTCTCCAAAATGCAGATTATAAGTACTCTGAGTCCCTAGAGCGCGGACTAGAGTATAAATGACTTGAAAAAAATCTCTAAGTCCTAGGTGCATGAACTAGAGTCTAAATTACATAAAAAATATATTCCAAGTCCGTGAAGCGGACTAAAAAGTTCTAAGTATCCAAACCGATGGATAAACAAGAGAGCTGTCAACCATTTGCTATCCCACGAAATCAGATCTGAGATTGATGGAGGATGCTCAGACCATTAGCGGCGGAGTATGACCGTTAGTTACGATTTCGGCTTGAGATCAATTATGACTTGAGATGGAAATTGCAGAAGAGATTTGAGATTAAAATAATGAATTATCAATGAAACTTGGAAAAGTTATCACAAGCACTTGAAACGGAAAAAGTTATTTTGCTATTGAAATAGTAATTCACTCGATGATTGACCGAGGAACAAAATTTTATTTACAATTCCAAAAATTCCACACACCCATCCAAAGACTCGAGGGCCCATGCCCGTACATGTGCTACGAAAAGAAAAAGAAAGAGGAAAAAACAATAATGCAAGTCTAACTTATTTGGACTAAGCAAAAAATTATAAGAACCCGACTATTTCTTCGAATTCCGCTCTTTCTTTGGCTTTTCAAGAGTCAATTCGGTTGAATGCCTTTTTTGAAACCCTTTACTAGCTTGAGTAGAAGTACTTGAGGAAGGGGAAGGAACCAGAATGGGAGTGGACCCACCTGGAGGGATGAATTGTAAGGGACTACGAAGAGGATCATCAACCTCCATCATATCAGGCTCACCCTTGACTTTGAGCTTCGACTTCTCCATTTTTTCAATCCACTCTTTCAAGCTGAAATCGGTAATTTGCTCCAAAGTGCTTGTAACTATAACATCATTGTGCTCCTCCGTAAGTGATGGGACTTCAGGTTTATCCTCATCAAGCGCCCCCAATCACCTAAGCATCGAGCCTTGGGATATCTACCATAGCTGAAGCCTCTATATCTTTTCCTTCGTGCTTCGTGGTGACGTCGCTCCTAGGAGTTGACTCAGGACCAGGAGGAGCTACAAGGTTTCACAAAAAAAGTTAGATTATTGCCATTGTTTGTCAAGAAAGCAACTTCTTAGATTAAAAAGGGCTCAATGCGGTACCAGCATTTGGTTAGCTCTCGGTAGTCATCGGAGCACTCCCTTCGATGATTGGAGATAATGTGTGTATACTGGATCCAGGCTTCTCCGGGTCATAACCGGTGTGTTGCTCGATAGGCTGAGAAGATAAAGTCCTAACCGGCTGAACGGAATAAGGACCCTAGAGCTCAGTACCGGATGACCCAACAATGTCTTCCTTTTCCTTAGCCGGTGTGGAAGTCTTGCCAAACTATTGTTTAGCGGTAGCTAAGCCAGATGGCTCATTTCCTCAGAGTACTTCCTATACAAGTGCCTCTTTATTAAGCTCTACCACTCCCAACTCCTCTTTCTTGATCCTTGTGACAATCTCCCAAGCTTCGGCAAGCGACTCAAGATAGCCCTTGCCTAGAATAGTCAAGTCGCGGTGAAGGGGGACTTGTGAATTGAACTCGGCGATGAGTGGATCAAATAAGCACTTGATTTCCTCCCTACCGGACTCAGTCGCTGCTCAATTCCGGAGTCGTATTCCACAAGCACTGCTCTCTTGTTCTCTTTGCCAGCGGCTTCTTTCAACGCATCAATGTGGGAGAGTTGCCCATTGAGCGTCGTTTTTAGTTTTCTCGTTTCGACGATTTCCTGACAATACCTTTGTGAATCTTCTTGCGCCTCAACTTTCTCCTCCCTCTCCTTGGATAGAAATTTTTCAAACTCCCCCACGCGGTGAGCTAAAATGTCTTTCTGCTTTTGTAAGGAGTTCTTTTCCAAAGCCAAGGTGCCGCTAGATTAGAGTGCATCATTCAGTTCTTTCTTATGAGAAGCCTCTAGGCGATTAACAGCTTCTGCCATCTCCTTTGCATTCTTCTGCACCTCGTCAAGTTGGGCTTTGAATGCATTCAACTCAGTTTCTTGATACTTAATAATGTCTTTATCATGGATAGCCTCTATTTAAGGCAATCAATCTCATGTTGACGTTGAAAAGAAACCTCGGAGACCTTTTCAACAAAATGAATGAAAGCTTCATGTCGTATATACACATCATTCACACACGCTAGTGAGCTCTCTTGGTAGTTCAGGGACAGGGTGTATAGTCAGGAGGAACTTGAGCCCATCAAAAAAATTCATTAGAAAGGTGGCTTTAAGCTTAGCTAGTTTCTCTGCCGCAATCGGATCGTGGGAAAGAACCGGGGTAATTTGTTTAGATGTGACTAGCGTTTTTTTATGATGCTCACGAGATTGCCTAGTGCTTGATGATCTGGAACGTTGGTTACGAGGAGCATCATACTGAGTGCCTTGGTGTGCGGACTTATCTCTACTGCATGCGGAAGGGTTAGTTGGGTCGATCTGACATATAGCGTATGCTAAGGGCTTCCCTCTAGATGATGTAGATGATTCTCGAGAATGATAATCTTTTTCCCTCCTTCATCTCTGTCTCGTTGTCTTCTGGACCAGGAATCCCGACTCGAATGATGGAAAATAAAAGAGCTACAAAGGTGATTGAAAGAGTGCGAATAAGACATTGTACCTATAAAAGAACCAAGTAAGAACATATTAGTAGTTGCTATGTCAAGAGTTAAGTGCAAGTGAATGGTGGGGTGCAAGTTCTTGTGTGTGTCCTAGTGTATCTCCCCAATGGACTAGTAACATTTGCTTTACTCATAGGAGTTCCTTCTCCTTGGTTGGAAGGCTGGCAGCCATGCCTCTTCTTGCGAAAGAGTTAAGCCCTTCAACGCCAAGGGTGTTAAAGTCATAATTTAACAAATCATCCAGAATAGAGATGTCAAAAAGTCACTTCAATGCGCTCTCCATTTGTTGAGAAGGCGAACCCTTTTTGATAGGAGTTATGACAAATTTTAGGATCTCCTTGGTTTTCTTTTTCTTCATCCTATACGCCAGGCTTTTTCCCTTTCTCAGGGGAGGTTGTGATTGGCTTATATGCAGCACATCGGTTGTTAGCGCTTGTCCAATGCCTGCATCTTCGTTTTTTGGCCCTACGTCTTCTGCTTCCTTTCTCTCCCCTTCTTCAGTTCCTTCTTGAATTCCCTTGGCAGGAGGCACCAGAGGGTCATCATATTCTCCCTTTTTCTCGACGATAACCTTCGGGATCGCTCTACTCCCTTGGAGACCGATTCTGCAGCCGTCTTCAAGTAGCCCAAATAGTCAGAGCAGTTCATTAGTGACGAGGGGTTTGCTCTCTCTCTATCCTCCACTGGAGTAGCATGGATAACTGCAACTGCCCTAGAATATCCAATGCCTTCGAGCTGAGAGCGGGCACCCTGAAAGAGTCAAAAGAATTCATACGATTAAGAAAGAGGACGTGATTTGAGTTCTTGAATTAAGGTCAAAGGTAGGGATAGTACTTACATCCTTCTAACCACATTCTCGTGAAGCCGGGAGGACATCACACGTAGAACCATTCTTTCTTGAACAAGGAGAGCTTATTCCATACATCCATTAAGACTTGACATTTGTGCATGAGCTCGAGGAACACATGCGAAGGACTGTTGGTTCGCCTTTTGAAGTTACAAATACACTGGATGTCCTCGGGATTTAGCGTAGAGAATAGGACATTCATGAACAGAAGGAAAATACTATGCATAAAGGCGTATCTATTGGGGTTCAGTTGAGTGGGAGAGATTCCCATATACTTTAGCACTTCATGAATTAAAGAGTTGAAAGGTGGCACACATCGGGCCCAACAATGTACTTATTACATGCGGTATTTCCAGCTAGGGGCAAAATGAGGCCTTTCTTGCCTTGACGGAACCAGGACATCTTCAAGAGGAATCTCATGGATAGAGTACAATCGACGAAGAGCAGCTTTATCGATTTTTGAAGCATGTGAATCAGCTGTATTATTCAAGACAATGGCATCATCCACAGTATCAGGTGCTGGCTCTATAACCTCTGTAGAAAGAATCGGAATATTGAAAGAAAAGGTCTGCCTACGGATCAGATGTCTCTACTGCATCTCTTTGTTGGCTTGATACAGGATTGTTAGACAAAGTAGCAAAGCTTGATTTCCTATCTAATATAAAAAAAATCGCAGGAGAACGTTTTGTAAAACTCAATATTTGTGTCAGCTATACTCAATAGACAATCAACATTAGAAATAATAACATATCCCCTCATGTTGTGTGTGAACTAGTGCAATGGAATGTGAAACGAATGTGAAACATTTAAGATTAGAAAAATGAAAGTAAAACGTCAAAGCTTGGAGTTTTAGTCTCTAGTGACCGTCATTGCTGACCATCTCGGACAACGTGAAAGGTGATCGGTGACAAAAGCTTTAGGATTGAATGTTGACATTCATAATTATGAAGACCGCTGTTCGAGTATGTTGGGCTAGTTTTATCTTAAATTATGCTGAGTGGATTGGGAATTTGTTCATTCATGTTTAAGTCCATCGATCCGTATATGCTAGTGGTATTATTGTTAGTCACTTTATGCTTGGGCATGGAAGTATGCAGTCATATGTTTGAATAACTCGAGTTGAAGTAGTTATAATTTGTCAACACCGATCCCAGCCATCTGTGTCGATCCCTATATATTTACCCATGGTCGATCCCTCCTCTCTAGTATAATACCGATTCCTTCCTCCAACCTATAAACCGACCCTTTTTCTCTCCAATTCTTGTGCCAGAAATAAAATGTCGACCCTGTGTTTTAAACAACATGTGTTGACCCCTCTCTTTTATTCTAACTTACGTCGATCCCTAAACCTACATCGACGCCATCTCTTATGTTTCCTACACCAAACCTTTTTTTCTACCTTCTCCTCCTCTCCCTCATCTTCTCCTCCCCTCTTGTGCTCCTCGATGAAATCCTTATACACTTATGCGACTCTCAAACTTTTTCGGATGCGAAGGATAAGACCCAGCAATTCAAGTAAAGTAAAGATTCACACTTATATGATTGCTTTGGGTCAAGTAGGGTGAATGCTTGGTTTCAAGATTAAGGATTGATAGGAAGTGATTATGAGGAAGAACCTCGAGTTTGTGTTCAGTTTTTAAGATTGAAAGTTGAAGGAGCTAAGTTTATTGGAAGGAGAGGCCTGATGGTTTAAGGAGAAAGTAAAACTTAAAAAATGGAAGTAAAAGAGAAAAGAGAAAAGAGTATGGGTTTCTATATGAGAAGGAGGGAAGGAATTCAAACTGATCACTTCCGAGAGACCCGGTCATAATATTTGAAGGGGTCGGCCATTGTGTATGCTGACCCCAATTTACATGGATCCATCGAGGGATTGACATGCCAAGTGATGACCTCTCTTAACAAAAAATGTAAAATAGTATTGAAAGATACTATATCAGAGCCTTGGTTTAGACATACCTTAGCCTGTTGGGGTTAACTCATTAGGGATAGGGTAGTAATACCCTAGAATGAGTTGTCCAAGTGTATATACGAGAGCATATATTTGTTAGTCTTATAAAAATATTTTGTATAAATTTTGAAATGAAATTATTTTTCCTAATATTATATTATATATATAAAGTAATATTTTATGACTAATATAGTTACTTGTAATGTGATTGATTTATGAAATGGTAATATTTAATTATTATCATTTTTGTTGACTTGTTGTATTTAATCTAATTATAAACATTGGTTAATTATTGTTGATTGAATTAATGGACTAAACACTAGTTTAATAATGGTGTATTAAAGAGAATAAAATGAATAATTAGGATATTTGTTTACGAAATTGAAATGTTGTTGTGAATTTTGTTGTTTTTGACATGTAGTTCAACTATTGAAAAAAATGGAATATTTGGACATTTTGGATAACCGAAACCTTTTGAATTAATATATGAGTGAAAATTGATAATTGGATTGAATTGTATAGTTGAATTGATAACCTTAATTTTAAAGCAAGTAAAACAAGGTTTAATTTGTTATATCTATGTTTAGTAAATGAATAGATTTGGGTTATACATTCTTAGCATGTAATGTAATAATATACAAGTGTGAACTTTAAGCCTTGGGATCTTTAAATTGAAATTGTGATTAAGGAAATGTTGTAAATGAGATTAAATTGGAAAAATATGTTTATAACCTTAATTAACATTTATGAAACGTGTCATAAATAAATTGAAAGGTAAAGTTGAAACTAAATGGAATTAGCAAATATGAATTAAAAGTGAAATGATTTCAAATAAAGCCATGACTTGTAAATTGGTATGAAATAAATGGATGTTGCAATAAATGGCTATAAATAAAGTTGTGATAACATTAAACTAGAAAAATGTCTTATAGAAATGAATTAAGTTTAATAAATTGGTTATAAACATAAGAAAATTCCTTATTAAATGATTTGCAAATAAATGTAGTATTAAATGAGAAATATTACATGTGAAATGAATGTAATTTAAATTAAAAAGAAATATAAGCAATATTATGAGAAAGGATATATTAATGTTTAAATCAAAAGGAGAAATTATGTGAAACAAATATTAAAGTATGAAGTGATATTTATGTTAATCGATGAGGTTAAAAATGAATTTAATTGAAATGAAATTGTGATGAAACAAATTGGAATAATTACATAAGTTGTATGTGTATTATTTTATTCGCAAAATTAATTTGATCCGGATTTGAGTACACGAGTTCTATTTGAATTACATAACTTCGTGTTAGGATTTTTCATTCAATTCTTGATGGCGAATATTTGATATGGATTTTTGGTTTGATTCTAGAATTCTCTATCAAAGTATTTGGCTATGCAAAGAGAATGATGGTTTCTAGTCAAGAAACCATATCGAAGTCCGCATTAAGGAAGTTGAATGGACAATACTAGTTCGAAAGCGAACTAGTGTGATCGAGCAAGCGGTCGAATGTGATTTTGCAGAATAATGACGTATGTACATCTTATGTTCTAATATTATTGATATGCTTTGGAGCTGAAATTGAAAGTTACTGGGTTTGATATCTTTGTAATTTAAATTGGAATTTTCTTTTATGCAAACTACTATTGATTTAAAACCATTTTACAAAACTATTTTCTTTTATGTTTCTAATACAAACTATCTTATTCTATTTTATTTACAAAACTATTTTATAAACTATTTCATTACAAAGCTATTTATAAACTATTTTATTACAAAACTATTTTATGAACTATTTTATTTGCAAACTATTATAAACAACCATTTTACATACAAAACTATTTCACAAAAATGATTTTATATACAAAATTATTCTAAATTTAAACCTTTTGTAAAGCAAAGATGTTCAATCCCATATGGATTTCCATACAGCGAAATTGATTTGGAAATTTTTTGATTCTTGTATAAGGTGGACTTTATGTAAGTACAAGTGATTTTGAAACTGTTAATTTTAGAAGGCATTCGATCTGAAGAGAAACCTTATATATAGCAGAATTTATATAAGAATGATTTGATATATTCGAGATCATTGATTTTGGATAGTACTTTGTCTGAAAATGAAATCTTATACGTAACGAAATTTATATAAGAATGATTTGATATATCCGATATCATTGATTTTGGATAGTACTTTTTCTGAAATTAAATCTTATATATAATGGAATTTATATAAGTACAATATTTGAAGCTATGATTTTGAAAGGAAACTATATATGGTATATTATATTTTAAAGTAAGAGGTATGGGAAGTATCCTCCATGAAGAAGTATAGTGATATGCTTCGACCCAGATGCACTTGGGGAATCTAGGAATGGATTCGACCGATAAACCTTATTGGACTTGGGTGAATTCAGAAATGGATTCGAACTGATATAGTTGTCTGGACTTAAACTCATGAGTTCCTCAATTTTCTTTTCAGGGTAGATGGTTCTTTAGTTTACCCAATGGAGGTGCTTTCGATCTTAGGATCTGTTGTTTATGGATCTTCTTGGAAGGAAGTGCATCCATTGCATAAATCATTGAATCGGCAGCGTACCACTGTAGCAGGGGTCGATGGTCCCTTGTTTGCGAATTGGCTACGATATTTTTTTGGAATCCGAAAGGTAGAAGGATCTTCTGGAAAGTTTTGTGTCCATTGCGTAAATACTGGATCAACAGCGGGCTATTGCTATCGTATTATCATCATTTGACATTGGATTTTGAGCGGTACTTCTCATACCTATTTTTAAGTATTTTCACTGGGTGTTAAAACAGATCTACTAAGTACTTGGAGAATTCTAGCCTTGCACCTGATCAACGCATGGCCAGAGTCTACAAGAACGAGGATAAACCTGTTAAGACATCGAGTTATAAATGTATTTTAATAAAGTATTATATAAAGGATATTTTGGTCATTTTTTTCTTATCTAAATACTTTAAAATGTTTAAAATATTATCTATTTATGTACAACATGGTTTATTAGTGCTGTAAATATCGTGACAAATTATCAATTCAACAAAACATATTTAAAGTAAATGATTATTTATTTATTAATAATGTCTGAAAAGTATCTTGAGATAAAACTAATAAATTTATAAATAATGGATTTAAGGTTTTCAATAGTTTCTTTGTAAATATAAGTGATGATGTAAATAATTATTTTCAAATAGTTTACATATATTTATAAAGATGTTATTTAAAATATTTAAATGTTATTCATAAATGAAGCAAGAAATTTTACAAATGAATTTTTGAAAAGTATTAAGTATTAAAGATGATTTATTTGAAAATGGTGCTTTCAAATAAATATTTCAAGTAAAATTTACATAAGTTTATTTGAATGCATAATTTAAAGATATTATATAAATGGAAAAAGAAATTGATTTGCGAAGTTTATTTATAGTAATATACTTGACAAATAAATTTGAATCTCTATTTTGCAAGTATAGTTTGGAATATTTAATTGATTTCGAATTACGAATTGTCAATTTATTGGTTTATTTACTATTTGAATTTTTGTACTAAACCATAATAAATGTTTTTCCATGATTTGAATATTCATTTTAAAGCAAGTATGTAAAACTAATTATGAAGATATGAAATTTTATATTTTGATTTAGAAATTTAATGTAAGATTTGAGTATACTATTAGTTTTAGTTTAATAATCTTGAGTTTATGCTTATTTTAAAAATAATGAGTCTAATATATTACCAGATTTAAGGAATTTTATTTTAAAGCTTATTATAATGTTTTGAAATATATTTCTATCATTGTTTTAGAGTTTTGAAAAATCTTTGCATAATGCTATGAGGATGTTTAAATATATCTTATATTTTTACTAAGTGAATGAGGTTAAATTTTTTAACTGAATTTTTAGATATGTTGAAATATTTCCTTTCTCTTCAAGGGCGAATACCAAAAACTTAAATTTTTATTCAATAAATGGATTAAGTTATAAAAATAAATAGGGCAGTAGTAGCTTAAGTAATATATTTTTTGAATGATTCAATGATGACTTAAATATTTAATGAAAACCAAATTATGTAAGTGATTGATCTTTATATAAATAAATGAATGAAAGGTAAATGATGAAAAAAAACCGATCGAATAAACTTAAATAAATTCAAAATTCTTGTTGTTTGGCTGATGGTAAGTTCGGTAAAGAACACTTCTAGTTTTTGAGGTTGTTTGACTAATATATTAAGTAATTATCTAAGGCTGTTGAGCATAGGGTACACTTGACAGTTTATTCATCACCTTGCATGATTAAAAGTTTTTGAACTAAACAAACCATTGGTTTTGGTTGCTATAGATGTATGATGGATTCTTTAGTTGCATAAATGGTTGTATTGGTTGTTTGAATATGGTTTATATTGATTTGCTTTTGTTGCCATTTGAAACAAGTTAAATATCCGTCTAATACATAATTCTCAATATTTTGGATAATATTAGTGAAATAAAGGTTTATGAAAGCAATAGTTACCTCTTTTGGTTTCATAAATAAAGTTGTTTTCCAACAAAAGGTACGATTTTGGATTACAGTTTTATAGCGATATTTTATTGCTATCCCATGGTTTGGGATATTTGTTTTTGAGATATGGTGTATATATATATATGTTTATTATTGATATTATTATTTTTCTGGACCTAACCGCACAAAGGAGATGCTACTGAAATTTTTTGTGGAAGTTGAGTTATTTTCAAATTTATATTAAACTTAAACATGTAAGTTAAATTGTTTATAAATTGATCATTTTGAATAAAATATTTCAAATTCCTCGATTCCTTCTTGTTCCTTTTCGAGGACGAAAAGTTTTGAGTGGGGGAGACTGTAACAGCCTATATTTTTTATAGTTAAAAATATTAAATTTAATAAGGTTTTGGACTTTAATATTATCAGAAATTAAAATTTATGATTTATTAAATTGAGCCTTATTGTATTGGAAATTTTGACCTTAAGATAAATCTTAAAACAACTAAATTTAATGAGATAAAAGATGGCAACACGCATTAACATATAATTTTACTAATATTGATTGAATATAATTAACTACTATACTATGTTAACGTAATTTAAATCAATTTAAATAATAAAGGTTGATAAGGAATAGAATAAATGATGTATAAATTGATGTAATCTTATGTTATTAATTGCAATTGGTTTTAATATGGAGCATGAAATCAATTATTTTGTATGTAAATTTATTAACCTTTGTTTGTAAACAATAATTTAATAGATATGGATTATTAACATATAACCATTGTTTTATCTATTATCTTATTATTAAATTCATTAGAAATTTATTTGGTAATTAATGGAGAATTAATGTAATTAAAATATTACAATTGATAGAAGAAGAAGAAACGTTAACTGTTGAGTGGTGTATGTAACAAAATGAAAACTTATGTCAATCAATTGCATAAGGGAATTGTTGATTTGATAATAAGAATGTAAATAAAAATAAAAGGATCTGTTTGGAATTTAAATATATAATGAACGGGTTTTATTATAGTTGTAATTAAATATTGGAATTAATTTAGTATATAGATATTGGGTTTAACATGGAAAATTGGATTAATTATCTTCCCAGTATTAGGGTATGTTTTGAGATGGGAAAATTAGGCTAAAGGGCACATTTAGTCTTACTAATTAGTTTCCAGGCCCACAACATTAAAAAATAAGTTTGCAGGACATTTTACATTTTCTGCGTAACAAAACAAACCCAGAAATTTAGGGTTTTCGTTCCTACTCTCTCATTCGACATAAGTTCAAAATCGTTTAACAACAATTTCTTCCTAATCGATTCGAATCTATAGTTGGCCAAACAATTTCTTCCAAATTGATTCCAACTGAAAATCGCTCTAATCCAAATCTATAGTCGGTCAAACAATTTCTTCTCAAAATAAGGTAATTTTGTTATGCCTGTAGAGTTGTAGAGCAACATTAATTCTGCATTTTTGAATTCGTTTTCATACAACGTATTGTTATTAAGAATATTGTATTTTCTACTGTTGTCTGTAATTTCGAGCATGGAAAGATTATTGCAATGTAAAGTCCTATTTCTAAGAAGTTACTAGTACTTTAACCATGTGTTAGGCAAAATCGCTTGAGTTTCAATCGTAATTTTCATGAACTGTATTTATCTTGTGTGTTGTTAGATAAGCCAACATAACTGAAACAATCTAGATTTGAGATTTCTACTAGCCTAAAGTAGATTCCAATCTCGCACAATTGCGTAAAGACCTTGCATGCTAATTTTTCATCATTAGAACATTTTTAAAGTAGCATGCATCTGCATTACAGAAATAATAAACTTCGACAAAACCTTTCAGAAAGCTTTTGATCTTGGACTTCATTTTTGTTACTGATTTGGTTACTAACTGCATATCATTGAAATTGTTCTTTTTAACATCAAGTCAAGTATCCTTGACGCATTTTCCTATAGTCTGTAAATGTTTGCTCCATGTATTTAAGCTAAGTGTAATAAAGCTACTTATTGTTTAGTAAATGATAAAGCTATTTATCATTTAATAAAAACCATTTGCTTCTACCTTTATTGTTTATCAAATGATAAAACTATTTATCTTTATGTCAAAATAATTGTAGTAGTTTTTTTTAAATGTTTATATATTAAATGATAGTTGCATTTATATTAATTTCTGAATAATTGTATTGAATCAATGATAATTCTTTTTATCTTTATGTCAAAATGATTGTGTTAAGTATATTAATTATACCGTGATAATATGTTTATGTATTATAATACATAAAGGTATAAATGTTTATCTTTTTATCATTTATTAAATGACAACATATGTTAAATGACAATTCTATTTATCATTTATTAAATGACAATTCTATTTATGATTTAGTAAATGATAAAACTATTTATCTTTACCAAATGATAATTCTATTTATCATTTAGTAAATGATAATTCTGTTTATCATACAAATCCATTTGACACAAATATCTGATTTAGAATACACCTAAAAATCAAGGACTTGAGAATAATCATAATATATAGTTCAAGATAGACAATTAACTATATTTCTTTATGTCTTTATGCAAAAATGATAAACTTCTTTATCATTTTTATTCAATATATTCAGTTATTTCATTTAGTTCGTATATTTTTATTCAATTATAATATTATTCTGGAGCAAGACTATTTATCATTTAGTAAATGATAGTTCTATTTATCATTTAATAAATGATAAAACTATTTACCTTTAGTAAATGATAGTTCTATTTATCATTTACAAATAATTGACTTGAGAACATTGAAAATATATAGTTCAACATAGATAGTGACAATATTTCTATATGTCTTTATGCCAAAAGGATAAACTTCTTTATCATTTTCATTCAATGTATACTTTTATTTTCATTAAATTTGTATATTTTATGTACTTTCAACGTATGATTTAAGCTATATTGGTTATAATCTGTTTACATTTTATTCATTTTTTATTTCTTGGTTTATTTTTTTTTTAATTTTTGATTCAATGATTTGTTAAATGATAAATTGTTTTATCATTTTCGTTTTAATTAGTTCACAGCAATCTGCTCAAATTTGTCATAACCTATTGGTCAAGATATAACACAGAAAAACTTCATTTCCTCTCCACTTCAGCCTCTGTCAACTTCAACCTCTTGGTTAACTTATAACCCATAAATATAAATTTTTGTTTGTTGGTTTATGGATGTTTTTAATAAATTTCATACATGGCAATGTTAAATGATAAACTGTTTAATCATTTTAGTAATGTTTTTTATATTTATATTTTGTTTATATTTTTTTCCTTCATTCATTTGTTCATTTGTGACTAATTTTATTTAATTTTACAAAATAATAAACTTTATCATTTATCTTTTATTTTTTCTTCGTAAAATGATAATCTTCTTTATCATTTTCATTTCTTTTTAAATATTTATAGTTTTACTTAAATGTGTATATTTTATGTACTTTAAACATATGATCTAATTTACACATATTTGTAAATAGTTTCTAATTTTTAGTTTTTATTTATCTGTTTCATACAATTGCATGTATGTATTCTTCATTGATAGTCATTGTTTTTTTTCACTTTCAAAAAAATTCATTGCATTCGTTTTCCAGGTTCCATTCTTTCATTTCTGTCTGCATCTTTTAATTATCAGTTACATGGCCTAGAATTTGATTTACTTTCATACCTTCTCCACTCAATCACAAACATCCAACACATTCACTTCGTCCTCTAATTCTTTCACCATACTGCATACTTCAAATTCTTTATGTCTATATGTTTCTCTTCTACATGATTATTGTGCATTAAAAATAATTTAAACATATTCATTTACTATTAAGATATATATATATATATATATATATATATATATATATCATTTACAAAATGATATAACTATATATCATTTAGTAAGTGATAATTCTATTCATCTTCATGTCAAAGTGTTTATGTTTTCATTTTAAAATGATTGAAAACTAAAATGGTTGAAGTAATCATTGTCTTTAAATGATTGACAATTAAAATGATATTTAACGTATTTCGCGTTGTTTAGCTGCTTTTATTAAATACTTATGTCCTTAAAAAATAAGATAAGTATGTTTATCTTTGATGTAAATTCTAAAATTACTTATATAAATGATAAAACTAAATAAAAAGTTTACTATGAAAAAAATGCAATGTGATCAGCATTATTTCTTATGTTATTATTTTATCTTAATGGCAAAAATTTCTTTTTAACACGGCTAGAAATGTGCAAACTAGAAGATCAGCTCAAGCTACTAAAAAACAGAAGATAAAAAAGGAAGATCTTCCAAAAACTGCATGCTGCATATTTATTGATATCAAAGGGAAGCTATGTATAAATATGAGACCTATAAGCAGTGTTTACTGTGAAAAACACAGGAACCACCAGCTCTCCATAGCAAACACCTACTGTAAGTCGAATTTATTTTAACATATATATATTTCAAAGAATTTTGATCAAATAAATTTGTACATATGTTTTTATGATTCCTATTTTCAATTTCTGACCAACATGATTTATTATCATACTAAGAAACTGTGTATTCTCAATAAAATGAAATCATACTTGAATAACTAACTCAACTCTTTATGTGTATCTAATTTTATGTTTGTATGTTTAGTTAACTGTACACTTGTGTATACTTGCCCTCTTCTATGTTTTTTCTTTTGTTTTTTGTTTCATAAATCTATTTTCTCTTCTCTTTTTCGAATTCCAGACATAAAAATAAAATCAAAATGGTTTTCATTATGTTCTTTCCTTTAGATACAATGTCAGTAACTTATCAGGCAATATTGATCTCTTGCTACCATGTTTTTTTTCCGGACATAGTTTACTGTAAGTGCCCATATAGTTACTGCAGTAATTAGAAAAAGATATTCTGTTTTATCATTATATTCGAATTACTAAAATCATCAAATACAGGTTCGACTGCAGTGTTTTTGTGATGACGTTCTTGCCAAAAAATTGCACAAGGGATGGACAGTACATCAAAAAGTAGTCTCCAACAAATAAATGCATTCAGAGCGTAAATATCTGTGCAAATCCTCTCCGATGAACCTTATCGCTGCTGGACGGTCGAAAATTTTTGTAGCTCAGCTTCGGCTACCAAGGATGCAAACTAAGAATGATAGAGACAATTTTTTTGATGTTTGAGTGGATGCAAATAGTCATTTTATCAGACATTTGTTAAAAAATTATTTGATAACAGGTTTTAGGCGGTATATTTGAATTTACTGATGAATTTGATTATGAATTTGTAATGGCTGATGTTAACTAGCAAGTAATTACACAACTGATGTTAATTTGATTATGAAATTCTGGTAATAGATAATGAATTTGTAATGGCTAATGTTTCTAATGCTCTGTTCAAAAAGATAAAAGCATTTATCTTTTATTGACAGTATGTTGTATCACTTTTATTAGTTAGCATTCTGCATATCTTGTATCAGTCTTTATTATTGTTAAATATCAGCTTTCTCCAAGTTTCAGTTTTTTATTACTTTAACATCAGTTTAATTTTATTAAGATTTTACCATTTTGCAGAACAAGATTTATTCAGTATTATTGAAAGTTGCACCCTCTTTTCCTTTCAACATTAACAAGAAATCAAGCCACCACACTTCCTGCTTCCTGCGAGATTCAGGCTTTTCCTAGCCAATCATGTTCTATAAAACTGAACTAAAATGATAAAAGAGTTTATCATTTTACAGAACCAGATTTGTTAACTTTTCTTAAATGCTGCAACCCCAATGCCTTTCAACATATACAAAACTTAAGCCACCACCCTTACTGGTTCTTCCAAGATTCAGTCTTCTCTTTTTAATAAATCATGTTGTGTAAAACTGAACTAAAATGATAAAAGAATTTATCATTTTACAAAAGCAGACTCGTTAAATTTTCTTGGATTCTGAACCCGTACTGCCATCGAAAATCTACAAAACTAATCCATCACCCTCCATCGTTATTGCAAGATTTAGGCTACTTTTCTTAATTAGTCATAGCATAAAGCTGAACTAAAATGCTAAACAGTTTATCATTATATAGAACTACATTTGTTAAACATTGTTTAATAATGCACCACCTCTGCCTTTCAACATCAACAACACTCAAGCCATCATCCTCCTTGGTTCTTGAAAGATACAGGCTTGAAATAATGCACCACCTCTGTCTTTGATAGTCATGTTGCATAAAATTGAAATAAAATGAAAAAACAGTTTATCATTTTACAAAAGCAGATTTGTTAAACATGCTTGAATGCTGAACCACCTCTGACTTTCCACTAAACAAAAATCAAACAGAAATCAACAGGACTCAAGACAAATAAATTCTTAAAAATCAAACAAAAAAATAAAAACAATTAACAATTAAAATATCAGTTTATCTATAGTCTTCACATTAAACACTTTCATCTGCTAATACATTGTATTGCATTGCATTGCATTGTTTTTCTATCACTCATATATTGCATTGCATTACAAAAAATTTCATACAAAAAGTTACAAACAAATTCCAATTTGTTCACCTTTCTCCTCTATTTACATTATCAGTTTTCTGTTCTTACAATTCATTTTATACAAGAACAGTTTACATTGCATATTTTTTCAACTTTCTCACATCCATCTGCAGAACTACTACAGCACCATCAGCCCTCATTTCTGCTACCCTTCTGTTAACCCCCCAATTCTACAACCAGACATGGCTGTCATCCATCACTGCACCTCCACCATCCCCTCAATGCAGTAACCAATCACCACCACTCATGTCTACCTTACATTGCATATACATACACACATGTGTATAACTTATTAAATGATAATACTATTTATCATTATAAAATGATAAAACTATATATCGTTTAGTTTTATATATAAAAGATAAACTTATTTATATATAGTTTTATCATTTTTTTAAACGATAAATAGTTTTATCATTTAATAATAGATAAATATGTTTAACTTAATTTTATTAAACAATGTTTATATAAAAGACAAACATACTTACTTTTTTTATTCAAAGATATAAACATATTTTCAATTTAAAATGAAAATATTTAATACAATCATTTTAACATAAAGACAAAAAAATTATCACTTAATACAATTATTTTACATAAAGATAAATACAACCATCATTTAATAAATGATAATCGCAAAATGATTACTACAACCGTCTTGACATAAAGATGAATAAAAATATTGTTTCCTAACGATAAATAGTTTTATCATTTTATAAATGATAAATAGTTTTATCATTTAGTAATAAATAAATATGTTTAACATAATTTTATTAAACAATATTTATATAAAAGATTGAACATATTTATCTTTTTTTATTCAAAGACATAAACATATTAGTAATTAAAATTAGAACATTTAATGCAATCATTCTAACATAAAGATAAAAAAATATCACTTAGTATAATTATTTTGACATGAAGATAAATACAACTATCATTTAATAAATGATAATCACAAAATGATTATTACAGCCATCTTGACCTAAAGATGAACAGAAATATTTTTTACTAAACGATAAATAGTTTATCATTTTATAAATGATAAATAGTTTATCATTTTATAAATGATAAATAGTTTATCATTTTATAAATGATAAATAGTTTTATCATTTAATAATAGATAAATATGTTTAACGTAATTTTATTAAACATTATTTATATAAGAGATACACACATTTATCTTTTTTATTCAAACACATAAACATAATGCATGCAATAAATCGAATGCTATATTCACATATCATTCTATAACCATCTATTTGATTGTATTCTAAGATCTGGTAAAATGGAAATGCTATGTTCACGTATCATTTCAACATAATGCATGCAATAAATCAAATGCTATATCCAACTATCGTCTAAAACTATCTATTATTTAAAAAAATTAAGTGATATACCGTTGTCTTCCTTTTTCTATTGACAATTTCGTCACAAAGCTCATGTTTATTCATTTCAACTTCATTCATGGCCTTCGATGCCCTAGTGTTTCTCTTCGTCTTTGGTTCTTCAACGATGCTCTTCGAATCCATAGTGTTGGATGCATTCTTAGTTTGTCACGTGTCATCAATAGTTCATCACCTCCAGTTTGTCAGCATTCTCAGTCAGCTCTCTCCACCTCAACCGATTCGTATTCTAGATTTGCAGTATCCACCTCACAACTCCAGCTTCAACTTACATCAGACCCCTCTCTAGCATGCAATAAAAAAAATCTTATTGATTACTGCACCTTCAGGAAATCTATAATGATAAATAACATGTTCTAATACCAACGCCTTTAAGTTTAATACTATATCAACAACTGAACAAAAACGATAAATCACTTTATCATTTTACAAAAACATATACAAATTTAACTAAAACAACAGCAAACGGAAACTGAAATATGGACGACGTTATAACTCTGATATTAAGATTGAGAGAGAGATAGAGATTGAATCGAGATTGAGATTGAAATCGAGATCGAGATTGAAATCGAGATTGAGATTGATAATAGCATACAGGAAGATCAAGATTGAGATCGAGATTGAGAGAGAAAACTTGATTCGAGAAGGAGCGAAATACGTACCAGTTAGAGCCGAGGGAGCGAAGGACGTACTAAAATGATCGCGAATAAGAAATGTCCTGCAAACTTATTTTTTAAAACTCTTGGCCTGGAAAAAAATGACGTATGAAATATGGTCACTGAAACATAATTTCCAGTTTTGAGATTTAATTATTGTAATTAATAGTATTTATATCTTGCCATTAATAAGAGATAGAATTAAATGGTTATTAATTAATAATATGCACAACATACATTTTGTGTTAAAAATATAATGAGAATTTCAATGAAAAATATTACATTCAAATTGTGAGTACTTACATTTGTTACAAATATAATGATAATGGGAAATTAATTGATAAAGAAATGACGTGGTTGTATGAAGTATTATTTATGTGACTCTTTAATGGGATGATCTTTAAATATAAGTTGGTTTTAAAAGCGGAGGTGTTAATTGTAAATTAATGTGTAATAAAAAGAAATATGTTTCAATAAAAATAAAAGAAAGGGATGGTTTCTTGAAAAGAATATTCTTATCAAATAAAGTGAATATTTCATTTGTGAATGTAAATTTAATTTCATTAAAACAAAGAATTGAATTTTTTTGTATGTTTCTAGTTGGAATATTTGATTTAATTAGATATTCAAACTTGATTAAAAAAATAACAATAATAAAAATGGTAAGAAAACAACTTGAAGGTTTAGTTAAATTTTTGATTTGGAATAGTTAGCATATTTACATAGGAGATTTATTTCGTTTCAAATTTGACTTTGGAGTCTCGGTTCATCTTTTAATGTGTGGGGTGGCGGTCCTAATTTTGTTAATTGTAGTGTTTAATTTTATTTACTGTGTACTAAATAAAAATACATATATGTGTGTAAATTTGAGCGTATTGGAGTTAATAAAATATGTTAAAATGAACTGCTTTATTTAGTATATTAGATTTGTGATTTGTATGTACGATCTACATTCTCAAATTTAAATCATCGCTTTCATTTATTTTATTTTACTATTACTTTCTTTTATTAAATACATGCCTCTTTTGGTTTTCGGCTAAGTTTTATTTATTTACATGCGGGCCTTGCCTTGAAATGTTTCATGTGTGTTGATGAAATTAATTGAGGTACCAATTATTTTGAAATTTTATACCAAAAGATTTGCTTGCCATGCATGTCTTATCAAATTCCAGTGTATGTCTTTCTTCTTTTGTTAATTACCTGCATGTTTGGCTCTTTTTATTTTGCAAATTTACATCTTTTTGTATCTTTCCTTTCATATTCCAATTTCCGAACATGCTTTACCCTTATTCGTTTCCTATTTCATAAATCTCTTCCACTAACTTTCCATTTCCAAAACGTGCTTCCATTATTTCTTTTGCCTAAAGTTTTCTTTCTCTTCTAAAAACAAACAAACAAATGTGAGCAACTTATTTTCATGAAGCCAATCTTTTCCATTTGCTTACAAATCCATTTCCTAAAGCCTCCTTCCTCCATGTGTGAGCCATTGTGTCCTTTTTTTCCGTTGATTCTCTAGAATTTAGAAACATGAGCAGGCTTCAAAATTCTTAATGTGAGTAACGAACGTGTTTTATTTTATTATTAAAATATGTGTACATGGTTTTCTATTTCATTTCCACAATATTCTTATAACTTGAATATCTTCCGCATATGAACTCCAATTAATGTGCGGTTTCTTCCTTTGGGTTCGTATCAAAATTTTGAACGACATGAAACTAGCATGGTTGAATTTGGAGACCGTTGAAATTTTGGGCTTTTATTGGATTTTCAATTGGCTATAAATCAAAGGTGAGTGACTAAACCCACTCACGTTATACTAAAATTTCCACTGCAAGTTAAACAAAATATATGATGTGATATATAAATATTTTGTTGTAAATTTATGTTGACATTTGAATTGATATTGAATCTGCACTGACATTTAATTTTATATTGGAATTTAATTGATAGTTAAACCCCAATATTGATAACTAGTATATGTTGAAATATATTGTTTGATTTGGATGTTGTTTGAAATGGATGCTTATTGATTGATATGTTGGATGTATGGTTGTTTGTTTCTTTTAATATGTCCTTGTTATCACCTTGTAAACTTTTGCCATCATTTAAATGGTCCTCTGAATCATTTTAGAATTGGATAATTAAGACATTTAAATTATGGGTTGAAATGATATATAACCATACAATTTCTTGAATTTGGATTATTTACTGAAATTGAATTATTCAAAAAGTTTATGTTTTTAATTTAAACTTCGGACTTATTTTAAGTAAGTGGTTAAAATTGGTATTTCGAATTATTTGAAATCTCATAAGTTATTGCACTCAGGTTGTACACTTGATAGGTAATGAAAACGCCCATAACATCTCTGAAGCCATCGCACTCATATTTTTATTTGAGATTGATTTGACTTACATAGGAATTTTTAGTTCTGACTTCAGTGTATTGTTTTTCATTATGCCCGGGTCAGCCTGAGTTTTTCAGCATTGAAGACTATTTTCTGATGGACGAAGACGAAGATTGAGTATATTATTGCTATTTATTATTCCACTACATTCTGTGTTCCGCTGTATTATTTGCTTATTTATGATATACCTATAACTCTGATTTGAATTTGTAAAAGTATAATCAAATGTTATTCGTAAAACAGCTTCATGAACCGTTTATTTGATTATTATATTTTGTCGTTCGCTGTGAGATTCTGTATTTTGTTTTTTCTTTCCTTTTTCTTATTTTTCTTATTTACGACATTAACAATCCTTCCTTTTGAATGGTTTGATTCTGACATATGTGGTTTATTTTCGATTTGAATCATCCAAAAAGGTAGGTCGTTACATATTATGTGGTGATGGTATGTATTGAGCGATGAAAGAATGAAGGAAAATGTGTACGAGATAAGAAGAGGAGCAAAAGGCAACGACGAATGTTTGGAAAATCTAAATGACAACCGATACCGTAAAGGTTAAGATACAACAGAAAAATAAGTTTAAGCATGCACAGGAGGAGTTAATCAGCTCAACCTTTTGAAAGGTTAAATCAGAAAGAAGCCCAGAAACTCCATACGACTGAACATATGAATTTGATGGAACGAGACATTAGACCTGATTCATCGAATGGTGGTGAGAGAACAATAGTCAAATAGTGACTTGGATATGCCTATTTATGGGAACCGAGTATTCTCCGATTCAAAGCACGTCATATTATTCATAGGACGTACTTCGAGGGAAAGTGTTACCCAGTACCATGGCCCGACTATGAGAGGTTGATAATGAAGTCCACATTCGACTATTAGCGGGAAGGATGATCACGAGGCAACATCCGCATGATCGGTGTGTAATGTTTGAACAGCTATGTCCAGCCTAGGTTAAGTAAAATCAATTAATGGATAGCACTGGATGTCAAAGTCTTAGAAGTTAGTTTGGTTGGTTTAGGAACCGGAGTGGATAATTATGTCAATTCAATGACGCTTAGAGGGGTCAGTATAATGATGGCTCGGGTTGGCAAAGCACGAGGAATAATTTGGGTCGGCATTGGTGTTTAATAAGTTGAAAGACAATATGGTGGGCTCGGCATGGTGTATGATATAACTCCAGTCGGTACAATATTAGGTTGGCCTATGATGGGCGGGGTCCACATGGAGCATATGATCGACTAGGTCGACATGGAGCATATAGTGGACCAGGTCGGCAAAAGCTATAGTAGAGCTCAAGTCGGAAAAAGATATGGAAGAGCTCGGGTCGGCATTACATATGATGTCGCTTGGGTCGGAATTACGTAAGTAGTTACTCGGTTCGGCAAAGCATATGGAGATAGGAGCGGCATAAGATGTAGAGATAATGGTTCAGCCTACCTAAATGGATCGGCATGGTATATGAGATGGGTCAGATCGGCATAGGTTGTAAAGATTGTGGGATCAACACACAAAGATGGTCGGGTAGGCATGATGATATAGGTCTTCATAGTGAGTTAGGCTAATTGTTTCTTATGGTAGGCCTAATTGGTCAGGTTAAAGGCTGCCTTCATTTATAAATATAGGGGTGGGGGGCCATTCTTGGGGATCTTTTCAGCTACTAAGGGAAAACTGGCATTTTTGTAATTAGCTTCCTTTGTTCTAACTTGTGCTCAAGTTGTTTTTTATGAATTGCAATTGTAATCAATTGAGTGATAAAGCAATAAATAAAGCATTTAGAGTGAACGTAGGCAATCAATGCCAAACAACTATAAATCATGTTGTGTTTTATTTTCTGCTATCTTGTCTTGAACATTTAGTGTCACTCCGCATTTTTCATTGAATTTCTTCATTTAATACACTACTCAAATTTGGTCTTTGGTATTTGTAAAAAATTTGGTTGTAAACACATCTTAATCATATCATTTAGCAACATTAATTCTAACTCAAAAAATAATAATTTATGTCTTCATTATTTAATCAAATATGTTTGAAATTTAAATTTTAATTAATTTTGAATTATAATACACGCACACAGGGAATGTTATGATTAATCAATTCTTATTGCAATCTTAACTATGAATTGTTTTAAAGGTAATTTTTTTAATATGTATTTACATGTTACTTTGGATTTCAAATTTTAATGCTAAATTTGATTATGGATAATATTATAACTAACTTTCCATTATAAATTAGATCAAGGTTTGATTAGAAACATGTAAAAGAGAAAGGTGAAATTATTTAAATATATTACCATCTCCTCTTCCCTTTTGGACACTCCGTTGAATGGCTATTGATCTAATATTTACTTATTTCCTTTTCACTTTAACACCAAGCCCTCATCTATGTTTGCATATATATGTTTTTTCAACTATACATTTTTTTTTCAAATATACAAATATATACACACACATAAGTGGTAATTTATATATTACACACATACACATATACACACACACAGATATATATATATATATGTATATGTATATATATATATATATCTGTGTGTGTACGTCTAAGCTATATATATATGGTACACATTAATATGTGTATAAAAACACCATACATATTTTTGTCCATATACTTAAGCATTTATATTCTCGATATGCATGAGAATTTGTCAAATGCATATTAAGAATAATAAATATGCATATACAATGGATATAAATCCCAATATCCATATGTGTATATTTGTGTCTATACATACACACACAAAAACTTATATATCTTTGTGGTGTCATGTGATGTTATGATTATGCATATGACATATAACAATAACAATTCACTCAAATTAATATGATTAGTTAACAAATATGAAATAATTTTAAACAAAATATGTTTTTATTTAATAGTGAGTTTTGATTTAATGCTAGTTAATAAACTGCATATGCTCGTTAAGTTTAAAATAGTGTATTTTTCTTGAAATTTGCCAATTTTACCAGCTGCAAAATGGACAAAGGTCTTTTTATTCTATCAAAGCTCGCATAGCCTGTGTACTCTAATTACCCATAATGAGGGGCCAGCTAATACCTATCTGATGGGTATCAAGAACAATAGTGTCTAGGCATGGGCTTGGATAATCAAATATCCCCCTCCTTGGCTACTTGTTTGGCCCAATGGGTGGAGTAAGTCAAAAGGTTGGCCCAGATGTAAATCTAACTTTCAAATTAAGATCTAAAAAGTTAATATATATTTAATTTTTAAACGTTAAGTTTAACATATAAAAGTAAATTTAATAAATGTTACAAAACGAATTGAAAATTTTCCATTTTTTTTTTGAAAAACTAATTTAATATGTTTAGATTTTTACAGCTATTTAATTAATTTGATTATTCAAATAAGTAATTAACTGAAACTTAATTAGTTAAAATATACATGTATATAGTGGTAAATGTATTTGTAACTATAAAGGTTGTAGATTAAAATTTATCTTAGATTCTTTAATGTAGATAAAAAATAGTTTTTTTTTAATTTATCAACTTTTTAAACTAAAATATTTAGTTTGATAAACTATTTTTTTATGAGAAGTTAAAAATTGATTTACTTGATAAACCAACAATTAACTAAATTATATATGATGATATATATGTAAATAAAATTATAAATGTTAGAGTTCAATGATTTAATTTCACAAACGGCCTTTTCGACCCTTGAATGTCGATACTAATACATCTATGGTATTCATGTGCAAAAAGTACCCAAGTGCCGAAAAGATAGAATGTTAGGGTAAACAAGATAGAAAAAGGAACAGAACAAGGAAAAAGAACATAATATCAGAATCTCATATGCGAAAGGGTAATATATAATATCTCAAGAGACCTTTACCAAAAAGAAAACTTTAATAGACATACAACAATCAGAGTAAACTAACCTATCATTAACCTGGACATTATAATAGCTTGTCCTCACAAATGCTAATAGTTACAAAACAAGAAATTCAACGGAAAATAAAATATGAATAATGTCTAAGAAATCCAGTAATATTATAATAATGTCTGGGGTGTAAAATATAAATAATCTAGTAGATGTGATGCATGTTAGTGTACATCATAAAAATAATAGGTATACAATTAAACCACTAAGGCGCATTCACTACTTACGGAGGATTCGACGGAGGTGCCCTTAGTACTTCGAGAATGGTCCTTCTACATAAGGATCAAAGATATCCATTCGAAGCAACATACATCCCTAGTTAATGTATATATGAAAAATATAGCTGGCCACAAAAGAAGGCTGAGTGCACCACTCATGCATGCGTAGCTGTAGGTATCTCTAGGGTACAGTATTCCTGCACCCTTGGATTAGCTAATCCCTTGGTCTATGCATCCTATCTTTGGTTTTAGTCATATCTACAGGTGAGGCTCTGACCGACATTCCGATACACTAGTCACTACTCAAATAGGTATTGGAACCACGCATGGATTTTCATATCTCAATGGATCTCTTAATCACACATGGATTCTCATATCTCAATAGCTCTTATAATCACACATGGATTCCCACATCCTGAATAGATCATGAACAACTACATGTGTTCGACCATCTCAAACACATTCGAACCTCCAAACAGATTCTAGCATCTCAAACTAATCACGAACCACTTCCAAAGTGTAGAACACGTACATGGTTTTGGAGTGGTTGCGGTTTCAAGTCATCTCATATAATACACTTCCCCGCTTACCTGGCGCTCTAAAAACCAATATATCAATTTTCACTGAACTCAACTTCAGTTCTTTTGGAACTAAAAAGACAATACATAATAGTGGAGACCAGCTCCTAACTAGATTAGATCGGATTTTCTTATCATTTGTCCTAGAAGGGTAAAAATGAGTTTATATGTACAATATAGCATCACCAAAGTTAATTGTACCATATAATTCCCATGCTTCTTTGATATATTTCTAGAGTTATATTGTGGTAAATTTCAGTAATAATGTGAATGATCGCATAAGGGAAACTAGGTCTCGTATACTTTCCATAAGCAAGTAACACATCAATCATGATCGATACACACAAATACGATCAAATCATATAAATTAACTCTAATCATTTTTTATTTAATTAGTCCTTTATAAATTAAAATTTCTTTTATTAGTAACTCCTTTTTATCTAATAAAAATTCTTTATTTGATTAAAATTTCACTTATTAATTAAGCTTTACTATTCATTTCTACACATTTCAATACTCTCAAAAGTATTCATATACTCATCTCAACGGTACAAGTGTATTCACAATCCAATAACAAGTTTTACTTAGTTTAAACATGGTCAAAGAGTTTAAAAACAAATGTTACTCAAACCTTTTTACTATAAACCCCTTCTCTCTTCTATACTTTGAAACTTATACTTTCCTATCTATATCTAAAGATTCCATCCTTGTTACTTTCTTTAAAATTTTATTATTAAAGATCTACATATTTTCCAAAATCATTTAACAATATTTTACAACTTTAAAATATTACTCAAGTGTTTAAAAATAAATGTTACTAAGACATTGTTTACAACAAACCTAAAACACTTCGCTCAATTATTATCTTTAAAGCTCTCTTTAAAGATTATATTACTTTTCAAAAGTATAATTACGTGGGCTAAAACAATTGCGGCGTAAACATCATTACTGTCAATCAAAAATCACATTTTACTTGTCATTAACTTTGAAACACATCCATTTAAAGCTCTGAGTACATCTTTACTTTTTAAAAAAAGGTGATATACCGTTTCAATTATTTTTACACAACCATTCATTATAACAGAAGTGTTATAATCGTAATTTTTTTCAAAATACTTATAATATGGTTTAAAACACTTACTCAAAATATTATTTAAAATATCTATTTATAATTCATTTAAAACCCATAAGACAAGTTTTATAAATTAAACCCTTACTTAAACCATTCATAAATGATTATAAAATCATATTCAAACATCAAACTTCTCTTCAAAATATATTAATACTATTTACAAACTCCTTTAAAAGATATTAGAAAAATATCTAAATTATGTAACCTTTTATACTTTATTAAAACAAAATTTTCAAAGTGCATCATCTTTAGTGACCTTTTCGCTATACAAACTTATGCAACATTATTTGACAATTTCTATAACTTTCCAAACCAATTCCTTTAGGTTAAACACACCAGAACTGGTGTAAAGAACAACCAACTATATATTTCCATAATATATTCACATTTGAACCAATTTAACATATGTCAATTACAAAGGATTTCAAAGTGTGTTAATAACGACCATTTCGCTTCAACCATTCACACATAATTTACAGCTTTATCAAACAATAACATTATCAACCATGTAGACAAGTCTAGGCCATGAAACATGTTTTAGATAATTATAAGGGAGATTATACTACATTTAATGTTGCCACTTGCTTTCAAAAGCAAGGAGGGGTCCAAAATTGATAACTTGCATTGTTACCAATTTTAGTTCATATTTTGCACAATAAACGTTATATCGCAAAAATAAATAAATCAACAAGTGAGTAAACTCACCCAAGCCAAAGCCAAACAAAATCATAGTAAATCCTGCTACTAATGCAATGGTGAAGACGGCATATCGATTGGACCCTGTATGCACAAGGTATTGATTTTATTAGAATTTGGATTAAAAACACGATAAATTAATTTAATTAACTATTATTCAATTTCACTTACTCCTAATTTCCTTCCTCTCCCAATTCCCTACTTCTTGCATAGTGATACGCAAATCCAACCCATCCAAATCCGAGCATACACATGGCAACATGGAGCATCGCTTAATGAAATCGTACTCTACTTGTGCCAATGAATTATTCTCTGCCCGAGCTTTTGGTTGTACCCGACAACCCCAAGTTTGATCTTCCTTCCTTGATTCAAACCTAAAGCCAATGCTCACTGCCAAAATGTCGCACATCACTTCAGCCACCTAAAGCGGCCCCGACCACCACTAAACTACTCACCTTAGCGTCACAAGTCAAACTGCACACTCGAAATCACCTTCGATGCTTCGCCCTAACTCACGACCTAACACAACAAGAGGATAAGCCCAATGTCATGATACAAGACTGCCACCATCAACAGCTCCTCCAAAATCTAACCCTAGAGTTGTCCAAGAAAAATTCGACATGACCAACCTCGGTCGGAACACCAAAAAATAAATAGAATCACGGCCCTCACTTACACAAATCCAACGGATCTAAAATCATTGAATTTTGACGTCTGAAGCTCAAGAAACAGTTGGATGAAAGAAAGGAAGATTGGCGACTGATTTTGACGAAGGAAGGAGGAAAAAAGAAGCATGGAGAGGAAGGTAGGTTAAGGGATATTCATTGTAAAATAAATAATATATTTAATTCTCTTAATTAAATCGTCGAATATTCCAAGCTCACATAATCAAATGAGACATCCGATCGCCATAAAACCCATCGGTGCCCAACAACTCAGTATTCCGATCCTAATGACAATAGTTTCATTAAAATCGAAGATAGTGCCTTGGAATCATAATTTCATAAGTTAATTTTTTTTATTATAACCAGTTTAATCACATTAATTATAAATTAAAAGTTTGTCATTATCATTTATTATTAAAAGAGAGTTTACTAAACTTTAAAAATAATTTTTATTCATATTAAATCCAAGATTTAAATATTTAAATAATTTCGATATTTAAATATAAAGCATTTGAAATTCCGGGCTGTTAAATCCAAGTTAAGTCATGGAGCAACACGTATGGGAAGAACGAGTTAGAATAAATCACAAGCACTTAAGCGAAATCGAATGGACAAGTGCAAATCACGAAGAATTCAAAGAAAAATATACAAATGTAAATATAGGGTGTTCGATCCCTATAAAATCCCAATCACTTTCATCGGAAGAATTTTATTCGAGTTCAAGCAATTATCAAAAGCAATAAATCATAAAACTCGAATCAAGTCGAGAGTAATCAAATTCGATATATGGCAATTCACATACTAGTATTAGTATTGTTCGATCTCGACGAAATTGGAGCAGCCATACGAAAACGAAGCAGCATTCAATTGACAAGGCAATCCAAAGCAAATGCATACTTCAATCGAAGCACATATTTCAATTAGTGACTTCAATTCTTAAAACCCTAAAATTGTGAAGAGGAACAAAACAGAAAGGCAGCTAGAAAATAAAAAGGAAGACGTCATTGTTCTTGTGTTATAAATTAAAGTGGGTCAGCTTCTCTAAATAGTTAAGCTTAAATTAGAATTAGCGTTTTGTATTTTAATTTTTTATTTATTTTTTAATTTCTCTTTTAACTTGTGTAATTGTCTAGTTGTGTGACTAGGTGACGAACAACGGTGTTGTAGTTCGAGAATTCCCAACTCAGTGGTTGAGTTGTGGTAGAGTCTTGAGCATAGAGTTAGGTTAGTCATTAGCCGGTGTTGCAAGTTTACATGTGTAAGCGTCTGACTACTTAATTTCAAGTAGAAACCTTGGGAGCAACACGTAGGCAGGGTTTTGCCGAAACTGGGTAAATTTATGTGTGATCTCTTCTGTATTATTTATTTCTATTGATTTTTTTCCGCATTAATTTTTATTATTAGTATCACCAGATTCATGCCTCTTTAGGGTGAAAACAATCCTACAAGTGGTGTCGGAGTAAGGTTAATAGCGAGGATGTCTAATCCTAGTTGCAAATCTAGCAAGAGTCGGTCCAGTATTATTCCCCTATTTTTGATGGAACGGATTTTTTAAATTGGAAATTAAAAATGGAATTTATTTAAAATCTGTTAATTTTAAATGTTAGGATATTGCTGAAAATGGGTGTGATATAGTAGACAAGAAAAATACTTCGATTAATGATCTTGCTATGCATATAATATATTCTCATATTAATCAAGATAATTTTAACTTTATCTCTCATTGTGAAAGTGCACAGGAAATCCGGAATACTTTTGATACAACATATGGTGCAAAGGTCAACGATGGTGAGAAAACCTCCACAGTTGACTCAGGTAAAGAGACGTGCTTGACAGAATTTGCAAAAGACAGCAGTGATGAAGATTCTATAGTCGATGAGATAGTGATCTTTCATTCAATGAATTAGTTCTCTTGTGCCAAAATTAATCGAAAATAATGAAGCGCTTGAGATGAAAAATAATAAGTTGAAAATGAAACAATCTAAACTGCGTCAGAAGAATAATGATTTGGAAAATGGGCATAAGAATATTAAGAAAAATAAAAATTCTAATTGCAAAAGGTGTTTGAACTATGAAAAAGGATTTGCCTGTTTTCCTATAAAAAAATCAAAAGTTAGAAAAAAAAAATTTAATTCGAGAGAAAAACAAACTTAGTTGATTTGTAAATATAACATTTTGCAAAAAGAGTTGGTTAGTTTTAAGAAGTCGAAAAGGTCTAAATGTGCGATTTTTGAAAATAAATTAAAAGAGGTCAATGAAAATTTCAAAACCTTTAAAAAAGAAAATATGGTTTGAGAAAATTCGATTATTTGATTAAATCACTGAGTTTGAAAAGGAGATTGAAAAAAATCAAGAATTTTAAAAAAATTGAGTTTAAAAAACTCCAACTCTTTGAAAATGAGATGCTTGAAATTGAGACTAGAATTAGAGAGCTTCAAAATGAAAATATGGTATTGAATATGAATAATTTTGAGAAGAGAGATGGTACCATTAGTTGTTGTTTAAAGATAATGAATGAAAATAAACTTTAAAAATCCAAAGTTAATAAACTTGAGTTGATCACTCGAAAAAATTTCACTAGAGAAAAGTCATTTAATATGCTCTTAGAAAATCAACCTTTGAAAGTAAAAGGAAAGGATTTGGATTCACAAAAGTTTTAATATATGAACAGACGACTAATAACACTTCTAAGGGGAAAAGTATGATACCCAAATGCGTAAAGTGTGAAAATATTGAACATGGCAAGAATAATGTCAAAATATATACAAACACAAAACCGTTAATAAAATATGGATTCCAAAAGGTACAAATATAAATGGTTTGAAATTTAAACAAATATGGATTCCCAAAGGTACAATTGTAGATGCCAACGTTCGTCATATAGACAAATTTGGATGCCAAAGATTTCAATAGAAAATAATAGTGGTCCTATATTCTTAGTTAGATCACTTGCCTTCTCCAAAATTTTGACATATAAGTGGAATAAGGAACAAATTTTATGGAGATAGATTTCGAGTTGTTTCAGGTGATTGATAAACTAAAATTTTAATGTTCCTTAGCCTATAAAGTTTAGATGGAGATCATCGCACTTTGGATATCATGGAATCGAAGGAAAGTGAGGTATGATCTCTTAACTCAATTTTTTTCATATCAACATTGGTGAAGTATTTCGAACATACCTTGAACATCTCAACTTTGATTATTGAAACTCTTAAAGTTTGGGAAAGCTAACCGATAAAGCTACAACTTTTTTTTTTAGTTTTTATTGGTTCACTTTGGAATGTCATGAAAAACTACTTCGATGAATTTTTTAAATGTGTTTTTTTCTCAATTTGGATTACTTTACTTGTTCTTGATATAAATGGACGTGATGAAATTTAAAAAAAACACTTCAAGTGTTAAGGAGTATACATTTTCCTTATATACCACTGTATATCATGATGAATATCTCAAATACAAGTGGTATATGGTATCATCTCATGTTGAAATCATTTTTGCAATTACTTAATTATTTATATTGCTTTTCAACTAGAAGTCATTTCATAAAACCCCCTACAGAAAATTGATTTTCACTTATTTTAATTTTTTTTAAACTTGGGTTTTTATCGTGTTAAAAATACTCTAGTTTATTTTGGTAAGGGATGTACTCTAGAAAAGATAATCATTGACTAATTGATTTTCTTGGAATTCATCAAAATTATTATAGTGCTTGAAAGGTGATGGATAGTGATTAAATTATATTTCATAACAAGAGGAAATGTAATTTTATAATTTCATGAAAATTTAAAAAAAAATTGTAATATTTTTAGTAGTATTATTCCATGATCACTTCCATCACTTTCACCCATCTGTCAATCCATACATCATAATATAGTGTGTAGAATTTGGTATTTCAAAATAAGGAAGAAAAAATTTGTAAAATAATTATATCCTAAAGTATTCACTCTCATTTAAAAGTCCTCATGGTTATGCATGGGTGAATTACTTGAATTTCTATATATGGTCTTTCATTCACATTTAAAAGTCCTTGCGGTTATGCTTGGATGGGACGCATATAAGAAAGGGATGAATATCAAGTATATTCTAATCTCATTTAAAAGTCCTCACGGTTATGCATGGTTAGAAAATCCTTGACATTTTAAAAAAAAAGGAGTAACTACTAACATCATTTAAAAGTCCTAACGGTTATGCATAGTTAGTAAGTGCTTCACATTTTTTGCATAATATTTGAAAAGAAAAAATGCGTAAATTATTCCTTTATTGAAAATATCGAACTCTTATCACTATATAAAATTTTCCATAATCCCACATTTCTCTAAAGTGGAGTTTGTTTCCAATAAATAAAATATTATGATTTTTTTAATTAATTGAAATTTGAAAATAATATTTCCCTCTTGATTTGATTTATATTTTTAATTAAAATCATAGCTATTTCAATTACTATTATTATTTTTGATGATAACAAAAGGGGGAGAGAGGTTAAGATTTTGATTTTTGAGCAACATTCTTGCTAATATTTGAGAATGTTTTTATTCAAAGTCATTTTTAATTAATTTTCCAATTTTAACTACACGCATCTGTGTAGGAGGAGCATTCAAATAGGGAGAGCTAATAGAATCCCTCAAAACCAAATACATTTAATAAATTCAAAATTTTATATATGTTTTTATCATCAAAAGGGGGAGATTGTAGAATATGCTAGTATATGATTAAACACATATATATTCATTTAAATGTATTTATTATTGTACTATTTTATTTTTCACATAATTAAATAAATATTTGTTAAATAAAATAAATAACTAAGAATTCATACTTAAACAAATATTTTATTCAAACAAATATTTTATTACAAATTCAAATAGTAAAAATTTGAGCTCTCACTACATTTACACATTTCCAATCATAATAAAATTTCAATTACAACACAATTTTCAATTTACATATTACACCTTACTACATATTCACTCAACATTTGTATTTGATCTTCAATTCTAATCGAGCTTGTATCCCGTATCTGAATTATCGGCAAAATAAATACTAATGCGTTAAAATTGAAAAAGAAATATTTTATAGTTCAAAATGAAGTGAGTGTTTTTGAAAATTTTGTTTGCCTCAGTAATTTGGGTTGTTCGTCATTATTTAATTTCAATTCATCTTACATGAACAGCTTGTGACATGCACAGTGTATCACTGTACATGCCACATGGCCGTGCACACCGATATACACTTGCTTGATAAAATTGTAGGGACATGTGAGCAGAAGGTCAAACCCAAGCCAAAGGCGGGATTCAACTCAAGTGAAAATGCTCGATCAAAGCAATAACCAGCAATACAGACATGCAGCTACCACTAGACATCATGGTGACAAGCAACACAACCCCAACATTCAAATGGTTCACATGACAGCATACATGAAATAACAATATAAACTAGACCATTCTAACTCGAGCCAGGTCACTATAACTCGACAATCAGACATGCACATGATACCATATGCAAGAACCAAGTGCAATGGCCAAGACCAAACACAAGAAATAAGGCAGCAAGGAAACAAGGTGCACCAACAATAGTTCAAGCATGAACCAGAGAAAGGTGCACCAGGGACTCAAACGTAACAACAAGTTCATATGTAACCATATATAGGTCGACAGAGCTCATGTCTTAACCAATGCAACAATATCAAAACCAAGGCTATAATCTGATGTCCAACTTCAATTACCAGAAGCAGAAATCATACAACATACATATATATACATGCATCTCACATATGTATGCATGTATATACGTGAATATGCGCACCAGACCTTCAATGAGCAAATGCAGGTTCAAAACAATGAAATATCAAGATCACCAGACCAGACCAAAGTGGTTCATACAATAACTGGCACATATGGTCAAGTAGTACACTATATGAACATGAAAACAGAGTTTAGATGCAAGCATGCCTAAACTACAAGACCACATGACATTGGAGGCTGCATGAAACCCCCCACACACATGAATGCAAAGTAAGTTCAGATTGACAAAAGTGGTGAACACAAGTTCATATGAAATCAGGTCCAACCAACACACAAGCTTAGCTTAAACCAACATGTACAAACCAACATGAAACAGAGCCAACAACAAAATTGCACCAGACATGTATAAATGGGACACAAGCTTCAGATAGTTCAATATAAGGATAAAGCAAGTACGGAACATAATGTCCATATGCACACACACGTGACCAGACTTTAGTGAACCGGGCTCCAGCGGAACCAAATATGCATGTGTGGATTACAACATCAGTAACAATAACAAATGGTACAAGAACTCAACCAAAACAGTGACAGTGATCAAGTGCAGGCATGAACTCAATGACCTAGTGGAACAAAACCAAATCAAGCTAGCAGTTCAACATACTCAATAAGAACCACACAAGTTCAACTAGACACCAAAATACTACACTAAACTGTCACATGAAAACTACAAGACAATAGCTCAAATGTATAAACAAGACCAGAAATACAATATGTACAAAGAGCTTCAAGCATGGTCACGTGTACAGTGGATTAAGCAAGTCAAGGAACTGAATAGCAATTTGAATAAGAGTTCAAAAAGAACAAAAAATATTATCACAATCTCAAATGCCGAAGTCATAGGTACTAACCCAAAGCAAATCATGAAAATATGAATTACAATGAATAATTCAAGGCCGAAATAAACAAAGTTAATTCAAAGTCATGGAGAAACATGCATGGGACGAACGAGTTAGAATAAATCACACGCGCTCAAGCAAAATCGAATGGACAAGTGCAAATCATGAAGAATTCAAAGAAAAATATATGAACATAAATATAGGGTGTTCGATCCCTATAAAATCCCAATCAACATCATTGGCAGAATTTTATTGGAGTTCAAGCAATTACCAAAAGCAATAAATCATAAAAATCGAATCAAGTCGAGAATAATCAAATTTGATAAAAGCCAATAACAGTATAAAGCATTGTTCGATCTCGACAAAATTGGAGCAGCCGTAAGCGAAAGAAGCAGCATTCAATTGATATGGCAATCTAAAGTAAATACATACTTCAATCGAAACACAAATTTCAATCGACGACTCCAATTCTCAAAACCCTAAAATTGTAAAGATGAACGAAAAAGAAAGGTGACCACGAAAATAAAAAGGAAGACATCATTGTTCTTGTGTTCTAAATTAAAGTGGACCGTCTTCTCTAAATAGTTGGGTTTAAATTAGAATTAGGGTTTTGTATTTTAAACTTGTTTTTATTTTGTAATTTCTCTTTTAACTTGTGTAATTGTCTAGTCGTGTGGCTAGGTGACGAACTATGGTGGTGTAGTTCGAGAAGCCGCAACTCAGTGGTTGAGTTGTGGCAGGGTTTTGAGCGTAGAGTTAGTTAATCATTAGCGGGTGTCATAAGTTTACGTGTGTAAGCGTCCGACTACTTAATTTCTAGTAGAAACCTTGGGGGTAGCACGTAGACAGGGTTTTGCGGAAGCTGGGTATATTTGTGTGTGATCTCTTCTGTATTTATTTACTACTATGGATTTTTTTTATTTCCGCATTAATTTTTATTATTAGTATCACTCTATTCACCCCCCCTTTAGGGTGAAAACGATCCTACGACTTGCGTATGAAAATATAATCATGAGCTTAAAGTTTCTCACCTTTGCGGCTTTCGACAACCGGATACGGTGACACAGACACGTGCACATGTGCATTTTATGCTACTCTATGGCATGCAGGTTGATGAAGTGAAATATGTGTAGTCGGGGCTTCAGACGATGAACAAGGTTAGATGGCAGCGAGGAGGAAGCGGGCTCAGGCAGTGGGTGAAGTGGTTGGTGCTTTGAGTCGAGTTTCAGTGGATTGGAATGATCGACGGGGTGATGAAGGCGCAGTGTAACGACCCACCTTTTTGGACAGTTTAAACCGACGATCAAATACACATGTCGATTCCAAACCATTAAAAGGGCAGATAGTTATTGGGTAAATAAGAAAAGAAAAGGAAGGGAAATAAAGGAAATGAACAACACAGAATCTCACAGCGGAAGGCTAAAGTATAATAATAAAATAACAGTTCATGAAGCTGTTAATTAAATGAATACATTTGAAATGAATACATTTGATTATTATTATACAACATTTATCAGAGTTACATACACAGCAAATATCATACAACAATGCAGCGGAATGGAATGAACATAATAGTAGTACATAATATACCAAATCTTCGTCTTCATCCTCCAGAAATAGATCCTCAAAAATCTGAAAACTCAGGACTGACCCGAGCGTAATGAAAAGACAAAACACTCGAGTCAGGACTAAAATATCCTTATGAAAGTTAAATCAATCGTAAATAAATATGAGTGTAACGGCGTCAGAGATGTTTACGGGGTTTGACATCTCATATCCAGTGTCAACGTGCGTGCAATAACTTAAGAGATGTTACGGGATTTTCCATCTCTCAAGGATCCGTGAAACTATCTACTATGTAGTAATATACGCTAAGTAGATAATGCCTATAAGTAATATAAAGTATCAAAATAGCGTTAAGGCGTTACCATAATCCCCCTTAACACATTTTTATATTCCCAAAAGCATATACAAGACCGTAGTTTCCCCAAAACCGGAAGTCACCAGAGGGCAATCCATATACTCAAGGTACAAATCAAAACGTAGTGGTCGCGAATAGGATAATCAGTATGACAAGGTACATGAGGCAATACCAACTAGGATACTAGTAGTTGCGTGATCCGGACTGATGTTGGGCATAGCCAGCAGCTACCCCAATACCGCGAAACAACACTCCCAAATCAAGGGGTGCACCCAAATCGCATCACAAATGTAATAGATATGGTATCGAAGAAGTGTGTCCGCTAGAGGTGGCGAACCTCAATGGCCCGGCGCGGCTCCTGTTTTAGTCATGTCAGGGGTCATCCAATAATCGTTCTCTTTCTTCAGTCAACGCGTTCACCAAACCATCCACTTCATTCTGGATCAACACTCCGCGTATAATAGTTATTAAAGTGGTTTTCGGTATCGACAGAGAGTATGTCCATATCCGATCCCGGTCTCTTTAATAACTACGTATTATTACACCGTTGGCTCTTTTACATTTCAAATCGATTCATAATTGATATCAAAATATCATGTTCGCTTTAAAAATCAAATCCATTTCAAATATCATTTTATATCGCTTTTACATAGTAATATTCAAAGCTCGAAATGATGTTCAATCTTTAAAATAAATAGATTTTCGAAATTCAATCATATCCAAATTTTAAATTTTAAAGTCATAACTTAAATTATTTACCAATTTCTTTTAACCAAAATTTATTTCAACATTCCAACTCAATTTTTCGACAAATTCGATTTCTATAAATTGATTTCTATTTATAACTTTTAAATCAAAACATTTAAATAAATTTTAAATCGACGATTTCAAAAATTATTTATTTAGCCAATTCGGTGTCCGTATATAATTTTCTATCCTATGGCCAAGTAGTTATTTATTTCAATTAAATGTCAAGAATGAGTATATATTACTTAAATTAAATCACGATATCATATGTATGCATAACAGGATATATATATATAAGCAATAAACATCCAAACATTTAAATATCAAACAATAACATCCATCGAAATAAATCATCCAATAGACAATACAATCCATGGCAATTTCATAGTTATCAAGGTCAGGTAATTTAATCGCCATTCAAATTTCAATTTCAATTTAACTGTCAACTTAATTTTTCAACGGTTAATTCAAATAACAAGCTATACGACAATTAAATTCATATCAAACAACGACAAATAAAATTCATATCACTTCATAATATCAATTTAACTAGCATAAAGATATTTAGTACGTTGTGAGCGTTATAAAACACTCACCTTGATTTTTCGATTTTAAATCAAATCGAACAACGTTCGATTTAACTCAAAATTTTCTCTAGCTCCAAATGATTCCAATCCAGTTCCATTGCGTAGTCCTCGTCGATACGATTCCAACGCAAAAAGTTTCGTCGAATTCCAACCTCGTATGACAAAGTTATGATGGTTTAAAGTTAACACGAAATTTTATGTAAATTAATTTCAGCTTAATTAAATTTTTAAAACCCACCCCATCATCACCGTTGATTTCCTGCATAGCAGATCTGGGCCGCACTCCCTCATCTCCTCACGTACGCGTATCATCTTCTTCCCGGTGTTCGAACGCGCAACACAACCCATAGCCGCCATCTTCATCGATTTTTCACGACCAAACCGAGCAACTTGAAGACGATCAGGTTACACCACTTCGAAGCCACCGCCTTACTCCACCTTCACCCCAAATAGCTCCAAGCTCGGCCTCATCCTCTGCCTCGAATTGCGTGAAAAACGCAGCCCCTTCTTGCTCGATTTCCCGTTGATCCGTGGCTCCGTTTTCGATCATCTCCGTATGGATTTGAAGCTTTCATCGTGCTCTACAACTTTGTAGTTGAGAGTTTTTGCTAATTGTTGATGGATTGAGAGGAAAATAAGGAAGAAGTTTCGAATTTCGTGACCATTGATTCAGGAAATGGCGGCTAGGGCTGAAGTCAATTAGGGTTTCTGGATTAAAATAATAATAAAACTGCCTCGGTTTGCGTGCGTATATATATATAGGTAGGTCCAAAATCATCCGAACTCCAATCGAGACGTGCCGCCAGGCGTTTATAAGGTTTTACCCCCATTCCGGACGCAATGGAACTAGTTTCAAGGCCTAATTCGATCATATGTGAGAGTTACGGAAATAAACGATCAATTTTAAATTAAACCGATTAAACGATTTTCTTTGCGTTTTGGCTTGCCCCGGACAAACGGTAAATCCGTTTGACTTGAAATTTGAAATCTTACAATAATATAACATTACTGATCCAATGAAACTAGTTTCGTCGAAATCCGAGACCGTTTGAAAAATGACTATTTTTAACTCGCCAAATTAATATTAAACAATTTCAACGCGTTTCGAGCTGCCACGGTCAAACGACAACTCCGATTGCTACGAAAATTGAAATCCGATAATAACTAACTATTACGGATCCAATGGAACTAGTTTTGTCCAATTCTGAGACTGTTCAAAAATTGGCTATTTTCCAGTCGATAATTAAATATTAAAATATTCAATTTTCACAAATAAATTTTAAATTCAGTTTTAAAAGTTCTATAACATCACTATAACTCCAATATGATAAAATAAAATTTTACAAATCATTTTTAATCATATTAAACCCGTTATTTTATTTATCCAATAAATTCCAAATATTTAATTTAGGCAATTTCGCTTATCCAATAATTCATTATCTTTTGAAATATTGAAATTGAACTTATAAGATTCAACTTTTAAAACCATTTCAAAATTTAGAACACTATTTTCATTTTACAGTTATTCAATTATTCAATAAGTTTTAAATATTTAATTTAAACAATTACGTGTTCAATATTCAATATTTGATTTCAAATAGATTTTACTTATCAATCAATTACTCTATCATACCCAATGATTCAACATTTAATATCCTATTCAACTATTGATTGCAAAGTCATTCACTAAGTAGCTTTTTTTTCATTACTTGGATAATTATTGCAATTCATTCCAGTTATTATTATTCCAAATGAATTACAAATTTTTTTCTAACATTAAATCACGAAATCTTATTAAATTAGCTAATTTAATTATCGAAAATTTACGGGTCGTTACACTCTCCCCCACTCAAAACTTTTCGTCCTCGAAAAGGAAAAGAAGGGAAAAGAAAGGAAAAGAAACTAAGTATAGAATTCAACATTAGATATATTTTATTCAAAGTTACCAACTTATAAAACAATGAAATTCCATTTATAAAGTCATAACTACGCTTCCACTAACTTACTCCGAACGGCTTCCTAACTTTAAAAGTTAGTAATCAAAACAAGTTATAAAAAAAAATTAAAACTTGAAAAAATTTCTAACACCCGGATTTTACGGAAAATTTCGGCAGAGTCTCCTTTGCGCGGCTCGATCGGAAAAATATAATAGCATATATATCATAAATATACATCTCATCTCAATGATGAGGCATCCCATATATGGGGAAACAACATATAAATATCACCAATATCATATAAAACCGTAAGCGTACCTTTTATTTAGCATTTATTAGCATTTTACTTACATTATGCGTTTAGCGTAGAAGCGAACTCCACAACGAAGCGCAACCCCTTTGCTACCTACTACAATGCTCAATAACTAAGTTAGAACCATGCATATAAAGATAGATCGATATATTTAGCCTACACAACATATATATAACATATTTAGCTTCAAAACTGAGATTTCAATTTCTGGACAGCAAACAAATCTTAGCTTTAGGTCACCTAAACGGTAAAATTTGACAACAGAATCTAAACAAAAATTGTTGCATTCATTTCAGGCTTTCCGGAATGTCCAAAATCATCGAATTTGGATCATCCGTTCAAAAGTTATGGCCGTTTTACTTAGGGGAAACGCTTCAGCCTGGGCAGTGTTGCGCAGGTCTGTGACGTTCACTCGTGGTTTCGACCTTCTAAACGGTGTCAAAACACAAAACACTTAAAACAAAAGTTTTAGCTTATGTTCTTAGCTTTCCATAAAGTACAAGATCATCAAAATCCGATAAACCAGTAAAAAGATATGTCAAAAATACTAAGGGTGTATACTACAGATTTTACTTATTTTTACACAGGACAGCGAGTAACATTCAAGTTTTTAACCTAGTAGACGAAGGAATTTTCTCAAGTTATCTAAACAAAATTTGTGCTATAGTTTTTGAGCTTTTCGAAAAGTCCAAGATCGTCGAATTCCGTTCAGCCATTTAAAAGTTATGGTTGTTTTCGTTTCTGCATATATTGGACAAATTTGGATTTTCCCAAAAATTTGCTTTTATTATTTCAAAGTGCAAACCATCAAAATTTCAAATTTTCAAAAAAAAAACAATCATAAACACAAAGTCATTTATTTTCTTATTCATCCATGCAATAGGTTTACATTCAATTTGTTTCCGATTTATTCAAGTTTGTTTCATTCACATTTTAAATTCAAGTCAATTTGCTTCAATTTAAATTGAATTCAATTATATTTAATTTCACTTTGCTTCAAATTTGAATTTAATTATTTTACAATTTTATTCCGTTTATTCAATTCCATTAACACTAATGAATTCTACTTAATCAATTATCATCCATCTAACAACCAATGCATATCAAACATTAACATCCATCCAAAATCTACACTAAATCAATTATACATTTCCAAGTCAACTTTAATTTCATACACTTCCAAGCTTATAAACATTTAGTTATATTCAAATTTAATCAGTTTCCATTTACCAAATCTATATTTCATAAATTTTAAATTTTATTCATTCACTTATATATATCATTCATTTTACCGCTTAAATTTCTTTTATATTTACAACTATCAATTAGATCTTCACATTTTATTATTCACTCTCACACTGGTATATTATTTCTCTACTTATCCTTATTAGCATTTTAAACCTTTTAAGTATTTGGTAAGTTATAGTTATGCAAATAGAATGTAGTTAAACAACATACAACTTCTTTCCATTTAAAGTTGAATTTTCAATTTATTAATTCTTAAGCCATTACTTAAATTGCCCTATAATTTTTTTTCACATTTACATTCACATATAGTATTTCCATTTTATATTAACAAAATTGTGAATCACCTTTAAATGTTAATTTAAATTCCAATTATTTACTAACAATTTTATTTATATTTGCAAACCATTGATTAAATGCATATTCCATTATTCAAACCTATACTTGTATATTATCCAATTAACAATTCATATAACATTTTTGAACTTCTTAAATATTTTGGTAAGTTATATCTATGCTATAGAATGAATTTCAATACTACGCGAGTTTTACAGTTTCACTTTTATTTTAAGTTCATAATTTCCTAATTCTAAGGATTTCTACTTCAATTGATATTTTCACTTAACTCTTAGGTTCATTTCTCATTTCATAATTCAGGAGTTCCTTAATGATTCAAGTCTAAATTCATTTCAATCATTTAAAAAAAATCATTAATTTTTAAAGGACTTAAGAATTCCAATCCCGGTTTCATTTCAAATCAAGTTTTGAAATAATATATACTTATATAATTTATATATCAAATCATACTATAGAGAATACAAAATAAAATAAATTTGAATCAAAACAAGGTTTAGACAAGCTATTAAGTGGTCTCCCCCACTCAGACTCTCGAAAATAAACGCCGATGATGCGTGCACTCATCACCGAAATCATTTTCTAACGTCAAGAGTAGGGAATATAACACTTATCATAAAAAAAAATCCTTCGAAAACAATTTCAACTCAATTATACTATCATATAATACTCATATTATGTTTTTCAAATTCTTGTAAGTCAATTTCAAACACCGAAATTTAAATTCCCAAATCCAAGTTAAAATTCATTTATATTCATTATCAATTGTGTCTACAAGATTTCATTTTCCTAAATCCATTGTTATTTAATCAATTGTTGTAAATATTGACTGATCAAACAATAACGATAATAATCTAATATTATCATCTCCTAACAATCAATTCAATCAAAATGAATAAATATTCAAATAATTCTTTATATAAAAATATATTCCAAAACGATATTGTGTTGGTTTGTCCTATTCGAGTGTTTAGAAATTCCTATCGACGCCTTGGCGTCCCAAGTATCGACCAGAATTCATAAATACTCAACGGAACAAATTAACACAATATAAAACCATTTTATATCAAATAACAAGTACGCTCTCTCATATACACTCAACTCATTCATATAGTTTACCTCTATTTCAATGAGTTATTCCCCACTAGAGCCAAGGTTTATCGCTAAACCAAAGCTCTGATACCAACTGTAACGACCCGCCTTTTTGGACAGTTTAAACCGACGATCAAATACACATGTCGATTCCAAACCATTAAAAGGGCAGATAGTTATTGGGTAAATAAGAAAAGAAAAGGAAGGGAAATAAAGGAAATGAACAACACAGAATCTCACAGCGGAAGGCTAAAGTATAATAATAAAATAACAGTTCATGAAGCTGTTAATTAAATGAATACATTTGAAATGAATACATTTGATTATTATTATACAACATTTATCAGAGTTACATACACAGCAAATATCATACAACAATGCAGCGGAATGGAATGAACATAATAGTAGTACATAATATACCAAATCTTCGTCTTCATCCTCCAGAAATAGATCCTCAAAAATCTGAAAACTCAGGACTGACCCGAGCGTAATGAAAAGACAAAACACTCGAGTCAGGACTAAAATATCCTTATGAAAGTTAAATCAATCGTAAATAAATATGAGTGTAACGGCGTCAGAGATGTTTACGGGGTTTGACATCTCATATCCAGTGTCAACGTGCGTGCAATAACTTAAGAGATGTTACGGGATTTTCCATCTCTCAAGGATCCGTGAAACTATCTACTATGTAGTAATATACGCTAAGTAGATAATGCCTATAAGTAATATAAAGTATCAAAATAGCGTTAAGGCGTTACCATAATCCCCCTTAACACATTTTTATATTCCCAAAAGCATATACAAGACCGTAGTTTCCCCAAAACCGGAAGTCACCAGAGGGCAATCCATATACTCAAGGTACAAATCAAAACGTAGTGGTCGCGAATAGGATAATCAGTATGACAAGGTACATGAGGCAATACCAACTAGGATACTAGTAGTTGCGTGATCCGGACTGATGTTGGGCATAGCCAGCAGCTACCCCAACACCGCGAAACAACACTCCCAAATCAAGGGGTGCACCCAAATCGCATCACAAATGTAATAGATATGGTATCGAAGAAGTGTGTCCGCTAGAGGTGGCGAACCTCAATGGCCCGGCGCGGCTCCTGTTTTAGTCATGTCAGGGGTCATCCAATAATCGTTCTCTTTCTTCAGTTAACGCGTTCACCAAACCATCCACTTCATTCTGGATCAACACTCCGCGTATAATAGTTATTAAAGTGGTTTTCGGTATCGACAGAGAGTATGTCCATATCCGATCCCGGTCTCTTTAATAACTACGTATTATTACACCGTTGGCTCTTTTACATTTCAAATTGATTCATAATTGATATCAAAATATCATGTTCGCTTTAAAAATCAAATCCATTTCAAATATCATTTTATATCGCTTTTACATAGTAATATTCAAAGCTCGAAATGATGTTCAATCTTTAAAATAAATAGATTTTCGAAATTCAATCATATCCAAATTTTAAATTTTAAAGTCATAACTTAAATTATTTACCAATTTCTTTTAACCAAAATTTATTTCAACATTCCAACTCAATTTTTCGACAAATTCGATTTCTATAAATTGATTTCTATTTATAACTTTTAAATCAAAACATTTAAATAAATTTTAAATCGACGATTTCAAAAATTATTTATTTAGCCAATTCGGTGTCCGTATATAATTTTCTATCCTATGGCCAAGTAGTTATTTATTTCAATTAAATGTCAAGAATGAGTATATATTACTTAAATTAAATCACGATATCATATGTATGCATAACAGGATATATATATATAAGCAATAAACATCCAAACATTTAAATATCAAACAATAACATCCATCGAAATAAATCATCCAATAGACAATACAATCCATGGCAATTTCATAGTTATCAAGGTCAGGTAATTTAATCGCCATTCAAATTTCAATTTCAATTTAACTGTCAACTTAATTTTTCAACGGTTAATTCAAATAACAAGCTATACGACAATTAAATTCATATCAAACAACGACAAATAAAATTCATATCACTTCATAATATCAATTTAACTAGCATAAAGATATTTAGTACGTTGTGAGCGTTATAAAACACTCACCTTGATTTTTCGATTTTAAATCAAATCGAACAACGTTCGATTTAACTCAAAATTTTCTCTAGCTCCAAATGATTCCAATCCAGTTCCATTGCGTAGTCCTCGTCGATACGATTCCAACGCAAAAAGTTTCGTCGAATTCCAACCTCGTATGACAAAGTTATGATGGTTTAAAGTTAACACGAAATTTTATGTAAATTAATTTCAGCTTAATTAAATTTTTAAAACCCACCCCATCATCACCGTTGATTTCCTGCATAGCAGATCTGGGCCGCACTCCCTCATCTCCTCACGTACGCGTATCATCTTCTTCCCGGTGTTCGAACGCGCAACACAACCCATAGCCGCCATCTTCATCGATTTTTCACGACCAAACCGAGCAACTTGAAGACGATCAGGTTACACCACTTCGAAGCCACCGCCTTACTCCACCTTCACCCCAAATAGCTCCAAGCTCGGCCTCATCCTCTGCCTCGAATTGCGTGAAAAACGCAGCCCCTTCTTGCTCGATTTCCCGTTGATCCGTGGCTCCGTTTTCGATCATCTCCGTATGGATTCGAAGCTTTCATCGTGCTCTACAACTTTGTAGTTGAGAGTTTTTGCTAATTGTTGATGGATTGAGAGGAAAATAAGGAAGAAGTTTCGAATTTCGTGGCCATTGATTCAGGAAATGGCGGCTAGGGCTGAAGTCAATTAGGGTTTCTGGATTAAAATAATAATAAAACTGCCTCGGTTTGCGTGCGTATATATATAGGTAGGTCCAAAATCATCCGAACTCCAATCGAGACGTGCCGCCAGGCGTTTATAAGGTTTTACCCCCATTCCGGACGCAATGGAACTAGTTTCAAGGCCTAATTCGATCATATGTGAGAGTTACGGAAATAAACGATCAATTTTAAATTAAACCGATTAAACGATTTTCTTTGCGTTTTGGCTTGCCCCGGACAAACGGTAAATCCGTTTGACTTGAAATTTGAAATCTTACAATAATATAAAATTACGGATCGAATGAAACTAGTTTCGTCGAAATCCGAGACCGTTTGAAAAATGACTATTTTTAACTCGCCAAATTAATATTAAACAATTTCAACGCGTTTCGAGCTGCCACGGTCAAACGACAACTCCGATTGCTACGAAAATTGAAATCCGATAATAACTAACTATTACGGATCCAATGGAACTAGTTTTGTCCAATTCTGAGACTGTTCAAAAATTGGCTATTTTCCAGTCGATAATTAAATATTAAAATATTCAATTTTCACAAATAAATTTTAAATTCAGTTTTAAAAGTTCTATAACATCACTATAACTCCAATATGATAAAATAAAATTTTACAAATCATTTTTAATCATATTAAACCCGTTATTTTATTTATCCAATAAATTCCAAATATTTAATTTAGACAATTTCGCTTATCCAATAATTCATTATCTTTTGAAATATTGAAATTGAACTTATAAGATTCAACTTTTAAAACCATTTCAAAATTTAGAACACTATTTTCATTTTACAGTTATTCAATTATTCAATAAGTTTTAAATATTTAATTTAAACAATTACGTGTTCAATATTCAATATTTGATTTCAAATAGATTTTACTTATCAATCAATTACTCTATCATACCCAATGAATTCAACATTTAATATCCTATTCAACTATTGATTGCAAAGTCATTCACTAAGTAGCTTTTTTTTCATTACTTGGATAATTATTGCAATTCATTCCAGTTATTATTATTCCAAATGAATTACAAATTTTTTTCTAACATTAAATCACGAAATCTTATTAAATTAGCTAATTTAATTATCGAAAATTTACGGGTCGTTACATGCAGGCTTCGTGTATGGCTGCTGGAGGCGGTTGTAGGGTGAGGGTGGTGTGTTCGGCTTGGGCTGGAGGTTGCGGTCAGGTTCAGCTAGGAAGAGGTGGTGTTGGTTATTGGTGAGGTGGTGGGTGGCGAGTTGGGGGACAGGGGTTCGGCTATTGGGTCAGGTGGGGAGATGTGGGCTGGGTGATCGGTTGGGGTTTCGGTGTAGGTGGGAGGCGGGTGCGATTTGGAAGCAGGGGATAGTGAGGTGGTTGGGAAAAGGAAAGCAGGTGCAGGTGGGAGCTTCGACGAGGGGAGGCTTTGGACTGGGTGTAGGACGATGACGAAGTAGCTTTGGCGGTAGGGAAGGTGGGACTTCAGGTGGTGATAGTGGGGAGGCTCGGGGACTGGAGTGGAGCGGGTGGTAGATGAAGCAAGTTGTGGGGCTAGTGTTCGAGTTGAGGAAGGTTGTTGACGATGCTTCGGTGGCGAGTTAGTGGAGGAGGTATATAAAAGGGAAGAGTGAAGAGGAAGGGTCATGTGAGTTTATATATGTAATGGTTATATATATATATACATATATTATGTATGTATGTATGTATGTGTATATATATATTGCTTCAGAGGAGACTCAAATGAGAAAAGAGGTGGCATGTATATATAGAAGGAAAGCATGCATAGAGGCATTAAATGGTGCGTTTATTAAAGGAGGCTGCGCACGCAAGGAATGTGCAGGCTGAGAAAAATAATGTAGGCAAAAAGAATGTGTGCAATTATGACCTCAAGGCACATTCACGGACCGCTATCTCATCCATTTAGCATTTTACAACAGAAGCCAAAATATGAAAACAAATATACCGCAATGATCAGCACAACAAGACGAATCCGACGATGTAATCAAATTTGTGCTACAACGTTCGTAACAAAATTTCATTTGTCGCCGCTGTTAACGCTTCAAAATTGGGCGACAACGAAAATTCTAGATAAACGGGTCTATAAAGGCCGAAAATGGATGGAATAAACTTTGACATTTTAATCAGAAAATTATCTAGAACATTTCTATGTAAAAGTATTCATACTTTAAAATTTGATAATTTGCGCCAAAAAAAGTGCTGACTGAGTTTCGAACGAATTTTGATGTAAAATAAATTTTATTGGTCTTATTTATATGGACGCATTTCAATTTTCTAGTTTTCATTGCTAAATTTTTATTTTTCAAAAATAATTTTACTTTAAAATCTTTATTAAATTCTTATTTAAATAGTTGAAAAACTCATATCTTTACAATCTCCCCGACTCAAAGCTTTTAGTCCTCGGAAAGAATGGGATAAGAGAATAGAAAGATAAATAGAAAGAAAAAAATAGATTCGGACTTGGACTACGTACCTACCATTAGCAATTTGGGATTTGAAGCACAGATACCCTCTTCCATTTCCCAAGTACAATCTTGATCATCTTCGCTCTACTGAACCTTGGCAAGATTTACAACCTTTCTTCTAAGCTGCTTCGTGCTTCTATCTGCTATACGGAGCGATTTCCTTTCAATAGTTAGATTGGGCTCAATATCCATTTCTTCGAACAAAGCAGGCTGGACAATCGTGGTGGATCGTGCACATATTTGTGAAGATGTGAAACATGGAACACATCATGCACCCCCGATAGCTTCTCTGGCAAGTCAACTCTATATGCCAAAGTACCTTCTCTTTCTGAGATGAAGAAAGGTCTAACAAATCTAGGAGCGAGCTTCCCTTGCCTTCCAAATTGGATTACATTCTTCAAAGGATTTTTTTTTTAAAATACTTGATCTCCAACTGCAAATTCCAACTCTCCTCTCCTTCTGTCTGCATATTTCTTCTACCGATCCTAGGAAATTCTTATTTACCTCCTGATTTCTTCGACTTTCTTAGAAGTTTCCAAAATCATTTCGGGGCCAAGAACAAGTCGAATTCCTGATTCAACCCAACAAGATGGAGATTTACATGGCCGTCCGTAAAGAGCTTCGAACGATGCAAATTTAATACTCTCTTGATAGCTATTATTATAGGTGAATTCCATGAGATGGAGATGTTCTTCCCAAGATCCTCAAAAGTCTAAAACAAAGCTTGAAGAAAATCTTCCAAAATCTAATTTACTCTTTTGGTCCGACCATCCGTCTGAGGATGATAAGCCATGCTCAAATTTAATTGAGTACCCAGAATCTCCTGAAAAGCTTTCCAGAAATTACTTGTAAAGATAGGGAATAAGATTATAAAATAAATACTAACATTATAGTTTAGATATATATGTATATGCAGGGTTTAACCGTGCAGGTATCAAAAATGAAGACTGTACAGTATAGAGATTCAAGATATCAAGATTGAAGACTTATGAGTATTAAGATTATCAAGAATTCAAGATTTCAATAATAAGTAATTTAATTAGGAATTTTGTTAAAACTCCTAGAAAAGCACTGGCATCTTAAAATCCAATTTATTCGTGAAATGGAATCCACTTCGAGCCTGTTAAAGGGATTGAATCCTAAGTAGGATGAAACATGCGAAAAACCTAGTGGAACATTGTTTTGTATCCACTAACTTTTATTCAAATGTTTTTACTTATATCTTATTTTCAAAATGATTTTGAAACCTTCCTCTTAAAAGAATCAAAAACATCTATCTTGGTTTTAAAATACTTTTAGCCTCAAAATAATCTTTATCTTCAAAATAAAATTATCCTTGGTTTTAAACTATCTTTTAATAATAATATATTTAACTTTTAAAATTTATACGTAGATTTATATATAAAATTATAAGTAAAATTTTATATATATCAAAATATTATTCTCTATATTTATCTATGTATGTTAACTATAGTTAAGTATATTTATAAAGCTTAAAATAGTTTTAATACAAGATAGAGGTTATTTTCAAAGAAAAATAAATTACCAAAAATACCAAAGGATTGTCGATAACCCCTAGGGACCCCTGTCGACAAGGTGGCAGGTGATTTCAAAATTTTGAATTTCAAAAGAAGTGTCTATTCGTCATATCCTTTCACGAATGAACATGGTTGTTGTTATGCTATAAATAGGGGCAGTTTTAAACGAATTTATATTCATATTTTCTCTGATTTCACTCCTCTTCTTCTTCCACATTTCTTTATATATATTTTTACCATTACTCCGCCGAAATCACCATTGAATCTAACTAGATCATCTCTGGTTTGATTCTCTATCACTATCTCAATAAGACCTCAGTGCTATTCAGAGTTATAGGCTTCTTTGTAATTAATTAAGGGAGAAATGGTGTGATTGTAGCCTGTGAAATCAATCAAGCGAGAAAAGGTGTGATTGTAGCCTGTGAAATCAATTGGGTGAAATTGTTGCCCGTAAAACCAAGTATCTCTATCGAGATGATTGTGAATCTGGAGTGGTGTACCTCGTGGCCTTGAAATCGAGGGTGTAATTGTAAAAATTGCTTTTGAAAGGAAATCCGTACTTGTGTGCGGGACTGGTTATAGGGTAACTACGAACTAGTATAAAATCTGGTATGGTCTTTCCTTTATTTCTTTTACTTTATTTCTACATCTGTGTTTGATTATGTGATCATATATGTGTCTGAATATTGCATACATTTGTGTTCAAATTAACATAAACTCAAAAAGATTTAGTAATTCCTTAAAACACTATTCACCCCCACCTCTAGTGTATTCTAGGCTTAAGATCCGTAATCCGCATTTCTCACATTTAGTATCAGAGCAAGGTTTACAAAATTTTCATAATCTGAATTTTGAAAATGGCAATTTTTTTCGATAAAATTGTTAACACTCTTTTCATATGAATATGTCACAGAATCATCATGATATTTTTATTTAAAACAATATTTAGTTATTTTGAAAAGTCACTTGATTCTTTAAAAAATATGTTGTTTTGCAGGAGAAGAGTAATGTCTAATGCCGTTGGTTAAAAGATAGCAGATAATCTTTCATCGATCAAGAAGAACAAATGGATATATAATGGCAATCGACAATGAAATGGGTACCAGATCAATAAAAACTTTTGGTTATCATCTACAACTTGAATTGATAATGTACTTCTCTCCATCTGCTTCGCAATGCCACTGGTCTCGTGCGAATCCGTCAAGAAATGACCAAGTTATGGTCAAATGATGTTTTGGTGAACAAAGAGAAAAAGAAAGAAAACTGTGAATGGAATTCTTCAAATTGCATCTAAAGATTTGAGTATTTTGTCCCAACTCCTTTTTCAGATTATAGTTCTTGTTCTTACGGTCGTTTTGATGGATGGATCATCAAATTCCGATCAAAATTAAGTGAGATATGACAGTTTGAAGTTGGCTATTCAAAACTGAAAAACTGTGTACAGGATTTTCTAAATTTCTCCTACTAATAGGCCTATTGCACTACAATACCGTCCAAATTCGTCACAAAACTTCTACTAGATCGTAGCCCTTGCCTTTCTCTTTGATTTGCCGCTAGTATCATCCACTTCCATTAAGAAACGAAGGAGATATGCCTTCTAGAAGGTTGATAGTATATAGAAAAACGCGAGGAAGAAGAAGAAGAGGAATTTTTATGAAAAGTGGTCACTATGGGCCTATTTATAGTGGGTGAAGTGTCCATTCATTCAAAATTCAAATTCAAAGTTTTGGCGCCACGTTAGTCAATCTACTAAATCATCTACGTCTTTCTCATATAGTCTTGAAATTCAGCAAATGAATATACTACGCATATCAGAAAAACGAGCCCATCGCAATAGAACAGATCTTGTCATCAAATTTTGAAAGATATAAATGTGTGGTTCATGGCAATGGAAGAACAACAAAGTTATAAAGATGGAGGTGTGCAAAAAGTGGTACGCTTTACTATTATTTCATCTTTATTATTGCATTTAGGAATATTACTTATGTATTTAGTTAGGTATAGAAATTTATCTCTTTTATAAGTTTTGATGTTTTGGTCCATATATCGACACACCATAATTGAGTCTTTCAAAATGTGTTCCTTTCAAGTAAAATCTTACAACTAATTTATTACAACTATACTATGTAGAAAAGCATACCTTCATTCATGATTTCAACTTTTCTAATGTTATTTTACTTCTCATACTCTATTTCTTTTAAGATACTAATTTTATATCTTTAAGAAATTAATAGAATGAATTTCGAATGTTAGAATAAGGCTCTGTTTATATATTTCTTCAATTAATAAGATTGCACCACATCATATGACACTTGTCATATAAGTAGATAGTGATATACATGCAAAATGTTACGTATCATTACACTTGTTCTTTAATAAAGCATTTTTACATGCATAATGCCAAGTGTCTTTACACATGTTTTTTCCATAATTTTTATAATTTTTTAAGTGATTTAGTTATAATAACTACTTTAAAAAATTGGGTCAAAAATCAATTATTTACACGTCAAAATCTAGTCGTAAAAATAGTGCAAAATCATGTCAAAAACAAGCCCAGAATTTTAGATCGCATTTCTAAAATGCTTCTTTTCTACTGTAATGTTTTGTAAGTACTGCAAATTCGTTTTTATAGAATTTATTTGCTTTGAAACGCTGTAGAGTTTTAGAAACTTTACACAGCATTTGGTAAAAGCTAATGTTTCAGTTTTGTAAAGTTTCAAATATATTTTACTACAAAAACTTTTCATAGCATTCTTTGAATGTTGTTTTTCTTTACGAAACTTTAAACTATGAAAAAATGATATTTAAATTAAGTGTTTTTCACTATTCTTTTTAGAGTTAGTTTCTAACTTATATTAGAATATTTTAAAATTAATTTCATGTTTAAATGTTTTCTAATAATTAATTAAATTTTTTAAAAGTAAGAGGCCTTAATATAACACATGTTTATTTTAGTTTTTAAATCTTTATTATTTTATTTAATATTTCATTATGATATTTTTTCAATTTAAAAGATGTTTAAACATGTTTTTAAATATTTAAACCAGTAATAATTTAATATAAATTTTTTAATTAGCAAGTTAAGTATTTTATAAACATGGAAGTTTGGATTCTTAAAAAAACAACCAAGTTAAAAAAAATTTAAAAAATTTAAAAAATTTAAAAAGTAGGCTATTAATCTTTATAAAAACCATATTTTATCATATATATATATATATATATAGTTTAAATCCATATTTCTTAGCAATATGATTTGATATTGAGTTTGGTTACTACCTTTCATGAATATGTTATAGTTTTAATATCATTTATTACCTTTAAACTCTTTTCTTTACTACTCTTTCAGTCCCATTCATTAGTTTCCTTAACCTAAGTCTAGTAATTGGTGTGTATTACCTTTGTTTGGTTGAAGTGATTTATAATAAATAATTTGATATATATATATATATATATATGCTTGTCGATTAGATACTACTTATCACTCATGTTTGTCTTATAATCTGGATGTCTCTTAACCATAGTATATATATATATATCATCATATCATTCTGCATATTATTATTATTATTATTATTATTATTATTACTTCTTCATTATCATTTTGTTTCATATTACATATCATTATGCATCCTATTTCATATCATATTTCATTGTATATTACATCATAAATTACAATGCATGAAATATCATAATCATTTGCATCACAGGTTCCACTTCATTTTGCATATTATCTTATGCTACATTGTATATGTCATACATTTCATACTGCATCACAAACTACATATTGCATACATGTATACATTATGAGTGTATTTTATTTAGGAGGAGTTTGTAGTATTGTCTTATTGTATAGAATTATTAGTTTTCGATTTGTTTGGTAGCTTTGTTTGACTCGTTTGACTTGATTGACTTGATTGACTTGTTTGACTTAATTGACTTGATTGACTTATTTGACTTGATTGACTTGTTTAGTTTGATTGATTTGTTTAAATTAGTTAACATGATTGGATTTGATGCGCGTGTTGATTGGATTGTTTGAAATATACTTATACATATTTATGTATTGAATAATTATAATATAATTATGCTAATGTCTTTCACGTTCCATTTACTATACTATGTTCTAGTATTAATTTAAGGGGGAGTTGTATAGTTTTATGGTTTTAGGATGGTTTTTTGTTGATGACAAAGGGGAAGAAATATAAAATAGGATAGATAGGCATAGATTAATGGGGAGTTATTAGTTTTAGGGGGAGTTATTAGGATAGAAGTAATATTTTATAAAAAAAGGTTTCCATCATCAAAATAGGGGAGATTGTTTGTCCCTGAGAAGATGGTTTTGATGACAACGATCTTAGAATAAGATTATAAACTAAATACTAACATTATAGTTTAGATATATATGTATATGCAGGATTTAACCATGCAAGTATCAAGAATGAAGACTGTACAGTATAGAGATTCAAGATATCAAGATTGAAGACTCATGATACCAAGTTTATCAAGAGTTTAAAATTTCGATAATAATTAATCTAATTAGGAATTTTGTTAAAACTCCTAGAAAAGCACCGGCATCTTAAAATCCAATTTATTCGTGAAACGGAATCCACTTCGAGCCTGTTAAAGGGATGGAACCCTAAGTAGGATGGAACCTACGAAAAATCTAGTGGAACATCGTTTTGTATCCGCTAATTTTTATTCAAATGTTTTTAAAAAATTATATCTTGTTTTCAAAATGATTTTGAAACCCTCCTTTTAAAATAATCAAAAAAATCTATCTTGGTTTTAAAATACTTTTAGCCTCAAAATAATCTTGATCTTCAAAATAAAATTATCCTTGGTTTTAAACTATCTTTTAATAATAATATATTTAACTTTTAATATTTATACTTAGATTTAAATATAAAATTATAAGTAAAATTTTATATATAACAAAATATTATTCTCTATATTTATTTATGTATGTTAACTATAGTTAAGTATATTTATAAAGTTTAAATTAGTTTTAATACAAGATAGAAGTTATTTTCAAAGAACAATAAATTGCCAAAAATACCATAGGCTTGTGGACAACCCCTAGGGACCCCTGTCGACAAGGTGGCAGTTGATTTCAAAATTTTGTATTTCAAAAGAAGAGACTATTCGTCATATCCTTTCACGAATGGACATGGCTGTTGTTCTACTATAAATAGGGGCAGTTTTAAACGAATTTATATTCATATTGTTTCTGATTTCACTCCTCTTCTTCCTCCACTGTGACGATCCTGACTCGACCTTCGGAAGTAGACACCGAATACGACACTCGTATTCAAATGCCGTAAATCCAAACGTCGAACCTGGTTCGCCGAAGCCTATAACACATTAAGTACAACACAGCGGAAAAAAATGAAATAATACATTTGATATACAACATTAATATCCAACAGATAATGTCTGATACAACAGAATACAATAGAATGAGATAATAGATATAAACACTATCGGAGATACAAGAAATAGCGGCAGAAAGATAATGTCTTCAATGCCAAACTCCAAAACTCCATCTTTAATCCAAAGCTAGCTCGAACCCCCATCATGTTTCACAAAGATAAGCAAGTGCAGTCGGTGAATGCTGAAGAGTAGCAAAATGCGATCCATGAATCCAAAGAGCTTCGAAGGCCATCGAATCGATTCTTACTATTCGACTATTTGGAAAACCCAACTCTAGACTGCCCATGTGGAAAATAGTGGGCACCTAGAGTTTAGGAAAGGAATAATAAATTCCAGGTCAGTCATAGGACTGGTGTGAGCAAACAAAACAGTTTAATCTTTTAAGTCAAACAACAAAGCTTTTAAAGTTTAAATCCGCAATGCTTTTGGGAAAACGAAACTACCATAAGGCCTCCCGCCACACACACAATGCAAACGCAGAATTGGAGGAGATTTCCCCTTATGATAGTCAAATATGCTTGATACGCAAAAATTCATTTGATATTATTACTATAAGTGCAAATTTCATAAAAACCATTTCGAAAGTATAATATAAATCCTAGCCAACATAGACATTCCGAACTATGCCTACTATAGCTACCATCCAAATAGTGGGGCGCCACCATAAGTAGATGGCAGGTAATACAACTAAAACCGTACAAGGCGCGTATTGGATGAATGGATTTCCAACAAACGGTCAGGCTAAGGAACTTCCTGCTTCCACATGGGAATGCCTATGGCGGGACGCCCCGAGAACCTACCCGCTCTCTGCTGACACAAGGCGGGCTACCCCCTTCCCGGGGAATAAAACCTAAGATATGTCACCCTCGGTCCTTTGGGACCTTCATTTGAGGGCCCTCCAACAACATCACATAGTAATAAATATACTACAGTGTCCACATGAGTAAGTATCTGAGCTCCATACCACGATACCACCCCTTTTCAGAAGGATTGGTCATACCCTAGGGGAGCTACCCCTGAAACCTTGCCACATCTTTCCTATTTCGACCATTACCGGGTTGTGAGGCTCGATGTGGCTTCGTCCACAGAGCTACGCCTTTTCACAAAAGCCATGCTTTGATCACAAACGATCAACAAATGATCATCAACACACAGCAGCACTTAGCATGCCACACTACCAAATTGGGAGTATATCGCTAATAACCTTCAACTACATAACCTTTGAGCTCGTACGTCTCAGAGAAGGGTGTCAAGCTAAGAGAATAAATTCTCCGCCACCAACATATATGTATTTGAAAGAAAACGGCTTTATATCTCAAAGTGTAGTGTCAGATACACGACCATACAAGTCTGTTCCGAGTTCAAACAGAACCGAAGGCACTTCCGAAGAAGCCCTTGCAAATACGGGTATTCACAATCCCGATCGGACTTCCCATCACTTAGGAAATCTCTATACCGGTGCGATTCAGTGCAGAGACAATCGACGGGTTATCCTTTTGGTTCTCGAAAACACACGGTCTTCACCACCGGTCTTCAAATGCTATCCACAACGACGTATCACTATTCGGAATGGGTTATATGACACAAGGGTCCTCTCCCGGCTAACCCGAATAATGAGCGCAATATTTAAAAACATATGGATATGGGATTTCAATTAAGTCACAACTTATTATCCAAAACTTTCTTTTCAAATGGTTTAAATAAATTACCATTTTAAAATCTTTTAAACAAAAAGATTTATTTCATAAAGTTTACTAATTTTCCACAAGGGTTCATCCACGGCTTTCTAATACAATTTCTTTTCAAATTGGACTAACTTACCCAAATCTTTAAATTTGAAGATTTAATTCATAATTTTCAAACCATTTCCAATCCAAATCTTTTATATGAAAGATATACTATTTAAAATCCTCTTAGATTTCAAAACAAGGTTTAATAATCTTTCACAAGGTTAAAGTTGATTACCTTTACATAAGTTAAAGCCATTCAACTATTAAATTTCCAAAACAATACTTTTAAATGGTTAAAAAAACCCATATAACACCTTTATAACTTATATAATCTTTTTAACCAATAATTCCAAATCATAGAATTCAATTTAAAATATTGAATTCAAATTCAAATCAAATTATTTTAAACTTCAAAACTTTATTAAGTTATTCAAAATAACTTTTATTTTTTTAAACTTATATTCAAAAGTTTTCAATTCCAATTCCAAAAATATTTTGGATTCAAAAACTCAATCTTTGAAATTGTTAAAGTCTGTCTCAACCGATTTCCTCGTGCAATCCATATTAGTGTGTGTATAGTGTGGTCCAGGGGTTTTACCCAATGGTGCAACAACATCAATCACACCACAGATTCAATCATAACAATATCGATAAGCGGTATATCCTATAACGATTATCTAAATACATAGGATCATAGATAGAAAATATGAATGCATTATAAATAAATAAAGTACATTCATCACAGCTTGAATTAAAACAATCCAAATCATAAAGCATCACACAGCAGAGATGACAAAACAATTCTCAGTATTCAATAGAAGATAATCGTCCATAAATTGATCATTTGATTAATCAGAACCAGATTAATCACTAATTCTGGTTGATTCACATTGATTAGTTACAGTTTATGTTAATTAATTATCCTTTAATTATTTGTTAATTAACCTCAATAAATAAATTAATTAATCCTTTAACTATTTATTAATCAACCTTAATTAATGAATTAACTAACCTTTACTAATTGATTTGATTAACAAATTAATCAAACTTTAATCATTAGATAATTAACTATTTATTTTAAATAATTAACCTTTAATTATTCAATTACCCTTTAATTAATTATCTTAATTCAATAAATTAACCCCTCAATTAATCATCATTTTAATTAATTAATCTTAAATAATAAATGATTTTTATAAATCAATAGTTAATCTTAATCATTTGATTACATAACTTAAATCCTTAGTTAATCCCTTTTGATTAAGTAATTAATAACCTTAATTTTATTAATCTTATAAATTTGTTTTTATTATAAACACATCAATAATAATCCTTCAATTAAGTCCTTGATTTATCAAGATAAATTCTTGTCTTAACTATCATTCTATTTCAACATTTAAATCTCATAAATTGAAATAAAATTTCATTAACAAATAATTACATTTTAAACCTTTAAGTTCACCCATAATCAAAACATCGTTTAAAATAAACCATTTATCTTTTTAAAGTTTTATTTAAATAATCCTTGAAAATTAAATTATCATATGAACTAACTTAAAATCCTTAAGTTGATTCAACCCACTATATTTTTAATTAAATAAACTTGTGAATTTATTTTAAACAATCAGGCATTAAAACATTTTAACTAAATTTATAAAAGACTTTAACCCATTCTATGGCCAGTATAAACTTTTATTATTATTAACTAAGAAAGGATTTAAAATTCGATTTACTAAAGTTCCAAAACCTGGAAAACATGTTTCTCTTGCAATTTCAAAACCTGGAAACCTTATCATAAAAAAAAACCCAATGTAAAAATCCAAGCCACGATTCACATTCCTTCGAGTACGACTTCGAGCCATACGCGACCCTGTTTGGTTCGAGCAAATTCACGAATTCCCCAAGTCGCCCTCGAGTAAATTTCGTCTTCCCCAACACTGCTTCGAACCGAAATGCACAAACACGCACCGTGCACGTATACGTGCGATCATCCACGGCCTGGTCGTCACCAGCACCACCCACAAGTCACAGATGACTCACGCAATCGCTATGGCCAACCAAATCGACGCATTCAACCTTGAATCAGAAAACGTGCGATCGAGCAACCCACATAAAATAACACGATCACCAAAAACCACCATCCCCGACAGTTCCGGTTACCAGAACCCATGCCGTCACACCCAGAGCTGCTCCACACTTCGACGATCCACCTCCCCCCATCGCGGTTTCCCAAAAATCTCCATTAGCCACACATTTGACTCGCGATTTCCGTCGACCAAGCACTACGGTTAAACCCTAATTCTATTTCGTCTGGCTACCACCTGCCTCGAGAATCCATCTGGCCATTTTTCCCGAGACCGTGCATCATCACTCTGTCTCCAGTAGCGACCACGACTCCCCTAGCTCATGTGATTGCCGTGGATTGCAAAAATTCACTTTTCCGTTCATCTTGGTTTTTCTCACCAAATACCAACCTAAAAATTCTAAATTGAGTATCAAAAATCATAATTTTGAATTTTGAATATGTCTATGCAATCAAAACCCATAATTAAATCACTTGATTTTTTCTACTTTAGGTTGGTCATCACTGACATTTTCATTTTCTGGAATTGTTATCAGTTTAATTTTTACCTAGAATTAATTTTAAAATTCGAATTTAAGTATCCTTAAGAATTTCTCTTTAAAGGTTAAGATTTAAAACAGCTTGGATATTTAGATTTGAATTTTTTTGTAGCCTACTGTTCATTTTCCAACAGAGATGTATCTTCATATTCACACAGTCACATATATATATATATATTATCTTCAGATTCCTTCACTAAAGTCAATGATGAAAATGGACTCAGGATCTAAAATTTTGGCTCATATTGTTCAGAAAAAGGGAAGGTTACGATTTTTTTCCCTCTTATGTTCTTGAGCCTGTATACATATATCAGAGGTATATATAATCTGATGGACACACAAGCATTCGCAGGAATTACAAAATAAATTCAGGCTATAATCCAAACAACTATCATCCATGCAAACAATTTCACACATATCAAAGTATGACACAAATCTAACTTAATTTGAGATAGTTTGCTCATCTTACTCCAGAGAGTTTCCTGATAGTTTTCCTTCTCAAAAGAAGATGAAGGCCTGTAAACTTTTTTTTCTTTCTTTAATTTTTTTGAAGCTTTGATCTGTAAGTTGTAAACAAAAATATTTACTTATTCACTGATTAACAATCTTCAGATTAAAAGTTTTTAAAAGGATTTTACTTGCCTTAGATTTATTTCTCGAAATTTTGCACTGTCTCTGGTTCAAACTGCAGCTGTGTTTCCATTTATAATATGCAGTTTTGAATTTATTTTTAAGTAAAAAACTTGATTTTGAAATTACAAATTCATTAAACTTTAGAGTTAAAAACTTACCTGAGATTGGTCTGGCTTTCAAAGCAGAAATTTTCTTTAACTAAACCCAGGCTTGAATTTCAAGGCATTTGAATATTTGCAAAAACTTTGTTTTCAGTTGTCTTCAAGCTTGTTGTTTGATTTCCAGTTAAATTTGAAACTTTGAACTTTTGCTTGCTTAAATCCTTTTTGAACAGATTTTTGTTTTAAATTTGAGATGATGATCAGAGAGGAAGCCGAGCCTAGTTTTAGACATGAAGGAATTAGGAGGTGAAGAGTTTGATGGACTGAAAAAAAATTGAACGGTTTTTCTCAGATTTGGAACAATTTTGAAAACGAAAACAGCTGCCACTTGTCTACTTTATTATTGCATGCTTCACATTTTTCTAAACTTGTTAAAATTGTGTTTATACCCGTAATTCCATTTATTTCGTAACTTTTGTTTTTAAACCTACTTGAATTTATATTTACAAAAGTTTATGTAGCATACTTCATATTTTATTTTCTTTAGCTTTAATATGTACAAGACTAATTTATAACTTTATTTTAATTTCTTACTTTATTTTAATTTATGAAAACATGCTTTATATTTTAACCCTTTTTATTAATTTATTTACAAATTATTTACACACATTTATATTTATTTTACCTTTACAATTTTTTAAAGAGAAATGGATTAAAATAATTTGTACATTCAACAAATAAATCATACGCAAGTACATTTCTTAGTTTATAAAGCTTTTATAAATTTAATTTATTACATCAATTTTATTTACAATACATTTATTAAATTCCAAAAGGTAAATATTTCATATTCATTCTTGTTTTAAATTCTAAATTCAATTCATTGTACAAATCTTATTTTTATTGATTTATGAATTCTATCTTTAAATAATATATATACACATATAAATACAAATCATTTTTAATTCCTTAATTTAGATTATTTTATAGATTTTGTTTTCAAATCTTTAATTTTTCTCACATATTATATACATATATTTCATACATTTTTCATTCATGCATTTTTATCATTTATTTTTGTACAATTTTTAAAGAAAGAAAAGAATGATTTTAAAAATCTTGGTTACACATTAACAATTCATCACTTTTATTTATATATAAGAAAAATTAACTTTAAAAAAATAATACTTTGAAAAATTAGAACATTGATTGTTTGAAAGTTAATACATTTCCCAAATGTATTTAATATTTTAGAAAACAAACTACCATTAACTTTCTAAAGCTTTTAAATCCTACTTTATTATTTTAATACATTTTATTTTTAAATTCAATATTCATTCATAAAATACTTATCCCTAAATTTTAAACCTATTTTTACTTTATAATCAAAAAAATTTATTTATTTTAGAAATTATCTAATTGATTCATAAATAAATTAGCAATTTATCTTCAAAAATTAATTTAATTGCCAAATTAACTTGGTAAATTTTCAAGAATGTTACAGATTCCCCCCTTTAAAAAATTTCGTCCCCGAAATTTGCCAGGGAGACAAAAAAATGGATAGATACACAAAGATAGAGAATCGACTCCCAAATCAAGCCGATCATCTATTCTATATTTGGCTTACCAAATCATAATATCACTAATAGATATGAGAAAAAGCTCATTCAATGCTATACAAGATACTCGGGTCACAAGATCTACGAAATATGCAGGGGCACTGGTTAGTTCGAAGGAATAACTAATCGCTCGTAGAATATATTGAGACCCAACGATAGATAGATGGATTTAGTCTTTTGAAATTCTCAAATACTAGATATGGATTCCAAACTTAAGTCGGAACACCCAAATTATATATAACTTGTCCGACTTCGGACTTTGATATACACAAGAGATTACAATAGAATTTCAAATTTTGGTTTAATTGAAATTGTTTTATCGATACAATTTATTTAAATTTATATTTTAGTCAACCAATTTATTTCAAATCAAATTTCAAATTTATCAGAGTTATAAACGAAAAGCTTATAGAAGTTCGACAAAGAGAATACGGAATAGAAACTTATCTACACGATTCGTAGAGCCACCACACACCGAAGCTTCTTCCTCGAGCTGTAACGAAGCAATCAAACAAATCAGAATCGAATCAAAGGAGATTGATAGAGAAAGACATTTCCATTATTGTAGGGTATTGACCATTTGTACTGGTATTTCCCTGTCCCCTATCTCGTTCTCTTCTTGCACTCATACTTACTATCAGTGAATAGTAAGAGAATTTAATGAGGCATTCGAACAAATATCTTAGGGACTACTCATTCTAGTGTATACTTCACCCTATCTCTAATGAGTTACTTAATGTGTAATACTCCTGAGCTAAAGTTTTAGCCTTCAGCTTTGACACCACTGTAACGATCCCGACTCGACCTTCGGAAGTCGACATCAAATACGACACTCGTATTCAAATGCCGTAGATCCAAACGTCGAACCTGGTTCGTCGGAGCCTATAACACATTAAGTACAACACAGCGGAATAAAATGAAATAATACATTTGACATACAACATTAATATCCAACAGACACAATGTCTGATACAACAGAATACAATAGAATGGTATAATAGATATCAACAATATCAGAGATACAAGAAATAGCAGCGGAATGATAATGTCTTCAACGCCAAACTCCAAAACTCCATCTTCAATCCAAAGCTAGCTCGAACCCCCATCACGCTTCATAAAGATAAGAAAGTGCAGTCCGTGAATTCTAAAGAGTAGCAAAATGCGATCCACGAATCCAAAGAGCTTCGAAGGCTATCGAATCGATTCTTACTATTCGACTATCTGGAAAACCCAACTCTAGACTGCCCGTGAGGAAAATAGTGGGCACCTAGAGTTTAGGAAAGAAACAATAAACTCCAGGCCAGTCATGAGACTGGTGTAAGCAAACAAAACAATTTAATCTTTTAAGTCAAACAACAAATCTTTTAAAGTTTAAATCCGCAATGCTTTTGGGAAAATGAAACTACCATAAGACCTCCCGCCACACACACAATGTAAACGCAGAATTGGAGGAGATTTCTGCTTATGATAGTCAAATATGCTTGATGTGCAAAAAAGTCATTTGATATTATTACTATAAGTGCAAAGTGCATAAAAACCGTTTCGAAAGTATAATATAAATCCTAGCCAGCATAGACATTCCAAATTATGCCTACTATAGCTTCCATCCAAACAATGGGGCACCACCATAAGTAGATGGCAGGTAATACAACTAAAACCGTACAAGGCATGTATTGGATGAATGGATTTCCAACAAATGGTCAGGCTAAGGAACTTCATGTTGCCACATGGGAACGCCTCTGGCGGGATGCCCCGAGAACCTACCCGGCTCTCTACTGACACAGGGCTGGCTACCCCCTTCCCGGGGAATAAAACCTAAGATATGCCACCCTCGGTCCTTTGGGACCTTTAACTGAGGGCCCTCCAACAACATCACACAGTAATAAATATACTACAGTGTCCACATGAGTAAGTATCTGAGCTCCATACCTTGATACCACCTTTTCCAAAAGGAATGGTCATAGCCTAGGGGAGCTACCCCTTAAACCTTGTCGGATCTTTCCTGTTTCGACCATTACCGGGTTGTGAGGCTCGATGCGGTTTCGTCCACAAAGCTACGCTTTTCACAAAAGCCATGCTTTGATCACAAATAATCAACAAATGATCATCAACACACAGCAGCACTTAGCATGCCACACTACCAAATTGGGAGTATATCGTTGATAACCTTCAACTACATAAGCTCTGAGCTCGTACGTGTCAGAGAAGGGTGTTAAGCTAAGAGAATAAATTCTCCACCACCAACAGATATGTATTTGAAAGAAAATGGCTTTATATCTCAAAGTATAGTGTCAGACACATGACCATACAAGTCTGTTCCGGGTTCGAACAGAACCGAAGGCACTTCCGAAGAAGCCCTTGCAAATCCGGGTATTCACAATCCCGATCAAACTTCCCATCACTTAGGAAATCTCTATACTGACGTGACTCAGTGTAGAGAAAAAACCCGTGTTATCCTTTCATTCTCCAAAATACCCGGTCTTCAAATGCTATCCACAATGACGTATCACTATTCGGAATGGGTTATATGACACAAAGGTCCTCTCCCGGCTAAATCGAATAATGAGCGCAATATTTAAAAACATATGGATATGGAATTTCAGTTAAGTTGCAACTTATTATCCAAAACTTTCTTTTCAAATGGTTTATATAAATTACCATTTTAAAATCTTTTAAACAAAAAGATTTATTTCACAAAGTTTACCAATTTTCCACAAGGGTTCGTCCACGGTTTTTTGAAACAATTTCTTTTCAAATTGGATTAAGTTACCCAAATATTTAAATTTGATGATTTAATTCATAATTTTCAAACCATTTCAAATCCAAATCTTTTTTATAAAAGATATACTATTTAAAATCCTCTTAGATTTCAAAACAAGGTTTAATAATCTTTCACAAGGTTAAAGTTGATTACCTTTACATAAGTTAAAGCCATTCAAGTATTAAATTTCCAAAACAATACTTTTAAATGGTTAAAAAAACCCATATAACACCTTTATAACTTATATAATCTTTTTAACCCATAATTCCAAATCATAGAATTCAATTTCAAATATTGAATTCAAATTCAAATCAAATTATTTTAAACTTCAAAACTTTATTAAGTTATTCAAAATAACTTTTATTTTTTTAAACTTATTTTCAAAAGTTTTCAATTCCAATTCCAAAACTATTTTGGATTCAAAAACTCAATCTTTGAAATTGTTAAAATCTATGACTCAACCGATTTCCTCGTGCAATCCATATTAGTGTGTGTATAGTGTGGTCCAGGGGTTTTACCCAATGGTGCAACAACATCAATCACACCACAGATTCAATCATAATAATATCGATAAGCGGTATATCCCATAACGCTTATCTATATACATAGGATCACAGATAGAAAATATGAATGCATTATAAATATATAAAGTACATTCATCATAGCTTGAATTAAAACAATCCAAATTACAAAGCATCACACAACAGTGATGATAAAACAATTCTCAGCATTCAGTAGAAGACAATCATCCGTAAATTGATCATTTGATTAATTAGAACCAGATTAATCACTAATTCTGGTTGATTCACATTAATTAATTACAGTTTATGTTAATTAATTATCCTTTAATTATTTATTAATTAACCTCAATAAATAAATAAATTAATCCTTTAACTATTAGTTAATCAACCTTAATTAATGAACTAATTAACCTTTACTAATTTATTTGATTAACAAATTAATCAATCTTTAATCGTTAGATAATTAACTCTTTATTTTAAATAATTAACCTTTAATTATTCAACTACCCTTTAATTAATTATCTTAATTTATAAATTAACCCCTCAATTAATCATCATTTTAATTAATTATTCTTAATTAATAAATGATTTTTCTAAATCAACAGTTAATCTTAATCGCTTGATTACTTAACTTAAATCCTTAGTTAATCCCTTTTGATTAAGTAATTAATTGCCTTAATTTAATTAATCTTATAAATTTATTTTTATTATTAACATATCAATAATAATCCTTTAATTAAGTCCTTGATTTATCAAGATAAATTCTTGTCTTAACTATCATTCTATTTCAACATTTAAATCTCATAAATTAAAATAAAATTTCATTAACAAATAATTCCATTTTAAACCTTTAAGTTCACCCATAATCAAAACATCATTTAAAATAAACCATTTATCTTTTAGTGTTTTATTTAAATAATCCTTGAAAATTAAATTATCACATGAACTAACTTAAAATCCTTAAGCTGATTCAACCCATTATCTTTTTAATTAAATAAACTTATGAATTTATTTTAAACAATCAGGCATTAAAACATTTTAACTTAATTTATAAAAGACTTTAACCAATTCTATAGCTAGTATAAACTTTTATTATTATTAACTAAGAAAGGATTTAAGATTCGATTGACTAAAGTTCCAAAACCTGGAAAACATGTTTCTCTTGCAATTTGAAAACCTGGAAACCTTATCACAAAAAATCCAATGTAAAAACCCAAGCCATGATTCACATTCCTTCGAGTGCGACTTCGAGCCATATGCGACCTTGTTTGCTGCAAGAAAATTCACGAATTCCCTAAGTTGCCCCCGAGTAAACTTCGTCTTCCCTAACACTGCTTCGAACCCAAATGCACAAACACGCACTGTGCACGTGTACGTGTGATCATCCACGGTCTGGTTGTCACCAGCACCACCCACAAGTCACCGTTGACTCATGCAATCACTACGACTAACCAAATCGTCGCATTCGACCTTGAATCAGAAAACGTGCGATCGAGCAACCCATAGAAAATAACACGATCACCAAAAACCACCACCGTTGACAATTCCGGTTGCAAGAACCCATGTCGTCACACCCAGACCTGCTCCACACTTCGACGATCACCTCCCCCCATCACGATTTCCTAAAAATCTCCATTGGCCATGCATTTGACTTGCGATTGCCGTCGACCAAACACTACTTTTAAACCCTAATTCTATGTCATCCGGCCAACACCTGCCTCGAGAATCCCTCCGGCCATTTTTCTCGGGACCGTGCATCATCACTCTGTCTCCAGTAACGACCGCGACTCCCCTAGCTCACGTGATCGCCGTGGATTGCAAAAATTCACTTTTCCGTTCATCTTGGCTTTTCTCACCAAATACCAACCTAAAAATTCTAAATTGAGTATCAAAAATCATAATTTTGAATTTGGAATCTGTCCATACAATCAAAACCCCTAATTAAATCACTTGGTTTTTTTCTACTTTAGGTTGGTCATCACTGACATTTTCATTTTCTGGAATTCTTATCAGTTGATTTTTTACATAGAATTAATTTTAAAATTAGAATTTAAGTATCCTTAAGAATTTTTCTTTAAAGGTTAAGATTTAAAACAGCTTGGATATTTAGATTTGAATTTTTTTATAGCCTGCTGTTCATTTTACAACAGAGATGTATCTTCATATTCATACAGTCACATTTATATTATCTTCAGATTCCTTCACTAAAGTCAATGATGAAAATGGACTCAGGATCTAAAATTTTTGCTCATATTTTTCAGAAAAAGGGAAGGTTATGATTTTTTTCTTTCTTATGTTCTTGAGCCTGTATACATATATCAGAGGTATATATAATCTGATGGACACACAAGCATTCACAGGAATTACAAAATAAATTCAAGCTATAATCCAAACATCTATCATCCATGCAAACAATTTCACACATATCAAAGTATAACACAAATCTAACTTAATTTGGGATAGTTTGCTCACCTTACTCCAGAGAGTTTCCTGACAGTTTTCCTTCTCAAAAGAAGATGAAGGCCTGTAAACTTTTTTTTCTTTCTTTAATTTTTTTTGAAGCTTTGATCTTTAAGTTGTAAGCAAAAATCTTTACATATTCACTGATTAACAATCTTCAGATTAAAACTTTTTAAAAGGATTATACTTGCCTTAGATTTATTTCCTGAAATTTTGCACTGTCTCTGGTTCAAACTGCAGATGTGTTTCCATTTATAATCTGCAGTTTTGAATTTGTTTTTATGTAAAGAAACTTGATTTTGAAATTACAAATTCATTAAACTTTAGAGTTAAAAACTTACCTGAGATTGATCTTGCTTTCAAAATAGAAATTTGCTTTAACTAAACCCCGGCTTGAATTTCCAGGCATTTGAATATTTGGAAAAACTTTGTTTTCAGTTGTCTTCAAGCTTGTTGTTTGATTTTCAGTTAAAGCTGAAACTTTGAACTTTTGCTTGCTCAAATCCTTTTTGAACAGATTTTTGTTTTAAATTTAAGATGATGATCAGAGAGGAACCCGAGCCTGGTTTTAGACATGAAGGAATTTGGGAGGTGAAGAGTTTGATGGACTGAAAAAAAAATTGAACAGTCTTTTTCTCAGATTTGGAAAAAAATTTGAAATGAAAACAGCTGCCACTTGTCTACTTTCTTATTGCATGCTTCACATTTGTCTAAACTTGTTAAAATTGTGCTTATACCCCTAATGCCATTTATTTTGTAACTTTTTTTTTTAAACCTACTTGAATTTAAATAAAATAAGTTTATGTAGCATAATTCATATTTTATTTTCTTTAGCTTTAATATGTACAAGACTAATTTATAATTTTGTTTTAATTTCTTACTTTATTTTAATTTATGAAAACATGCTTTATGTTTTAACCATTTTTATTAATTTATTTACAAATTGTTTACACACATTTATATTTCTTTTACTTTTACAATTTTTTAAAGAGAAATGGATTAAAATAATTTGAACATTCAATAAATAAATCATACACAAGTTCATTTCTTAGTTTATAAAGCTTTTATAAATTTAATTTATTACATCAATTTTATTTACAATATGTTTATTAAATTCCAAAAGGTAAATATTTCATATTCATTCTTGTTTTAAATTCTAAATTCAAGTCATTGTACAAATATTATTTTTATTGATTTATTAATTCTATCTTTAATGTTTAATATATATATATATACACACAAATCATTTTTAGTTCCTTAATTTAAATTATTTTATAGATTTTGTTTTCAAATTTTTTTGGAGTAGACAGCGAGGTTGACTGGACCCCTACCAGTTTATTAAAACAGGAAAAAGAAGATTACAAACACAACACAAACAACAGGACAAGGAAAACAACAACAAAAAAAAGAAAAGTACACCAGAAAGCAAAGACCAACAACAAAAGGGAACCACCACAGAACAAAACCCCACAATTGCAAGACAAAAAACCAAGCACAAGAAAAACATGGCAGGCTATCCCCACAGGTCAATTTGATGTGGGGAGAAACAATGACCAGAATCACGTAATCCACACTTGATCTCATTCATCAATTTAAGACAAAAGCTCGAAGCCGACAATGCCACAGCTTTGAAGCAACGCATATTCCTCTCCAATCAAATTTTTAATTTAGCTCACATATTATATATACATATATATTTCATACATTTTTCATTCATGCATTTTTTTATCATTTATTTTTGTACAATTTTTTAAAAAAGAAAAGAATGATTTTAAAAATCTTGGTTACACATTAACAATTAATCACTTTTATTTATATATAACAAAATTTAACTTAAAAAAAATAATATTTTGAAAAATTAGTACATTGATTCTTTGAAAGTTAATACATTTCCCAAATGTATTTAATATTTTAGAAAACAAACTACCATTAACTTTCTAAAGCTTTTAAATTCTACTCTATTATTTTAACACATCTTATTTTTAAATTCAATATTCGTTCATAAAATATTTATCCCTAAATTCTAAACCAATTCTTAATTTATAATCCAAAAAATTTATTTATTTTAGAAATTATATAATTGATTCATAAATAAATTAGCAATTCATCTTCAAAATTTAATTTAATTGCCAAATTAACTTGGGAAATTTTCAGGAATGTTACATCCACATTTCTATATATATATATTTTTACCATTGCTCTACCGAAATCACCATTGAATCTAACTAGATCATCTCTGGTTTGATTCTCTATCACTATCTCAATAAGATCTCAGTGCTATTCAGAGTTATAGGCTTCTTTGTAATTAATTAAGTGAGAAAAGGTGTGATTGTAGCCTGTGAAATCAATCAAGCGAGAAAAGATGCGATTGTAGTCTGTGAAATCAATTGGGTGAACTTGTTGCCCATAAAATCAAGTATCTCTACCGAGATGATTGTGAATATGGAGTGGTGTACCTCATGGCCTTGAAATCTTGGGTGTAGTTGTAAAAATTGCTTTTGAAAGGAAATCCGTACTTGTGTGCGGGATTGGATGTAGGGTAACTCCAAACCAGTATAAAATCTAGTATGTTCTTTCCTTTATTGCTTTTACTTTATTTCTGCATCTGTGTTTGATTCTGTGATCATATCTGTGTCTGAATATTGCATACATTTGCGTTCAAATTAACATAAACTCAAAAAGATTTAGTAATTCCTTAAAACATTATTCACCCCCACCTCTAGTGTTAATTCTAGGCTTAAGATCCGTAATATGCATTTCTCACATTTGGTATCAGAGCAAGGTTTTTAAAGTTTCATAATCTGAATTTTGAAAAATTTTAAAATGGCAATTTTTTTGATAAAATTATTAGCACTATTTTCATATAAATATGTCACAGAATCATCATGATATTGTTGTTTAAAACTATATTTAGTTATTTTGAAAAGTCACTTGATTCTTTAAAAAAGTTATGTTGTTTTGCAGGAGAAGAGTTATGTCTAATGCCGTTGGTTAAAAGATACCAGATAATCTTTCATCGATCTAGAAGAACAAATGGATATATAATGGCAATCGACAATGAAACGGGTACCAGATCAATACAAAACTTTTGGTTCTCATCTACAACTTGACTTGATACTTTTCTTCTCCCCATATGCTTTGCAATGCCACTGGTCTCGTGCGAATCCGTCAACAAATGACTAAGTTATGGTCAAATGATGTTTTGGTGAACAAAGAGAAAACGAAAGAAAACTGTCAAAGGAATTCTTCGAATTGCATCTAAAGATTTGAGTATTTTGTCCCAACTCCTTTTTTTGATTATAGTACTTGCTCTCACTATTTTTTTGATGGGTGGATCATCAAATTCCGATCAAAATTGAGTGAGATATGACAGTTTGAAGTTGGCTATCCAAAAGTGAAAAACCGTGTACGAGATTTTTTATATTTCTCCTACTGATCGGGCTGTTGCACCACAATAACGTCCTTCATCACCAAACTATTGCTAGATTGTAGCCCTTGCCTTCCTCTTTGATTTGCCGCTGGTTTCATCCAATTCCATTAAGAAACGAAGGAGATATGCCTTCTAGAAGGTTGATAGTATACAGAAAAACGGGAGGAAGAAGAAGAGGAGGAATTTTTATGAAAAGTGGTGATTGTTGGACCTATTTATAGTGGTTGAAGTGTCCATTCATTCAAAATTCAAATTCAAAGTTTTGGCGCCAAGTTAGTCAATCTACCAAATCATCTGCATCTTTCTCACACGGTCTTCAAATTCAGCAAATGAATATACTACGCTGATCAGAAAAACGAGCCCGTCGCAATAGAACAGATCTTAACGTCAAATTTTAGAAGATATAAATGTGTGGTTCATCGCAATGGAAGAGCAACAAAGTTAGAAAGATGGAGGAGCGTAAAAAGTGGTACACTTTACTATTATTTCATCTTTATTGTTGCATTTAAGAATATATACTTATGCATTTAGTTAGGTATAGAAATTTATCTCTTTTATAAGTTTTGATATTTTGGTCCACATATCGACACACCATAATTAAGTGTTTTAAAATGTTTTCCTTTCAAACAAAATCTTACAACTAATTTATTACAACTATACTAAGTAGAAAAGCATACCTTCATTCATGATTTCAACTTTTCTAATGTTATTTTTACTTCTCATACTCTATTTCTTTTAAGATACTAATTTTATATCTTTAAGAAATTAATAGAATGAATTTAGAATGCTAGAATAAGGCTCTATTTATATATTCTTTAATTAATAAGAGTGCACCACATTATATGACACTTGTCATATAAGTAGATAGTGACATACATGCAAAATGTCACGTATCATTACACTTGTTCTTTAATAAAAGCATTTTACATGCATAATGCCAAGTGTCTTTACACATGTTTTTTCCATAATTTTTTATATTTTTTTTAAGTGATTTAGTTATATTAACTACTTTAAAAAATGGGGTCAAAAATCAATTATTTACACGTCAAAATCTAGTTGTAAAAATAGTGCAAAATCATGTTAAAAACAAGCCCAGAATTTTAGATAGCATTTTTAAAAAGCTTCTTTTTTCTGTAATGTTTTGTAAGTACTGCAAATTCATTTTTATAGCATTTCTTTTCTTTGAAACACTATAGAGTTTCAGAAACTTTACACATCATTTGGCAAAAGCTACAGTTTCAGTTTTATAAAGTTTCGGATATATTTTACTACAAAAACTTTTTATAGCATTCTTCAAATGTTGTTTTTCTTTATGAAACTTTAAAATATGAAAAAATGATATTTAAATTAAATATGTTTCTCTATTCTTTTTATAGTTAGTTTCTAACTTATATTATAATATTTTAAAATTAATTTCATGTTCAATTTTTTTAATAATTAATTAAATATTTTAAAAGTAAAAGGCTTTAATATAACACATGTTTATTTTAGTTTTTCAATCTTTATTATTTTATTTAATATTTCATTATGATATTTTTGATGTTTAAACATGTTTTTAAATATTTAAACCAATAATAATTTAATATAAAGGTTTTAATTAGTAAGTTAAGTATTTTATAAACATGGAAGTTTGGATTCTTAAAAAAACAACCAGGTTTAAAAAAATTAAAATATATTAAATAAGTAGGCTATTAATTTTTATAAAAACCATATTTGATCATATAGTTTAAATCCATATTTCTTAGCAATTTTATTTTGATATTGAATTTGATTACTACCTTTCATGAATATGTTAAAGTTTTAATATCATTTATTACCTTTAAACTCTTTTCTTTACTACTCTTTCAGTCCCATTCATTAGTTTCTTTAACCTAAGTCTAGTAATTGGTGTGTATTACCTTTGTTTGGTTGAAGTGATTTATGATAAATAATTTGATATATATATATATATATATATATATGCTTGTCAATTAGATATTACTTATCACTCATGTTTATCTTATCATCTAGATGTCTCTTAACCGTAGTATATATATCATCATATCATTCTGCATATTTTATTTTTCATTTTTTTTCCTTTATTATCATTTTGTTTCATATTACATATCATTATGCATCCTATTCATATCACATTTCATTGCATATTACATCATAAATTACAATGAATGAAATATCATAATCATTTGCATCACAAGTTGCACTTCATTTTGCATATTATCTCATGCTACATTGCATATGTCATACATTTCATATTGCATTACAAGCTACATATTGCATACATGCATACATAACGAGTGTATTTTATTTAGGAGGAGTTTATAGTATTGTCTTGTAGTATATGATTATTAGTTTTTGATTTGTTTGGTATGCTTTGTTTGACTTGTTTGACTTGATTGACTTGTTTGACTTAATTGACTTGATTGATTTGTTTGACTTAATGGACTTGTTTGATTTGTTTGAATTGGTTGACATGATTGGATCTGATGTGCATGTTGATTGGATTGTTTGAAATATACTTATACATATTTATGTACTGAATAATTATAATATAATTATGTTAATGTCTTTCACGTTACATTTACTATACTTTGTTCTAGAATTAGTTTAAGGGGGAGTTGCATAGTTTTATGGTTTTAGGGTGGTTTTTTGTTGATGACAAAGGGGGGAAAATATAAAATAGGATAGGTAGGCATAGATTAAGGGGGAGTTATTAGTTTTAGGGGGAATTATTAGGATAGAAGTAATAATATTTTATAAACAAAGGTTGTCATCATCAAAAAGAGGGAGATTGTTAGTCCCTGTGAAGATGGTTTTGATGATAGCAACCTTAGAATAAGATTATAAAATAAATACTAACATTATAGTTTAGATATATATGTATATGCAGGATTTAACCATGCAGGTATCAAGAATGAAGACTACACAGTATAGAGATTCAAGATATCAAGATTGAAGACTCATGAGTATTAAGATTATTAAGAGTTCAAGATATCAGTAATAAGTAATTTAATTAGGAATTTTGTTAAAACTCCTTGAAAAGCACTGGCATCTTAAAGTCCAATTTATTCGTGGAATGGAATCCACTTCGAGCCAGTTAAAGGGAAGAAACCCTAAGTAGGATGGCACCTACGAAAAATCTAGTGGAACATTGTTTTGTATCCACTAACTTTTATTCAAATGTTTTTACAAAATTATATCTTATTTTCAAAATGATTTTGAAACCTTCCTTTTAAAAGAATCAAAAAAATCTATCCCGTTTTTAAAGTACTTTTAGCCTCAAAATATTCTTTATCTTCAAAATAAAATTATCCTTGGTTTTAAACTATCTTTTAATAATAATATATTTAATTTTTAATATTTATACTTATATTTAAATATAAAATTATAAGTAAAATTTTATATATATCAAAATATTATTCTTTATATTTATTTATGTATTTTAACTATAATTAAGTATATTTATAAAGTTTAAAATGGTTTTAATACAAGATAGAAGTTACTTTCCAAAAAAAAAATTACCAAAGATACCATAGGCTTGTCGACGACCCCTAGGGTCCCCTATCGACAAGGTGGCAGTTGATTTCAAAATTTGAATTTCAAAAGAAGTGTCTATTCATCATATCCTTTCACGAATGGACATGGCTGTTGTTCTACTATAAATAGGGGCAGTTTTAAACGAATTTATATTCATATTTTCTCTGATTTCACTCCTCTTCTTCTTCCACATTTCTTTGTATATATTTTTACCATTACTCTACCGAAATCACCATTGAATCTAACTAGATCATCTCCGATTTGATTCTTTATCACTATCTCAAAAAGATCTCAGTGCTGTTCAGAGTTATAGGCTTCTTTGTAATTAATTAAGCGAGAAAAGGTGTGATTGTAGCCTGTGAAATCAATTGGGTGAACTTGTTGCACGTAAAATCAAGTATCTCTACCGAGAGGATTGTGAATCTAAAGTGGTGTACCTCATGGCCATGAAATCGAGGGTGTAATTATAAAAATTGCTTTTGAAAGGAAATCCGTACTTGTGTATAGGACTGGATTTAGGGTAACTCCGAACCAGTATAAAATCCGGTGTGTTTTTTCCTATGTTGCTTTTACTTTATTTCTGCATCTGTGTTTGATTCTGTGATCATATCTGTGTGAATATTGCATACATTTGCGTTCAAATTAACATAAACTCAAAAAGATTTAGTAATTCCTTAAAACACTATTCACCACCCTCTAGTGTTAATTCTAACCTTGAGATCCATAATTCGCATTTCTCATAGATCACATACCATGTTAATTGAAACACCATGAAAGCGAACAATTCCTTTCATATAAAGCTCAGCTAAACTCAAGGCAGTTTGAGTGGTTTTCACAGGAATAAAGTGAGAAGATTTTGTAAATCTATAGACAATAACCCTAATTCTCTCATTACCTTTTTTGGTCCTCGGTGGTCCATCGATAAAATCAATTGAAATCTGATCCCACTTCCAATTTGGAATTTCTAGAGGCTGCAATAATCTTGCTATCTTCAGGTGATCGGCTTTTATTTGCTAGCAAGTGGCACACTTGCTGATGTAAATAGAAATATCTCTCTTCATCCCTCTCCACCAATAAAACTTCTTCATATTCTGAAACATCTTCATGGTTCCAGGGTGAATAGAGAGTCTGGATTGATGATTTTCTTTAAGCACTTCTTGTCTCAAACCATCCATGTTCAGAACACAAATTCTATTGAATTCCATTTCTGCCGATTTGTGCGCCCCATTCACCTTGGGTATTATCCTTCCAGCCACGAACATTTTCTTTTATTTGCCTAAGCTTTGGATCCTCATCCTACTTAGCGGCTATGCGATCCATAAGAGCTGGAGAAGCAATAAGTTGATATAACATGGCTTTGCTCCTACTCAGAGCATCGACCACAACATTAGCCTTTCTAGGAGTATAGTTGATGTCGAGGTAAAATGATGATAAGAATTCGAGCCATCTGACTTGTCTTTGGTTCGGATCCTTTTGGATAAAGATGTACTTCAGTGATTGGTGGTCCGTAAAGAGTTTAAATTTTGTTCCAAGAAGGTGATGCCTCCATAACTTCAAAGCAAAGACGATGGCGAGCAATTCCAGGTTATGAGCAGCATAATTTGACTCATGAGTCTTCAATTGATGACCAACATAGGTAATAATTTTACCATGCTGCATCAAAACAACACCCAATCCTTCACTACAAGTGTCCATATAAACAGTGAACCCTTCACTACCATCCGACACAGTGAGAATAAGGGTAGAGTTTAGCCGGCGCTTTAGCTCTTCGAGTGCGTCTCTACACTTCTTACTCAAACAAACTTAACGTTCTTCCTAGTCAAAGCTGTGAGTGGTGAAGAAATTCGAGCGAAGTTCTCAATAAATCTCCGGTAATAACCAGCTAAGCCTAGGAAGCTGCGGACATATTTAAGGGTTTTTGGAGTTTCCCAATCACCGATTACGGCGATCTTTGTTGGATTAATCGAAATTCCATTCTTCGAAACCATATGCCTAAGCAATCTATCTTCTTCTCACCAGAAGTGGCATTTAGAGAATTTTTCTTTCAATTGACAACTCCTTAGAGTTTCAAGGACGAATTAAGGTGTTCCTCATTCTCCTTCTCAGTCTTAGAAAAGATAGAATATCATCAACAAAAACTAGAATGAATTTATTTAAAACTTGCTGGAATATTCTATTCATGAGGATAACAAAGTAAGTCGGGGCATTAGTTAAGCCGAAGGGCATAACTAACCATTCATAGAAACTATTTTCTATTCGGAAAGCAGTCTTAGGGATACTATCTTCTTGAAACCTGAGCTGACGGAAACCAGAAGCAAGATCTAGCTGAGAAAATACCTTTGCTCCATGTAGCTGGTCAAACTTGTCGTTAATACGAGGCATCGGGTGTCTTTTCTTATGGGTAAGCTTATTCAGCTCTCTATAATCTACGCACATCCTTAGAGAACCATCATATTTAGTAGCAAATACCACCGTTGTGCCCCATTCCGAATGACCATGACATATCAAACCTTTAGAGAATAGATCTTCAATCTGGATCCTTAATTCAACTTTATCTTTAGGTGACATTCTTCTTTCAGCAAGTACGGTTGGCCTCGCTCCAGGAATAAGATCAATGCGAAATTCAATTTCACACTGAGGTGGCAAAGAAGTTACTTCTCTGAAAACATCGGGGAAATGTTGGATGACAGAGGTAATACTAAGATCACTTGTACAAGAGTCAAGAGAGAAAATAGAAGTTCCGGCAAAATCTAAAGGCATTCTATACTCCATTACAAAGGGATTTCCACCATCATCTACTAAAGAAACCGTTCGAGTTTTGCAGGCAATATGAGCATCAAGTGCGGTCATCTAATCTATGCCTAACAGAATACCGAATCCTATAAAACCAAGAACATAAAAGTCCCATATGAAATGATATCTATCGTTTTTGAAGAGCATGACCTTTTTACAAACCATAACAAGGTTTGCAGGACCGCCAATGGGATTTGACATACATAAAAGGTTAGATGCATGTTCGGGTTTCAAAATATGGCTGAGTTTGTCACATAAGTTGGTAGATATAAAAATATGGGATGCTCCGGTGTCAAACAAAACATGAACAAAAAAATCATGCAATGATAAAGTACTTTGAAATGTACCTTTGTCGTCTTCAACCTTAGGAGTAGAAGCTATAACTAAGAAGATTCCCGATGGGGTTCCTTTCATATGGATGGGACAATCCCTCTTGAAATGCCCTGGTTGCAAGCAGATGTCGTAAAGATCTTGCCTGGTCGTCTGAACTGGTGGAACAGACGCTCCTGCAAAAACCAGGCAACTATTGGCATACTGACCTTTCTGATCGCACTTGAAGTAAGTGATAGAAGAGATATCAATGAGCTTCCTCTGAGAATGTCCAATCCTACTCTTGTTCTGCCAGTTCATCCTTTGCTGCTCAAAGCTAGGCTTTCTCTTCTTGGAATTGTTGGCAGCCGCTGAAGGAGTTGCGGAGTGAACAACCAATGCTCCCTTCGAACTCGAGTTTTCATATGTGAGGGCCATAGCCATAGGACTGGTGAAGGTGCCATGAACAAGGGTAGTTGACGGTCATAATATTCAAGATGAGCACCAGCTATGAACTTCTCATTCTATTTGAGTGGAATATCAATCAGGCCTGATCCAAACTTGGACAGCTCATTAAATTTCCTTTCATACCCCAAAAATGACATACTTCCCTGCTTAAGATACATAAAGCTACCATATAGCTGAGATTTTCCAGCTTCAAGCATCCACTGGGTCATGAATACTTCTTTGAACTACGCCCAAATGATGTTTGCTTCGTCAGTGCGTGTGGTAATAGATTCCCGCCAATCTTGAGCAGCATCATGTAACTGCCAAATGGCCAACGGACACTTCTGGGCATCAGAAATCTCACGTCCGGTGAAGATCCTTTCCATGATCTTTAGCCACTGCTGAGCTTCAATAATACCTTCGGACCCTGAGAATTTAGTACCGCCAAGATGTGTGAATTCCTTGCAAAGTATAGTGAACTTAACTGGTAGAATTGGTGCAACGGGTGCAACTAGTGCTACTGGTGCTATTGGTGCGACTGGTGTAGCAGCATCTAGTACAGGGCCATTTCCTCTTCCCCGACCTCGAGCATTTCTTATGTTTCTCATCCTGAAAAGTCAAGGATGGGTTTAGAATATGTAAAATCACAAAACTTAAGGAAATCCTAATCAAAGCGAGTTTCTAACAAGGAATATGAACTAGAATCGAAAGAAATTTTAAAAATAAAATGGATTTTAAAACATTTTATAATTTCAAATTAAGCTCTCTCAAGAATGATTCCCCTTATGATAGGGCATTACTAACCCTATACCTAATGAGTTTTACCCTTCAGGCTAAGGAATTCACCAAACTAAAGCTCTGATACCAACTGTGACATCCCACCTTTTATGAACAACTTAAGCTGACAATAAACCATCCTTGTCTAGCTTAAACTGTTCGAATTAGACTGATTATCATTGGGATTTTAAAATGGAATTAAACATAGAATCACACATAGAATAATATAGAATCTCGCAGTGGAAATAAATAATATACGTAGTAGTTCATGAAGCTACTACATAAACTATATCAGAGTTTTACACTTTAATTATACAATGCTAGAAATACGTATAAGTTTACTGATACAAGCCAAAATAAACATTGATAACTATAATAGATAGAGTCGAATCTTCGACCAAGTCTTCGGCTCCGGAAAGAAGCACTGCACACACACTGCAAAACTCAAGTTGACCCGAGCATAAAGTAAAACAATATACTCAAGTCAAGACTAGAAGTTCTCGTGTAAGTAGTTCTACTCAAGTGAAAATGTAAAAGTAACTCAAGAGTTGTTACAGGATTATCCATCTCTTCAGGATCCGTCAAACTAATTATATGTACAATATAATACGCTATATATGTACTGTCTATCAGTAATATAAATATTTTTCTCAGCATTAAGGCTTTACATTAATCCACCTTAACACTTTTTTAAGCATTGTCGTGCAGTTTGCATATAAAACACTAGTAAACTGTCGGTAGATAGGGATGCGCCATGATATGACAACACTAAACCAAAATCATAGTGGTCTTGTATAGGGATTAAAGTATGACAAGGCATGTGAGGCAATGCCCCAGATAGCATAATGCCAGTTCGGGTTGCAATGCTGGTGGTAACGCATCATACCATGACCGCCTGTCGCGCCCACACTCTCATAATTGAGGAGTGATCACCAACAACAACCGAAATAAGGATAGTCATACGAAGAAGTGTGTCCTCTCGGGGTAGCTAGCCCGCTTGGCCCTATCAAGCCATCTTGTTTAAGTCATTTCAAATTGGCATAAGTGTGGGCCAATACATCATCATTCCCTTTCTTCAAATCTAGCAATCGTACACCAAATCCAACCACTTCGTTCTGGATCATGACTCCATGTACATAGTTATTAAAATGGTTCCTGTATCAATAGAGAGTATGCCTATATCGGGCCTCGGTCTTTATAATAACCAAAATCATTTTTACACCGATTGGATATTGTATTAAATCAAAATATCTTTTATTTCCAAAGAATATATCCCCATTTGACTTAATTGTATTTGGATTTAAAATCAAAAGATTCAATTTTAAAAAATTATTTTATTTTTACGACATTATCCAAATTGAATAACAATTCAACTTAACAAAATTAGTTAAGTCTTCATATACAATAGTTTTATTATTAAATATCCAATTTAATTAAACTTTGCAATTAATTTACCTAAGCACCTAACTTAACACTTTTAATTAAACTTTAGTTCAAAACAATTCATTTTAATCATTATATTTTAATTCACTAAAATCAATTAAAATTCTCTTTCTAAATAAGTTAAATATTTAATTAAAATTTAACTACATATACAATATTAACAAATTTCATTAAATTGCAAATAGTCACCATAACGAGTTTAAATCTCATTAATATTTAACATAATTATTTTTAATTTAATTTCACAATTTACAGCATTTCAATTGATTTTTCATTTTAAAATCTAAATTTGCATAATAGATTTCAAATTACATATTAACTTTAGAATAAAATTTAAATTATACATTCACATTAAATTTCCAAATTATTTCTTAATTTCAAAATTATATATTAAATGTCCAAAATAAATTCATTTGACCAATCGTTGTTTATTATTTAAATTTTCTATCATATGCCAAGTGATTTAATTTAGGTATATATCATTTCAACCCATATCCCGATTCAATTTCAATGTCCAGGTCAATGCATACAACAATAATATAAAGGTGACAAGGTATCAATAAATCAATCATCATTCACTATTGAAGAATTTCCAAAGTTAATGTGTTTCATGCAATTGGGATCCAAACTAATAATTTCAACTATTTTAACTATTTCAACCAAATAATATATCACAATTTCAACAACCAATGATTTCCAATTTCAATATCGATCATGATCATCAATCAGTTAGTTATAACATAGTAGGATATTGCATACGAAAATCTAATCGTGAGCTTAAAATCGCTCACCTTCGCGGCTTTTGACAACTAAATATGGCGATACGGTGATATGGACATGTGTGCACGTGCAAGCTATGCTACGCTGCGACATGGGGCTAATGAGGTGAACTACGTATGGTCCGGGTTTCGGATGATGAACAAGATAAGATGACAGCGGGGAGGAAGCGAGATCAGGTAGTAGGTGAAATGACTGGTGCTTTAGGTCAGGTTTTGGTGGACTGGGAGGTTCCCCAGTTGATGAAGGCGGAGGCTAAGGGTGTGATGTTGAAGGCGAGTGCAGGGCGAGGACAGTGTGTTCGGTCTGGACTGGTAGGTGCGGCCAGAAGTAGCTAGGAATGGATGGTGCTGGTGATTGGTGAGGTGGTGGGTGGCAAGGCAGTGGATAGGGGTTTAGCGTTCGGTCAGGTGTGGAGTTGTGGGCTGGGTGAGGACTTCGGCCGGGGTTTCAGTATAGGTAGGATGAGAGTGCGAGTTGGATGGTGGGAACGGTGAGGTGGCTAGGAAGAGGAACGTGGGTCTAGGAGGGAGCTTCGGTGAGGGGAGGCTCTAGACTGGGCGGAGGGCGAGGCCGAGGTGGCTCAAGCGGCCGGGAAGGTGGGACTTCGGGTGGTGATAGTGGGGAGGCTCGGGGACTAGAGTGGAATAGGTGGAGGTAAAGGAGGCGCTAGGGCCGGTGTACGGGTGGAGGAAGGTTGCTGACTAGTCTTCGGTGGCGAGTTAGTACAGGAGATATATAAAAGGAAAGAGTGAAGAGGATGGGTCACGTGAGTTGTTATATGTGCTGGCTATATACATACACACACACACACACACACATATATATGTATGTATGTATGTATGTATGTATGTATGTACGTACGTATTTTTTACTTTGCTTTAGAGGAGACTCAAAAGAGAGAAAAGGAGGCATACATATATAGAAGGAAAGCATGCACGGAGGCATTAAATGGTGCATTTATTAAAGGAGGCTGTGCGTACAAGGAATATGCAGGCTGAAAAGAAATAATGTAGGATGAAAGAATGTGTGCAATTATGACTTTAAAGCACAGTCACAGACCACTATCTCAGCCATTTAGCATTTGCAATGGAAGGCAAAATACGAAAACAAATATACCATGGTGATCAGCACAATGAGATGAATCCAATGATGTAATCAAATCTGTGCCACGGCGTTCATAGTAAAATTTCATCTGTCGCCGTTAGCGCTTCGAAATTGGACGACAATGGCAATTTTGGATAAACGGGGATACAAAGGTCGGAATTGGATGGAGCAAAAATAAACAAAACTTAAGAACTAAACACGAATTTCATTTCAATCATTTTGAAATAATATAAAATTATAACTTTTGTACATCAAATCATACTTTCAGGATCTGAATCAAATTTTGCTTTACCAAAAAAACTTTGAAGCAAAAATACTATAGTACCGTTCCTCCTTTTGAAACTCAAAAATAAACAATGATGATGCTACAATCATCATCAGGATTATTTTTCATCGACAAAAATTAGTTCGGTACTTTCTATCTCTTTTAAAATCCTTTTATAACATCTTTATACATATATACTTTCAAATAATACTAGTATTATTTTCTCTTCGCTAACTTTGAAAAACAATTTTCAAAAACATCGAGACTTAAGTTCTTAGATTCTCAATTTAAATCCTTTTTATTTGTAAACTATATTTACATAAAGTTACTTCCTTATCTAACTCGTTTCACAAATGTATATCTTTGTTTATATTATGACAAACTACTTATATTAAAATTAAATTTTAACCCAATATTATCAGCGAATGCATTATAGTCAAGCATTGAAACTAAATTCATAAGTCGTTTGTTTTAACATCCCCACAGTTACTATCTACCCAACTTATGTAGTGAAAAGGTAAATTTGCTCATAAATTGATCGAGCACAACTAATCAAACAATAAATGATAATAAATGAATATTATCATTTTCTAACAAACAAACACACCATAAATAACTATATCAATTTTTGAAAATTATTCTTTTATATGTAAAATACAATCATAGGTCAAATTATTTCATTTACCAATTTCAGCAAATACCATGCCAGTTTATCTTGTTCAAGTGTTTAGAGATCGGTATCAATAATGTAAGCAACATGTATTGACCAGAATCCATAAATCACTCTACATACTAATCAACACAATACAAAACATTTTTATAACAATAACAAATACGCACTCTCATATGTATAATACACTCAAACTCATAATAAGGCATTCCATTACCCTATTTCTTTATGAGTTATATCCCACCAAAACCAAGGTTCTCTCTTAACCTTCATCTCTGATACCAAATGCAATGAATGGCCTTTTTGACATTTGATTGTCGACATTAATACATCCATGTATTCATGTGTCGAGCACCTAAGTTCTAGAAAGATAGAACATTAGGCCAAAAGAGAAACTAAAAGAAATAGAATAAGAAAGAAAAACAATATTAGAATCTCACATGCGGAATGATAATATATAATATATCATAAGATCTTTACAAAAAAGAAAACTTTTATGTACACAAAACAATCAGAGTAAACTAACATATCATCAGCCCGTATAGTTATAACAGTTTGTCTTCAAAAATTCTGATAAATACAAAAAAATGCAACGAAAAATAATATACATGAATAGGTCTAGGACGCATCATGCTCATCTGCTAATGCTCTAAAGCGTCTAGCTAAATTTGGGAATATACTTGGAGCTGCCTCGAACATTATAAGAAAATAACACCTGGATCAGTCTGGTAAACCAGCGTAAGAAACTAAAATCATTTGGATTTTTTTATTTATAGAACCATTCAAAAATAAAGTTATCCCATAGGACCATGCCGCAAATAAATACAGATGGGTTTTTCCCTTATGATAAACAAATCATTTCCATTAGAAAATCTAGTGATATTATAATAATGTATAGAGTGTGAAATATAAATAATCAAGTAGTTGTGATGCATGTGACCGTATATCACAGCAATAATAGGTATACAATTAAAACCACTAAGGAACGTTCGCTAATTGTGTAGGATTCCATGGAAGTGCCCTTCGTATTTGAAAATAGTCCTCTTGCATAAGGATAAAAGATATCATTTCAAAGCAACATATATCCCAAGCTGGTGTACATAGGAGATACATAGATAGCCATAACATGCGGCCGTGCACCACTTATGCATATATAACTATAGATAACTCTAGAGTATAGTACGCTTGTACCCTTGGGTTAGCTAAACCCCTGGTCTATGCATCATATCTCTGGTTTTAGCTATATCCGCTGGTGAGGCTATGTCCAACATTCTGCACACAAGTCACCACATGAACAGATCTTAGAACCACACATGGATTCACATAACTCAATAGATCTTGGAATAATACATGCTTTCTCAAATCTCAACGGATCTCGAAATCACACAAAGATTTTCATATCTCAACAGATCTCGGAACCATACATGGATTCCCACATCCTAAATAGATCACAACAAATACATGTGTTAGAGCATCCCAACTAGATCTCGAATTTTCTTATAGATTCTAGCATCTCGAAAAAATAAAGAACGCCTTCCAAAGCATAGAACACAAATATGGTATTAGAGTGGTTACGGTTTCAAGTCATCTCATATAAGTACACTTCCCTGCTTACCAAGCGCAAAAAGAACCAGTCGATCGATATTTGGTGAACTCAACTCAGGTTCTTTAGAAAATAAACAAACAATATATAAGAGCGGAGATCACCTCCTAACCGAACGAGATCGAATTTCCTTATTGTTTGTCCTAGAAGAGAAAAACAAGTTTATACATACAGTATAGCATCACTAAAGATAAAAATACCATATAATTCCTGTGTTTCTTCTAACATATAATTATAGAGTAAATTATGGTCAATTTCAAAAATAATGAGAATGACCACATAACAGAAACTAAATCTCGTATACTTTCCATAAGCAAGTAACACCAACTAAGATCGACGCACACTAGCATAATCAAGTCACATAAATGACTTCTAATCCGCTTTTTAATTAATTAATCATTTATTAATTAACTTCTCTTTTACTAAAACTCAAATAATACTTCTTTCATTACACTACAAGAATCAGATCAATTTCCGATGGCTCCTGCCTGTCGACGGCCATCGACCATCGAAAGCCCATATAAGATCATCAATACTTCACCAACTTCTCACCATCAACTCCCAAATATATCGTCAAACAATATAACAACGTTTCAAATCCAACTCCACCAACTCAATCGGCTACAGAACCTTTGGCTGGCTTTCCTCCGGTCAATCGGCTACAGAACCTTTTGAAACAGCAGAGGATGGAAAGCGACCACCATACAGCTGCATGTACTCAGCAATACGCTGATCCAACAACTGTGTCACCTCGATGGCCTAGCGACGGTTCTGCTCTTTCATCTGTGCCACCCTAGCTCTCAACTCTTCGATCTCTGCTAGATTGATATTTGTTCTGACCGTTTGGCTGGCTTTCCTCTATCTGCTGGCCTGCAACACTTATTTAATTTAGTCTACAATCTTACTGTCAAAGTTACAACATAACGTGTTAATAATTATATCTATAAACTTATTACTGAAACTAAAGCGATATCCAGCTCTTTAGAACTAAAAGATTATTAAATTGTTATATCTTAATATATTATTCATTACCACTTGATTGCCAAAGCCATAGTGCCTATTCTGTGACGGTGGATCCAAGACTGACTCAATAATAACGTCATCCTCATCATTCGTCGGCTGCTCTGGATCGGTATCCTCCAGGAGTTTCTAGCATTGTTCCATAAACCTTGCCTGCATGAACAAATAAAAATGCAGTTAAAATTAATATCATGATATCTTAATTGATTATAATTTAACAATTAAAACAATTACTAGTAGTACATAAACTAAAATATGCTTACATGGCTTTTTCTCGATTTATCGCCGTGCCATGTATATGAAACTGTCCCGTCCAGATTTACATGCCCAACAGCATTAGTATGGGTAAACATATCCATATATGACACGGGACCCTGTGCCTCATCTTCCTAAAATTGATTATTATGTACTGTTATTGTATATTCAAAATTATATAGCACAATAACTATTTACAGTTCATATTTAATAAATTTACCAACTCCTGGCGATATTGTTTGAACGACTTTGACCCTCCTCGATGAGTGACCGGCTTTTTCCTAATTTGAAGAGTTTCTTTCCGACTCTGCCAATACATTTAAATTTAATATATTATTTACTTACCAAATATTTTTTGACACTTAAGTATCAATCAAATAATTAATAAAAGTTTAGTGCACTTACCTTCGCCTCGTCACTATCCTAATGTGCCAACCACCCTTCCTACACACTCCTACCCATCCAGTTTGACTTCTTCCCTTTATGCTTCACTGTCGACATGGAATCCTTATATTTCTTCCTCACCTTCTGCATCCAGTAATGTTGTACCAGCTGCAGGTCATCTGATTGTATGTCCACTGCGATCTACATTTCGTGATAAACAAGCAACCAAGAATTAAACAATAAATAAGCAACAAAAACAAATTAAGAATGGAAAACAGAAGATTATACTTACATGAAATCCTGCCAAATACACTGACTTGGGGAGGGATATTATCTCACTTCGGCCAACAAGCCGACAACCTACTCTTATATGCCTCTCTCGAAACTGATAGAACTAAAGTCGATGGTTGTAGCTCAAACCCTCTACTTTAAATATGATACAGATTAGTATATCCCACACAAAATATTTAAGATTATGAAAAAAGTTTAATGCTTACCCCTCCGTCTAGGTACTAGAGACACAACAGGTCAATGTGGCGATTGTGAAGGACCGTTGCCATCGCCCCTTGAAGAATGGGAAGAACTCCTCCTCCTGGACGACTGATACCTGTCGCAGACACATCATTTTAAAAGAGAACAATAACATGATAATGAAATATATTTTATAGTTAAATGACATAAATGATATAAAGTACGTAAAGTGCAAAGTATATCTAATTTAGATCGGTTCTCATATTTCGACGATAAGCAGAATACAATGCATTTTTAACATAAATTGCTAAATAAATGATAGAAATGGTAATGCCATAAAAGATGTAAATAATGATAAGCATATTCAATTTCATAAATGACATAATTACATAATTAGCATAATAAATCTCATCAATGACATCAATTTCGTAATACACAAGAATTCAACATAAGTACATTAATTGCATAACTACATCAATTTCATAATTACATCAATTGCATAATCTCATTAATTACATCATTGCATAATTACATAACTAGAAAAATAAATCCCATCATTTACATCAATCGTCATCGTCTTTTGATTCAAATTCGGTCTCATATTCTATGTTATTTTCCGTCCTACTCTCGAATTCTTCTGCCAAAACATTTGATTCATCTTCAGGGGTCCAAAATCAGTACTATCATCTATAACTGTTATTTTATTGCTTTGCTCAAGATCTACCTGATAAGCTTTTTTGTTTGGAATATTTTTCCCATCAAACGTAAATCTTGCCTTTGTTTTAAAAATCGTCGACCAATTCGCTTTATCTCTTTTTAGAGATGGATAAGGAGCGCAATATATTTACAATGCTTTTTAGCTAGTACAAAAGGATCGTACTTGGGATAATGCGATGTGTGCTTTATTTCAATAAGAATATAATCCTTGTGCACATTAATTCCATAACCTGGAACATTGCTAAACCAATTGCATCTAAACAGAAACACCTCCTCCATGGGTCATGAGAAATATGTCAGTTGCAAAATTTGTGTTAAAACGCCATAAAAATCATTTATGTGATTTTCTAGTCATCACTACCTTTAACAAACACACCTGTACTATTAGTTAATTTTTCTGCACCGTATTCTTTGGTGTTAAATTTATATCCATTAACGAAATATATTGGATATGTCTTGACATTTCTTTTTGGTCTCAATGCAAGATGCTTCAAACCTTTGTCAAACACACAATTTCTCGCTTCATAAACATACTTTAAAAACCATTTAGAGAATTCTTTACTAAGATCTTCGTGCAGATGTTCACTTTCGTAAGTACTACATATATGAATAAAATATTATATTAAATTCTACATGTGCATGCATTATGGAAACGAATAAATCATAAGTTAAATTCTACACTTCCTAAGAGTGACGTCCTCTTTCCAAAACAACATGCTGCCATTTAAACATGTATCTATTTTCATATAAGGTAAACCAAAATCCGACATAAGTTTTTTTAACTTCATGGTGATTTTCTCACATTAAATTATCTAGCGGCATATGTCTTTTCCCAGCTTGTACAATGTGTGTAAATCCGGCTCTGCTGATGTTGTATTTTGACTTCATCGCATTGTATTCTGCGGTTATTCATAGCTGGGTGCCGCTTTTACAACCATCACAAAGAGGTTTCTTAGCAGTATCCAGTAAATCATAAATTTTTTTGCTTTAATATTTGGACCTTCAACATTTTCATCATCGTCGTGAACTTCAACCATAAGGAACATTGATCATGCTGCATCTTTAACCATAATTTCTATACAGTTCTTCATAATAATTTTATTACTAGCAATGTCCAATTCAGACTCTGTAGAAGTATTTGCTACAACTTCTCCATGACGATCCCAAACATAATACTCCGGCACGAAATAGTTTTTGCACAAATGGACTTTCAAAATATCAGGCAACAAATACTGCAAATGTTTACACCTATGACACAAGCAATGAATTTCTACACCGTTTCTGTTATTACTTCAAGCAAATTCAACAAATACGTTTACACCATTATAAATTTTTTCTTTTATTGAGCCTCTTAATCCCCTTCTTTGATACATCCATCTCCTTCGATCAAAAAAGTAATCGATCATTTTTCCTATTTTAAAAAAATATCATAAATTAAAAAATAAATATTGGTCATACTACGAATTCACATTTCATTTTTCAACGCATTGATACAAAAAATTATACGCGTCAAATTTTACCCCACTCGATAATACAATATAGAAATGTTGGTATATGGTTATCTTTTTTCTGGTCAGCTATCCTACTTCCCATTACAAACATAGTAAACATTTACATTTCATACATTATTTCATTTTAAATGTTTCAACAAAATTTTGGCAGCACTTCCCTTTTGTTTCCTACATTGTACACAAATGCGTGTACGCGGGAAACGAAAAAGAAAAGTGAAGGCGAAATTTTGTGAACCATTTGAAATGAAAAATGTGCAAAATGTAATTGTTTATTGTGTTTATAACTTGTCCAATACAGGGACAAATCCAACAAGCATTGTACCAGATGAATATAAATGGCCGTTGTGTGGCAAAAACGACTATTTATATAACGATCATGTACAACACCTACCGGATGAGGCCAAAAACTCTCCAAGAGTCATAAAACAAAGTAGTTTATAAAAAAAATTTACTAATTTTTACATCAAAAAAGTATTAATTTACCAAATTTGTTCCGCATATTTTATCGAATAAGGCTTCTTTAATATTTTTATCGTTTTGTAATACAGTCATGTTTTTTAGACTTGTGCATTCATTGTTGTTATACAAGTCAAGATGTTATATAACTCATGTTTTATTCCAGTTAACACAATATAATGGTATAAACAACACATATACAATGGTTAACATATACATACACAATCACAAATTATACGTACTCTTTAAAATTTCACGATAACATATTGAATAGGTATACCAGGGACGCTATAGACTATTATTACGCTATTGGAAATAATTGCAATTACTAATTAGCCCTAATTATCAACTTGTGCAAATCTAGATTTAGGGTAACAATTAGATTTTTGGACAAAATAAGAGATTATACCTGAGATCGAGAGTAATAGAGTTTTATTCGGCAGCCGCGGAGGATCCAGAAGCTCGAAATTGGAGATTAGAAGCTTAGAGGAGGGATTTAGGGGTTTTTTTTACTAAACCTTTTCGTGCTGAGAATGAGAAAGAAGAAGGCTCAGCTGAGCCTTGTAATTTGCGAATTTCCAACTGCTTTCGACAGCCATCAACGGCCCGTCGGATGCCATCGGAAAAGCGCCGTCGGAAGCCTCACTCCTTGCTGTCAAAATAAAAGCCTTTTCTAGTAGTGTAAATTAATAATTCACATATTAATTAAACTTTGCTATTCATTTCATCACATTTTAATACTTTCAAAAGTATTCATATACTTATCTCAACGATATAAATATATTCGCAAATCATTAACAAGTTTTACTTTCTTCAAACACGGTCAAAGATTTTAAAAATAAATATTACTCAAACATTGTTACTATAAACCCCTTCTCTCTTTTCTACTTTAAAACATATAGTTTTGTGATGGTACGACCTGTAATTTTTATACTTAAAAATAATAAACTAAATAAGATTTTGAAATTTAATATTATGAGAATTTAAAATTTATGATTTATTAATGTGAAAAATAATTAGAATATGATTTAATAATGTTGTTTCAATGTTATTGACAGCTTCAACATAATTTCAATCAGTTTAAATAATTATAAATTTAATTTGGTTTTAATTGCAAATAAGGAATTAAATTGGTTATTAAGGGAATTAATGAAATTGAAATATAATATGGAAAAAGATGATAACTGTAGAATTTTAGTATAATAAGAAGTAAACTAATGTTAATTATATTCGTAAGGTAATAGTTGATTGAATAAGAAGAGTGGAAATCAAAATAAAGGAATTTATTGGAATTTAAATTATAATAAAATAAGTTGTATTCCTATTGTAATTTAACTTTAAAATTTATGTAATATTTAAATATTGGATTTGACATGGAAACTGTATTGTAAAAGATTATTAATTTCTATATAATCAAAAATAATGAAAATTTTAACTTTTAAAAACTTTGAATTAAAAATCTATTAAATTGATTTTAAGACAATTATTTATTTATTTAACGTGAAATTTAGCAATTTTGGCCATTATCTCTGATTTCAACGAAACTAGTTTCATAGGATCCATAATAGTGAATCATTGAATGATTTTAAGTTTTGTAGCGATTGGACTTATCTGATCGTGCGAGTTCGAAATGCATAGAAATCAATTAAAAGAATTTAAATGAATATAACTTAATTGTGAAAGCTAACTTCTGTATAAAATGGAATTAGGATTTGAAACTAGTTTCATTGAGTTAAAAAGTATCGAAAACGTATATCTTGATATATGGGATGACTTACTTTTGTTCCGGGACAAAACAGGCTTTTCGGGTCACTGTTATCATTTTGATCCAATTCGATCTCTCCATTCATTCTTATCCATCTTTCTATATATACAGATTTTTTTTCTAAAAATTTAGCTATCTATTCCCATTTCTGTATGTACCTGTTCAAATCATATGCTTCTTCTTCCTCCTTCCCAATGGTTGTCAACCCAAACCTTAATTCCCAAATTCAAAATCAAATTGAAAATTCACGCTCTTCAAATCAAATCTTGTAATATACCGTTTGGAAACTCTCGACGAATGGAGTCAGCATGTGGTGTTCCTTTTTGGAAACAACGCTCGTATCAATCAGAAATCATGGTCAAAGGTGCTGGCGGCGAAGTTAAAGGGGGCAATTTAGGGGTTTTTGATTGAAGCATCAATTGGCGAAATCGACTTTTTGATATTATGGAGCTCGATGAGTAGATTCCAGTTCTAGTTTGATTTTAAGACTGAAGCAACCTTATGGCCAGGATCTGACTTGGAAGTTGATCATTGCTGCAACTTTGACCATCGATTGGTCGCGATTGGAGTGTCTATATGAGATGTCGGCAGTTCAGTTGCGTAGAGGAGGTCGATAGCTTTCAGGTGCAAGTAGTCTCGTGGCAAACAGAGCTCCAAGGTGATGGTAAATCACGGTCAAAATTTACTGGGCAGAGGTGGTCTTGGCGTTGACCAGATCTAGTCAGAGGGTAATTTTGAGAAAAAGTTCATGTAATTTTTATATTTGCAAATTTGACCCTGAAACTTCTAACCTTAATGACTTTTGAATACGAACTCGGATTTGGATGCGGTTTCTTCCATTGCGATCATATTGAAATTTAAAACAACATGGAATTAGTTTGGTTGAATTGAAGACTGTTGAATTATAGGCTTAATTTGGATTTTAAATCGACGAAATCAAAGGTGAGTGATTTAACTCACACGCAAATTCTAAACCATCTTATGTTAGTTAAATTAAACTTAAGATGTAATTAGAATATTATTGGTTGCTGTTTGGTAGTTTAATTTGACATTTTAATTGAAATTGATTTTTTTTTAATTAAGTTGTCATTTAAATTAATATTGAAATTAAATTGATAGTTAAAAACCTGATATTGATAACTAGTCAATCTTTGTGATTTATTGGCTGATTTGGATGTTGATTGTGATGGATGTATATTTGTTGACATTTTAGATGATTGGATGTTTGTATCCCTGTAATCACTATGGGTTGAAATGATAATTACCCTAACGATCTTATAAAATAGGGAAAATCGTTATGGTTTGAAATGATAAACCCGAGTGATTTTGTTGATTTGGAAATAATTGATTCGGGATATGGGTTGAAATGATATATACCTAGAAAATTTAACAATTTTGAGGTTGAAATGATGCATAACCTATCACTTGACCATAAGGTACAAAACTATATACGAACACCATTGGTCGGTTTTAAATTATTTGTAAATAGTGAATTATGTTTAATTTATACATTTGATTTTTAAAATTTTATTTAATGATTTTATTTAAAATTTATATTTGAAAAACAATTTGCTATAAAGTTTCAAATTATAAGTTAATATATGGTTTAAATGTAAATTTAAGATTTTAACTTATGATTTTATTTATTTTTAAAATATATTTTTAGATAGTTTAAAATGTAATTTAATAAAATATTTAATAGAATTTTAACATATATATATTTCAAATGTAATTTAATATAATAAACATAGTTTTGATTTAGTATAATAAATATAGATCTTGTAATAACTTTAATAAATAAAAATGTAAGATGGTTTTATAAGGATTTTATAAAAGGGTTTTGTAAGAGATTTTACAATGGATTTAATAAAAAGGAATTTTATAAAAGATTTTTTAAAAGGATTTTATCATGGAATTTTAAATTGGATTTTGAAAAGAGTTTAAAGGATTTTATAAATGGGTTTTATAAAATAACTTATAAAGGTATTTGGATGTATTTTAAAGGAATTTTTCGTAGAAGCTTATGAAAATGAGAAGAGTTTTGTAATGAACGGGGATTTTTGACCCTCGAAAATCCGACATTTATACGCCCAATGTTAAAATACCGAGCAGTTGAGTGCCGGAAATACTAGCTCATTAGGGGTGAAGAAGAAGAAAATGGTAGAAGAATATAAGGAAACAACAACGCGAAATCTCACAATCACATCGGAATAAAATATAATATATAATAATATGTTTTAAATACAAGAACCGTACTGCTAATATACATACCACTATCAGAGTATAACAATTCAATACATCAAATCTAGATTGTTTAATGATTTGTCCTAATATACATAACTCACACAACGGAAATAATCAAGTACATGATATACGTCTGAGCTCCTCCAGCTCTCCTCCTGAGCTCCATAGCATTTAACCTGAATTTGTAATACTCGGTCTGACCCGAGCATTATAATAAAATAACACCCGACTCAGTCTGGAAAACCAGCATGAGAAAACACACTCAAGTTGAATTATTAACTTTTATCAAATCCTTTGAAAACAAGGAATCTCGTAAGACCACATCATAAATAAACACGATAGGTTTTTACCTTACGATAACCAAAATAATTTTTATCAAAAACATCTGATATTATAATAGTGTCTATAGAAAGTAAATAGAAAATAGCTGAAATGCTTGCATCTTACATTCCAGCATAGTTGGGCACAATCAAAACCGTACGGTGCTTATTAGAGAATGGATTCCATCGAATGACTGGGCCACTGAGGTACCGCCAACTACATTACACCACTAAAACAATATACCGAGGACCACACTGAGATCCCCTTCTACAGAAGACCGGCCAACCCCTAACCTGGATAGACTGAATATGTTATCATCCTGGGTGATCCCACCCTTACCATCGAGTGCTCCTTCCATGCACAACCATATCCATAATATGAAGGTTTCCGAGGACATCTAGAAAAGTGATAACATACCCTAATTGGGTGCGACCCACGTAGTCTTGCTGTATCTCCCCTGTTTTAGTCATTCTCGGTTAATGAGGCTTGAGGGTAGTTGCTACCTTTTAAGGAACGAAATTCCACTTAGAATGCTCGTCGTCCCCAATGATGATGTTTTGATAGCATTCATCCATACAAGTTGTCTGGGGTCTGGACAAACTAATTCACCGTCTTCATTATCTTCATGTTATTCATTTATAACGTTCAAACCGGATCAAAGAGGTTTTTGGATAATTAAATCCGATCCTGGCCTCTTCAAAACGATTAATGAAAATTGGCCAAAAATTGATAGTCGGTTATTTAACTATCAATACACATCCATAAGCAATCATCAAGCCTTATTATAAATCTCCCAAAATTTAATCCAAAATATCTTTATAAAATATATATTTCTAGTACTCTAATATTTGGAAACAGTTTTCAAATGCTTATATTTTTCAACGGAATAATCTACCCCTTTCCAATATTTAGAATATTTTCCCGCTTCATTTTAAATTCAACAATTAGGAATTATTCTATTTATTTCCCATTTCTTTTCCCAAAAACATTTACAAATTTTACTTGTAAATCCCTTGTCTAGTTTATAATGAATTCTATAAATCTGGAAATCCTTAATTAATCCCTTTTTAATATTTCCAAAGCCAATTATACTCGCCTATAATTTCAATTTCCCTTTGTACCTCTTTATGAATTTTGAAGTTTCACTTTTGTTTAAGCACTTTGGGGATTTTCTTACTTTTCTTCCTAATCTTATTTTAAGAATTTTTTTATAAACCCATCTACTGAATAACCCCATTTCCAGACTTCCGAGAAGGATCTATAAATAAATTTTGAAACATTTCAAATTATGTGTGTGTATATATATTGAATAATAAGTATTTAAAAGAACAATAATAATTTATTTTTAAGGTATGTTCAAAATAATTATCTAAAATATTGAAACGCTTTTTATAACATCACTTTTAAAGCAGGTTTAAAATTTAGTATTTTATTAAAATAAATATCAAGTATTTGAAAATTCATTTCTAAAGTATTTCAACACTAACTGACTTTAAAATTATATAGTTCAATAAATAAGAATTTTCCTTTTAAAATAAAACTTAACTTATCAATAAAATAAAATTTCGAAATCTCAATAACCAAATTTCAATTTATAAATCTTCTTGATTTCCATCACATCACTTCCATTCCGGTATCCTTACCCATCTTCACTTCAAAAATTGTATTCACCATTGTGCTCTCACACTATTTCCATATCAATATAAATCCTTCCTGTAAATTTCTATTTCCAATTTATCACCAGATATCAATTTTTCTTTATTAATAAACATCGTTTATAAATTTTTATAACTCCTTTGAGTTTCACTAAAATAATCTTATTTATAAAATTCCATTTCTATAAATTCAATATCTTATAACTCAATTTATCCTTGTCAATCTATTTTTAATATCGATTCCAACTTCTTTCTATATTTCCGAATATCATTTTTAAATCTATTTTTAAAAACATTTTCCTTTTCTTTAACAATCTACTTAATTACATTTTTCTCTAACCATTACCTAGTTACATTGTTTATTTTATTTTATTAAGCTTCTGTAATAACTAAATAATTAACATATATATATATATATAATTATCTTAAGCTTAAACCCATTTTTATTTGCCGTAATTATTAACCAATGTTTAGGATTAATCTAAGTTTTAAATTACTTATTATTTCAAAAGTTTAAGTAAAAATATTTAACTAAAAACATTTAACTAAAAACAATTTGGTTAAAATTACTTTAGAACTTTGTTTTATATAAATATCTCTTTTTATTTTAAATTGCAGGCCTAAAGCCCATAATACCGATCCAAAACCTCTTCCCTCTCTTCTCTTCCTTTATTTTCTTTCTCTTAAACCTAATCCTTACCTTTACTTACAAATTCGACTGATACCAGTGCACGTGCACGAACGATCGAAGCCACTTCGACCTTCGCCGCCACCGCCACCAAGTCGCCGTCGACACCAAAGAAATAGACAGATCGTCCTCTTCCACTCGCATCACTACCTTCAACCACCAGAAGCCACGACGTCACGTCCAGACCTTCGCCACACGACGACCTCCCTAATCCCCTACTTCGGCCCCACTGGACATCACCGTGATGTCGCACTGGCCCCGCAAATACCATTGACCCGAATAGAAGCCCTAAACCTTACATCGTCGCTGTCCCGCTTCCTCGTCGATCTGAAAAACCGCCGACCAATTTTCCTATGATCCATGACCCACGTGCTACCTCCAGCAACAACCCCGACTTCCCTCTAAGCTCCGATCATCGAAGATTGGCAAAAGACCCGATCCCGATTAGCTCACAATTCCTCCCCAAATACAAACTTAAAAATCATAAAAATTCCACCAAAAATCATCATTTTTAAAAACGAATCCAATAATGTATGTGAAACATGTGATTAAAACATTTGATTTTCTGACATGTTTTGTTTCTCACTATAAAATCCTCTTTTCCAGATAAATACTTAATAAATTACACTTGAATTTATTTTAAAAAAAATTGGCATTCATCATTATAAACAACTTCCCTTTGACGATCATAAACTATAATTGCTTAGATGAAGAGATACGAATTTATTTTGAGTGATTTTGAGCATGTTAAACAAGAATAGAGGCATGCACATCTAAACACAAACATGCATATATACACACAGTAATTCAACTTATATTCTAGGCAAAATACATTTCTACATCCATGCAATCAATATTCAAGTCATTACTATCATCAATCATTACATGCACAAGTTAATAAAGATGATTTAGCTTTTAAAAAGTTAAGTCTACTCACCTTAAAACTTAGAACAGAGGCACACGATTTTGAAGCCGCAACTTGATTTGAAACTACAGGCTTGATCTACTTTGATTAAGTTGAACTTGGACTTGCATTTTCCTTTTCTTTTTTCAGATGTAAGTGATAAAGTTGTTTAATTTCTTTTTTTTGAAGAAAACAATTTTACGGTGTAACTTGACACTTGTACACAAAGATCTTTCTAGCTTACAAATGTCTATATGCAAATATTTTATATTTATTTATGTTTTATATTTTATTTTTTATTTTTTTATTTATCTAATGCAACTCAAAAGAAATATTATAAAACCCTTTTAATATTCTTATTTTAAGCTTAAGCTATTTATACGTTAATTAATAACTATATATATACTAGTGTTTAAAATGTAGAGTTTTAAATCTAATTTATTTTTAAGATATTTATTTTGAATTTCAAACCATAGTTTCTATTCACAATTTACATATGAACAATAGTAATTAGAAAACATATTTCTATTTGTTTGAAAAGATTAGTTTTGCAAATTTAAATAATTATATTAGAAGATTATCAAATTAAATTTTGCCAAAAAAGCGAGAGATAACATTAATTATCCATCAAAAGTTTTTATATTCAAACAACAAAGCATACACATCAGCTATATATTAACAACCAAAGCAAACAATTCTTTTAAACAAACACTCCTAACTATCCTGACACAATTATGGATAGGCCTTCCTAATACTATCTAGAGTGTCCTAGGTACAATCTCTGGGATCCTCGTTCCATTGAATCTTAACTAGCTTCATCACTTTGTTTTTGAGCTCCTTCTCATCTCGATCTACAATCTGAATGGATGCTTGACTACAGTTAAGTTTGGATCGACCTCCAAATCTTCCTAAATCGTTGGTTCTACAACCAGTGATGGGTCGTACACGTACTTCCTCAAATGATATACGTGAAATACATTGTGAATCTCAGCCATCTGATCTGGTAATTCAATCCTGTATGCCAAAGCACCTATTCTTTCGAGAACATGGAAAGATGCAATATATCTCGGTGCTAGCTTTCTATCTTACCAAATCTCCAACTATGAATTCCAAATTTCTCTGTCTCTTATCCACGTAGCTTTTCTGACGATCTTGGGCTGCTTTCATCCTTTTCTTGATTGGCTCAACCTTCGCAGATACCTCCCGAATCAAGTCTGGACCAAGTATAAGATAATCTATCGATTCTATCCAACAAAATGGTGATCTACATGGTCTTCCATACAAGGTTTCTCATGGTTCCATCTTAATTCTTGCATGATGACTATTGTTGTACGAGAATTCTACCAAGTGTAGATGGTCCTCCCAAAATCCATGGAAATCCAGGATTCAAGCTCTCAACATATCTTCAAGAACGTGATTCGGCCTTTCTGTCTGACAGTTGGTTTGAAGATGATAAGCGGTACTTAAACTTAACCTCGTTTCAAGAGCCATTTGGAAAGCTTCCCAAAATTTGCTGGTAAAAATTAGGTCACGATCACTCACAATGCTGATGGGAACTCCATGCAGTCTGACAATCTCTTTCATGAAAATCTCGGCTAATGAAGTTGCAGTTCCGTTTGCCTTAATTGAGATAAAACGGGCGCTCTTAGTCAGCGTGTCTACGATTACCCACACTCCTTCATCCCCTTTTCTGGTTCTTGGGAACCTATCGATGAAGTCCATTGATATCATCTCCCATCTCCACTTTGGAATCTCTAGAGGTTGCAACAATCCTGCAATCTTCTGTTGATCACCCATCACTTGTTGACAGTTCACACATCTATTGACAAAGATGCAATGTCCTTCTTCATTCCTTTCCACCAGAAAACTCTTTTCATATATTTATACATCTTATTCATTCCTTGGTGGGTACTCAATCTAGATTTGTGGCCTTCCAGCAAAACTTCGTGCCTAAGATCCTTGATATTCGGAACATAGATTCTCCATTGATCCTCAAGACTCCCTGGTCATCGATGTTGAAACTGGTGCATTGTCCATTCTTAATCTTTTTGATGATTGCTCTCAAACTCCTATCCATTCCTTGCATGCTTGCAATCCTCTTTAGCAGAGTCGGAGTAATTTCCAGAACAACTAAATTGCATTTCTAATCAAAGCGTCTACCACTACATCTGCTTTCTCCGGCGTATAGAGAATGTCTAGTTCATAGGATGCCAAGAATTCCACCCATTTATGCTGCCTCAAGTTCAGGTCTTTCTAGGAGAAAAGATACTTTAAGGGTTTATGATCAGTGAAGAGCTCAAACTTCTCACCCAATATATAATGCCTCTATATCTTCATTGCAAAGATGATAGCCAGCAATTCCAAATCATGCGTAGCATAGTTCTTATCATGCGGCTTCAACTGCCTACTCGCGCACGCAATCACTTTTCCATTCTACATCAAAACAGCAGCAAGCCCTACTCCACAAGCATTAGTGTATACTAAGAACTTACTGCTCCCATCTGGAATAGCCAAAATAGGTGCACTAGTTAATCTTGCCTTCAGATCCAGAAACGCTTCTTCACACTTAGGAGTCCATTTAAATTTCGCTCCCTTCCTAGTCAGTTTGGTCAAGCGAGAGGAAATCTTAGAGTAATCTCGGATGAACTTCCTCTACTAACCCGCCTAGCCAAGAAAACTGCGAACTTCCATAGGAGTCTGTGGTTGTTTCCACTCTTTAATAGCTTCCACCTTGACCGGATCCACATAAATGCCTTCTCCAGATACGATATGTCCCAAAAATCATACTTTCGACTTCCAGAAATGGCACATCGAAAACTTTGCTTTCAGGACATGTCTCCTCAATGTTTCTAATACTATTTCCAGATGACACTTATGCTCCTCATCGGATTTGGAGTTGATGATAATGTCATCGATGAACACAAGCACAAACTTGTTTAGCACATCACGAAAAACACGGTTCATCAGATCTACAAAATAAGATGGAGCGTTGGTTATCCCAAAAGGCAACCAACCACTCATAAAAACAGTTGGGTCCTCTGAATGTTGTCAAGGGTATACTGTCTTTAGCTACCCTTAGCTGGTGAAAACCTAAAGTTAGATCCAACTGAGAGAACACAGTAGCCCCATGAAGTTGATCGAAAAAATCGTCAATACGAGGCAAGGGGTACTTATTCCTAATGGTTGCCTTGTTCACTTCCCGATAGTCTATGCAAAATTTTAATGACCCGTCTGATTTGGTTACAAGCACTACAGCAGAACCCCTGCTTGAAAGACTAGGTCTGATTAGTCCTCTCTCTAAGAAATCTTGAGTCTGCTTCACCAATTCCCCTCTCTCTCTCTCTCTCTCTCTCTCTCTCTCTCTCTCTAGGAGCCATCTTTCTACTTGGTTGGACCACCGATATCACTTCTGAAACTAAGTCGATACAAAACTCAATCTCTCGAAAGGGAGACAAACCTTTAACTTCTTCAAATATGTCTGGAAAATCTCTGACAACTTCAATAGTTCCTACTTCCTCTTGAGATGCCTCGAGCCCATGCAAAAGACTACCTAGGTGAATTCTTGAACCATCACAAGTTAACCTTGCAATCCTTCCCAGTTCGGTTTCCAATGACATGGTTCTCTCTTCACAAACCGGAACAGCTTTATGCTTGTCTAACCAATCCATTCCAAAAATAAGGTCAAATCCTTTAAAGTTCAATACATATGGGTCGCATGAGAAACTATGGGATAAATAAGCAATTTTTAGATCTTTATAGATTATGTCTAGCTTGGTCACTCCTCCAATGGGATTAGATACAAAAATAGGGTAGTCCATGACACTAGGGGTAAGGTGAAATTTCTCTACCATTTCCAAAGAAATAAAACTAAGGGAAGCACCAAAATAAAACAAAACTACAACATAAATGCCATCTAAAAGCAAAGTACCTTCGAGAATGCCTTTTCCTTTGCCATCAGTAGAAGCTAACGGTCCACCTTGAATAGAAAACACTTTGTTTGGTTGAGCACTCTGGAGAAGTGGGCAAGCTTTCACCATATGCCCAGGCTGCTGACAATTGAAGCATAAGGTCTTCTGAACCATCGTGGAAATGAGTCTACTTTGCTACTGCTTCGAAGCTCCACCGCTAGGACAATGTCTAGCCAGACGACCTTCCTGTTGGCACTCATAACATTTCCTAGCTGTACTGTGGCCTTTAGGTTTTCCTTTACCCAGCTTCTTCTAGTTCAAGATGAATTTCCTTTTATCCTGATTGGTAGCATTTCCACTCGGTGCTACCACTATTTCCAAGGGTTTCTTTTCCAAAAGCTCTTCGTATCTCAAAGCCATATCTATTAGTTCGGCAAATGAGCCTTTGAGATGTGCAGTCATCTTCTCATGAAACTCGGGCCTTATGCCAAGCACAAACATTTCGTTCTTCTTAAGCGGTGTGTCAATAAGACCAGGTCCATAGCGATACAACTCGTTGAACTTGGATTCATACTTTGATACTGACAAATCTCCTTGCTTACGGCCCAGAAAACTTCTACACAGTCGAGTCTTTCCTGCGGTAGGCATAAACTTCTCTTCAAACACTTCCTCGAACTTGCTCTAAGAGAAATCATGCTCGAAAACATTCATGGTGATTGCGTCCCACCATGTAGCTACTCCCTCCTGTAGTTGCAATGATGCCATACCTCGCTTCTACTCATCCAAAAGACCTAAACTCTTGAAAATCCGCTCACACGAGCGCAACCAGGTTTGCACTTCAATGATAGACTCGGTACCCTTAAAAGGCTTTCCTCTGAGATTAGCAAAGTCTTTGCACAGCGCTGCAAAGTTCACTCGAGGTGGCATTGGGGTTATTGCCCCGACGGTTACCCTTCCACCTTCAGCATTCGGACCTCTTCTATTTGTGGTTGTCGTGCTACTCGCTATCCTGCCTCTTCTTCCCCTGGAACTCATGTTGGCAACCTGGACATGGTAACCCATTAATCATGTAGGTGTATATAGATATATATAAATTTATAAGTATGCTCTCTCATGTCGGATATCAACCTAAAAGCCTAGGTATTACTCAACCTAGCGCTCTGATACCAACTGTGACGACCCGCCTTTCATTCCATAGAAAGGCGGATCATTAATTAGAAAGAAATAGATAGGAAAGAAATAGATAGAAAGGAAGAAATTAACAATCTCAGAATCTCACAGCGGAACGAAATAAATATATTACATCACATATATATTACACAATAGTCACTAATACCATACATCAGAGTCATTAAGGTTTACAAACTTCATACTAGACAGTCGTGATGACCTGCCTATTCATTACAACCCAAAAAGAAAATAGAGATACTAACACAACAGAAATAGATTAACTAGATACGCAGAAGCCTCCTGCTCCAAGCCTTCCTTCAAAATACGTCAAAGCCAACCTAGATCACTTGGCTACTTAAAAAAAATTTGAGTATCCAAGAGTTTAAGAAAACAGAAAATAAACACCGGGTCAGACATGCGTCTGGTGTAAATAAATGGTTTAAGTTGGATTAACTTGAAAAAATCATTTGAAATCAAAGGTATCTCGTGACTGCACATAAACACGGTCAAATTTTTCATACGATAACCAAAATATTTGATAGGAAATCTAGTGATATTATAATAGTGTCCAGGGTTTTCAAATAAATTATTCACATAGTCAAAATTGTTACATTCATTAATCATCCATAGGCTAGATTAATCAAATTGTTTTAAGTTAAATGTTTTTACTTAAACTTCTAAAATATTAAGTAATTTAAAACTTAGATTAAACCTAAACTTAGGTTAATAATTACGGCAAATGAAAATGGGTTTAAGCTTAAACTAATTAGGCTTAAGACAATTATATATATATATGTGTGTGTGTGTGTGTGTGTGTTAATTATTATGTTACTACAGAAGCTTATTAAAATAAAATAAATAGTGTAACTAGGTAATGGTTAGAGAGAAAACAATGTAATTAAGTAGATTGTTAAAGAAAAGGAAAATGTTTTTAAACTTTTAATTAGTCAAAGATCTTAAGTTATTTTATATGTTAATGATAAATTAATTCCAAATATTTAAGTTAAATAAAATATAAATGGCTTGTAAATGGTTAGTGATGATTAAGCAGGGTTATAACTATTTTATTAAATTAATTGGATGATTGTGGACTAGATAATCTAGCCTATGGATGATTAATTTGAATTAAATGCTTTGGATTGCTTAATATTCCTAGTATGATAATTTGTGATATTCTGTGATATGAAATGCCTTGGGTTGAATTGTGATAAATGTGAGTAATTTATTTATTTAAATAGATATCTATGATGGAATTTCTATGTGAATATGATATTCAGAAAGTTTAATTAAATTTTTTTACTTAAACAACTTAGCCTTAAAAGACGGCGTTTGGATTTCGATGAGACCGGGATCGGATATCAAATTGTTATCTAGAAACCATATCGATCCAAAATAAGCGATAGCTCATGAAATCTCAAGTGAAGATCGAGAATGAAGATTCAAAATGCAAGGGTTATTTTCCGTTAACTCTGAGGGTGATTCCAAAACGAGTGTAGCGGAGATAGTGCCTTTGGTTCCGTTCGGACCCAGAACGAACTTATATGGACGAATGCTATCAGACCATCGTCATTGGAGGACGGTGATCATTCCAAGAAATGTGTGCTAAAAGGTAATCGTAGCCTCAAGGCTCATCAACTGGGAATGGCTAATACAGGGAAGGTGCAACAAGGCTAAGTGTGTAGCACCCAATTAGGATAAGATTTTTCGCTGTCTAGATGTCCCTTCTATTCGGCTGTGGGAGCGGTTATTGGCCACAACCGCGGGGTCGTATTATTTGGACTATCCAGTAAGGGGTAGCTTCGGTCTTGTGTTGCAGAGGATCAGGGGGAATCCTCGGTATGCTGATCTAGACCAGGTACTGTGACGGGTGGTACCCAGTAGCCTTGCCGTTGTATGGAATCTAATCTCCAATAAATGACCTCGGACTTGATTGTATACCTATTATGCTTGATTTTAATGAATGTAACAATTTCAGCTATGTGAATAATTAATTTGAAAACCCTAGACACTATTATAATATCACTAGATTTCCTATAAAATGTTTTGGTTATCGTAAGGGAAAAACTTGAACATGTTTATATGCGGTAAGTCTTACGAAATACCTTTGATTTCAAATGATTTTTTCAAGTTAAACCAACTTAATCCGTTTACTCACACCAGTCCCATGTCTGACCCGGAGTTTATTTTCTGTTTTCTTAAACTCTTGGGTACTTCAATTTTTATGAGTAGCCAAGTAATCTAGGTTGGCTTTGATGAATTTTGAAGGAAGGCTTGGAACAGGAGGCTTCTGCGTATCTAGTTAATCTGTTTCCGCTAAATTACTATGTCTATTTGCTTTTTGGGTTCTAATGAATAAGCAGGTCATCACGAATGTTTAGTATGAAGTTTTTAAAACTGAATGACTTTGATGTATGGTATTAATGACTATTGTGTAATATATATGTGATGTAATATATTTATTTCATTCCGATGTGAGATTCTGAGTATGTTTAGTTCTTTCTTTCTATCTATTTCTTTCCTACCTATTTCTTTCTAATTTACGATACGTCTTTCTATGGAATGAAAAGCGGGTCGTCACACTGGCCTTGACCAAAAGGCGAGATATAGCACCTTCATTCAAAACAATTAAATTTTCTTCCTAAACCAAATTCCTTTATTTTGATTTTAATTTCAAAATCTTTTTACATCAACAAAAATTTTCAAAATTTTTCTAACAACCTAAATTTTTGAATTTTTTTGCAATCTATTTTGTACGGAGGACCTTTCGAAATAGACCAGAGAGACAAATATATATACGTTGACTCACACGGTCGGAAAACAAGAATATATATACATTGACTCACACGGTTGAAAAACAAAAATATATATTAATATTTATATATTTGTTGTATTTAATCTGAAAACATACCTTATATTAGCATTTTTAAAGAAGCGGCTTATTTATTTTGAGATTAGCACGACCAAAATCTGACAAAATGGCCTCTGGGAACCTGTAATTACTCACTTTAAACATGTAAGTTCCAGAAACATCAAATTCAATAACATTTCACTTATTTAAATGTATAAACACATAGATTCATAAACACACATGTTATAGCATGTTTTTATCGCAATTACAAGGCTTCCATCATTCGATTATTTATTTTCAATCGATTTATATAGCTTTTCATTCAATCCGAATGAATTACAACTCAATTTTCTTACATCACCTTATTCAAATCATATCCATTTCACATTGATTTAAAATTAAATTTTATTCACTTCTATTAATCCATAGAAATTTATTTACTTCGGTTTACGCCAAACGCCAATTTTCTATGCAAATTCAACACTATTCATTTAAATGACTAACCATTTAAGCTTATAACTATTTTTAATTGATTCAAATTTAATTTATATTTAATTTTATTCTATTTTAGATTTGTTCACAATCACTTCACTTACATTTCATTCAAATTCATTTTATTAAGCTCGAAACCATTCCCGCCATTTCATTAAATACCATTTCACAAATTTATTTGAGTCAAGCTTCCATTCCAATATTAATTTAAGTTAATTTTATTTAATTCCAATTATTTCAAACTTATAATTTAAGTTATTTCGTTTCAACCAACTTCCATTTCATTCTCTAATTGATTAATTAATTAGTTCATTCATTTATTCACTTCAATTTTAATTTCATACTCGAATTCATTCTCGAATTTATCTAAACAATATCAAGGCCACATTCAATTTATTTACAATTTAAATTGAATTTATTTATAACTCAAATCATTGCTAATTCAACACTATTCATTTTAAATGAATTCAACACTATTCATTTAAATTACTAACCATTTAAGCTTATAACTATTTTTAATTGATTCAAATTTAATTTATATTTAATTTTTTTCTATTTCAGATTTGTTCACAATCACTTCACTTACATTTCATTCAAATTCATTTTATTAAGCTCGAAACCATTCCCGCCATTTCATTAAATACCATTTCACAAATTTATTTGAGTCAAGTTTCCAATCCAATATTAATTTAAGTTAATTTTATTTAATTCCAATTATTTCAAACTTATAATTTAAGTTATTTCGTTTCAACCAACTTCCATTTCATTCGCTAATTGATTAATTAATTAGTTCATTCATTTTTTCACTTCAATTTTAATTTCATACTCGAATTCATTCTCGAATTTATTTAAACAATATCAAGGCCACATGCAATTTATTTACAATTTAAATTGAATTTATTTATAACTCAAATCATTGCTATTTCAATCAAATTCTATTTTGTTCAACTTATTCCAATTTTATTTAATTCACTTATTCTTTAAGTCGAATTTAACTTATAACTCAAGTTCAATAATCACAATCCAATTTATTTAACCAAGTTAAGTTCCATTACCATATTCAATTACTAATTAATTATCTAATTAGTTCAGTCCCAATTTATAATTCAGTCTCTGATTTTTATTCCAAAAATCATTCTATTTAATCCACTTGAGTTCAAATTTATTTTATAATTTCGGCTTTGATTTTCATTTCTTTACTAGACATCCCATTATTTTTATTTTTATTTTTTTATTCCTCTTTTCCAATTTTTCGTAATTTACACAACTTATTTTCTCGCATATTTATCAATTTTATACTTGAGTATATCCACAATTTATTTTTAGCCCGGAGTTATACATCGCTTAAAAGCTTTAATATATATTTTTATTTAATTAATTCCAAATTCTATAAGCTTTTGAAATTTATTTATTCCAAATCAATTTTATTTTTTATTTAACTTAACTTACGTTAAATTTAAATTTCATATCATTACTTTTAATTTATTTAAGTAAGAATTCCATTCCATTCAATATCATCCATAAATCAATTCAATTTTATTCTTAATCCAATCCAAACACAATTCAAGTTTGTTTAACTTAGCTTATGTTAAATTTCAAATCCATCCTATTTTCTTTAACCAATTTAATTTATTTAACTTGTACAAGTCAAATTCAATTTATACAATCCACTTTAATTAATTCACTATTTTTTTATTGCTATCACTTAATTTATTTATTCCATTTGCTTTGCTTATGTTTAATTTTATCTATTTTAACTTTACTCAAGTTAAAATTTAATTCCGAAATCCAATTTCCATACTTTCTTTATGTAGAATGATTTTCAATTTATAAGTTTATAGCTTACTTTCTGATGATCTCTGAATTATTTAAATAAGGATTCCAGAATTGAAATACCCGACATTTTTTCCAAATCATTTTGAAATCTCAAATATCCCAAAATCACACTTTTTACATTTTAAACCAAACCATGTTTTTATCTAAACAAATTCTTTTTGAAATTTCCAAAAAACCGTTTTGCCCAACAAATGCAAACAAATCAATTACGGTAGCAATCTGTCACTCAGAAACTCGAAAATGAATACCGATGATACTGCGCAGTCATCACCAGGATTGTTTTCCAGTGACTGAAGTGCGTTCAGTGCTATTTCTCTTCCCAAATCCATTTTAAAAGAATTTCCTTTAGAAAATATTCAAAAATAATACTCTTATTATTATTTTCCCACACCACTTAGAAAACATTTTTTAAACTCTCTGGGATTTTAAATTTCCAGATTATTATCTTGAATCCAATTTTGAATTGTGATCCATTTGTATAATTTATACTTATACAAATTTTCATTTGGTTATATAAACTATTTTCGATTTTATAATCTAATTTGATTATAATATTATCATCCAAACATTCCAAATATATATAATGATTTCAGATATTTATTTCTTTTATATCAAAATATGGTTTGGCTAAAATTATTCCATTTACCTACTTTTTAAAATGATACTGTGTCAGTTTTCCTATTTTAAAAGTTTAGAAATCCCCATCGATACAGTTGTCCAGACTATACCGACCCGAATTTATAGACATTCAACCGATAAGTCAACATAATATAAAATAATTTATATTCACTAACAAATACATGCTCGTGTTTATTAATACAATTGTTATCCCATTTTTGGTTAAAACTGGAATATCAACCAATTGGCAAGGGATGATGGATATCGGGGTTGGAGATCAGTTGGAATCAAGGCTACGATCGATATCGTCAAAATTTGGTTGAACTCCAATCAGGACGAAATTAGTTGGAGATGATGATAAGGATTAGGGAAGGCTATGTTTCAAATTTCAGGTTAATCGGAGTTCATATGAAGGAGTTATGATCGATGCAAGGTAGGAAAGGCATGGCTGTTCGAATTCATCGAGGGGTCAAGATGGTGCTCATTTCGAATCCATCAGATTCGAACCCATCAAGGTTTTTGTTCATTTAGAACCCATCAGGTTCGAATCGATCGAAGGCACGGCACGCAAGGTTCGAATCGATACACTTCGTATCGATTGGTATGGATTCGGTTCTGTGAAGTTCGCATCAGGTGTTGGTTCGACCCGATATCTTTCGAATCGATCGAGTTACTGGTTCGACTCGATAGGCTCGTATCGATCAGATAGGAGGGGTAGATGGATCTTGACTCGATGGCAACAAACCCAGAGTGGTAGCAGGCATGTGGAGGTTCTTCGAATCGATGTGCTTCGCATCGATCATGATGGGTGCAGATGGGTCATTTCGACTCCAGTCTCTTTCGTATCCATCAGGTGAGAGCTTCGTTCGAATCCATCAGGTGAGGCCTCGTTCGTATCCATCCTTCACGACCGCTTCATATCGATGTCCACATACTCGTTTCGAATCGACCATATCACGTGGGATCGATTCGAAATGAACTTCTGGGACCGATGCGTAGAGAGACACGAGTTAATGGATACGAGCACGACCGTTGTAAAGTTATGGATAACGACGAAGCATGGAAAATGGAAACGAACGCGTCTTCGGGAAGGGAAGCATTCAACACGGCGATAAAGGTGGATCAACCCAGGGAAATAGTGCCACGTCATCGATGCGCACGCACTTTGGATGGATTCGAAGCAACGGATTTGAAGCGATGGTTTCGAAGGCGACAGGCAACGGACAACCTCGAATTCGAACCGATTATATCTTCCAAACCGTTGATCCAAATGTGATGAAATTTTCACAGAAGCTTACATACATGTTAAAGAATGTTCTCACCAAATTTCAGCTCACTTGGATGATTTCTTATCGATTCGAATGGAGTTCGAATCGATCCCAAAGTGGGCCCGGATCTCTAGAGTTCGGCCGTATGGGCCCCCTCACGTGCCAGAAGCGGTCTACCAGATTTTTAGGAGAAATATTAGCATCCTACGCCTATAAATAGAGCCCCTTGTCATTCAGAAAAGGGGTCGGAGAATTTAGAGAGAAAGCACACCCGGACGCTGCCAGGATCACTCCATATCATCATCACTATTACTTATTACGAATTTGGACTTTGTAATTGCTGTAATCACTTGTAATCTGCAAGGATAATCAATAAAAGGATAAAATTTTGGAGTGGACGTAGGCCGGAGATAGCCGAACCACTATAAAAACTTGTGTCTTTGTTCATTACTTTTGGATTGCTTTTGGATTGCTGCTTGTTTTTTGCTGAGATCTGTTGTTTGTGTTTGAATATTGTTGGTTTGTATTCATACACTGGTGCTTTCACGGTATTTGGGGTTTGTGACCAATTTTGGCGCAAACAACACTCAAACTCATTCTAGAGTACTACTGACTCTATCTCTAATGAGTAATCCCCACTAGACCCAAGGTTCTCGCTTAACCTTCAACTCTGATACCAACTATGATGGCCCGGTAAACTTTTCAACCATCCCAAGCAGCGGCCACTTTACGCCGTGGCACTACACTGGTACCTCGAATTTGCTTTTATGGCCAGCCTCTCGATGCAGCCAACCACTCTGAGACATTTAAGGGTAAGTGTCATCCGTTCGTTACCTAACAAGAAGCGAGAACTCTCTATCATGTGTGAACCTATCACCAAGCAAATCTGATCCCGGTCTCTTTGAATGATTAACAAAAATTAGCCAACAGTTGATTGTCATTTATTTAACTATTAATACACATCCATAAGCAATCATCAGGCCTTGTTACAAATCTCCCAAAATTAATTCCAAAATATCTTTATAAAATATATATTTCCAGTGCTCCAATATTTGGAAACAGTTTACAAATCCTTATATTTTTCAACGGAATATTCTACCCTTTCAAATATTTAGAATATTTTCCCACTTCATTTTATATTCAACACTCAGGAAGTATTCTGTTCATTTCCCATTTCTTTTCCTAAAAACATTTACAAATTTTATTTGTAAATCACTTGTCTAGTTCATAACGAATTCTATAAATCCGGAATTCCTTAATTAATCCCTTTTTAATATTTCCAAAGCTAATTATATTCGCCTATAATTTCTATTTTCCTTTATACCGCTTTATGAATTCATTTCATTTTCGAAGTTTCACTTTTATTTAACCACTTCGGAGATTTTCTTACTTTTCTTCCTAATCTTATTTTAAGAATTTTTATATAAACCCGTCTGCTGAATAACCCCATTTCCAGACTTCCGAGAAGGTCTATAAATAAATTTTAAAACACTTCAAATTATGTATATATATATATACAATAATAAGTTTTTAAAAGAATAATAATAATTTATTTTTAAGGCATGTTCAAAATAATTATCTAAAGTATTGAAACACTTTTTATAACATCACTTTCAAAGCATGTTTAAAATTTAGTATTTTATTAAAATAAATATTAAGTATGTGAAAATTCATTTCTGAAGTATTTCAATACTAACTGACTTTAAAATTACATAGTTTAATAAATAAGAATTTTCCTTTTAAAATAAAAATTAATTTATCAATAAAATAAAGTTTTGAAATCTCAATAATAAAATTTCAATTTATAAATCTTATCGATTTCCATCACATCACTTCCGTTCCGGTCTCCTTAACCATCTTCCACTTCTAAAATAGTATTCTCCATTTTTCTTTCACCCTATTTCCATATTCAATATAAATCTTTCCTATAAATTTATATTTCCAATTTATCACTAAATATCAAATTTTCTTTATTTATAAACATCGTTTATAAATTTTTATAACTCCTTTGAGTTTCACTACAATAATCTTTTTTACAAAATTCCATTTCAATAAATTCAATCTCTTATAACTCCATTTATCCTTGTCAATCTATTTTTAATATCAATTCTTACTTCTTTATATATCTGTCGAATATAATTTCATAATCCAGTCTTTAAAAAATTCCTTTCTATAACTTATTTTAAGTTCTCTATTTAAAATATTTTCCCGCATTATTTAATAGGATCAACTATTCACCCTTTCTTACTCAAACCAATCTCTTTTAAATAATCCGATTTTTGATATACATATTTTTATATTAAAAATCTCCTTTTAATTCCTTAAAAATTCAAAATAATATTTATGGTATTTAATATATCCAAAATTAATTTTCATGCTATTTTAACATTTAAAATTTTACAACACACAATAATCCTGCATTTTATATGTATATGAAAAAGACTAATATATTTAAGGAATCTAGTTGGATCCCTTTAACCTGTTTTTCCTGCATCCACAGATGTTAGACAACAATAAAAATACCAATCCCATTTCGAGGGGGAAATCACGGTATATATGGTCATCCGCTATTATGTGGGCCACGTAGGGTCTCATCCGCTACAATGTGCGGGAATATCACTCCAATACTAAAATTTATATACACTACTATATATATAGCTATCCAATGGATAATTATAAATTTATCAATCAATCAAGCATCCAAATTTTTTAAATTTAAACATTTAAATTTAAATACGTTAATCTAAATGAGTGAGAAATTCTCACCTTGATTTATAGTGCAACCCATTCCAATTTTTTAATTTAATATAAAAATTCCGGTTGGCTCCAAAAATCCCCCCAAATAAATTTTGTTGTGTAGCACACATCGATATGAACCCATTTTTGCTTGTTCGTAATTTCGACCTTGCCAGAAAATGATATGAAGTTTTATAAATTTTTGGTTTTTGCTGATGTTGCAAAATTTCTTATACTATAGTAAATAAAATTTTTATTTGCCTCACCACACATAACCAATCCCTAATCCAAACCCCTCCATCGCCGACCTCCACCTGATCTACGGTCATTCACCGCCAATGAGCTCCAAAAACGCGAGATACGTCACGCCACCATCGGCCGCCTGTGACTCAAGCACGGCTCCTCTGTCTATCACGATTTCATCCTAGGTTGCTGCGATCCATGAGACACAACGCGCCACTGCTAGCTGTTCATCCTTCGAGGCATCGCCTGCCGCCTCCTCGCACGCGATGGTCTCGAGTTGATCAAAGAATATCGTGAGATTTCGTGATTAACTCCATCCAGGTCATGAGATTCACTACCCATCGAAAGCTTCACTACCCTACGCGATTTCGACGAACCCTAGCACCACAGCTTGCGACATCCTCCTCAAATCGATTTCGATCGATTCGATTTTTGAATTTTCCCTTTGAGATGGGGTTTTGATTTTCGATGGAAGGTAGTTGAAGATGAAGAGATAGGCTCGTGATTTCATTTTGAAAGCAAGGTTTAAAAAAGTAGTAGCTGAAAGAAAAAGAGGAGGAAAGTCCTGATTTTGATTTTGAACAGGGAGGGAAAGACGTGATTAAAAATGGGGAAAGGCATCTTCGTTCAAATACTTTTTTGTGAACAAGATGAAGTGATCTCCATTTTTCTTGTGATCGACTAATTTGAAGAATGAAGAGAAAGGATGCATGTACGAACAGGTTAGCTAGATTGATTTCTGGTAGGAATGAAAAAAGTGCTGATGTGAAAAGATTTTGACTGTCAACATATTATATATATTATTCCAAATCGTCTCGATTTACGTAGCTTAAAATCAAGAACCTCTACCAAGGTATGTCGTAAGGCGTTTACAATCTTATACCTCTATTTCAAATGCAATAGAAAAGGTTTCGAGTCCTAATTCGATCGTATGGGGAAGATAGCTTTTTGGGCCCATATTATATTGAAATTTCGATACTAAATTCAAAGCATTTACATCCCGTACGGCCATATGATAACTCCAAAAGCTATAAAATTCGAAAGTTGATAATAGTACATTGTTATGGATCCAATGGAACATTTTTCGTTGAATTCCGAGACAGAGTCCCGGATGGCTATTTTTAAATGTCAATTTGAACAAACTATTTTTAAAATTGAACAGATCACTTTTAAATTCAATTTTAAAACTTTTACTATCTTTTACCTATTAATATAAATTTTACAAGTCTTTACATTACTTTTGTCGAGCTTAAACTCACAATACAATAATTTAACTAGTAAACTTCAATAATTAAATTATTCAATAAATCGTTATGTTTAAATTCTGAATCTATTTTATGAATAAACCCAATTCTTCATATTCAAAATCAATCTATAATTCAAATTCAATATCTAAAAACCATTTAAAAATTCAAAATCGAACAACGAAAAATCAGGGTCGTTACAAGTTTTAAATTGTTTTAGTAATTTATATATAACTTTATAAATGGTTTTAAAGCATATAAATAGTTTATAAATGGTTAGAAGAGATTTATAAATTATTTTCAAAATTGGTTTAAATAAATATTCCTCGGTATTTATGAATATATTTATACTTTTGAAAATAAGTATATGGATATCTTGATACTAAGGCATAAACTGTTTTCTGGATTTACTATTAAAAGTGTTTTATAAAAATGACCATGGTGTGAAAAATGTAATCATTTGGTTGTTAAAGAGACCGGGGTCGGATATTTTCATACTCTTTGCCAATTGCAAAACCACTTTAACAACTATGAATGGGGAGGAGAACCTAGAACGAAGTAGGAAGGTTTGGCGAATGCTACTGTATGATGTACGAACATAGCCCCGACCCCCTGGATTAGTTTGATATGACTAAAACAAGAGCTATATCAGGCCAAGGGAGGTCGCTTCTCCGATCGGGCACATTTCTTTGATACCATATCTATTACTTTGTGATTGATTTGGTGGTCATCCTTGATTTGATTATGGGAATGTGTTCCAAGGTGGGGGCAGTAGCTGATATGCGTTACCACCAGTCCGGAGTGTAAAACGGTAGAATCCTAACCTAGGCGTTGCTTCACATGCCTTGTCATATGCCTTATAGAGTCCACAAAATATAAACGCGTATACATATATATGCATAAATCTAAAATTCGTATATAAAATATGTGCATAAATCTATAATGCAAAGTATATTGATATAAATGCATATACATATATTTAAAATATATTTTATAACTAAAAGTCTCAAAATTAAATATATATACATATATAATTAAAAAGATTTAAATAAATATATACGCATAATTAAACATATAAAATTATACACACATACACACACACACACACACATATATATATAATAATTAAAGCTATATATATAAGGTTAAATAAAATGTGGGTACATATATATAATTAATTAATTACATCAAAATACATAACATACAGTTATATATATTCTATTATTTCCAGATCAAAATTAGCATAACAAACATAAAATAATAATTTTATAATCTTATCATTTTATATATATAATTAATAGTTTAGATCATAATAATTAAAATTATTAGTAATAATTATTAAAAAATAAAATTTTAAAATCAAAAATTTAGGATTATAAAATACAATTTTAATTTTTTTATGATTTTTTGAAATAAATATTATTTTTAGTAAATAAAAGAAATGTTCAACCGAAGTAATTAAATTACTAAAAATATTAAATATTAACAAAAAATTCTGAAAAAATTCGTCAGTTACTGCATAGATTTATTAATTTTAAAAAATATAAAATCGAATATTCAATGCAACAATTATTTTAGATATAATAAAAAATTCAAATAATCAATAAAAGATAATTTAAAATTATTTATATACATAAAAAAATTATTTTTGAATTTGATAATTCTTATTATGTATAAAAATAGGCGTAAGGAAATTATTAACCTATTTATACATTATAAATATAAATATATATAATTATATGTTCAAAATATACATTAGTCTATATTTAAATTAATATATAAATATACATAAAATAATTAATAATGAAAAAAATTTAATTTTTACAGAAAATTAGATTATTTTATATATAAATTATAACCATAATAATATGACCGTGCACATAACCAAAATTATTTGTGACAACTACATATACCTATGAAAATCTCACCTAACCAGATATACAATATTAATATATATACAGATTTGGGATTAATCAATATTAAATCATAAAATATGATATGATTACTGTAACATATAAATAAAATACCAATTGATGATGCCTTTGAGTCCATTAGAATCAATGGATTCCCTTCTCTAGTTATGCTCGAACCGTCAGATTGCAAGTCTGGAATCGTCGACCATTTATATCAAATAGTGCTTTTACTAAACTTGAATTGATTTGAGATTCTTAAAACTGATATGGGGATTAATTTCAACTAGCAATCTTGATAATTATGGTAGCCAAAAGTTATTTCTTATTAAGGGTTTAGCGATTCATATATAGAGCCTTGTACAAGAATGATATTAGGACAATCTCATTACCTATTCTCTCTTAATCTTAGTCATCCATCTCTAGGTCCTTCCATAACTTGTTAAAATCAAAATTTGAAGCCCTAATGATGGGCTTTAAATCCATTTAATCCCAAGAAAAAATGCTATGCAATTGAACCTAATTTTATCGCTTATCGATATCGTATATCGATTGTACATTTATAATTATTATAAATATATAACAATTTTTATTTCTCAAACCATATTCAAAATTTATAACTAAAATTTCATTAAAATTAATTAATTTAATTTAGTTATAAAAATTATAACTAATTGAATCATTTGGTCTTAAGGGAATTCATCATTTCAGTTGTGTAACAGTTGGGTGTAAATTTGGTGTGGCATTATGGCCAAATTTATCTCCTATTCTTTTTAAGTAAAATCTTAATTAATTTAATAAATGTTAGCCATTAGTGACATTTATATACACCAATTCTCTTCGTCAAAACTGTATCACTTTGGATTTATGGAATTTTGGTAATGGCAAAAATTCCAATATTGTCCATATTCAACTCTATAGTCCAAACACAAAATCCTAGATTCAATAATAACAACTATTATTAACCAATCTACTCTGGCCAATGATTTTGACTTTATGTTGACTTAAGTTGACCATGATACTAACCCCATAAAACTGAGGAGATGAGTCTTCTCTTGAATAGTCTTCTTTTCCAGAACTTCCACTCGACCCAGCTATAGTCATTTGATGGACGTCGTGCCATAATTTGACTACAATTAAAGCAGAGCTTACACATTGAAGATCTACCGAATTCTTAAGTCAAAAGAACTGTGTAAATTAATTACATCGATATTTTCTGTTTGATCTCAGTTATATTAACCAATAGAAAATTATCAAGAGAGTTATTCCATAGTTATAAAATAACTATCGGTACGTAACTCTAGGTGCCCCCAGTAGTCATGAGTAATACACTACCCAACATTTGGACATCGTTACGTACTCTAGTCTCAACAAATAAATCGATATCCAATCTCGATGCATCTTGACTATGATAATTTAAAATGTTATTTTGTTTTATTGTAATAAATTGCTCACGGTTGCAACACTTTGTAAGTACTATCACAAAATAAGACATTTATGGATTTTCTATTAAATATAATTTTAATTAAATTAATTAGTATAACCACATTATATCAAGTATATAATAGAAAGAAACATTTTATTATGAACAAGATTGTTCAACGAGTTTGATATATGTAACAAATTACATAATTGCCCCTAGGGCATACCCCTAACTCTATCAATCTCCCATTTGCACTTGGGGTCAATTATGGAATCTTATTCCAACTTCTCCAATCGGTTTCTCAAAACCAGTTGGATCAGTCCTTTGTGAACGGGTATGCTATTATGTTTTTATTATCTACTCTATCAATCAACTTTCTCTGACGGTGATAAACTGTTTTATCATGTGGAACAATTTGGAGTATGTCTCTAGAAATCTAGTGGGCTATAAATTATGTAACAAACTATATCATGACATTGTTATCATATAACAGTCTTATGAGATTTTCAACATTTGAAATCGGCTAGTTTATAAATTTGTGTACTTTTATTTTTATACAAATTGTCTTTATTGTGGCGCTGTTCAAGGTGATGTACTTAGCCTTTTATATTGAATTAGCCACGATATTTCATTCGAAACATTTCCCACTTTAAAAAAATTGTTATTGACATATTATACTCAATATTACCTGTGAAAATTTGAGTTTGAACATTCCTATATAATGAATTTATGTTTATGTAAACAATTCTCTAGTATTTCATAAATTCATGATAACACTTCAAACGACCATTTAGTGATATCAATTTGGATTTGATATTTGGTTTATGTATCAAATGCATAAACAATTCATGATATCGTAAACAACATAACATGTATGATAATTCCTATTACCAATGCCAAGGAATCAATCTTACGTGTTCCATATTAAACATTTTAATAAGGTGTCCTTGCAATCATTTGTGACATTTCCGACATTTTTATACTTACTATAAAAGACATCATTTATTAATCTAATATTGAGTAAACTAAGGTTGATTTTTAAATAAGTACATCGTTAAAATCAACAACATATTGTTTGCTTATAGTTTAGAAATTTCAATGTAACTTTTATCATTATTTCTTATAAACACACGCTTCCTCTACATTGATTGAAAATCAAGCTATTTGACATTCCTATCAGTGTACTTATTCAATCTTGATGCTTACACCTGATACTTTCATATCATTTCTTAGATTATATCCAAAGATTTACAAACTCATTATCTCTCCCACCGATTTTGTGACATTTTTAGTTAATATGCGTAAACAGTTTACTCTAAATCATTATTTAGAATTTTATGTTTCAACACATATGTACCAAAACACTAGGACTTATCAAACGATAATTTGTGACTAAATCTGAATTGACTTGAACATGTTGATTATCAAATCTACTACGCTAATTTCAACAATTGAAATTTGCAATATTATTTTTATTAACATTGCTCATTTAATTCCAACTGCATTAGTATTACTTATGAAGACACAGTCGAGGTCGATGGATCATATCCCTTCAATTATGACCAGCAAAATCTATATTTTGATAGCGCACTAGGAATTCTTTCGGATTTGCCGATCATACGATATAGAGTCAGCACTCTCAATGGTTTAATTAAACAATCTCTGATTGTATATTTTTGACATTAATAAGAAACTCATTGTTTCTCTTCGATGTGTGAGAATGCTTATTAGACATGCTAATGCTATGTGTTCGTTTCGGTTATTTAATTTAATTTCAACTTATAATCAGTTCTATCCATGGATCGTATCCATTTCCATTTTACTACCAATAATTCCTCAAAGAAATTTCTTCACAATGAAGTTGGTATATCTTGAGACAACAATTGTTTCTCTGTGCAATAGAATAGGTATTCATAAATGTTTTATGAATTCTTTACTTATAAAACTGATTTGGTTTTAGTTTACCGAACTCATGTTCAAAACATAAATATGTCATCCGATGACAGTATTTTGCAAAATCCTTTTGGGCAGATTAAAACCAGATCCTTCATGAGCAATTATTACGTGCAATCTTTTGACTCGCACAACCTACCAACTCCTTCGCCTTGGATATGTTGGAGTTTCTTGTAAACCCTAATCTTGTGTGTTTATTGTAAACCATTATTTAGATGAAATAATATTAACCTTGTGTACTACTCTTAAGTACATGAATTTATATAAAGAAACTAACTTATGTTCACTCATAATTAATCGTACATTATCCAACAAAGTTCGATTACCCCTCATCGGTGCATCATTATGCGTCACACGAGGAATGACTTTTGAGATTGAATCTTTATTCATTTTTAAGTACATTTGGAACTTTTTCCAATATGATCACTCATTCGATCAAATCGAATCATTTTTGTTGCATGTTATTTTATCTACTTCTATTTCATACTCTATAAGTTTACCATAGATATACTATACGTGTATCAAATAAACATGTCCATGTTGACAACAACACAATGGTGAATATAACGATGTACAAGTAACCGTTTTGGTGTTTATAGAATTATGATTGCATACATTTATATGTACCAATCTGAAGAGTTCATCAACTCTTAAAATACTCCTACTGAATGGGTGAACATCCCTTTATTGTTTGAGATATAATTAACAAGTATGATATGATTCAAAATCATACAACAAAATTATTTCTCAAAATTACAACTCAATCTATGATTCCAAAACAACCATAAATAATATTAGATACTTTTATATTTTCCAATGCATCACTTTTATTATAAAAAAGTTACCACATTATAGTTTTATTTCACAAAATGATTTATATTCATATTGAAATATGGTTATGTCTATTTTTTTAATCGATATTGAAAAATATTCATTATTTCATAAATAATGTATGGTAAGTTTTATGAAAATAATTTTCGTACTATGATGCAATTATTAAGTGCTATATTGTATATTCCCACTATTTCCGCCATTACAATAATAGCATATTAAATTTGGAGATCCATTTTCACTTAATAGTTTGTTTATTTCATACACTACAACTATTTACAGTGAAGAGTTCATTGATCAAATATTTTGAGCTCAAAGAAATAAATCTCATAGAAAATGATTTTCTGTATGAAAATACATTTCATAATAGAAATCATATTTCTTATTCCAATATTAAGTATCAATTATTTATTACAATTCATAATTCCAATGTTTCTCTATGAAGCGGAAGCAAGTATTCATTCTCTTTATTCCAACTGTACTTTAAATTACATCTATCACCATACATTCGTTTTCCTATTAAATGGTCGAACTATTCAAAAGAAAACCCTACTACAATGTCATAACAAACTCTTTACAAAAGTGCATTCTATTATCCTTAACATTTAAGGACATCAAATATGTTGCTCCTTACGTAAACCGTTCAAAATGACATTTTAGTGATCATGTTCTTATATCTATCTTGTATTTTTTGGTCTTGTGTTACTTTAACGCAATATGATCTCTTTTGTAATCAATCAGATTGAATACTCGATTTCACACTAAGGTTTATTCGGTTTTTTGGATGAACTAATTTCATTGAAATATTGTGCATTACAAACTTTGACCATTCACCATATGACATTTATATGCAATTTTATATATATATATATATATATATATATATATAAAATATTCATAGTCTTGTATTGTTTTAAAGTTAGAAACTCATAAAATGCAATATATGGTCTTGACCAAACAAATGCACAAGTGACCAAGCTACGAATGTATTCGGTAGTTGTAAAATCAGGCACTTGCATGGGTGTTGAAACGTTAACATGCAATAGGAATTTAATAGTGGGTATTATATTTCCATTTGTCAACTTTCAATTCAGTTCGTTTGTATATGCTAATTGATAAACATTTTATCAATCATATTAAATGCATAAATTTATTATTGTAGATAATTATAACATTATTTAGCATATGTTCTTACAATATTAGAAGGGTTAAATGTTACCATTTCATTTTTCTAATAAGGCTCCCACTAATCTTTTATGTTTTTCCAAACCCTAAGATGAAACACAGAAGTCTTTCAACTTCATTAGTGGGTGTTATGAATCATCTGTCTTGGTAATCTGACCTTGAGTTTGCTTAACAAATCATAGCCCCACAACAATGGATAACTCCTTATCGTTGTATCACGTACAACTCCTAACCCATTTTTCTTTATTCTTATCTTATTTCGACCTTGAGTTTGCTCAACAGCCTAAGTATAGTATATGTACATTGAGTTTGCTCAACAAATACATATAGTTATCATACCTCATTTGTTCAATATATTAATAATACTACACATAACATCCCAACTTGAGTTTGCTCAACAGCTAAGGAGCATGCAAGTTATTTATTAATATATATATGTATGTTAGAGGACAACATTACATTGAAGATTCATAGTCTACAATATATTATATTGAGTGATATCAACTTATATGGAATAATGTATTTCTTATGAAATACCCACGTGATTCAAGTGTCATACACATCAGAAATCATAGTATACGTACATTTACGTATTTATTTATTCCTTAAGTCTATTTGGGTTTCTTTAATGTTCCACTTTTAGTTTATACATTCATATCGTATAAGTTTGTTGTTAAATAGTTTTTATATTTCATATTACTTATATGATAGTCTTATGTATAATATTTCATTAATTAAATCTTATTTAATTGATTTTACTTAATTAACTTTTTAATTAATCTTATATTTGTATTCCAAAACAACTTTTAAATTGGATATATCTACTATAACCTTTATTGTATAACACATATATCTTATATATATGCATTTTTATTAATTAGTTAACCTTTAATTAATTTATTAATTAGACAATATTAATTAAATTATAAAAATTTAATTTTTTTATCTAATATGCATACATATATGCTTATGTTATCTTAAATATTTTAAAATAGCATAACATATAACATATATAATACATGTGTGCAAGTATTAATTAATTAACTCATTTAATTAATTTATATTACTAATAATAGTTTTAAATTTCGAAATTAGTATTTACATAGTTTCAAACATTTTGAACCTTTTCATTACATTTTCAAACATTTTGAAAATTTACTTCACATTATAACCTTTTATAATAAACATGTTTTTATTTTAGATTTAATTTTTAAATTTAAAATCATGTCTCAATTTTCAAAACTCTATTGAAAATTAGCCCAAGGCCCAATTCAAGTTGGGTCTTTTCTATTAGGGGCAACCTTTGGTTCACATCACCTTTTAGGCTATGCAGGTAACTAGGTAGGACAAGGCCAGCCCGAAGCGGTAGTGGTGGGTGTATTTCAAAATTTTGTTATCGTATTGGATCTTTATTGGGCCTATGAAGTATAATTCATTTAGAACAATTCTAAATTTATTTTAAATAAAATCATGAATTTTATTTAAATTAAGTATTTTGAAATTTAAAGTTAATTTGAATGATTCAATGTATACACACACATACATGTATCATATACATATACATATGTGTGTGCATGTGTAACATAATAATGCATAAAGTGCATAAAATGCCTGTATATAGATGTTGGGATTTGCATCACAATGGACACATTAACTCATTTTGTATGTATTATATGTTGTCTAAATATGTGCATAAATCTATAATGCAAAGTATATTTATACAACTACGTATACATATACTTAAAATATATTTATAACTAAAAGTCTTCAAATTATATACACACACACATACATATATATATACACCATTTAAAACATTTGTACAAGTATATATACATAATTAAACATATAAAATTAAACATACACACACATATATAGTAATTAAAATTATATATAAGGTTAAATAAAATGTATATATATGAATAAATAATTACATTCAAATATTTAAAATATAATTATATATTTTAAAATTATTTCCAGATCAAAATTAGCATAACAAACATAAAATAATAATTTTATAATTTTATCATTATTATATATATAATAAATAGTTTTGATCATAATAATTAAAAATTCATATTTTCAAATTTATGAAAACTTATGATCATAAAATACAAGTTTACAAATTTTTTCATGATTTTTGAAATAAAATTTTATTTTTAATAAATGAAAGAAATGTTCAACCGAAGTAATTTAATTATTAAAAATATTAAATATGAACAAAAAATTTTGATTTTTTTTACAGGTTACTGCATAGATGTACTAATTTTATAAAATATAAAATCGAATTTTCAGTGCAATAATTATTTGAGATGTAATAAATAATTCAAAAAATCAATAAAAGATAATCTAAAATTATATATATATATATATATATAATTTATGGTCGGATTTAATAATTCATATTTTGTATAAATAGGTGTAGGGAAAAACTCTAAGCAATTTATATAATATAAATATACATATATGTAATTATATGTTTAAAATATACATTAGTCTATATTTAAATTAATATATAAATATACGTAAAATAATTAATAATGAAAAAAATTAAGTTTACAGAAAATTAGATTATATATATATATATATATATATATATATATATATATATATTACACATAATAATATAACCATGCGCATAACCAAACTGATTTGTGACAACTACATATACCTACGAAAATCTCACATGACTAGATATACAACATTAATATATATACAGATTTGAATTAATTTGTAACGATCCGATATTTTCAACCATTCACATCCAAACATGCCAGAATTGAATTGCTCAAAATATCATGTTGTAAATTTATATTTGGCAAAACTCAGCATATACATTAAATAAAATAATCACAGAATCACAGACATAGAGTAATATAACAATAATGCAGCGGAAATAAGAGAATAGTAGTTCATGAAGGTACTATATATATATATATCATAGTTAAATAAGATACAATAGAAGTTTCAAATACAATTGTCAAATACAAGATCAGAATACATCACTGAAATCAAGTGAATATCTGAAAGCCGGATAGATTACTAGATCTCCAAACGAAGCTCCAACTCTAAAGGTGAGTCTCAAAAGCCGAACCACTCAGTCTGACCCGAGCGTAAAGCAAAAAAAAAACGCTCGAGTCAGGATTAAAATTCTTATATCAATAAATCCAAGTCAAGTGAAATAACAACTGAAATACAGGTAACTCAAAGGATGTTTAGGATAACCACCCTCTAAGGATCCGTTAAACTATCTACTATGTAGTAATATACACTATTATAATAATGTCTAAAGTAAAGTGTAATATATTTTAAAAATAGCATTAAGGATTTACATTTTCCACCTTAACACATTTTATATATTCCCATAGTTTATACTGTACCGTAATATCCCTCGTACTAGGCGTCATCAGAGGGCACTCCATAGGTATGGTGCAAAACAAACTCGTATAAGGCGCGCTAGAGTAGGTCACACGGCACAACTAGGCAATCCCAAGGTAGATGTACCAATTACACTTACGGACCGGTGGTAATGCATAGCAGCCGCTACCGCCCACCTCAAGCCACAATCCTAAAATCAAAGGTGCTTCCAATCAATCAAAAGTAATAGAATGGTTTCGAAGGAGTGTGTCGGATCAGAGGAGCTACCTCATTAGCCCATCAATTTCTCCTGTTTTAGACACCTTATGCCAACTCACAGGAGTCGGGTCCATGTACATACCTCATATAGGATCGTCGCCACCATCCTATTTCATTCTGGAATCTCTACCGCGTACACGGCTGTTAAAGTTATTTTCGAAGTTGGCAGAGAGTATGACAACTTCTGATCGCGGTCTCTTTAACAACCAAACGTTATTATAACACCGCGGTCATTTTAAAATCGTTTATACTTCAAAACCAAAATATCATTGCCATTCCAAAAACATATTAATACGATATCATTTCCATTTCAAAATCAGATACTATATAATTTCCTTTTTAAATATATCCTTTTCCCAAAATCATAGAATTTTTTCAAAGTTATAAGTCTTTCGGAACTAAACACTTCAAATTAAAACACTTTCGAGACATAATACTTTAAAATCATAATACTTCCCACTTAACCGATTTAAATATTAAAATAGTATATATAATAAAATTATTTTCTTAAATTTCACTAGTTAATTCCAAACCAACTCCAATTCCAAAATTCAAATTTAACCAGATCTCAAATCATTAATTCCAATTTAGCTTCTAAGTAAACCATTCAAAAATTATATCGATTTCAGATACAGATTTGAACCGTAAATAAACCATTTCAAAATATATATTTCAAAGCTTTAAATGTTCTATACTTCCAAAACTAAATGTGATAATTATATATATATATATATATATATATATATATATATATATATATATATATCTTAATTCAACTTACTATTATTTAGTTTGGAAATATTTACTTAATAAATTCAATATCATTTAAATAAAACTCAAACTTAAAATATTTATTAATCACCTTAAACCGACATCAAGTCATAAAATCATATCCTTTAAAATCTAAATTCAGTAAGTTCCAAATCGATTTTAATTAAATTTAATTCTTAGTTAAAAAATTTAAATCAATTTCAAATCCATCTTCTCAACCTTAATTTATTAAAATCATTATAAAATCTATATTAAAATATTATTTAAATAAATACTTAACCATATTATATTTTGTTAAAAATTAAACTTTATTATTAAACTTGTTCTATATTAAATTTTTTTTATACATAGCTTAAAATCAAGAATTTAACTATATATAAAATAACATTTATATAATATCAAAATCAATGTTTATATAAAACCATATATTTCTTCCAAAACAATAGAAATCATTTTCAAAATATTTATATATATACACCACGGTGTCTGTATATAATTTTCTATCCTATGTTTAAGCAATATGGATATTTATCATTTCAATCCGTAATTTAATTTTATACGGGTATATATCATTTAAACCCGCAATCCCAAATTCAATTCAAAAAATAATCGCTTAGGTCTATCATTTCAACCCATAACAATTTTCTCCTATTCTACAAATCGTTCGGGTATGTATCATTTCGACCCATTGTGAATTCTATACTAACAGGGAACTTGCAGAGTGATAACAGAGATGATAATAAACAACAGGCATATATCATCAATATAAATAATAGATAATGGTATCAGATATCATAAATGAACATATGCAGATAATGTTATATATATATATATAACATTGTAAATAAGTAACAACAGCATATTTAAATTGTAGTTTCAGTTGAAATAAAAATTAATAAATATAAGAACGTTAATCGTGAGTGATTGCTCACCTTTCGAGACTTGAGATAGTCATCAATGGAATGAGTGACGAATCCAGGCACGAATCTCAAAACAATACAAAATTGAACTCGAATCGACGAACGAAGCTGATAAATAGGAATTGGCGAAATCAAATCAAATCTGGATCAATGAAGATAATTTGATATAAGTGAGTTTATATATATAATTATATATAACTATTTACATATATAAATCATACTCTAAATTCAAACACAATTTGAATTTAGATATATGTATTTTTTAATCATTGTTTTAAATCAAAACACATATATTAAATAAGCATCCATATTAACAAAACCAAATATATATGTATACATATTATATTAAAATCCAATACCTAAAATTGAATTATAATACTTTAAATATATAACAATTGTATCATTAAACCATAAGTCAATACCCCAATCACAACATACACATACGTTTAAAAAACAAAAACCTGCATAAAATACCCTTTTCAACATTATAATTTCACATTATAATATAAATAATATAATATATAAAACATCGTGCCAACACATTTTACTTTATATTATAAAATTTAGAAATATATGTTATTAAAACGTATATATATACAATAACCTATTTCAGCAGATATATATATATATACACCAAATATATAGACTCGGACTATATGACTTAAAATATAGACAAACTGTTTTATATATAAACTTACAATATAAACAACTGTATATATATATTTAAATTGAAAATCAATATAACTAACCGAAAATCTTTACTTTAAAATTTCATATATATATATATATTTATATATATATATATAACATACAAAAGACCCTAGGAAAAATCTACAATATAGCATATACGAATATATATATATATATATGAGTTTTGATATCTGATAACACTATATATATAAATCTTATATAAAACTGCAAAATATAAATTTATATATATTATAACTAAATATACAAAAATATAAATGAAACATTTATACATATATATACTTTGCAATATACGAACAACAGAGGAGGAAGGCCAAAGATAAACATTGTAATATATATACTTGCTTCTATAATTAAACAAATATGCAAACTAGCTTCCCAAGCAACAAAGAAAAATACGCAAATGTCACAAGCAAAATCTAAGCAACAATAGGTGATTTCATATATACATATATGTTTTGAAACTAATATGTACACATATTTAACCTTACGTTATTTTAAAAAAAATATAAGAGAAACCTGTTGCAAAGGTGGGCACAGCAGCATGGAGTGATGTGGTGGTGGGTTTTATGCTAGGCGATGGTGGCTACGGTGGGAAGCATGGCAATGGGTTGTGTGGGGAAGGAAATGTGTGCATGGCGGTGCATGTGCATGCATTGAGATGTTGAGGTAAGGAGGGAGAAGCAAAGAAAAGAAGTGGAAGAAGGAACTGGAACAGGCAAATGAGTAAAGGAAGCAAAATCTATATATTATAATTCACGTGAAGAACTGAACAAAAGGAAAAATATAAAGTGAAAAATATCGCACTATTGAACAATTTGGAATATTAAAAATCAAAATTTGAATAGCTGAAATATTGATAAATAGTGGATATTAAATTCCTGCTGGTAGACAAATAAAAGGCCACGGAAGTCAAAAGGTCCAGAAAAGGTTACCGATACAGTAATCGTTTTACCGATTTCGTGGCATACCAGATCTCGAAATACAGAAGTGAATATACTGCTGAGATCAGTATGAAGAGACGATCAAAACGGTATACAGATATTAGTGGTACGATCATCCGATCAAAAGTCGATAAACGGTACCGACATACGTTGTTATTCCGTAGGAAAAATCCAAACGGAGCTAGAAACGTCCGAATTTCGCAAAACGAATTTCGCAGTCTGATTCAGAATGTTCTATATAAATTTTGTCATGTTGACATATTTAGGTTTCGGAAAACTTTTAAATTTCAATAGTTATTAACTGATTTAAATTGAAATAGAATTACACAATAAAATAACCTTCCATATTTTCTGATGAAAATTTACAAGTTGTTATATTTGAATAGACGTATTCCAAATATCAAATTTTTATTTCAAAATTTTATTATTTAGATATTTAAAAAATTAAATTAATTAAATAAATAAAACAAATAAAATAATTAAACATTTACGGATCGTTACACTCTCCCCCAATCAAAACTTTTCGTCCTCGAAAAGGAAGGAGGTAGGAGAATATAAACTACCAGAAAGAAAATAGATTGAAAACAAAGTAAAATAATTAGTTCAAATCATATAAATTTAAATTTAAATTAAATTAATATTCAATAATTGATTTTAAATTCAATATAATTCATTAAGTTGATTTTATTTCAATTTATTAATATTTGATACCATAAAGGTTTCTTTCAAACCAAAATTTATTTAATTTGTCTCATTTACCATTCAATCAACTTATTATTCTATTTATCTCTATTAATATTTTTATAATTAAAATTTAAGTGTATAACATTTATAATAACCACTCAAATTTTATTCATGAATTCTTTTAACATCATTTTATATTGAATATTATTTAATTACATATTTAACTTCTGAATAATTTAGGTAAGTTATATTAGAATGTAATTGAGTATTATACAACCAAAATTTCCTAATTCAATTATTCAAGTTCAAAATTTATCCAAAATTTTGACTTCAGTTTATAATTGAAATCATCTTTAAATCATAAATTTAAGAATTTTAAATCTCTGCTTAACTTCAAACAATTTAGGGATAAATATATACATGTCAAATCTATAATCATATACCAATACATATAATATAAATCAAGTCACATTTGAAGAATTTCAAAGAAATTTCATTTTCTAAAACAATGTGTAGCAAAGCTACAGAATGGCCTCTCCACTTTGAAACTCGAAAATGAATGTCGACGATGCTGCTGTCATCACCGAAATTATTTTCCAGCGACAAAAGAGAAGAGTACAGTTCTTTAGAAAACAATTTATATTCAAAAATACATCAAATAATATACATTTTAAAACTTGAAACCAAAGTTTGAAATCACCAAAAATTAAATATTCAAATTCTAAATTTTAAATTCAATTAAATTTCTAAGACAGCTTCTAAACCATGTTTTTATAATTCCATTACTTTATAGTTTACAAAACATTGAAAATCAAATATTATCAGTTTTGACCACCAATTCAGTTAACAATTCAATTTTAATTTTAGATTATTATACTTATATATATAATATAATCATACAAAAATCTATTTCATTTACTAAATTTGGAAACAATATTGTGTCAGTTTGCTCTATTAAAGTGTTTTGGAGATCCTATCGATAGCGTTGATCAGAGAATCTATCGAAAACCCAAATCAACATCAACAACTCAAACAACACAGTATAAATATATAACATTTTTATATTTTTAATATTAATTTGCTACTACACTTCCTTGCTCGATGATAAAAGTATGGATTTTAAAGCAAGGATAGAGATCCAAATTTGATGGACTCAAATCAAAGAGAATTTTGATTCGAAGATAGGTTTGAAACAAAGATAAGATAATTAAATAACAAATAGGAAGATGGATAAGTTTATATGTAAATTGCGGGCAACGTTAACCGGGTCGACTGTGACTTCAAGAATACGATCGATGCATAATTCCAAGGCAAATCGACATTCGATCGCAATAGAAATTACCCTAGTCGTCTACTAGAGAACGGTTTGGGTATAACAAGAGATGGTAGCGTCTAAACCGAGTATATAGATCTTCGGTGAATCAATGCAGTTGTAAAGGAGTTTCTCCCCTTCACAAATCATTCAGTGGAGCTATGGAATCCTCCATAATCAGAAGAATACGAATAGGAAAGACAAAGATAAATTTCAGAAAAAGTGGAAGAGTTCCAAAACTCAAAAGAAACCGAATCAAGGAGAAAGAGATTCAAGCTCGAACGAAAGCGATTCTGTAATTCAATTTACTTTATATGCTAAGCTTTGCCTAAAACCAAATCTTTGATACCAAATGCAACGACCCGATATTTTCACCATTCGCATCCAAACATGCCGGAATTGAATTGCTCAAAATATCAAGTTGTAAATTTACATTTGGCAAAACTCAGCATATACAGTAAATAAAATAATCACAGAATCACAGACACAGAGTAGTATAACAATAATGCAGTGGAAACAAGAGAATAGTAGTTCATGAAGCTACTATATATATATATATATGTTAGAGTTAAATATGATACAATAGAAGTTTTGAATACAATAGTCAAATACAAGATGAGAATACATCACTGAAATCAACTGAATATCTAAAAGCTGGATCTCTAAGCGAAGCTCTAACTCCAAAGGTGAGTCTCAAAAGCCGAACCACTAAGTCTGACCCAAGCGTAAAGCAAATTACAAAACACTCGAGTCAGGATTAACATTCTTATGTCAATAAATCCATCTCAAGTAAATAACAACTGAAATACAGGTAACTCAAAGGATGTTTGGGATAACCATTCTCTAAGGATTCGTTAAACTATCTACTATGTAGTAATATAAGCTATCATAATAATGTCTAAAGTAAAGTATAATATATTTTAAAAACAGTGTAACGACCCAATTTCACGACGCCCGAAAATCGACATCGATACGTCCACTGTATCCAATGCTGCATAGTCGAATGCTGAAAAACCGAACCGTTAGGGTCTAAGAAGAATAAGATAGAAGAAGAAAATAGAACAATAACAGAATCTCACATATCGCAGTGGAACAAATATAATAGATAAATGAATATCTTAAAAACAAAGAACTATATCAGTTATTACATTACATCACATTACATTATCCGAGTGTTACAACAACAAACAGCGGAAAAGAATATAACATGTACTTTCGCCATCCAGCTTGCTCTGATCTCCACAGCATCTCTTTTTCGACTTCGCTCTAGAATAATGATAACCCGACTCTAGGCTGCCCGTGTGGAAAATTGTGGGCATCCAGAGTTTAGAAAGGGAACAATAAACTCAAGGGCAGTTGTGGGACTGGTGTGAGATCTTAAAAACAGTTGTTTTCACAAATAAATAAGTCCATTATTCTTTTGGGAAATGAAACTACCATAAGGCCTCCTGCCATACACACACAATGCAAACGCAGAATTGGAGGAGATTTCTCCTTATGATAGTCAAACATGCTTGATAAGCAAAATCCTTTGATAATATTATTATTAGTGCATAGTGTGGAAAACATTTCAAAAGTATAATATTAATCTTAGCCAGCATAAGCATTTCGCACTTATGCCTACTATAGCTACCATGTTCAATAGCAGGTTACCGCCACATTCCATGGCAGGTTATACAACTAAAACCGTACAGGGCGCGTATTGTTTCTTTGGATTTCCAACAAATGGTCGGGCTAAGGAACTTCCTACTGCCACATGGGTACGCCTCTGGAGGGACATCCCGAGAACTGAACCAGCTCTCTGCCAACATAAGGCCGGGTTACCTCTGTAACTAGGTAACTACTACATGAGTATGCCATCCCCCGGTCGTTTGCGACCTTTATCCGAGGATCCTCAACCACAAAGCAATAACCACAAAGAGTAATAGATTTGCAGCAACCACATAGGTTAAATATCTGGGCTCCGTACCATGATACCACCTTTTCCAGAAGAAAATGACATACCCTAAAGGGCGCGACCCTCATAACCTTGCCGCATCTTTCCTGTTTCAACCATTTTCGAGGTGTGAGGTCCGACGAAGACTCGTCCACAAAGCTACACTTTTCACAAAATCATGCTTTGATCAACAAATGATTAGCAGCACTTCGTATGCCACATTACCAAATTGGGAGTATATCACTAGTAACCATCAACTACATACCCTTTGAGCTCCTACGTCTCAAAGAAGAGTGTTAAGCTAAGAGAATAAATTCTCCGCCATCAACAGAAATGTATTTGATAGAAATCAGCTTTATATCTCAAAGTGTAATGTCAAACACACATCCATACAAGTCCGTTCCGGGATCGAACGGAACAGAAGGCACTTCAAACGAAGCCCTTTAAAATCCGGATATTCACTAATCACATCCGGAATCCACATCACAAAGGGTGATAAAATCTCTATACCGGAGCAACCCGGCGCAGAGACATTCGACAGGTAGTCCTTCCATTTTCGAGAATACCCGGTCTTCAACACCATCTTCAAATGCAATCACATTTCCTGGTATCATTATTCGGAATGGGTTTTATGACACAAAGTCCTCTCCCGGCTAATCTGAATAATGAGCGTTTATTAAAAATAAGTGTTCAATCAGATTTCAAACAAATCACAACAATTTCCACTTTGATCTTTTGAATAAAAGATCCATCACAATCATAAAGATTCATTGATGGTTTTGAATATCCATTTGGAATCCGTCCCCCGGTCACATCGAAATTCAAATGTCATTTAAAGGCCAATATTGATAGTCGGTTATTTAACTATCAACAAATATTCACAACAATCACTAAGATCTACATAATTTCCCAGTTATTATTTTCAAAATATCTTCGCAAGATATATATTTTTAACACTTCAACCATTTGAAAACAAATTTCAAATCACTTTTCACTCGCAGCATAAGATTCACGATATTATTTATTTCCACTGAAAGTCTGCCGAGTTCAAATACTTTAAAATACTTTAAATCACTTATCCAAAATATATATACTTAGAAACATTTAGATAAAACTATTTTAAAAAATTTATTTAAGTATTAGTTATGAAAATATTATATAAATGTCTCATATAAAATTTCAAGTCCAAACTAACTTTAAAATAACATTAGTAGATATGGTATAACTATTTTTAATACCCATTTTCTAAAATAAATATCAATTTAATCTTTAAAAAAGATCACTTCTATAATTAATTAAATAAATCTTTACTTTAAAGATTTTGAAAATAACTTAAGAAAATAATTTCTCCAAAATATTCTTTTAAAGCCAACCCTAGAAATTTTAATTTATATTCGAAAGCTACTTTGAAAACGCACTCGGCTTTCCAGGGAAAGTACACCTTCCATTTTAAAATGGTTCATTCAAATCAATTTATAAATCTTTCTCGATTTATTTTAAATTTACGTTCCATTTTCATAAATGCCTTTCCACACTTTTAAAAAATAACCCAATGATTGTGGATTTAAATTCCCAAATATTCACCGATATATGATTTTTAAATCGATTTTTAAATATTCACTATCAACACCCAATCAATTTTCAAATTGATTTCCAAATTTTATTTTAAACACCAAATCAAATTCCAAATTGATTTCTGAATTTACTTCAACACCAGTTCAATTTTCAATCAAACACCAAATCAATTTTCATATGGATTTCCCAAAGATTTATTCTTTTTAACACCAAATCAATTTTCGAATTTATATTTTAAATAAATTCCTTTATATCTTCCAAATTATTTAAAATCCGTATTTTTAAGAATAAATTCTTCACCTTTTGAATAATATTACTTGAAATCCATTTATTAAATCTTTTCCCATATTTTGGAATTTTATTCAATAGGATTTCACTATAGATTTTCTACTTAAATTTAAAAATCGAATTTTATTTATTTCTGGTATCTTACGATACCAAAAATATATTCGGCTAAATTTTAGCCTTCAACAATTTAAATCACAATATAATCACACACAGATTATAAATGATCAACACACAATTTTGAAAACAAATCAAAATGTTTTGAGAAATCCAGTTGGATCCCTCCAACCTGTTTCCCTGCATCCACAGACGTTAGCACAATAATTAAATACCAATTCCACTTCGAGGTGGAATATCGCGGTATATGGGATTTATAAAACATCACCTGCTATTATGTGGCGCATATGGTCTCATCCGCTATACAATGCGGGAAATCAACAACTTCAAAAACATATATGATATCAATTCCACTTCGAGGTGGGATATCACGGTATATGGGTCTAAATAAAATATCATCCGATATTATGCGGCGTATAGGGTCTAAACTAATATTACGAATAATAAATCAATCATCCAAGCAAACAGTCAACCAATTTTAAATTTAACTATTCAAAATTTAAACCAGAAAAATATTTGATTGAGTGAGAAGATCTCACCTTTGCCTTTATTTTGCAATCCAACCCAAACCAGCCATTTCTTCTCGATTTAAAACCTTGTAACAACATTGTAAGGTTATATTAATATTTCAATTGATCGAACAATTAATTTCCATTTAGCAGATTAAATTTCAACTAATGATTCAATTTGAATAAATAATTAAATTTTAAACTAACTTGAATAATCCATTACTATTTAATAAATTAAATTTACTAATAATTGGATTTAAACTGATTTCCTTTAACAAATTTTTTTTAGTGCCCTAAATAAATTAAATAAATTTATTAACAGATAAATTAGTAATATACATTGTTTAAAAATAAACAAGTAGATGAAAAATAGTATATGTATATTTATTTCCTTTTGAAATTACACGCACCAAAAATATTAACCTTACCTATATACAGTTAAAAAAAATCTAATCTTTATACAAAAATAAACTTAGAAAATAAAGATGGATATTTGTAAAGAATTTTATTTTCCTTTAATATATATTTAATGTTTTTTCCCCTACGTGTATATATATAGCGACTGTTGTGTGTTTTTTTCCATATATATATAAATTAAATATAGGAAAGAAAATACCTCAGCTTAACCCTACTACTATGGCCCCAATTCGAACACGACTGTACACGGAGAAACCCCCGGCCAGAGAACCCATCGTAAGTCTCCCCTTCCCACGAACATGAAACCCTAGCTGTCCGTCGAATCATGGTGTTGCCACCGCCTTCAATCGGTGACCACCCGCCAAGCTTCAATACTGAACGCGTGCCCATCTTCCAGTTCGACTGCCTTCTTCGCCATCGAGAAACCCCTTGCCTTCACCAAAAATCGATGTCGTGCATCCAGGCATCACACGTCTACGCGCTCTCGTCATCCCCCAACACTCCGACCAAATATCGAGCTCGATTTATTTTATTTATTTTTATTTGACTTCCTAAAGCATACGAAAGGAAGGAGATAATCGCGACCATGTTTCGTTTTGATTTTCGTTGGTTTGAATTTTACTGTCGGCCATTATCTTTTGATTTTGTTTTAACTGAGAAAGTAAGAAAGGAGGTTGCGTGATTTAAACGAGAAAAGGAGACAGGATCGATTACTAGGATGGCTTATTTCAGAGGAGGTCGGCCGAGATGAAAGGCTGATGTGGAAAGAAAAGCAGCCGACGGGATGAAATTTCGACTGTTGACTAGAGTATATAAATTTATATTAAATCAATTAATTATTATCTAGGCATTTATATCTCGTACGATCACACGATAACTCCGAAAACTACCAAATTTGAAATCCGATAATAATTCAATATTACGGATCCAATGGAAGTAGTTTCTTCGATTTCCGAGACTGGGCCTCGGAAGGCTATTTTTAAATACCGATTTAAACGATATAATTTCAAAACAAAACAAAGCATTTCCAAATTCAAATCTGAAGCTTCCATTACCTTTAGTATCATCAATATAAATTTTCTAAGCCTTGAAAATATTTTTAAACAGCTTAAAATTTTAGATTCAAATTTTTACCCAAGCTTCAACAAATAAAATTCAAAAATTAAATTGCCAAATTCACAGTTAATTTTGAAATTCAAGTTAAACTAACTTCCAAATATTTAAAATCAATTAAATATTTCGATTTCAAATGTTCAAAATTCTAGGTCGTCACATCCTTCCCCCTTAAAAGAATTTCGTCCCGAAATTTCTAGTTAAGAAGAATGATCCTTAACCCAATTATTATTTTCTCAAAATCAAACAGTTTTACCAACTTTTCAAACAATCTTTTTCATCAAAGATCTATTATCACCTTAACTACCCTTTCAACTTTAACCGTAAGTTTCAAACAATATTGTTTTCTTAGTTAATTCAAATTTAAATTCAAATTCCAAATTTTCAAAAATTTTCTCAATTTTTTTCTAACTCCCTATATTTTCGAAAAATTTCGCCAGCATCTCCTTTGCGCGGCTAGCTCAATAGGACTACAAAAATGGCACCACAGCCCCCAGATTCTAAAAGAAAATGAAAAGCCAAGCGGGTGGACAAGAAAATCATCAAATTTCATACTGAAATTTAAATACATACCTTTTTGTCGAGCAATTCAAATCTAGCTTCGAAAATCAAATCCCAATTCCATTTTCCTTTATATCACCTGTAAACTATTTAATACCCATATCCAATTTCTATATTCAAAAATCATTTTGCACATTCCGTTACAAAAGTTTGAATACTTACTTCTTGTACCATTTTTACTTCACTATTGAAGTAATATATCCATTTTCATTCAACTTTACATTTTCAATTTCATTTGAATTTGATTTACACTTTCAGTTCTCTTTAGATTCAATTTATCTTCTAAATCTCGAATTTTATTGATTATCTTTCATTCACAACTGATTCATATCACTATTTTAAATTAGTTTCATTTACAAATTCATTACAAATTCCAATTCAATTTATCTCAAACCATTTTTTCCCTACCTTTATTAACTTTAGTTCACATCGAACTAATTTTACAACTTCATTTTATTTCACACAATTCAAATTGGTTTCCGATATTCAGTTTTCTTTTCCAGTTTTATTCTTTTGTTCATCCGCAAACACAATTCAATTTCAATTCACCATTTGGTTTATAACCACTTATATTTAAACTGGATTTCAAATTCCATATGAATTTAATTTGCCTTTCATTTATAATTATTGAGTTCAATTCATTCTAAACCATATCTATTTGGTCATTTCCTTAATAAATTTTATTTTAATACTCTGCTTTACAAATCAAATTCAATTCCAATTCCAGTTCTATTTGCTTATAAATTCGAAATTAATTTCAACATTCAATTTCCTTTTCATTTACTTGCAGTTGTGAATTTATTTATTCATTCAAAATTTTGTTTTCCACCTTAATAAAATTTTATTCCATAGATATTTTTTATTAGATTCCAGAGTCTTTTCAACAATTCAAAACCATTTTTGAAATCAATTCAAATTATCCCTTTAAATTTCTAAAACCAAACCCAGATTGCAAACAACTTCCATTTAAAATAATTTGGCAGCAATTCCTCTCTTGGAAACTCGAAAATGAACATCGATGATGCTGCAGTCATCACCGAAGTTGTTTTCCAGCGACCTAAAAGAGTTTAGAGATTTTATCCCTTCAAAATACTTTCCAAAACCTTTGAAAATCATCTTCAAAATCAAAGGGATTTAAACTTCCCAAATCTCCAAAATTTCAAATTCTTTTCAAAACATTTCCAAATACTTCTCTGGAATTCTGTTTCAAATTACAAATCACATTTACAATTTATATTCTCAAATTCCATTTGTATGTGAATTTTATTTCTCAGCTTTAAGTTATGATTTCAATTTCTTATTCAATAATTAATGAAAATAATTTAATATTATCACCTCATAACAATCAAGCAACCATATACTATAATACTTTACTAAGATTATTTCCTTTATAAACGAAAATAGTTTGGGTAAAATTATTTCATTTACCCTGTTTTAAAACAATATCGTGTCGAATTGTTCTGTACGAGTGTTTAGAGATCCCTATCGATAGAGTTGTACAGACTATACCGACCAAAATCCATATACCACTCAACAACCCAATCATCACAATATAAAATAATTTTATATTCACTAACAAATACGCGCTCATATCTATTAATACACTCATACTCATTCTAGAGTACTACTGAATCCATCTCTAATGAGTAACACCCACCAGAGCCAAGGTTGCCGCTTAACCAAATGCTCTGATACCACATGTAACGACCCAATTTTACGACACCCGAAAGTCGACATCGATACGTCCACTATATCCAATGATGCACAGCGAATGCCGAAAAAACGAACCGTTAGGGTTTAAGAAGAAGAAGATAAAGAAGAAAATAGAACAATAACAGAATCTTACATATCGCAGTGGAACAAATATAATAGATAAATGAATATCTTTAAAACAAAGGACTATATCAGTTATTACATTACATCACATTACATTATCAGAGTGTTACAACAACAAATAGCGGAAAAGAATATAACATATACTAGTGATACGCTTTGCCATCCAGCTTGCTCTTGATCTCCACAGCATCTCTTTTTCGACTTCGCTTTAGAATAATGATAACCTGAATCTAGACTGCCCGTGTGGAAAATTGTGGGCACCCAGAGTTTAGAAAGGGAACAATAAACTCAAGGTCAGTCGTGGGACTAGTATGAGATCTTAAAAACAGTTATTTTCACAAAGAATATAAAAAGAAATCCGTCATGCTTTTGGAAAATGAAACTACCATAAGGCCTTCCGCCACACACACAATGCAAACGCAGAATTGGAGGAGATTTATCCTTATGATAGTCAAACATGCTTGACACGCAAAATCCTTTGATAATATTATTATCGGTGCATAGTGTGGAAAGAATTTCGAAAGTATAATATTAATCTTAGACAGCATAGGCATTTCGCACTTATGCCTACTATAACTACCATGTTCAATAGCAGGTTACCGCCACATTCCATGGCAGGTTATACAACTAAAACTGTACAGGGCGCGTATTGTTTCTTTGGATTTCCAACAAATGGTCAGGCTAAGGAATTTCCTACTGCCACATGGGTACGCCTCTGGAGGGACGTCCCGAGAACTTAACCAGCTCTCTGCCAACACAAAGCCGGGTTACCTTTGTAACTAGGTAACTACTACACGAGTATGCCATCCCTCGGTCGTTTGCGACCTTTATCTGAGGATCCTCAACCACAAATCAACAACCACAAAGAGTAATAGATTTGCAGCAACTACATAGTTTAAATATCTAGGCTCCATACCATGATACCACCCTTTTCTAGAAGGAAATGGCATACACTAAAGAGCACGACCTTCATAACCTTGCCGCATCTTTCCTGTTTCGACCATTTCCAGGGTGTGAGGTTCGATGAAGTCTCGTCCACAAAGCTATACTTTTCACAAAGTCATGCTTTGATCAACAAATGATTAGCAGCACTTCGTATGCCACTTTACCAAATTGGGAGTATATCACTAATAACCATCAACTACATACCCTCTGAGCACGTACGTCTCAGAGAAGGGTGTTAAGCTAAGAGAATAAATTCTCCGCCACCAACAGAAATGTATTTGATAGAAATCAGCTTTATATCTCAAAGTGTAATGTCAAACACACATCCATACAAGTCTGTTTCGGGATTGAACGGAACCGAAGGCACTTCAAACGAAGCCCTTGTAGCAATCCGGATATTCACTAATCACATCCGTAATCCCCATCACAAAGGGTGATAAAATCTCTATACCGGAGCAATCTGATGCAGAGACATTCGACAGGTAATCCTTCCATTTCCGAGAATACCCGGTCTTCAACACCGTCTTCAAATGCAATCACATTTCGTCGTATCATTATTCGAAATGGGCTTTATGACACAAAGTCCTCTCCCGGCTAATCCGAATAATGAGCGTTTATTAAGAATTAAATTTTCAATAAGATTTCAAACAAATCACAACAATTTCCACTTTGATCTTTTGAATAAAAGACCCATCACAATCACAAAGATTCGATGTGGGTTTCGAATATCCCTTTGGAATCCGACCCTTGGCCGCATCGAAATTCAAATGTCATTTAAAGGCCAATATTGATGGTCGGTTATTTAACTATCAATAAATATTCACAACAATCACTAAGATCTAAATAATTTCCCAGTTATTATTTTCAAAATATCTTCGCAAGATACATATTTTTAACACTTCAACCATTTGAAAACAAATTTCAAATCACTTTTCACTCGCGGAATAAGATTCTCGATATTATTTATTTCCACTGAAAGTCTGCCGAGTTCAAATACTTTAAAATACTTTAAATCACTTATCCAAAATATATATACTTGGAAACATTTAGATAAAACTATTTTAAAAGATTTATTTAAATATTGGTTATGAAAATATTATATAAATGTCTCATATAAAATTTTAAGTCCAAACTAACTTTAAAATAACATTAGTAGACAGGGTATAACTATTTTTAATACCCATTTTCTAAAACAAATACCAATTTAATCTTTAAAAAAAATCACTTCTATAATTAATTAAATAAATCTTTACTTTAAAGATTTCAAAATAACTTAAGAACCTAAATATTCTTTTAAAACCAACCCAAGAACTTTTAATTTATATTCGAAAGCTACTTTGAAAACGCACTCGGCATTCCAGGGAAAGTACACCTTCCATTTTAAAATGGTTCATTCTAATCAATTTATAAATCTTTCTGGATTTATTTTAAATTTACATTCCATATTCGTAAATTCGTTTCCATACTTTTAAAAAATAACCCAATGATTGTGGATTTAAATTCCCAAATATACATTGTTTAAAAATAAACTAGTAGATGAAAAATAGGGGTGTGTGTGTGTGTATGTGTGTGTGTGTGTATATATATATATTTCCTTTTGAAATTACATGCGCCAAAAATATTAACCTAACCTATATACATTTAAAAAATCTAATCTTTATACAAAAATAAACTTAAAAAATAAAGACGGATATTTGTAAAGTATTTTATTTTCCTTTAATATATATTTAATAGTTTTTTTCCCTATCTGTTTATATATACCGACTGTTGTGTGTGTTTTTTTCATATATATATATATATATATATATATATATAAATTAAATAAAGGAAAGAAAATACCTCAGCTTAACCCTACTGCTATGGCCCCAATTCGAACACGACTACACACAGAGAAACCCCAGGCCAGAGAACACATCGTGAGTCTCCCCTTACCACGAACATGAAACCGTAGCTTTCCCTCGAATCACGGTGTTGCCACCGCCTTCGATCGGTGACAACCCACCAAGCTTCAATACTGAACGCGTGCCCATCTTCCAGTTCGACTACCTTCTTCGCCATCGAGAAACCCCTTGCCTTGACCACGAATCGATGTCGTGCATCCAAGCATCGCGCGTCTACGCGCTCTCATCGTCCCCCAGCACTCCGACCAAATCTCAAGCTCGATTTTTTTTTTATTTGACTTCCTAAAGAATATGAAAGGAAGGAGATAATCGCGGCCATGTTTCGTTTTGATTTTCGTTGGTTTGAATTTTACTATCGGCCATTATCTTTTGATTTTTTTTGAACTCAGAAAGTAAGAAAGGAGGTTGCTTGATTTAAACCAGAAAAGGAGATAGGATCGATTACTAGGGTGGCTTATTTTAGAGGAGGCCGATCGAGATGAAAGGCTGATGTGGAAAGAAAAGTAGCCGACGAGAGGAAATTTCGGCTGTTGACTAGAGTATATAAATTTATATTAAATCGATTAATTATTGTCTAGGCGTTTATATCTCGTACGATCACACGATAACTCCGAAAGCTACGAAATTTGAAATCTGATATTAATTCAATATTACGGATTCAATGGAACTGGTTTCGTCGAATTCCGAGACTGTGCCTCGGAAGACTATTTTTAAATATTGATTTAAACGATATAATTTCAAAACTGAACAAAGCATTTCCAAATTCAATTTCGAAGCTTACATTACTTTTAGTATCATCAATATAAGTTTTCTAAGCCTTGAAAATATTTTTAATCAGCTTAAAATTTCAGATTCAAATTTTTACCCAAGCTTCAATAAATTAAATTCAAAAATTAAATTGCCAAATTCATAGTTAATTTTGAAATTCAAGTTAAAATAACCTCCAAATATTTAAAATAAATAAAATATTTCGATTTCAAATGTTTAAAATTCTAGGTCGTCACAAATAGCGATAAGGCTTTACATTTTCCACCTTAACACATTTTATATATTCTCATACCTTTATAGTACCGTACTCTCCCTCGTACTGGGCATCGTCAAAGGGCACTCCATTGGTATGGTACAACACAAACTCGTATAAGGCACGCTAGGGTAGGTGACACGGCACAACGAGGCTATGTCAGGGTAGATATACCAATTACACTTCCGGACCGGTGGTAACACATAGCAGCCACTACCGCCCACCTCGACCCACACTCCTAAAATCAAAGGTGCACCCAATCAATCACAAAGTAATAGAATGGTATCGAAGGAGTGTGTCCGATCAGAGGAGCTACCTCATTAGTCCGTCAATTGCTCATGTTTTAGCCACCTTATGCCAACTCACGGGAGTCGGGTCCATGTACATACCTCATATAGGATCGTCGCCACCATCCTACTTCATTTTGGAATCTCCACCATGTACACGGTTGTTAAAGTGGTTTTCGGGGTTGGCAGAGAGTATGACAACTTCTGATCCCGGTCTCTTTAACAACCAAATGTTATTATAACACCACGGTCATTTCAAAATAGTTTATACTTCAAAACCAAAATATTATTGCCATTCCAAAAACATATCAATACGATATCATTTCCATTTCAAAGCCAGATACTATATAATTTCCTTTTCAAATATATCCTTTTCCCAAAATCGTAGCAATTTTTCAAAGTTATAACACTTTCTAAACTAAACACTTGAAATTAAAACACTTTCGAGACATAATTTTTGAAATCATAATACTTCCCACTTAACCGATTTAATATTAAAATAGTATATATAATAAAATTATTTTCTCAAATTTCACAAATTAATTCCAAATCAACTCGAATTCCAAAATTCAAATTTAATAAGATCTCAAATCATTAATTCCAATTTAGCTTCTAAGTAAACATTCAAAAATTATATCGATTTCAGATACAGATTTGAAGCACAAATAAACCATTTCGAAATATATATTTCAAAGCTTTAAATGTTCTATACTTTCAAAACTAAATGTTATAATTTTATATATATCTTAATTCAATTTAGAATTATTTAGTTTGGAAATATTTACTTAATAAATTAAATACCATTTAAATAAAACTTAAACTTGAAATATTTATTAATCACTTTAAACCAACATCAAGTTATAAAATCATATACTTTAAAATCTCAAATTCAATAAGTTCCAAATCGATTTTAATTAAATATAATTCTTAATTAATACAATTTCAAATCAATTTCTAATCCATCCTCTCAACCTTAATTTATTAAAATCATTATAAACTCTTTATTAAAATATAATTTAAATAAATACTTAACCATATTATATTTTAATAAAAATTAAACTTTATTATTAAACATGTTCCATATCAAATTTATACATAGCTTAAAATCAAGATTTAACTATATATAAAATAACATTTATATAATCTCAAAATCAATATTTATATAAAACCATATTTCTTTCCAAAACCATAGAATCTTTTTCAAAATATTTATATATATACACCACGGTGTATGTATATAATTTTCTATCCTATGGTTAAGCGATACAGATATTTATCATTTCAATCCGTAATTTAAATTTATACAGGTATGTATCATTTCAACCCGCAATCTCAAATTCAATTCAAATGAAAATCGCTTGGGTCTATCATTTCAACCTATAACAATTTTCTAATATTCTACAGATCGTTCGAGTATGTATCATTTCAACCTATTGTGAATTTTATACTAAAAGGGAACTTGTAGAGTGACAACAGATATGATAATAAATAACACGCATATATCATCAATATAAATAACAGATAATGGTAACAGATGTCACAGGTGAACATGTGCAGATAATGGCATAACTATATATATATATATATATATATATATATATATATATAACAACGTAAATAACTAATAGCAGCATATTTCAATTGTCGTTTCAATTGAAATCAAATTTAATAAATATAAGAACATTAATCGTGAGTGGTTTCTCACCTTTCGAGGCTAGAGATAGTCATCAATGGAATGAATTACAAATCCAGTCACAAATCCCAAAACAATGCAAGATTGAACTCGAATCGACGAACGAAGCTGATAAATAGGAATTGGCGAAATCAAATCAAAACATGATCGATGAAGATAATTTGATAAGTGAATTTAAATATATATATAACTATATATAATTATCTACACATATAAATCATACTCTAAATTCAAACACAATTTAAATTTAGATATATATGTATTTTTTTAATCATTGTTTTAAATCAAAACACATATATTAAATAAGCACCCATGTTTACAAAACCAAATATATATATATATATAAACGTATTATATTAAAATCGAGTACCTAAAATTCAATTATTGTACTTTAAATATATAACAATTGTATAATTAAATCATAAGTCAATATCCCAATCATAACATACACATACGTTTAAAAATCAAAAACCTGCATAAAATATCCTATTCAACATTATCATTTCACATTATAATATAAATAATATATTATGTAAAACATCATATATGCCAACATATTTTGCTTTATATTATAAAATTTAGAAATATATGTTATTAAAACATATATATTTGTATATATATATATATACAACAACCTATTTCAGTAGATTATATATATACCCAATATATAGACTTAGACTATATGACTTAAAATGTAGACAAACTGTTTTATATATAAACTTACAATAGAAACAACTGTACATAATATTTAAATTGAAAATCAATATAACTAACCAAAAATCTTTACTTTAAAATTTCATGTATATAGATAACATACAAAAGAACCCAGGCAAAATCTATAATATAGCATATACGAATAGATACATATATGAGTTTTGATATCTGATAACACTATATATATAAATCTGATATAAAACTATATATATACTATTTATATAAAACTGTAAAATACATACATGTATATATATATTATAACTAGTTATACAAAAATATAAACAAAACAGTTGTACATATATATACTTTGCAATATGTGAACAACTGAGGAGGAAGGCCAAAGATAAACTTTGTAATATATATATATATATATATATATATATACACACACATACTTGCTTTTATAACTAAACAAATATACAAACTAGCTTCCCAGGCAACAAAGAAAAATATGCAAATGTCACAGGTGAAATCTAAGCAGCAATAGGTGATTTTATATATACATATATGTTTTAAAACTAATATGTACACATATTAAACCTTACAATATTTTAAAAAATAAATAAAAGAGAAACCTGTTGTAAAGGTGGGCACGGTAGCGTGGAGTGATATGGTGGTGGGTTTTGTGCTTGGCAATGGTGGCTACGGTGGGAAGCATGATAATGGGTTGTGTGGGGAAGGAAATGTGTGCATGGTGGTGCATGTTCATACGTGAGATGTTGAGGTAAGGAGGGAGAAGCAAAGAAGTGGAAGAAGGAACTGGAACAGGTAAATGAGTAAAGGAAGAAAAATCTATATATTATAATTCACGTGAAGAACAGAAGAAAAGGAAAAATGTAAAGCGAAAAAGAGCATACTATTGAACGATTTGGAATGGTGAAGTCAGAATTTGAATAGCTGAAATATTGATAACTAGTGGCTATTTACTTCCAGCTGGTAGACAAATGAAAGGCCACGGAAGTCAAAAGATCCAGAAACGATTACTGATGCGGTAATCATTTTACTGATTCGTGGCGTACTTGACATCAAAATACAGAAGTGAATATACTGCTGATATCATAACGACGAGACAATTAAAACAGTATACAGATATTAGTGGTACGATCATCCGATCAAAAGTCGATAATCGATACCGATATATGTTGCTATTCCGTAGGGAAAAATCTTAACGAAGCTAGAAACGCCTGAATTTCGCGAAACGAATTTCGTACTCTGATTCAGAGTGTTCTAAATAAATTTTCTCATGTTGACATATTTAGGTTTCGGAAAACTTTTAAATTCAATAGTTATTAACTGATTTAAATTGAAATAGAATTACACAATAAAATAAACTTCCATATTTTCTAATGAAAATACCACATGCTATGTTTGAATAGACGTATCCCAAATATCAAATTTTTATTTCAAAATTATATTATTTAAAATTTCACAAATAATTAATTAATTAAATAAAACAAATAAAATTATTAAAAATTTATGGGTCATTACACAATCAATATTAAATCATAAAATATGATATGATTACTGTAATATATCAATAAAATACCAATTGATGATGCCTTGATCCACTTGAATCAATGAATTCCCTTCTCTAGTTGTGCTCGATCCATCAGATTACAAGTTTGGAATCATCGACTTTTTCTATTAAATGTGCTTTTACTTAGCTTAAATTGATTTGAGATTCATAGAGCTAATATGAGGATTAATTTTGGCAAGCAATCTTGATAATTATAGCAGCCAAAAGTTATTTTTGAATAAGGGTTTAAAGATCCATATATATAGCGTTATACAAGAGAGTTATTAGGACAATCTCATTACCTATTCTCTCTTAATCTTAGCCATCCATCTCTAGGTCTAATTCTAAGTTTTAGCCGCCTCCAATAACTTGTCAAAACTGAAATTTGCAGCCCTAATGATGGGCTTTAAACCTATTTAAGCCCAAATCAAAATGCTATGCAATTAAATCTAGTTTTATCACTTATTGATATCGATCATCGATTGGTACATTTATAACTATTATAAATATATAACAATTTTTATTTCTCAAACCATGTTCAAATTTTATAATTAATATTTCATAATATTAGTTAATTTATTTTATTTACAAAAATTATAAACTAATTAAATAATTCGGTCTTAGGGAAATTCATCATTTCAGTTCTGTAGCTGTTGGGTGTAAATTTGGTCAGCCATTAACACTGAACTATTCGAATGTTAACGTTCACACGTCACTTAGCAAGTGGTGTGACATTATAGCTAAATTTATCGCTTATTCATTTTCACTAAAATCTTATTTAATTTAATAAGCGTTACCCGTTAGTGAAATTTATATACACCAATTCTCTTCATCAAAACTGTATCACTTTGGATTTATGGAATTTGGTAATGGGCAAAATTCCAATATTGTCCATATTCAACACTATAGTCCAAACACAAAATCCTTGGTTTAGTAATAACAATCATTATTGATCGAACTACTCTGGCCAGAGATTTTGACTTTGTGTTGACTTAAGTTGACCGTGATACTAACCCTATATAACCGAGGAGACGAATTCTCTCTTGAATAGTGTTTCTCTTTCAATACTTCCACGCAACCCAACTGTAGTCACTTGTTGGACGACATGCTATAATTTGACTATAATAAAGCAGAGCTTCCACATTGAAGATCTATAGTATTCTCAGATCAAAAGAACTGTGTAAATTAATCACATCGTTATTTTATATGTAACGATCCTGAAGTTTAATTTATTTTAAATTGATAATTAATTTATTTTTGAATAAAATTTGTGAAATTAATTGATAAATTGGTTTGAGTTTCCCCCAAATTCCAGTTAAATATGTATTAAATCATTTAAATTTGAGTTTAAGTAAATGGTTTGAAAATAATTTGAATTTATAATATAGATAGGAAAATAAATAGATATCTCAAATAAGTTTATAGTTATATAAAAGATAAATTACAAGATATAAAGTAAAACATATTAGATAAATTCTAACATCAAATTTAATATAGAACTTCATACATATTTCAAAGTAATAAAAATAAAATAAAATTGAACAAGTATAATAGCTTGCAAAAATAAACCAGATACACTTAAACATTTAAAACAAAAAGTATGAACAAACAAAACAAAGTAAAATAACAAACAAAAACATTTCAGCCGAGACAAACAAAGTAGTAATGCAAGATACAATGTAAAAATATAATATGAAACATAAAATATGTAAACAAATAAAATATAAGGTGTTAACAATACAATGTAAGTATAAGTATAAGTATGTACAACTAGCTAAAGAAAGAAACAAAATATGTATATATATCTTATAAACATTACCATAAGTATTCAAACAAGTAATGCAAGTACACAATATCATACATATCAGCCAAGATTTATCTCAGCATAGCAAAATACAAAGGAAACAAAAGTATATATATATATATAAGGAAGCTTGCTTAAGAAGACAAATGATAATTAATGCAAGCATACAAACAAGATTTATAGCCACCAAAATAAACTCTCAGCCGAAATTTATTTTTGCTTAGCCAACAAAAATCTCTGACTAAATACAAACATAATAAATGCAGCCACCACAACTCATTTTCCCATCCTCCAAAAGAAGAAAAAAATATCTGATCACTTGTACAAACAATGTCACTCAGTACAAAGAAAATGATATACCCTAAATACTCATTTTATACGTCAAGCTATTCATTTATATTCGTTCATTCTTGGCCAAGAATCTGAAGCAATACCACCTCACTCTTAAAACAAACTACAAATCAAACAAGCAAAAAGCAGATTCAAGAAAAAAGAGGAAACTGCAGTTCATCAAAACCCAAAAGCAACTCTCTGCCTTCAACGAATCAGGTGAGTAACATCATCTTCCCCAAAAATTTAAGAGTATGAAATCTTTTGCAAATACCAGTGAATAAGTATGCGTGCATATATTTATTAACCCTCTGTGTATATACATGAAGTATGAGTACATGTCTGGAACAAGAAGTTTACTCTGTTCTTGTTTCATTTTCCAGATTTCAAACTTTTCAAAAATAAAATAAAATCATTACTTCATAATCTATTCGATGTTTGGATTTAGTATTAAAACAAAACTTGCTTGTTATAACATAAAATAAAGATTTAAATTTTATTCGAGTGAAAGTAACTTGTACATACCACTGGAAAACAAAATACTTGAGCAAGGCTTTAAATAAGTTCAAATTCGAACCTTTTAATATTCGAATTCAGGTATGTAGATCGAACTCGTATGCTGTAACTCGATTTTTAAAGCTTAAATCATGATTTTTAGATCAAAGATAAAGGAGTAGTTTGGGTTTGTAGGAATTTCAATGTTTTAGTGATCTATGGTGATTCACTGATTAGTAGGGTTCGGGGTTTTGGCCAGTGATGGAGGGATGAACGGTGGTTGCAGGAAAAATGGTGGGATAGGGGTCTGATGATCGTGGTGGCGGCGGCGTAGGCTTAAAATTTTTAAACCTAGTTTTGACGCAGTTTCGTTTTGGTCTCGTGCGTTGCCTAAGGACGATCGAGCGATTCGTGATTTTGGGAATCGTAGAGGAAGGGTAGGCGAAGATACGGCCGGAGGTGACTGCTCTCAGGTGGTCGGAGCGCCGAGCATGGGGTGTTGCCAGGTTTGGGGTTGAAGTGGTCTTCCTGTTCCAGGTTTTTTCTTTAGCTGCTCGAATTTGATTCTAGCCAATATGATGATTTCTGGGTAGTCGTGAGGTTAGAGAAGATCAACGCCGATGTGTGGAAGGTCATGGTGTTGAACGGAGGCGGCCAGTGCTCTGGTGCATGTGCACGGTGCACGGCAAAGGTCTGGGAACGATGGGTTTTGGGTTTGGGAACGACATTGGTTTACTTCGAGTTCGACGCGGAAAAAAAAAGAAGATGGGCTCAGGTATATCTTCGGGTTAGTTGGTTTGTACAGGTTTTTGTAAACCTGTCTGCAAGTTTAAAATGTAGAGCAATTTAATGAATTCAAATTTGTGAGCGAGTTTTAAACAAAGTAAATCCAGTTTTAGGTTTAGTTCAAATAAACTTTGAATTTAAAGGTTTTAAAATAGGTAAATGTTTGTATTAAAGGTTATTTATTAACTTAGAAAAGTTTTAAAAAGTTAAAAGTTAAAATCTGAATGCTTAGTTAATTGAAAATTGATTTCAAAAGTATTTTATTTAAAATAAAGTTGAAAATTAAGATTTAGTGATCAATCACTATAAAAATTTATCTTAAGTAATTAAGAAACTTTGATGAATTAAGGTGAATAATTGTGAAGTTAATTAAACCAATTCAATTATTATTAATAATTTAAGAGTATTGGTTAATGTAGATACTTTAATTAAAGTTGATTAATCAAGTGATTAAGCAATAATTAATGTAAGGATAATGTGATAAATTAATTAAAGTAATTAAGTTGAGAATAATAAATTTATTAAGGGCTAATTAATAAATAAAAGTGATCAAGAATAATTATTAAATATGGAGTGATTAATGATTAATTAAAGGATCGTTTATTAAATGTTTTGAAATTTTTTTATTATTAATTTACCAAAACTAGCAAATTTATTCATAGAAATTTATATGATTAAATTAATCAGATAAATTGAATTAATCCTATCTATGGATGCTTGGATTATATTGGTTGTTAAACTGTTTGATATCCCTGACATATGATGCTCTATGATTATCCTGATTTGTGTTGTGATCTATGATGCAATTTATTATCTTTGATATAGTTTATTATCTGTGATGTATATATCTGTGAATTTGTGTATGAAAGATAAGCGTTATAATTTATATCGCTTATCGAATACATTGTTGTATCTGATCTGTGATGATTGAATGATGTTGCACTATTGTGTTAAACCCCTGGACCACACTATACACACACAAATATGGATTTCACGAGGAAATCGATTAAGTCACGGATTTTAAAATGATTTTTAAATTGAATATTTGAATTCAAATGTTTTGGAAATATATTGAGTTTTAAGTGAAAAGCCTTTGAAATGAAATTTCAAGGATGAAATTTATTTTGAATAACTTGATTGAATTTTGTAATTTAAATATTTTGATTTAAATTTAAATTCAATATTCGAAATTGAATTCTATGATTTGGAAATTAGGGACTGAAGATGTTATACCAGTTTATAGGGGTTAAACTATTTAAAGGTACTGATTTGGGAATTTGAATTTAAATTCCAAGGTTTTAACTCGTGTAAATTTAATTGGATCTTTCTGAAACGAAAACTAATTGTTTTCAAATGATAAAAGCTTTCACCTAAATAATGAACGTCCAATTTGTGTTAAAAAGGATTTCAAGTTAAAAATGAAAAAGATTTTCCAAGTTATGGAAACGATTTGAAAGCTATAAGTTAAATCTTTAATTTAAAGATCTTAAACGAGTTAATCCAATTGAAATGGAAATCGTTTTGAAAACCGTAAATGGATCTTTGTGAATGGGGTGAACTTTGTGAATTAAATCTTTTGTTTAAAAGATTAAAGTGTGGAAATTGTTTAATCTATTGAAGGTTTTTGAAATAAATCTTTGCTTAAAAGATTTGAAAATGGTAATTTGTTTAAACCATTTGAAAGAAAGTTTGAATTATTAAGTTGTGACTTAATTGAAATCCCATATCCATATATTTTAAATGTTGCGCTCACTATTCGGTTTAGCCGGGAGAGGACCTTTGTGTCATATAACCCATTCCGAATATGTGATTCGTCGTTATGGATAGCATTTGAAGACCGGTGATGAAGACCGGGTATTTACGGGAACGATAGGATAACCTATCGAGTGTCTCTGCACTGGGTAGCTCCTGGTATAGAGATTCCCTAAGTGATGGGAAGTTCGATCGAGATTGTGAATACCCGGATTGCAAGGGCTTCTTTGGAAGTGCCTTCGGTTCTGTTCGAACCCGGAACAGACTTGTCTGGTTACATGTCTGACATTACACTTTGAGATACAAAGCAAATTTCTTTCAAATACATATTTGTTGGTGGCGGAGAATTTATTCTCTGAGCTTAACACCCTTCTCTGAGACGTATGAGCTCAGAGGTTATGTAGTTGAAGGTTATCAGCAATATACTCCCAATTTGGTAGTGTGGCATGCTGAGTGCTGCTGTGTGTTGATGATCATTGTTTGATCATTTGTGATATGATCATTTGCTTGATCATTTATCTTTGTGATCATTACTTTGATCATTTGTTGACCCAAAGCATGGCTTTGTACCAAAGCGTAGCTTTGTGGACGAGACTGCATCAGGACCTCACACCCCGAAAATGGTCAAAACAGGAAAGATGCGGCAAGGTTATGAGGGTCGCGCCCTTTAGGGTGTGTCATTCCCTTCTGGTAAAGGGTGGTATCATGGTATGGAGCCCAGATATTTACCTATGTGGTAGCTCCAATCTCATTTACTGTGTGGTTGTTGCTTAGAGGCGCCTCGGATAAAGGTCCCAAAGGACCGGGGAGTGGCTTGCTCGAGTAGTAGTTACCTAGTTACAGAGGTAACCCGGCCTTGTGTTGGCAGAAATCCGGATAGGTTCTCGGGACGTCCCGCCAGAGGCGATCCCATGTGGCAGTAGGAAGTTCCTTAGCCTGACCATTTGTTAGAAAATCCAAAGAAACAATACGCGCCCTGTACGGTTTTAGTTGTATTACCTGCCATGGAATGTGGTGGTAACCTGCTATTGAACATGGTAGCTATAGTAGGCATACGATAATGGTCGTATGCTGGCTAAGATTAATATTCTACTTTCGAAATGTTTCTGCACTTTGCACTTATAATAATAATATCAAAGAACTTTTTACGTATCAAGCATGTTTGACTATCATAAGAAGAAATCTCCTCCAATTCTGCGTTTGCATTGTGTGTGTGGCGGGAGGTCTTATGGTAGTTTCATTTTCTAAAAAGCATATCGGATTTTCTTTTATAAATCTTGTTTTATTTAAAAGATAAACTGTTTTTGTTACTCACACCAGTCCCATGACTGACCCGGAGTTTATTGTTCCTTTCCTAAACTCTGCGTGCTCACTATTTTCCACACGAGCAGCCTAGAGTTGGGTTTTTTTCAGATAGTTAGGTTCAGTTGATCATCTGGAGCTAGTTCAGTCTTTGGATATGACTGACCTTGCTTAGCTTGGTGCATCGTTATTGGGAGTTCGAGTTATTTATGGATTGGTTCCTGGAGATGGAGTTGCAATGTTGGAATTCTTCCTTGAAGACTATTTCAGAGTTATTTGTTCCACTGCTGGTGTTAGCTATTTTTCTTTCCGTTGCTATTCTATTGTATCATATCTCTGATGTATATCGATATCTATTGTATTATCTGTTGTATCAGGATGTTGTATCAGATGTTGTATATTGATATTCATTATTTCTTCCGCTGTGTTGTTATACTTAATGGTGTTATAAGCTCCGGCGAATCGAATTTGAACGGTCGAATCTACGGCATTCGAGTACGATGTAAAGTATGGATGTCGATTTTCGAACGGACAAAATCCGCTTCGTTACATTATATTTGACCTCAGTTATATTAACCAACAGAAATAATCAAGTGAGTCATTCCACACTTATCCAATAACTATCAATACATAACCTCTAAGTGCCCCAGTAGTCATGAGTAATACACTGTACATTATTTGAAGAGCATTACATACTCTAGTCTCAATAAATATACCAATATCCAATCTCGATGCATCTTGATTAGTAACATTTAAAATGGTATATTTATTTTATTGCGATAAATTGCTCACAGTTATAACACTCTGTAACTACTATCAAAAAATATGCCATTTATGGATTTCTATTAAATATACTTTTAATTAAATTAATTAATATAACACACAATATCAAGTATATAATAGAAAGAAACACTTTTATTATGAACAGGATTGTTCAACAAGTTAGATATATGTATCAAATTACATAACTGCCCTCATGGGATACCCATAACTCTATCACGTTATACACTGGAGGTGGCGTAAAATACTATAAACATCTCTGAAGCTGTTATACTCATATTTACTTACTTTTGATTTAACTTACATAAGATCTTTTAGTTCTGACTCGAGTGCTTTGTCTTTTCATTACGCTCGGGTAAGCCTGAGCATTTCAGCGTTGAAAACATTATTTCTAGAGGTCAAAGGTAGAGCTTAGTATTATATTATTATTATTATTACTTCACTATACCATATTGTTCCGTTGCATTATTTATTTATTCCTACTATATGTATAATCTGATATATTGTAAAAGTGTAATAAATGTATTTGTAAAATAGCTTCATGAACTATTTACTTGATTATTATATTTTATCATTTCCCTGTGAGATTATATGTTTTGTTTTTCCTTCTTTTCTCTTATTTTCTTATTTACCCCATTAACAATCTCCCTTTTGAATGGTTTGAGTTGACCTATGTGGTTTATTGTCGATTTAAAACGTCCAAAAAGATAGGTCGTTACATTTGGTATTAGAGCTTTGGTTTAGCGATAAACTTAGCTTTGTGAGGTTTAACTCATTAGAGATAGGGTTATTAATACCCTAGAATGAGTTTGAGAGTACATATGAGAAAGCATATTTCTTAATGCTATAAAAATTGTTTTGTATTGTGTTAATTTGTTCTGTTGAGTATTTATGAATTCTGGTCGGTACATCAGACGCTATGGCATCGATGGGATTTCTAAACACTTAATAGGGCAGGCCAACAAAATATTGTTTTTGAAATATAGGTAAATAAAATAATCTTACCTAGTATTGTATTTTTCATATAAAAAATAAATTTATTAATGGATATAGCTGTATGTGATATATTTGTTATGCAATGAGATTTTATAAATATTGGTTGCGATATAAAATTTACAATAAAGTGAATATAAATTGGAAATTTGAGAACTTAAGTTCTAGGGTTGTGAAATTGGTTTTCAAAGATTTTGGAATATAATACCAATATTATTTGGATGTATTTTTTGATATAAATATTTTCAATAAGACTGAAAGAAATGTTTTTAAATAATTTTAAAAAGGGGGAAATAAGTTCTGTACTTCCCTCTTCTATCACTGAAAAATAATTTCGATGATGATGGTCGCATCATCGACATTCATTTTCGAGTCTCAAAATGGGGGAGACCGCTTAGTAGCTTTGCTTGCATTTTATTCGACAAACGGATTTCGATTTCAAACTTCTAAATATGATTTGATATAAGTATATATTATATCAAGATGATTTGAAATGAAATCTGGTTTTTGTTCTCAAGTTCTTGTAACGACCTGGAGTTTTTGTCGTTTTAAGTTCAGATATTAATTAATATTCAATAATATGGTCTTCTAATAAAAAAATCCATGTTAATAACAATTGGTAAAAATATATAATTTTAAACCAAGATAATATTTTGAATTTCCAGATATTATTAATAAAAATGGAATGGCAAGACTTCTAATGCCTTAAGTTATATATTTTAATATATATATATATATATATATATATATATATGAAGACTTAAATGGTTTATTCAAAAATGTTAGTCCTTGAGATAATGGTTTTGATGACAACAACCTTAGGACTTGTTATAAAATATAAATACTAACATTATAGTTTTTCTGTATCTATATGTATATGCAGAATATAACCATGCATACACCAAGAATGAAGACTGTACAGTATAGAGATTGAAGATTGAAGGTACCAAGATTGAAGACTCATGAGTATCAATATATCAAGAGTTCAATATTTTAAGAATACAAGATAAGTATTGAGTCTAGAATTATGTTAAAACTTCATGAAAGCATTTACATCTTTATTCTAAATTTATTCGTGTAATGGAATCCACTTCGAGCCTGTTAAAGGGATGGAATCCTAATGGGATGGAACCCATGATAATATCTAATGGAACATATCGTGGTCTTATTTTGATATCCACTAATTTTATGAAATTGCTTTTCAAAAAATATATCTCTTATTTAAAATGTTTTCAAAACCTTCTTTTCAAAAAGACATCTCTCTTGTTTGAAATATTTGAACCCCAAATTTATCTTTATCATAATTTAGTTAAACATACTTTTGACTATGGTTTATTTTACCCTAAAAATGATTCATTTGATTTAATTTCTTATTGTGCTGCTGACTATGCTGGTTGCAAATCTGACCGAAAAAGTACATGTGGAACTTGTCACTTTTTGGGGCATTCTCTGGTTTCATGTGTAGGATCTAGATTAACCCTAGAGGGGGGTGAATAGGGTTACAGCAAATTTTCTCGAATTAAACGTAAAAACAAACTGCAGAAATAAATATGCTGAAAAGTAAATCACACACAAAATTTACCCAGCTTCGGCAACCCCTGCCTACTGCTGCATTCCCAGATTTCTATTAGAATTAAACAGTATCCCGCTTACAAACACTCTACTAGACTCGCAAACCCTTGCTTCCGCTTACAAACACTCTCATAGACTCGCACACCCTGCTCCGCCTATAGAGTTTCGCAAACTCGCAAACTCTGCTCCCGCCTATAGAGTTTTGCAAACTCGTACACCCTGCTCACTGAACTAATTCTAACTAGACAATCTGACACTACATACAACCTAGGTGGTGATTTACCAATTCTTTGATTAGAAAAGAAAAAAAAACTTAAAAACAGAAATTACACAAAACCCCCCTTTTGACAATAAAATAAACCCTAAATAAAAAACAAATCCCCTTTATAATAAAGGCCGACCCTTTTATTCTTCAACCCGATCCTTTGTTCTTGCTTGTGAAATAATTGCGGTCGATCTTTCTTCTGAAATTAAGGCTTTGGCTCGCGATCCCAATTTGGGGCTTTGACTGGTTTGTGATGCTCTTTCTTGCGCTTGTTCTCTGATGATTGATTCTAGTTTGCGTTGCTCCTCTGTTGATCGATTCTCGTTGCTTGGCTCGCTCGTTCTCTGATGATCGAGTTCGTTGTTGATTCAGTATGTAATTTCTCTGTTTGTGCTATTGTGATTTTCGTACTCCAACTCGATGCCGATGATGATGATTTGGGTTTGGTATTTATATGAATTCGAAACACTTGATTTTGCTCGTATCAATTCGATACTTTCCAAATTTTTCTATTACTTGATGCGCACGGCTTTCCTGATATAACTTCGACTTGTTACTCACGGCTTTGATTATCAAACGTTTGATTTATCTCGTGGATAATGCGGCAGAAACTTTCCCATTTATTTGTTGACTTTTTCAAAGACGTATATTTTCATTGAATTCTCTGACTTGACTTTAGCATCCTATTTTCGAAAATTCTGACTTCGGCTTTTACTGTGAATTACGACTTCACTGTTGCACTCGAGTTTGTAGCTTGCCACTGACTTGTTTGTTACATTACTGCACTCATGTTGGTATAGATACGCACTTTCTTATTACTGCTTCATGGTCGTTGTGTCACTTGTGCATTGTTGTACTTGGTGGTCTTTCATGATGTACAATTCTTCCTGTTTGCTTCATGTGGCTGTCTGACTAAAACTTTTTTCTTTTTACTGTTTTGCCTTTGATCTTGTTTGTTGGTTAGTTGTGCACTTGCCTGCACTTGTACTTCTGGTTCTTCATGCATATTCTCTGTTCATATGCTCTTGGTGGCATTTCTTTGTGGTCTGCACTGCTTGTTGTAGCTGGACTTGTTGTGCATACTTGTTTTTATGCTTGTGGCATTCATGTTGATTCCATTGCTGTTGACATGCCTTGTACTTGTAGTCTTGGCCATGTTGGTTTAGTTGTATTGTAGTTGCATTCACTTGGCATTCACTTGAGTCTGTTTCTTTGCTTATTTGTAGCTTGCATCACTGGGGCAAATTATTTGCTGTGACACTTGATCACTGGTGTACTTGAGCTTCTGACCTGTATTTTGATGTTGCCACTGTGTTGCATTTGTATCACTGCAAAACCGCATGTTACTGTCTTGCATTTGTATCTCTGGTATTTGCATACATGTGAACTTGTGTATCTTGTCTCCATGTATTCATGTACACTACTGTGTTGTATGCTTGATCACTGAGCACTTGAGTTGTTTGTATGATTGTATTTGCACTTGCTTTTGGGTTGCTGCACATGTGGTTTTACATTTGATTGATATGGAGACCTGTAGTCTTCATTTGCAGCCTTGACTTTGGTTGATGTTGTAGTTGCTATGCCTTTGTGCATTGTGTTCATTTGAGTTGTCTACACCTCTGGTACGCTGCAGCTTGATCTTTTTTGCATTCATGTCATGTTGCCTTGTGTTGAACCCAGTTTCAAAACTCAGGTTTGACCTTGTGCTCGTGTCGTGATTTTGAATATATTGCACGTGAGTTGAACCAGGCTTTTCATTTGGGTTTGACCTGTGCTCACCTGTCCCTGTAGCATTATCAAGTGTATACCGATGTGCACGGCCTTGTGGCATGTACAGTGATACACTGTGCATGTCACATTGTTCGTGTATGATGAATTCAAATGTAAATGATGACGAACAACCCAAATAACCGAGGCAAATAATATTTTCAAAAATCATATTTCATTTTATATTGCAAAAATATTTCTTTTTCAATTTTACTGCGTTAGTGAATATTTTTGCAGATTGCTCAGATGCTGAATTCTAACTGGAATGAAGTTGAAGATAAACTACAAGTGTGAGTGATATGTAGTGAGGAAATTATGTAAACTGAATTGTGATGTAATCAAAATTGTATATGTATAGTGAGAGTTTGAATTTATACTATTCAAGATTGTAATAAATATTTGTTTGAATAAAACATCTGTTTGAATTCAAATTCTGTGTAATTTATTTTATTCAACAAATATTTATTTAATCTATGAAAAACAAAATAGTACATTACCAAATACATTTAAATGAATATGTATGTTATTATCATCAAACAAAAACATATAAGCGCATATTCATACATCATGGTTTAGCAAAAAGCAAACACCGTTTTTTATCAACAATTGAAGCATAATATATCTCTACTGCTTTGGCTTGCTCTCTAGTCATTTATATGCAACAAACCATAAAAGATTTTGGATTAATAATTTCAAAATCACCAACATGTTGTGATAATACTAGTGTAGTAAATTTATCTAAAATTCCTACTCATCATGCTAGAGCTAAACATATTGATATAAGACATCATTTTTTCAAAGATAATATAAGTAAAGAGATTATTTCTCTTGAAATTACCGACTCCGAAAATCAAATTGCTGATATTTTAACCAAACCCTTAAATCAATCTATATTTAATAAGTTAAGAAGAGAAATAGGCATTTGTTCAATAACTAAGATATATAATATAGATACAATATCATATATTTTAATAAATAAGGATACACAGGAAAATCAAATTTTTCATAGGGATGTCGACATACCCCTACCACTCATGTCGACATAAAACGGCAAAATTTGAAAATTTGATTTTCCCTCCAAAATTAGTTTAGTAGTTAGATAAACCTACGTATTTTGAATTTTTCTGTCTTCTCACTTCTCTTTCTTTGTATTAAACTTTTCAAAATTTAAACTAATGGCCTCCTCCACTAAATCAAACCAAAATGACACCATTTCTTTCCCTTCTCCTCATTCTGGTCGATTTCAACGTACTGCACTGGCACGCATGATAAAGATTGAAGAGTCTTTGAAGGATGCCATGCAAATGTTGAATGAACTTCAAGTTGTGCAAATAAGGATGGCAAAAGAACAAGAAAATTAAGGCAAAATTCTTTAGAATATGCAAAAATTCCTAATGGATAATCATGCAAATCTTATCATGATTAAAGAAGATTCTCCCAACATTCAAGTGCATAACCCCTTAAAGCACAGCAAAGGGGAAGAAGAGGAAGAGGAAGAAAAAGAAGAGGAAGAAGCACCTATAGAAGAAAATGACAACGTAATCTGCGTAGGCGAAGCCTGTTTTGACAAAGTTGGGAATTTGGTTGAACAATGTGGAAACTTTTGTTTTCATTATCCAAATTGTTCGATTCATAGATCTCCAATTGTCAAAAACTCTCGTTAATAGTGTTATTCTATAATTTATGTACTTAAATATATTTATGTGTTTATGTTCCATATATACGTGTAAATATAACATCGTATATAATAAAAAAAATTGTTTCGCTTATTATACTTCCTTATTAGCATTCAGTTTGGATAGTATTAGATTAAGGGGGAGTTATATTAGTTTAGGATAAGTTTTTGTTGATGACAAAGGGGGACAAATATAAAATAAAGTAGTTAGAGTAGTTAGGCTTAGATTAAGGGGGAGTTATTTGTTTTAGGAGGAGTTATTGTAAAGGAGAACTATATTTAATAAACATAGGTTGTCATCATCAAAAGGGGGAGATTATTAGTCCTTGAGATGATGATTTTGATGACAACAACCTTAGGACTTGTTATAAAATATAAATACTAACATTATAGTTTATATATATATATATATATATATATGCAGGATATAACCATGAAGGTACCAAGAATGAAGACTGTACAATATAGAGATTCAAGATTGAAGATACCAAGATTGAAATCTCATGAGTATCAAGATATCAAGAGTTCAAGATTTCAAGAATACAGGATAAGTATTGAGTCTAGAATTATGTTAAAAGTTCTTGAAAGCACTTACATCTGTATTCGAAATTTATTCATGGAATGGAATCCACTTCGAGCCTATTAAAGGGATGGAACCCCAGTGGGATGGAACCTACGACAATATCTAGTGGAACATATAATGGTCCTATTTTGATATCCACTACTTTTATGAAAATGGTTTTCAAAAATGTATTTCTTATTTTAAATGTTTTCAAAACCTTCTTTTCAAAAAGACATCTCTCTTGTTTGAAATATTTTAGCCTAAAAATTATCTTTATCATTTTTAATATTTTGATTTCAAAATTGTCTTTGATTTTGAACTATCTCTTGTTTTAAATATTTAGCTTTAAAATATTTATATACTTAGATTTTAAATCGCTTTATAGATTAAGAATGTATATTAAAAATTACTTTTATATGTTTAAACTATATTCAAATATATTTTCAAAGTTTAGAAATTATTTTAACAAATTATAGAAACTAATTTTAATAAGAAAAACAAAATCAACAATTTTTCCTAGAGCGTGTCGACATCATTCAACCCCCCATTTCGACATGGTGCCCGTTAAATTCAAAATTCAAATTTTCAAAAGAAGTGTCTATTAGTCGTACCCTTTCATGAATAAATATGACTATTAATCTTCTATAAATACCAGTAGTTCTAAACGAATTTTAATCAGATTTCACTTGTTTTCTTTCTTCTTCATCTTCCAATTTATTCTAAAGAATCCCAAAACTATACTTTTCTGAAATACCAAGTGAATCAAACTTTATTATCTCTTATTTGACTCTCTGCCACTATCTCTATAAATCTCAATGCTATTCAGAGTTATAGGATCTTTTGTAAATCAAACTGTTGAGTAAAAGGTGCGATTGAGCCTGTTAGGAACTGGAAATAGTGGTTTTGATGACAAAAACCTTTGTAACTTATTTTATTATAACTTATATACCAACACTATTGTCTAGATATATATATATATATATATATATATATATATATATATGAATGTTATTATGTAGGACATATATAAGGTAGGCACTGATTCTTGAAGATGGTACAGTATAAAGATCAAGAATGAAGAAATCAAGTTGGAAGACCTATGACTATCAAGATCAAGATTTCAAGATAAGTGTCTAGTTTTCTGTTAAAACTTCACAATAGCATGGAAATCTTCATTTCGAATTTCATTTCGGATGGAACCTAATTCTACTTTCTTAGTGGCTTAAAAACCCATGACAAGTAGCTTACAAACCCGCAACAAGTGGCTTACAAACCCACAAACATCCTGGTTTTGTACAAGTTCTCGAGTCCTGATGTGAAGAGATATTCTATAGGAAGAAGCTTGCAAAACTACTTCAAAATGGTTTTTCAAATTGATTTTCAAAATTGTTTTTCAAAATGTTTTAGCCTTAAAATATTCTTTGTTTCTGTTTTTTAATAAACTCGTGTTTTAAACTTCATTTGTTTTTTAAACTATCATCTGAATTTTTAAATACTCTTTATAATATATATACTTGAGATTCAAAAATCAAATTTATATATACATTCTAAAAATATTTTTTTCTACTCTTCTTTATTTTAAAGCATAAGAAAATTAATTTATTTTACTCCTGTATCATTTCATCTTGTTTTCTTTTTTATACCATTTTCAAAACAATCTTACGTTGTTTTTAACATAGAGATTTCGACATCATGGGATACCCCATGTCGACACGTTGGCCGTTGAACTCAAAAGTTTCAATTTTCAAAAGAAATGTGTATTCGTTTAAATCACTTCATGAGTGGTTATGACCATAAGTGCTCTATAAATAGCCTTCACAAACGAATTTTTCAACTAATTATTTTCTTATTTTCTTCACTCTTTCTTCTCCACAAATCCATTTTCTAAAATTTTCATAAGTTTAAGATTGTGCCAAAATTCTGCCGAATTCTCAAGTGAATCAAATTAGAATCTCATTCTTGTTTGATTCTCTGCCATCTCTCGAAGATCAAAGTGCCGTTCAGAGTTATAGGATCAATTTATAATCAAAAGTTTATCGAGTCTCTCTATAAGGTGTGTTTGTGCCTGGAAATCAATTGGGTGATCCTGTGTCCCGTATGTCAAGAGAATTTGCCCCGGACTCATGCGACATGAGAGTACCTCAAGGCCTTTAGAAATTAAGGATTGTAATCTCGACATTGGTATAATAAAAATCTGTATGAGGTGTTTTCCTTGGTACATGGCTCGATGTATGGTAACTCCGAACCAGTATAAAATACGATGTGTTATTTCTTTTTACCGCTTTTAATTTACCTTCTGCTTCTGTGTTTGATTCTGTGATTGTTCTATTATTAAGTTCTGCATTTTTTTATATCATAATTTTTAAATTAGTCCATATAAGTCTTAAAATACATTAAACACTATTCACCCTCCTCTAGTGTTTAATTAGCCTTAAGATCCTTAATCTGCACTCCCTTTCAATTGATATCAAAGCATAGGTTTTCGTAGTTTTCATAATCTGAAACTTGAAAAGTTAAAAATGGAATTTTTAGGAAATTTTGTTAATACTAGTTCGAATTTATGTATTTCATCAAAGTATCATAAGTCTGCACATAGTTTTTATGAAAAATCAAGTTATCTACCGAATTGGTTTGCTATGCAGGAATAGACATGTTACATGGCTTTTGAAGAATCAACAACCAATGGACAAAATGTGGAAATTCAGAAAGATAAATGGATACTTGATAGTGGTTTTTCAAGGCATATGATTGGAAATCCCGAGATACTCAATGACATTATGTATCAAGATGGTGGATTGGTCAACTTTGGAGATAACTTAAAAGGATATGTGATTGGCATCAGCAATGTCGGTAATTCTAAAACTCCTCTTATTTCTGATATTTTAGTAGTTAGGAATTTAAAACATAATTTTCTTAGTATAAGTCAATTATGTGATAAAGGATTTAAAATTAAATTTGGAAAAGAAAAGTGCCACATCGAAGATAATAAGTCAAATATTATCTTTAAAGGAATTAGGAAGAAAAACATTCACATCTTTAGTATGGAAGTTTCAAATGATAATTTATGTCTTTTGGCTAATACAAGTGACCCTTGGATTTGGTATAGAAGATTTGCTCATTTAAATTTCAAACTATTATCTAGGTTATCAAAACTTGACTTAGTTAGAGGCCTTCCAAGTTAAACATTAAAGTAGATAGTATATGCGATGCTTTCCAATTAGGACAACTTAAGAAAAGTTCATTTAAATTAAAAAAAATATGATTTCTACTTCTAAACCTATAGAATTACTTCATTTAGATTTATTTGGTCCATCTCAAGTTCAACCAATTAATCACAATAAATATGTTTTTGTAATTGTAGATGATTATTCTAGATATACTTGGATAATTTTTCTTAAACTTAAAAGTGATGCTTTTGAATTATTTAAAAAATTTGCTAAAAGAATTCCAAATCAACTTTCTTTAAAAATAAAAACTATTCGTAGTGATCACGATGGAAAATTTGAAAATGAAAATTTTAATAAATTTTGTAATAAAAAAGGAATTACTCATAATTTCTCTTTTCCAAGAACTCCACAACAAAACGGAGTGGTAGAATGTAAGAATAGAACGATTCAAGGGTGTGCTAGAACAATGCTTTCTAAATGTAACTTACCTAAAAACTTTTAGGCTAAAGAAGTCGCTACAGCGTGTTATATATTAAATAGGATTTTAATTAGACCATTAACTAATAAAACACCATATGAATTACTTTACAATAAGAAATCCATAATAGCTTATTTTAAAGTTTTTGGCAGTAAGTGTTTTATTCTTAATACAAATATAATTTAGATAAATTTGAAACTAAATCCGATAAAGGTATCTTCGTCGGATATTCTAATGGAAGTAAAGCATTTAGAGTTTATAATTTAAGAACTAACACTATTGAAGAAACAATGCACGTATCTTTTGATGAAAATTTTAAAGATACTGTACAAATGGAAGATGAAGAAGCTTTTGTAACTTTAAATAACGAACCTAGTGAAACTAATTATGAAGTCATTCAACCTAATAAAAGAATTAGGCTATTAAAAGACCATCCTGTAGAAAATATACTAGGAAATATTGAATCTATAGTTAAAAAAAGAAATCAACTAAATAGTATGGGTAATGTAGCTTTTATGTCAACTATTGAACCTAAAAACCCAAAGAAAGCATCATCTGATGATTCATGGATTCTTGCTGTGCAAGAAGGATTAAATAAGTTCACCAAAAATGATGTTTGGGAACTTGTTCCTAGACCTGAGGATAAAAGTATAATTGGAACAAAATGAGTCTATAAAAATAAAATGAATGAACTTGGTGAGGTCGTGAGAAGTAAAACTCGTTTAGTCGCGCAAGTTTATTGTCAAGAAGAAGGATTTGATTATGACGAACCCTTTGCACCCGTAGCAAGACTAGAAGCTATTAGAATTCTACTTGCTTTCGTAAACTACAATAATTTCAAGTTATATCAAATGGATGATAAAAGTGCTTTTCTAAATCGTTTTGTAAAAGAAGATGTTTATGTCGAACAACCTCCACTTTTTGAAGATAATAAATTTCTAAATCATGTATATAAATTAAAGAAAGCTTTATATGGTCTGAAACAAGCTCCTAGAGCCTGGTATGAAAGATTAAAATCTTATTTACTACAATCTAGTTTTGAAATTGGTAAAATTGATACAACTCTTTTTATTAAAAGAAAAAAATGATATTCAGTTAGTCCAAATATATGTAGATGATATAATATTTGGGTCAATTAATAACGTAATGAATAAATAATTTTCACATATAATGACTAAAGAATTTGAAATGAGTCATATGGGAGAACTAAATTTCTTCTTAAGACTTCAAATCAAACAATTAGATAAAGGAATTTTCATTAATCAAGAAATATATGCTAAAGATTTAATTAATAAATTTGGATTGATCACTTCTGGTGGGAAACCAACTCCAATGACACCTAATGTAGCTTTAAATAAAGAAGGTAAATCAAAAGATGTTGATCAAAAATTATATAAGGGAATTATTGGTTCGCTGCTCTATACAACAGCAAGTCGTCCTGACATCACACATAGTATCTATCTCTGTGCAAGATACCAATCTCAACCTAAAGAAACTCACTTAAAAGCTATTAAAAGAATTTAAGATATGTAAAACATACTTTAGATTATGGTTTATTTTACCCTAAAAACGATGTATTTGATTTAATTTCATATTGTGATGCTAATTACGCTGGTTGTAAATCAGACCGAAAAAATACAAGTGGAACTTGTCACTTTCCAGGACATTCTCTGGTTTCCTGGTTTAGTAAGAAGAAAAACACTGTATCCTTATCGACAACTGAAGCAGAATATATATCTGCTGCTTTGGCTTGTTCTCAAGCTATACATATGCAACATATTTTAAAATATTTTGGATTAACTATAACTAAATCACCAATTTATTGTGATAATACTAGTGCGATAAACCTATCTAAGAATCCAACTCATCATGCTAGAACAAAACATATTGATATTAGCCACCATTTTCTAAGAGATAATATTAGTAAAGAAGTCATAACTCTTGGATATATTAATACTGAAAAACAAATTGTTGATACATTAACCAAACCATTAAATGAACAAAACTTTACAAAATTTAGAAGAGAAATAGGTATATGTTCGTTAACCAAAATATAAATAATAAATAATACAAGTATAGTTAATAAATAATATAAATAAAAATTTCTCAAAAATTGAACTGGGAATGCCGGCATGACCCATCCCCATGTGTTGACATACAGGCCGAGATTTTCAAATTTAAATTTCCCTCTAAAATTAGTTATTAAGTTATATATTTCGACTTTTACTCCTTTTCTCTGTTTTATCTATGTAATAAAGTTTTAAAACAGTAAATTAATGGCTTCCTCTTCTAATAATAAACCTTCTTCACCCACTTCTCCTCATTCTGGTCCTTTTCGACGTTCCACACACGTACGAGTCATCAAATTACAAGAGAAGATAAAAGATTTGCTTCAAATGATGACGGATATTCAAGTGAGATAGAGAACAAGATAGGCAAGGCAGAATCCTTAGGAATTTACAAAAATTCCTTATGGATAAACATGCCAATCCCATTGTTAACGAAGAATCATCACAAGTCATGGATTCTGAAGAAGAAGAGCCCTTAGAAGAGCTACAAGAGCATCAAGAAGAAGAACATCCTCTGTCGAATCCGGATGTTCATATGGACGAAGACGATGGTGTGATTTGCGTTGGAGAGGTCCTTTTTGATGCTAATGGGAACTTGGTCGAACAACGTGGAAAATTTTGTCTCCACTATCCAAATTGTTTGGTCCATAAACACCAATAGTTAAGGGTCCTCCTTAAGCCTTTTTTTTTTCATTTTCTTGATTGTATATTGGTTTGTTAATTTGTATATAAGTGTTAATGTTCTTCTAAAAACAACCTTATAAAATCTTGAATTCCACTTAACTTAGGATGCTATATATTTCACTCATACATAGTGATTATTCTTATGTCATATGTTTGTTTATCTCATTTTCTATTAAGTTCAAGGTTTATAGGTCATTTTATGTTGATACAATGGGGGAGAAGTTATATATAAATAGTATGCTTGGAGTAAGGGGGAGTTGTTGATGTAAAGGGGAGTTACAGTATGATCGAAGTGGTCAGTATATTTTATAAGGTTGTCATCATCAAAAGGGGGAGATTGTTAGGAACTGGAAATAATGGTTTTGATAACAACAACCTTTGTAACTTATTTTATTATAACCTATATACCAACACTATTGTCTAGATATATATGAATGCTATTATGCATGATATATATAAGGTAGGTACTGATTATTAAAGACTGTATAGTATAAAGATCAAGAATGAAGAAATCAAGTTTGAAGACACATGAGTATCAAGATCTAGATTTCAAGATAAGTGTTTAGTTTTCTGTTAAAACATCATAATAGCATGGAAATCTTCATTCCGAATTTCATTTGGGATGGAACTCATTTCTACCTTCTTATTGGCTTACAAACCCACAACAAGTAGCTTACAAACCTACGATAAGTAGCTTACAAACCCATCCTGGTTTTGTACACGAGTCCTGATGTGATGAGATATTCTACAGGAAGAAGCTTGCAAAACTACTTCAAAATGGGTTTTCAAATTGATTTTCAAAATTGTTTTTCAAAATGTTTTAGCCTTAAGATATTCTTTGCTTCTATTTTTTAATAACCTCGCGTTTTAAACTTCGTTTGTTTTTAAAACTATCTTCTAATTTTTTAAATATTCATTATAATATATATATATATATATATATATACACAAACACTTGAATTTAAAAATCAAATTTATATATACATTCTGAAAATACTTTTTTTACTCTTCTTATTTTAAAGCATAGGAAAATTAGTTTATTTTACTTCAGAATCATTTCATCTTGTTTTCCATTTGATACCATTTTCAAAACAAATTTTACATTATTTTTAACATAGGGATGTCGACATCATGGGATACCCCATGACGACATGGTGGTCGTTGAACTTAATAGTTTCAATTTTCCAAAGGTCTATTCGTTTAAATCTCCTCACGAATGGTTATGATCGTTGGTGCTCTATAAATAGCCTTCACAAACGAATATTTTAACTAACTATTTTCTTATTTTCTTCACTCTTTCTTGTCCACAAATCCATGTTCAAAATTTTCATATTATTAAGATCGTGCCAAAATTCTACACAATTCTCAAGTGAATCAAATTAGAACCACATTCTTGTTTGATTCTCCACCATCTCTCGAAGATCAGAGTGCTATTCAGAGTTATAGGATCAATTTATAATCAAACGTTTATCAAGTCTCTCTATAAGGTACGGTTTGCGTAGAAATCAATTGGGTGATCTTGTGTCTCGTAAATCAAGAAAGTTTGTTTCGGACTCGTGAGACAGGAGGGTACCTCAAGGCCTTAAGAAATTGAGGATTGTAATCTCGACATTGGTATAATAAAAATCTACATAAGATGTTTTCCTTGGTACAGGACTGGATGTAGGGTTACTTCGAACTAGTATAAAATCCTGTGTGTTCTTCCCTTTTACTGCTTTTTATTTACTTTCTACATCTGTGTTTCATGCTGCGATTGTTCTGTTATTAAGTTCTGCATTTGTTTATATCATAATTTTTAAAATAGTCCATATAAGTCTTATTATCCATTAAACACTACTCACCCCTTCTAGTGTTAAATTAGACTTAAGATCCTTAATCCGCACTTCCTTTCAGAGCCTTAAAATCAATCAGTGTGATTGTAGCCCTGAAAATCAACTATGTGATCTCATAGCCTGGATAAATCAAGAGAGTTGCCCTGAAATCGAATACAGGAGGGTGTACCTCGTAGACTTGAAATCGAGGGTGTAATCTGGGAGATTATTTTGAAAATAAATCTGTACGATTGTACAAGAGTGGGTGTAGGGTAACTCCGAACCAGTATAAAATCTTGGTGTCCCCTTTCCTTTACTGCTTTTATTTAGTATTTGCATCTCGTTTGATTCTATGATTATATCTACTTTTGTGAATTGTATTTGTTAGTAATTAAATTACACAAGTTTCAAAAAGATTTAGAAAATCCATAAAACACTATATACCTCCCCTCTAGTGTTATTCCAGCCTTAAGATCTATAATCTGCATTTCTCACAAAAATGACTTTACATATTGTTTAAAAATGTATACGAAGCATGTTTTAAATCAGAAAATATACAACAAAATGCAATACAAGAAAAATGAAAAGTAATACAAGGGATAAATGACCAAAGGAAATCAAGTAGAAAAGTAAAACATACATATGCATTGCCAAGTCCAAGTAAAAAAATGAAAGAAAAATATAACATATATATAAGCCAAAAAAACCTTGTCTAGTCTAAAATAATAAAGACCAAAACATACGTTTTAGCTTCTTTTCAACGTCAAAACAATTATCACTTCATCCAGTTGTCAATCCATCACAACATTGTACAACAAAAATCTTTTGAGCCATAGTCTTGTACGTATAATTATCATTACATACATGCATAGATATATGCATATAGGCTTGTGAGTGTTGCTTAGTTTTAAGATGGCTGTAAACAAAAATAATACTCTGCAAACAAAAAGATAAAAGCAAGGTAAAAAGAAGAAGAAAAGAAGCATCCTCTTTCAAATTCAAATCCAAGGCAAAGCAACATTATCAAGTTCGGATCATAAAACTAAGGATCAATTTGAAGATTCAAAAGAAATCAACATGTTAAGGTGAGTTTTCAAATCTGGAATGCTTGAGATGTTTTTTATACACTGTAAGTGTTAACAGAGTTAAAATCAAGTACACTTTGGTTTCAAAAATCAATATCTCACTCCCAATTCGAATTTGAAGATGATGTAAACTAGTAACTTGTTTGTTTTCTTAAGTGTAGAATACACTAAAATAGTTTTAGGTCGATTCATGCTATATAGTGCGTGCAATGTTGAACATGCAGTAAGAAAAACAATATTTTGGCAAATTTCAACCTTCTTAAATCTTTGATTCATATATGTAGTCATGACCGTTAGGTGAAACCATGAATTTTAGTGAAGAAACCAAGATTTTTAAGTTGTTAGATTTAGAAATTTTTTGATTTGATCGATTTTCATTAAAAAAATAAATTCTGATTGCGTTGTCAAGGGAAGGCGGGGCCTGGCCGAGGAGGAGCGTCGCATTAAGGGGAAGAGGTTGACCGTGGTGAATTTTGAATTTGACTTTGGTTTGAGATGGCGTGACGCTTTTAGGGTTTAGGGAAGCATTTTAAAGGTGTTCAAACCTAGTCGAACTGCGGCCATGGGTGATGATCAGACCTAATTCCAGTTTCTCTGGGAGTTGCGGTGGCGAGTGGTTGAACTTGTGATCGAGTGTGCGTGCTCTAGTGGTTTGTGGTGGTGGTAGGAGACTGTTATTCTCATTCTTGTGGGTCGCTAGTTGTTGTGACAAGGGGAAACAAGGGTCGCAAATTTTTTACGATAGTAGAAGGATTGGTGGTAGTATGGAGGTAGCAGGATCAATAAGGCGAGTTTGTTGGTGGCTAGAGTTGGCTTATCGATTGCGTGGGTTGATCGTGCTCGTGAACGTGCAGGGGGAAGGGATGTGCAAACTGGTGATAGGGGAGACGCCCAAATTTCGATGATGGATGCAGTAGCTTTTGAACTTAGTCTTGAGTGCATGAGGGGGTTTGGTTCGAGCCTTGGCAACCGTTGATCGAAGAATGGAAGCTCGGGTTTGGGTTCATGGGTTTTAATTTTGAACATGAAATTGGAAAGAAAAGAAAAGGAAGGAGAGAGAAGAAACGGTTTTTTTCTTGAAAATAGGTTTGGGCTTTGACCAAATATAATTAAAAAAAAAGGGAGGGTTGGCCTCGGCCCAGATAGGTATGAAGGAGAAGTTTTCTTTTTAATTTAAAATGTTAAACTTTATATATATATTTTGTAAATTTCAAAATGCTATAACTCTTCCATATGAAACCTGATTATCATGATTCTTTTCGTGATGGGTTCGTGTCATCGAGTATTTCGATGCCATGGAGTTTGTTGTTAGATTTGACTAAGAGGTAATTTATGGTATTTTAAAATGGTCAAGTTTTAAATATAAAACGTTAAATTATATATATATATATATATATATATATTATAAATTTTAAAATGTCATAACTAATGCATATGAATTTCGATTGAAGCGAAATTCATTGCATTGGGTTCATATCGATGAACACTACGTCGTTGAACGACTCATTGTAGAAATTGAACAAGTGAAATTTTACGGTATTTTAAAATGGATAGAATTTAATTACAGACTTAAAACAAACAACGTCGTTAAAATTTATATGACCCGTCTGTTGAAGTGTTTTGCCCAGATAAAAATAGAGACGAGCTAATTATGTTAATTATGATGTTTTTGACATCTATTTAGTGGAACAAAACACCGTTCTGCTAATTATATTTAATTAGACCCCTTTCGGCAGAATAAATCATAGTTCTACCATTATTACTGAATATATGTGTTTTTGGACAATGATTAGCAGAAATAAAACCTTGTTCTGCAATTTTATTTGTATGGACATCTATTTACTATCCTAATAATTATATTGGCAATATGATGTTGAATTAATTGTTAAAAATAGATTGAGGTGGTATCAGTTATTCTGGATTGTTATGGAATGAATAGTAATTTGATTAAGTACCATTGATATTAATAAGCCTCTTTTCCAATTTGGAAGTCGACCTTTCAATCAAAATTGTTTCAAGAATGATTATTATTTTATTTATAATATTTTTAAGTTAATTAATAATTATTCTTAAAAAATTATATAAAAATTATTTAACTATTATTTCAAAACTATTTAATTATTTTATTTGTTCAAAGTATATTAATTATTAAATAAGGGTATTTTACAGTGATTTGTTTAAAGTTAATTATTACTTGAGGATTAATTAGTATTAAAGTATATTATTTCAAAGATAATTGATTAAATATTAATAATGTTTTAAAAATAATATATTATATAGTAAACTTTTATAAAAGAGTATTTTGTTTAATTAAAACTTGGAAAATTTGTATAGAAACTTATTAAATATTTTTTGAGATAATTATTAAATTAAGTGTTCGGAAAGTAATGGTATACTTTCATGGTGTAATCGGGAGGTAGAGATTACCTACAGCTAAGTTTGGATTTCTCTGGGATAGAGTCGTAACTATCGAGTTGCAAATCCATGGTTGATACCGTAGAGTACTTTCCATATTTATTTAAAAAGGTTTTCAAATATTATTGAAGGACATGATTTGTGAATATACTCATCCCTGTGAGATATGTATATAATTTAGATTAAGAGATTTAATTTATTTAAATTTAAATTAAATAAGGCTTAGTGATTTCAGTGGGAAATGAAATCTTTGGTTGAATGATTGCTATTTGATAGTTAAACAACCGACTATCAAATCTAGACCAAAAACACGACTTTGGAAATATCTAAGAGAAACAGGGGGATTATGTGGTACAGTTACCGTCGAAGGTGTTATACGGTATGTATAAACTCGTTTCATTTTTCTAGGATGAAGATAAGGAAATCCATCTACTAACGGTTAGGAGATGATCTCCGATCTTATTTCGTCTGTTTATTTCTTAAAGTACCAGGGTTGAGTTTACTAAAAATATTGAATGTTGTTTCAAAGAAATCGAAAATGGATAAGTTATCCAAAAACCACTTCGATCTAATGAATACGTTTTCGAAATGGAGACAAGAGCATGGAATCGAAGATGGGGCATTAAGGTGCAAGCGCTAATCGCTACTAATCCTGAGGATGATTCCAAAATGGGTATAGAGAAATAGTGCCTTCGGTTTCGTTCAGACCTAGAACGAATTTGTATGGATGAATGCTATCAGCACATTGTCATTGGAGGACAATGAGCATTTCAAATTTAAATTCCCTAAAAAAGGTAATCATAGCCTCAAGCCTCATCAACAGAGAATGACTGAAAATCAGGGGAGATGCAGCAAGGCTAAGTGGGTCACACCCATTTAGGTTATGTTTATCACCTTTGTGGATACTGTAACGACCCGAGATTTCCGACCTCGAAAATTCGACACTAATACGTTCACTGTAGAAGTGCCGAGCAATCGAACGCTGGAAATCCCAAATTGTTAGGGAAAAGAAGAAAAGAGGTATAAGGAAAAAACAACAACACATAATCTCACATTCACAGCGGATTAAAATACAACATCAAATAATAGCATTTATACGAAGAAAAGTTGTACCTGTCAATTTACAGACAATATATCAGAGTAAAATCATTCACAATAAACTGGATAGTTATAATTAACTTGTCCTGAATACAATCAATACAATCCCAAATATACAGCGGAATATACTCCATACGTTCTTGTCATCCAACTCGCCTCCTGAGCTCCAAAACGTCCTTACCTGAAAATCTGTAACACTCGGTCTGATCCGAGCATTACATTAAAGTAACGCCCAAGTCAGCTGGAATCCAGCGTGAGTAAACCCATTTAAGTTGAAATACTAAGGTTGTAAAGCTTCTTTGAAAACCCAGTGTAGCTCGTACCTAAATATGAGTTCTTATCTTGCTAAAACCAAACTTTATTTCACAAAAAAATATCTAAGTACCATTACTTAGTTTAAATGGACAAGACTACTTAATTTATTCCATTCTACCCTATCCATTCTAAAATTAAATCTATAGAGAGGTATAGAAGTTACTAATCGAAGTAGTTACGGATATTGCTGATATTTGAACCGATCTCTTTGAATTCAGTGCCATCTTTAAACCAAGTTATTCAAGTGAAAATAATTCAATTTATGTTCAGAATGTCATATTCGCACAGAAATTTCCATCATGGATTATTATTTCCAATAAATGATTCACATTTATCAATTGTTTAGTCTAGGCATTTCATATCACAAAATATCACAAATTATTAGACTAGCGATATTAATTAAATAAAGCATTCAATATAATTTAATCATCCTTAGGCAAGGTCCTAATTAATTTATTTTAATTTCAAAATAAATTAATTACTACTAAATGCTTCTTAATTAACATTAATTAATTACAACCATTTATTTTATTTGAATCTAATTTTTGGAATTAATTAATTATTACCTTATAAAATCACTTAGAAATTAAATAAATAATGGTGTAATGATATAGTTATTCTAAGCTTAATTAAATGTAGTTGAAATAACTCATTTGTATCCTTTAACCAAAAACATTGCCACCTAAAAGAATTTGTTAGGAAATTTATATTTTTTTGGAAAACTTGTTTTATTTATTTACTTTCAACTATGCTAAAACACTTCGGTATAGGCCCGAGCCCAAACTCCAAACACCCCGAGACAAACCCGATCCCCTTCTCTCCCCTTCCCTTCTTTCTTCCATTCATTTAAATTCCGTCTTTTCTATTTTTTGGCCACTTCGGCCCATCCCCTTTCTTCTCCACTTCCCCCGGTATAACTTTCCTCACTTCCATCAGGAAACAAAAGAAACATCCACGAAGTCTCTGGTGTGCATCCACTATGCACATGCACATTCGCCAGAAGCCGAGCTACTCGCCGCTGCCGATTCCCACGAATCCGACTTCGTTCACGCATCATGCCTGACCACTTGAAAACTGCGGACACGATTGTCACTCGAAAAACGTACCTTAACACAAACTGGAGCCAAGACCAACCGAAAACAAACCCTCGCCTTGCCATCTATCACCGTTATTAACCATCAGACCTTGTAGTCCGGTCCACCACATCCTCCTCCATTAACTCCCCCACAACCGCACGCTTCTATCCCCCTCCTCTCTTCACCATTGCATCACAACTGAACCCATCAAAAACCGCCTCAAAACCCTAGCATGGCCTCGACCAACCAACCCTCCCGACTAAAAATCTTCATACTACTTTTCTCCGATCCCCTGTTGACCCAACCCGCTCCATGCCCAAAATGAAGACACAGAATTGGCCTAATGATCGGAATTACAGAAATTGCCCAATTCCGTTCATCTCGCCTTTACTCAATGAATATCTAACTAGAAATCCTAATTAAACTACTAAAATACATAACTTTCTAAGTCAATTTCAATTATATAGGTGAAATCATGATTCAAGATAACTGACTTTTGGGAAAAGTTTTACCTATCACTGTAAAACTTTTTCCTTGTGACACTGCTTACTAAATTCTCATGATATTACCTTTAAAAACAAGTATATTAAAATATAAACATGTCTCCTTCAAGCATCATGATCTAAAACTAAGTAAATAAAGAGAAATTGAACTCAGATGGTTGAACATGCCATGGAACAAGAAGAACATGATCCAGTAGAAGTTTGTACAAGCATCATTCATTTATATGCAAGCATATACTCAATCTATTATTATGTAACACATATCCCATACTGATATTTCCATTTAAATTTTAAACATATCCATTTTTAAGAAGATTAGCTTGTGAAAGAAAAGGTTTACTCACTGTAAATATTTTGACAGAGAACAGAGTCAATCAACTTGAATAGGTATAAATACTACACAATCTTTTGTTGTTTTATAATCTTTACTTACTCACGGATTTAAATAAGATTTTGATTTAAGAGTTGAAGTTTACTCACCTTTAAAATGTTGAACAGAGAAGTAGCTTGAGATTTGAAAACTATAATTTTCTTTTGATTTTGAATCAGCATGCTTGAATTTTGAATCTTTGCTTTTGTTTTAGTTTTGAAAAACATGAAAGGATTTGTTTGATTTTTCTTTTAGTTTGATTCGTGGTTTTATTTTGTTTTTTTTCAGTTGTTGTTTAGCTTTTGATTTTCAAAAATGAAGAAAAGAAAGACTTCTTTTGCTATATATACAAAGGTTATTAAAAAGAAAGAACACAATTTATCTTAACACTTGTATTTTGCACGTTATACTTGGTCTCGAATGTCAAGTGCATGCATTTATACTTATTTTTCTTTTATACTCTTATTTTACACTTTCTTTTTATTTATATATAAATCAAGAAAATAACATAAAACCCATTTATACATAAATTAATAACTATATATATATATATGCATGTAGAGTTTTTAAATCAAATTTATTTTTAAGGTAAACATGTATAAAATTTTAAATCATATATATAAGCAATAGTAAATCGATAACAAATTTTATTTGTTTGAAAAGAATAAGTTTTGCATATATCTATTTATATATTGATTAATTTATTAGAAGATTTATCATTTCTGGAGAATTATAAATTCAATATTTGTTATAGTTTCTAATCCTTTTATATATATATATCCAGATATATATATATATATATATATATATATATATATATATATATATATTTTAGAATTTATTCGTTCAACATACAAATCAATATTTTTAATAAATTAAATCTTGTTAATTACCAATTAACAGATGTCCAAAAATTTGAGTTATTACATTCCTCCCCCCTTTATAACTTTTCGTCCTCGAAAAGGAACGAAGCAAGAATTTAAACTATACTATTAATTATCAGCTAAATTATCCTTTAAACATTTTAACTCTTAACTCCTTTTTATGTAAATTTTGAAATGCTTTTAAAATCTACGTAATATTACCAAAATAGCTTTATAAAAATACTTTTTATAACTCGATGTCTCAACAAGACCATCCTTGTTCTCACAGAAATTCGGTCATATGTTGATCATGCGTAGGACTGAAAATCTATAAGTATTTAGAAAACACTTTTTCAACACCCAGTGAAAATAGTTAGAAAATATTTTTGTGGAAAAACATAGAAAATATTTTTGGTGAGAATGCTATGGAAATCTTCACCCCCTCCATGGTCATAGTTAACCCAATGATTACGTCGCCATCCCGGCAAAACCATAGAAAATTGTAGGCCCCCGCGTCCCTCGGTTGCACCATGGAACCCGCCATAGATCGCAGCTACACCTAGGGTGACGTCGCCATCACGGTAAAAAACCATGTAACTGTAGGCATCAGCGGCCTCGAATTTCGCTACCAAATGAAACTTCACCACTCCCACATAGATCGCAGACTACATCCGTCGAGTCCCAATCTAGCCTCTAGGCACTCATTGCTACACGACTTTCGCTATATCTTCATAGATCGCAGTCTACCGATGTTATGTCGCCCTCACGGAAAAATCAAACGTAGACTGTAGCCAATTGCTACCCCTCGACTTCTGCTATGGTGTGCAGTAGATCGCAGTTACATCAAGTTAAACTATCGCTACCGCATGACCCAATGTCTCTGTACGCATCAGCGCCCTCGACTTTCGCTACGCAACCACAGTCCTCAGGAACTTCAGATTGTCCGGACTTCCTCCTAGGATTAAATTTAGAACCCCTCTTAGGACTCAAGGCAGAACCACCCCATGGATCTCCTACTAGACGTTCATTTAAATGGGAGCGCCTTTCCCCCAAAGCCAATCTCAAAATATTTCATATTATACACATATAGTATCTTTCAAATCATACTCTTTATATGAATCACATATAAATCTTCATTACACAAAATCCATATCTCAAAATCAATAATTCATAAACTTGGCTTTCCAAATTTCCAAAATTAAATTTTCCCACAAAAATCAAAAGCCTTTCAAAATCAGTGGGCTCCAAAATTCCTTTTTCGCAAAATCATTTATATGTATAGATATATATAATCTTGAAAAATCTTGAGATTACTTCATACTTATATAAATTCCCTTTTCATACTTAAATCTTTTCAAAAATCTTTTCTTCTTATTAAAGATTCAACAAGGAGAGTTTATCATTTAAACAAATATATATATGTGTATGTATATATTATAACTTTATTATGCCAAATCAAATATTCGAGTTTTATTTCTTTTATAAAGTTACTTGCCACATTTATACCTTTGTATGAAATGAATTTTAGTTATAGTGATATCCAATTTCCACTCTTATTCATCATATATTTCAAAATATATTTTTCTACTTCAAAAATTATTTTTTTACACTTCTTTATGAAATTTTCAATATCTATTCCGTTCAAGCGCGTATGATGTAAATATATCATCCGTACGCAATATCAAATTCTATCTGTCACTCGATCACACAATTTCACTTCCAAACTAGTACCGTCCACCCGACTTCCTAGTGCGGACTCAGATTTGGTTTCTTGATCAGAAACCGTCATTCTCCTTGCATAGCCCAAACTATGATAGAGAATTTCTATAACCAATCAAAAATCCATATCCAGGATTCGCCGTCAAAAATCGAGTGAAAAATTCCAACTCGGATCGATATACAAACTCGAAATTCTATGCTCGAATCTGGTTCAAATCATTATGCGAATAGAATAACATGCGTACATCATACATATTTGTCTTCATTCATTATCAGCTAAATCAATTTTCCTTTACTACACATTCATTTTGAATTCTATTTATTTATTCACAATTGCTTTAATTTCCACTTGGGTTATCACTTCAATTCTAAACAGTTTGCACTCTGACCAACTTGAATTTAGAAAATAGCTTAAAAAGGTTTAAAATAGATAAGTAGCTTTAAAATAGTTATTAGTTGTAAAATAGCTATAAATAGTTAAGTAATTATAAAATAGTTGTAAAATAATTAAATAGTTGTAGATTAATTAGATAGTTGCAAAATAGTAATTAGACTGTAAAAAAGATGTGAAATAGTAATTAGTTTTCAAAATAGTTGTAAAATAAGTATAAGATAGGTTGGGTTTTTAAAAGAAAGGTTGTATAGTAAATAGGTAGAAAAATAGATTTAAATCAGTTTATACTAAAATAATTTATTTGAAAAATAGTCTCTGAGTCAAACTCGTTCAATTTCCCAATTTCTCATTTCACTCACTTTCCAATTCCACTTCCATTTGAATTGATTGAATTCCAATTCAAGTTGAATTAACTTCAATTCCTATCCTAAATTCAAATTGATACCCATTTGAATTTAAACTTATTCAACTTGAATCACGGTTCCCATTTAATTCAAATCAAATTCAATTTTGAACTAATTTCAATTCCAATCTTAACATTAACCCATCCCGAATTATATAAATTCGAGTTGAATTATTAAATGTTGATTTAATCGATTAAATCAAATCAACCCTTACTTTTAATTTAACAACTTAAGTTTTTAAACAATTAATTTTGAGGCCAAATTTCAACTATTTATTTTAAATTACCTTTACTTAACTTATTTCAAGGTTTAAGTAGGAGTTCAAAACTTTTTAAACAATTAAATCTTTAGAATCCAATTTATTACCCAATTTTAACTTCTAACTTTGAAACCAATTCTTAACAATTTTAGTTTGCAAATTCATTTTTAACATTCAACTCTTAAGTTTAAGGTGATTTCATTTTCATAAGTTCAATCTTTATCTCTAAAAATCAAAATCTATTAAATAATTTCAATTAATGTTTTATTTTCATTTAATTTTAATAATGGATATATATATAATCTCAATCCACTTCTTAATTCAATTAAAATAATCCAATTCTCAGTTTCCTAGATTATTAATAACAACAGGATGGTATCAGGTTAAGTCAAAGTAAATAAACATCCAAATTCTAAAACATCCATCAGCAACATCCATTACCAATTTCCAGAACTCAAACCCATTTGAGATCACACATAACTCCCTTTTCAAACCAGCCCATTTAACTTCCCTAAGTTAAATCTCAATTTCATCTTCAAATTTCCAATTTAAGTTGTTTGTTAAACTTATTTAACTTCCCCTAAGTTAAATTCAATCCATTCAACCTTACTAAATTTAAATTCTCCACCTCAAATTTTGAACTTCTTATCAATAACCTTTCCTACTTATAAGTTCAAAAACTTATTTTACTTTGGGTTCACATCACATTTTAGGGGAAAAATCAAAACTCAACACTTAATGTTTACCTCAAATCAACATTGGTATTATGTATATCTACTTACAGATAAATATTTATTTCATTATATCTTTTAATACTTAGAAACAATTTAAAGTTCTGGACTTAGTTTAAAACTTCACAATTTAAATCCTTTCCAATTTAGGAGTCATACTTACCTAAATTGATACTTCCTTAAAACATTCCATTTTGCTTTATCATTGTTTAAAAAATAAACATCCCTTTATTAAGATACAACAAACATTTTATGATAATAACCAAGGTTATCATATTTGGAAACCAATTCATCACATATTATCTTATAATTTATTCGAAAGTAAAATCAACATTATGAAAACATTTCCACAAATTTCAAGATTTTAATTTATGATTTGAATCCATTTCTGGCTTAGCCTATTGTATAGTTCATGTTATAAAATTCCTAATTGGTCATACATATTACCACTTAAATTCTTATGGTCTTATTCAGCTTTAACAATTACAACCAATTATCTTAATATATATAATAATTAGAAAGACTATTGCTTTTTCTATCAAAATATAGGCTTATATAAAAATCATTTTTAAAATCAGTTTAAAATCTTTATATAAGAAAATAAAGAGTATGCCCTCATATAATATGCTCAACTCATTCTAGGGTACTATTGACCCTATCCTTAATGAATAACCACCACTAGAGCCAAGTTTCTCGCTTAACCTTCAGCTCTGATACCAAAATATAACGATCCGAGATTTTCGACCTCGAAAGTTTGACACTAATACGTTCACTGTAGAATTGCCGAGCAATCGAATGCTGAAAATCCCAGATTGTTATGGAAAAGAAGAAAAGAGGTAAAGAAGAAACATAAAACAATAGCACAATCTCACATTCGCAGCGGATTAAAATATAATATCAAATAATAGCATTTATACAAAAAAGTTGTATCTATCGATTTACAGATAATATATATCAGAGTAAAATCATCCACAATAAACTGGACAGTTATAATGAACTTGTCCCGAATACAATCAATACAATCCTAAATACACAACGGAATATACTCCATACGTTCCTGCCATCTAGCTCGCCTCCTGAGTTTCAGAACATCCTTACTTGAAAATCAGTAGTACTCGGTCTGACATGAGCATTACATTAAAGTAACACCTGAGTCAGGTTGGAAACCAGCGTGAGTAAACTCGTTTAAATTGAAATATTATGGTTGTAAAGCTTCATTGAAAACCCAGGGTAGCTCGTACCTAAATACGAGTTCTTATCTTGTTAAAACCAAACTTTTATTTCCCAAAACAATATCTAAGTATTGTTACTTAGTTTAAAAGGACAAGACTACTTAATTTATTTCATTCCAGCAAATCCATTCTAAAATCAAATCTATAGAGAGGTATAGAAGTTACTAATCGAAGTTGTTTTGGATATTGTTGATATATGAACAGATCTCTTCGAATTCAGTGCCATCTTTAAACCAAGTTGTTCAAGTGAAAATAATTCAATTTACGTTCAGAATGTCATATTCACATAAAAATTTCCGTCACGGATTTCTATTTCCAATAAATGATTAACATTTATCAATTGTTTAGTCTAGGCATTTCATATCATAGAATATCACAAATTATCAGATTAGAAATATTAATAAAATCAAGCATTCAATAAAATTTAATCATCCTTAGGCAAGATAACTTGCCACACCAATCCTGATTAATTTATTTTAATTTCAAAATAAATTAATTACTACTAAATCATGTTTAATTAACATGCATTAATTACAACCATTTATTTTATTTGAATCTAATTTTTAGGAATTAATTTATTATTAACTTTTAAACAAATAATGGTCTAATAATATAGTTATTCAAAGCTTAATTAAATTAAGTTAAAATAACTCATTTATATCCTTTAACCAAAAACATTGCTACCTAAAAGAATTTGTTAGGAAATTTATATTTTTTTTTTAGAAAACTAGTTTTATTTATTTACTTTCAACTATACCAAAACACTTCGGTACAGGCCCGTGCCCAAACTCCAAAAACCCTAAGACAAACCCGATCCCCTTCTCTCCTCTTCCCTTCTTTCTTTCATTCCTTTAAATTCCTTCTTTTCTAATTTTCGGCCCAACTACCCACTTCGGCCCATCCCCTTTTTTCCCTACTTCCCCAGTATTACTTTCCTCAAGTCCATAAGGAAACAAAAGAAACATGCACGAAGTCTCTGGTGTGCATCCACTGTGCACATGCACATTCTTCGGAAGCTGAGCTACTCGCTGCCGCCGATTCCCATGAGTCCGCCTTCATTCTCGCATCATGCCTGACCACTTGAAAACTACGGCCACGATTGCCACTCGAAAAACGTACCTTAACCCAAACTGGAGCCAAGACCAACTAGAAACAAACCCCTCGCCTTGCCATCTAGCACCGTTATTAGCCATCAGACCTTGCTATTTGGTCCGCCACATAGTCCTCCACTAATTCCCCCACAACCGCACACTTTTATCCCCCTTCTCTCTTCACCATTGCATCACAACCAAATCTATCAAAAACTACCTCGAAACCCTAGCATTGCCTCGACCAACCTCCCCTCCCCACTAAAAATCTTCATACTATTTTTCTCAGATCCCCCGTTGACCCAACCCGCTCCACGCCCAAAATGAAGACGCGGAATTGGCCTGATGATTGGAATTTCATAAATTGCCCAACTTCGTTCATCTCGCATTTACTCAATGAATATCTAACTAAAAATCCTGATTAAACTACTAAAATTCATAACTTCCTAAGTTAATTTCAATTATATAGGTGAAACCATGATTCAAGATAACTGATTTTTGGGAAAAGTTTTACCTTTCACTGTAAAAAAAATTCCTTGTGACACTGCTTACTAAATTCCCATGGTATTACCTTTAAAAACAAGTATACTCAAATATAAACATGTCTCCTTCAAGCATCATGATCTAAAACTAAGTAAATAAAGAGAAATTTAATTCAGAAGGTTGAAGAAGAACAGGATCCAGTAAAAGTATGTACAGGCATCATTCATTCATATTTAGGCATATACTCAATCTATTCTTATGTAACACATATCCCATACAGATATTTCCATTTAAATTTTAAACATGTCCATTTTTAAGAAGATTAGCTTGTGAAAGAAAAGGTTTATTCATTGTAAAATGTTTTGACAGAGAATAAAGTCAATTAACTTGAACGGGTATAAATACTACATAATCTTTTATTATTTTATAATCTTTACTTACTCACAGATTTAAATAAGATTTTGATTTAAGAGATGAAGTTTACTCATCTTTAAAATGTTGAATAGAGAAGTAGCTTGAGATTTGAAATTTGGAATTTGCTTTTGATTTTGAATCAGCAAGCTTGAATTTTGAATCTGTGCTTTTGTTTCAGTTTCGAAAAACTTGAAAGGATTTGTTTGATTTTTCTTTTAGTTTGAGTCCTGGTTTTATTTTGGTTTTTTTGTTTTTTTTTGTTTTGATTTTCAAAAATGAAGAAAAGAAAGACTTCTTTTGCTATATATACAAAGGTTATTAAAAAGAAAGAATACAATTTATCTTGACACTTGTATTTTGCATGTTATGCTTGGTCTACAAATGTCAAGTGCATGCATTTATACTTATTTTAGTTTTTATATTCTTATTTTACACATTATTTTTATTTATATATAAGTCAAGAAAATAATATAAAACCCATTTATACATAAATTAATAATTATAGATATGCATGCAGAGTTTTTAAATCAAATTTATTTTTAAGATAAACATATATAAAATTTTAAATCTTATATATATAAGCAATAGTAAATAGATAACGAATTTTATTTGTTTGAAAAGAATAAGTTTTGCATATACTATTTACATATTTATTAATTTATTATAAGTTTTATCATTTCTAGAGATTTATAGATTCAATATTTATTATAGTTTCTAATCCATTAATATATATATATACCAGATTTATTTTATTTTATTTTTTAGAATTTGTTTGTTCAACTTACAAATCGATATTTTTAATAAATTAAGTCTGGTTAATTACCAATTAACAGATGTCCAAAAATCTGGGTTATTACAGATACCCTCGGCTAATATTGCTACGGTGCATGGGAAGAACTCGGTAAGGGTGGGAACACCCGAGGTGATGGCATATTCGGTTCTATACAGGTTAGGGGTAGACCAATTTTATGTTCTAGGGGATCACGGTGAGGTCCTCGATACATTATGTCTACAAGTGTATTGTGATAGGTGGCACCCCAGTGCCTAGTCATTGTATGGAATCCATCCTCCAATGTGAATCTTTACGGTTTTAGTTGTAGAGCCTAGTATGCTGGAATTTAACTAATGTAACAATTTCGGCTATTTGAATAAGTACTTGTACTTAGACACTATTATAATATCATTGGATTTTCTATAAAATGTTTTGGTTATCGTAAGGGAAAAACCTATCGTGTTTATGTGTGGCATGATCTTATGAGATACTTTTGATTTTAAAATAATATTTAAAAGTTATAATGAATAAAATTCATTGTGATTTAAATTCTCAAGCTGGTTTTACCAGACTGACCCCGGCGTGGTTTTTCCTATATGCTCGGGTCAGACAGAGCATTTTTAGGTTTAGCTGGAAGGATTGGAGCTTCAAGAGAAGAGCTTGAGGCCCAAAGATATATTCACATAGATGATTATTTTCTATTGCATTATGGTTGAGTTTATCAGCAATTGAAAGGACAGGGTGTTATAACTAACCGTGCTGAATAGGTTAATATACTCTGATTTACATCTGTATATGTATATGTTATATTTTTGTTTTATGTAAAGATTTGTTCTATATTATAGATTATTCGTTTTCACTATAAGATTCTGTGTTGTTTGGTTTTCTTTCTATCTTCTTTCCACTTTCTTTTTCTTATTATCCGCCTTTTCGTGTAATTTGGGTTGGACATGTGTGGTAAATTGTCAGTTTGAACTATACGAAAATGTAGGTCATGACAGGTCTTATAATCAATGATTTTTAATTATTATAATAAATGAAATCTTGACTATTTCATAAGTTGGAAAATTCCAAAATGAAATCTAAATTAAGAGATAAATGTGTAATGGAAATATAAAGAAATTGAAGTTTTGTGACTTGTAAATCAAAAGTTAATAGAATGTTATTATATAAGTAAAAGTTAAGTAATGAAAGAGTGTTTCAAAAATGAAATAATGTCTATAAATAATGAATTAAGAGTTACAAGAGATGTTATAAACTTTAAGTTAACCTTTAAAATGCATAATAATTAAATTGAATAGACAAAAAAAAGAATACCATTTAAGTAAATGATTATAAACTTAAGAAAATGTTGAAATAATTCATAAATAAAATTAATATTAAATGGTACTATTTATGAAGGCAAGAATGTGAATTAAAATTTGATGACCTTAAATAATGCTTCATTAATGAATAATAATATTAATTTGAAATCAAGATATATAAGTAAATAATAACTATGAAATAAATTGAAAAGAAACTTATAAGAGTTGATTTAGCGATGTTCTAAATTCTAAATAATTGAATGGGAAACAATCTATATCAGTAAATAAATGTAAATTAATAAGACATAGCCTTGTATGAATGAAATAAAATAAGTGAAAAGTGAATAATGTGTGAAAGAAACCCATAGAATAAACTTAAATAATATTTAAATGCTTTGTTGTTTGGCTAACGGGAAGTTTGGGAAAGGATACTACAAATTGTTTAAGGTTGTATGAGTAATCTATTAAGTAATTATCTAAGGCCGTTGAGCATAGGCTACGCTTAGCACTTTATTTATCATCCTTGTACAATGAAAAGTTTTTAAACTAAACAAACCATTAGTTTTTGGTAGCTATGGTTTGTTTGAGAGTTTCCTTTGTTGCATATGATGGTTGTACTTCTTTTTGCTTGCATATGATTATGGTATATTGTATGTTGCTTGTGCTATTAAATTGAAGCAACTAAAATATTACTCTTTCACATAGTTTTAACTCTTACAGGTTTATGGAAGCAATAGCCTCTACTTTTTGTTTCATAAATAAGTTGTTTGCCCTTAAAACGGGTACGTTTTCAGATTATGATTTTGGAGCGATATTTTATTGTTTTTTCCATAATTAGGATATTTTGTTATTGAAATATGATATATATGGTAATTATTGATATTATAATTTTTTCGGACCTAAGGAGACTTATAACGACCCAAAATTTCGACCTCAAGAATTCAACACTGATACGTTCACAGTAGAAGTGCCGAGCAATCAAACGCCGAAAATTTCAGATTGTTAAAGAAAAGAAGAAATAAAGAAGAAGAAGAACAGAAAACAACAACATCTCACATTCGCAGCGGATTAAATATAATAACAAATAATAGCATTTATATAACGAAAGCTATAATTGTTACTTTACAACAATACATCAGAGTTACAACCATTTACAATAGTCTAGACAGTTATATCAACTTATCTCAGACTAATATCGCAACAATCTCAAACAACAGCACTGCCCTGACATCACTGATGCGTGTGCACATGCACACATGAATGGAGTTACTCCGGTCCTCGCCACCATCGCAACCATGTCGACGGCTACCTCACCAATCCCCTCGGTCACCCAGAAATGCGAACCACCTCGTAGAATCGAAATTGAACAAATTACGAACCCAAGAGGATGAACCTGATCACCAATCATCGTGTACCTCCCACCTCTGTCTACCGGAGACCATGGCCTTGCGCTTGGACTCCGCCCGAACCCAATGTACCTTTCCCATAACTCGCATTCGACTCAACGTGTCGTCGACGCCGTACCGGCCTTGAAACCAATCACGACCCAAACCAGAGTCAAAACCCAAATCTCGCTTTGATCCGCCACTTCGATGCAAGATAAAATCTCCTACCATTTTTCCACTGATCCGCACATCCCAAACTTTCTCCAACACCAGTCCCAAAGGCCATCTCCTCTCCGATCGTCGGGGATTGATGAAATCCCCAATAACGATCAACTCCCTAATTCTTGACAACCATGATGCTAAAACTTATAAAATATAAATAAAAAATCATGATTTTCAAATGCGAAAAAGATTATAAGTTCGAAACACGAAATTTAAACGATTGATTTTCTGGTTTTAATTTGTTTCCACTGAAAACTTTTCCTCCCATTAATACTACTAGCTGTTGATCTTTAGAAAACATTTTTTAAAAATAATTTCAAGTTATTTCAAACATATGGTCTTTGAACATCATGTCCTCAAATAGTTTATGTAGAGTGAAATCGAATTTTGAATGGATTTATGGTCTTTGAACAAGCAGAGACATGTACATCCATACTAAGTCATGCTGAAGTATATTTGTCAGGCATAACACATATATACATGCAAAATATTTCGCAATCATACTACTATAGTTATCATATGCAACAGAAATGTATCGAAGTTTTAGCTTTTAAGATGAAATTTACTCACCTAGTCTAAGAACAGAGAATAGGCCCATTGATTTATATCTGGGACCTTTGAACTGTATAGTTAGCTTGATAAAATTTGAATTGAACTTGCATGCTTTGATTACTTCAGTTTTGAATTTGAATCCTTATGTTTTCCTTAGCTTCCAGGTTTGAGATTTTGAAAAGTTTGTTTTTGATTGAGTCTATCTTTGTCCTTTTGTTTCTTTTCATGTTTTAGTTTCTCTGGTTTTAAATTGTATATAGGTTTGTTTTTCTGGTTTCTTTGATAATGAAGATAAAAGAGAAATGACAAAGGAGTAGAGATGTATATATCTTCTTATCTTTTATTTATTATTTTAAAAAAAATAATGACACTTATTAATTTGCTTACAAATGTCATTTGCGTGAATTAATTGATTTACATTTGTTAAACTATATATACTTAACTTATAAGTATAATTTCCTTGAATTAATACATTTTTAAATGATTTTTATAAAACACACATATATATATATATATATATATATATATATATATATATTTCTATTAAGTAAATACATTATCCTAATTTATATAAATAAGTCTTTTAAAGAAATTAATATAAAACCAATTATATATAAAGAAATAAAATCATGCATAATATATTCTTAAATCCAAAATATTTTAAGATATTTATCTTTTGAATTTTCAATTCAAATTCGACTTCAATAAAAAATCCAATTTAAAATCAACTCATATATATATATATATATATATATATATATATATATATATATATTTAAACAAACATAAAATTTAATTTGTTTGGAAACAATAATTTTTCTATATAAAATCTTCTTATATCTATATATATAAATAATCATTATTATTTGTTCTTTAAAAGAATAATTTGTCAAATCTCAAGTAATTATATTAGGAGATTATCAAATAAACATTTATCCATATATAAATATTTATTATTATATTTATTTGTTCAACTTATGAATCAGTGCTTTCAGTAGTTAGATCAGATAATTATCCAATTACCCGATGCCTAAAAATCCTGGTTATCACATTCCATCCCCCTTTAAATCTTTTCGTCCTCAAAAATGAACGAAGCAAGAATTTTACTAAAATGATTATTATCAGCTTATATTGCTCTTCGACCATTTCAACAATAAACCCTTCATTAAAGAATTTTAAAACACTTTAAAATCTATATAATATTACCAAAATAGTTTTATAAAATACTTTTTATAACTCGATGTTTCCATATGTCCATCCTTGTTCTTACAGAAATTTGGTCATACGTTGATCAGGCGTAGGATTGAAAATCTATAAGTACTTAGCAGACCTATTTTCAACACCTAGTGAAAATACTTGGAAAACATTTTTGAAAACTTTATGAAAACATAGAAAACAATCTTTTGAAATAGAGGAAACATCTTTGGTGAGAATGCTCTGGAAGTCATCACCCCATCTATGGTCGTAGTTAACCCGATGGTTACCTTTCCACCATGGTAAAATCCATAGATAACTATAGGCACTCTGCGCCCTTCGATTACGCCATCGACCCGCCATAGATCGCATTTACATCTCGGGTTACGTTGCCATCACGGCAAAAGTCCATGTAACTATAAGCATCAGCGTCCTCGATTTTCGCTGCCAAATGAAACTTCACTACTTCCACATAGGTCGCAGACTACATCAGTCAACTCCCAATGTAGCGTTAGGCTCTTACGGTCTCTCGAATTTCGGTATGTCTCCATAGGTCGCAGTCTATCGATGTTATGTTGCCATCACGGCAAAATCAAACGTAGACTGTTGGCAATCACTGCACACGTGATTTCCGCTATGGTCCATAGTAGATCGCAGTGACATCGACTTACACCGTCGTCACAACATATCCCAAATGTCTCTGTAGGCATCAGCGCCCTCGACTTTCGCTACCCATACACATAATCCTCAGGAACTTCAGTTTGTCCGAACTTCCTCCCAGGATTCAATTTAGAGCCTCCCCCTTAGGGCTCAAGGCAGAACCACCCCGTGGATCTCCTATGAAGTTAATTTCAATGGGAGCGCCTTTTTCTCCCAAGCCAATCTCAAAACACTTATACTATACACTTATAGTATCTTTAAAATCATACCCTTTATGATTTACATCAAAATCTTCTTTAGATAAAATTGATATCTCAAATCGATAGTTCCAAATTTGGCTTTTTAAACTTCCAAAATTTGATTTTCCCAAAATCAAAAGCCTTTTCCAAATCCATAGGTTCCAAAACCTATCCAAAATCATTCTCAAAAACCATTTATATATATATATAACTTATCCTTTCTAACTTGAAAATAATCTTTGGATCACTTATATAGATTCCCCTTTTATACTTCAAATATTTTCAAAAACCCTTTCGTCTGGTTCTAGATTCAATATAGGGGAGTTTATCAAATATATATATATATATATATATAACTTTACGGTGCCAAATCAACATTCAAATTTGATTTTCTTTTATAAAGTTACTTACTATATCACTTACACTTCATAAAGAGAATTTCAAAAGGTACCAATCTTCCACCTTTACTCATATAAATTTCTCAAAACATACTTTTCTTTCAAAATCATTTCTCATTTCTTCCAAAATTTCAAAATCAAAATCATTCAAGCATGTACGTTGTACATAGACCATCCGTCCGTAATATCAAATCTGATTTCTCACTCGATCACACAATTCCACTTTCGAACTAGTATCATCCACCTGACTTCCTAGTGCGGATTTAGGTTTGGTTTCTTGATCAAAAACAATCATCCTCCTTTCATAGTCATAACTATGATAGATAATTTCCAGAACCAATCAAAAATCCATATCCAGGGTTCGCCGTCAAAAATCGAGTGAAAAATCCAAACTCGGATCGATATACTATCTCGAAATTCTATGCTCGAATCTGGATCAAATCATTATATGAATAGAATAATATACGTACATCCTACGTATTTATCTTCATTTATCATTAGCTAAATCAATTCTCTTTTCTATTCACCTTCATTTTGATTCTATTCACTCATCCACAATTTCTCCCAATTTTCCATTTGGATTATCACTACACTTATAAACAACTTGCACTCTGACCATCTTGTATTTAGAAAATAGCTTGAAAAGTTTAAAATAGATAAGTAGTTTAAAAATATTTATTAGTTGCAAAATATTTGTATAATAGTTAAGTAGTTATAAAATAGTTGTAAAATAGTCAAATAATTGTAAAATAGTTGGATACTTGCAAAATAGTTGTAAAACAGATGTAAAATAGTAATTAGTTTCAAAACAGTTGTAAAATAAGAGTAAGATGGTTTGCGTTTTAAAAAGAAAGGTTGTATAGTAAATAGCTTGGAAAATAGATTTAAAATAGATTAAATTAAAACAGTTAAATGTAACGACCCAAAATTTTGACCTTGAGAATTCGACGCTAATACGTTCACGGTAGAAGTGCCGAGCAATCGAACGCTGGAAATTTCAGATTGTTAAAGAAAAGAAGAAAGAAGGAAGAAGAAGAACAGAAAACAACAGCATCTCACATTCGCAGTGGATTAAATATAATAACAAATAATAGCATTTATATAACGAAAGATGTAATTGTTGTTTTACAACAATACATCAGAGTTACAACCGTTTACAATAGTCTAGAAAGTTATATCAACTTGTCTCATACTAATATCACAACAATCTCAAATAATAGTATTGCCCTGACATCATCGATACGTCTGCACATGCACACATGACTAGAGTTACTCCGGTCCTCGCCACCACCGCAACCATGTCGACGGCTACCTCACCGATCCCCTCGGTCACCCAGAAATGCGAACCACCTCGTAGAATCGAAATTGAACAAATTACGAACCCAACAGGAAGAACCTGATCACTACTCATCGCATACCTCCCACCTCTGTCTACCAGAGACCATGGCCTTGCGCCTGGACTTCCGCCTGAATCCCATGTACCTTTCCCATAACTCTGATTCAACTCGATGCGTCGTCGACACAGCACCGGCCTTGAAACCAATCATGACCCAAACCAAAGTCGAAACCCTAATCTCGCTTCGATCGGCCACTTTGATGCAAGATAAAATCTCTTACCATTTTTCCACTGATCTACACCTCCCAAACTTTCTCCAGCACCAGTCCCAAAGCCCATCTTTTCTCCGATCATCGTGGATCGATGAAATCCCCAAAAACGATCAACTCCCTAATTCTCGAAAACCACGATACTAAAAATTATAAAATCTAAATCAAAAATCATGATTTTCAAATGCGAAACAGATTATAAGTTCGAAACACGAAATTTAAACGATTGATTTTTTGAGTTTAATTTGTTTCCACTGAAAACTTTTCCTCTCAGTAAAACTACTTGCTGTTCAACTTTAAAAAAACATTTTTTAAAAATAATTTCAAGTTATTTCAAACATATGGTCTTTAAACATCATGTCCTTAAATAGTTTATGTAGAGAGAAATCGAACTTTGAATGGATTTACGGTCTTTGAACAAGCAGAGACATGTACATCCATACTCAATCATGCAGAAGTATATTTATCAGGCATAACACATTTATATATACATGCAAAATGTTTCACAATCATACTGCTATGATTATCATATCCAACAAAAATATACCAAATTTTTAGCTTTTAAGATGAAATTTACTCACCTAGTCTAAGAACAGAGAACAGGCCCTTTGATTTATATTTAGGACCTTTGAACTGTATAGTTAGCTTGATAAAATTTGAATTGAACCTGCATGCTTTGATTACTTCAGCTTTGAATGTGAATACTTATGTTTTCCTTAGCTTCTAGGTTTGAGATTTTGGAAAGTTTGTTTTTGATTGAGTTTATCTTTGTCCTTTTGTTTCTTTTCATGTTTTGGTTTCTCTGGTTTTAAATTGTATACAGGTTTGTTTTTCTGGTTTCTTTAATAATGAAGATAAAAGAGAAATGAGAAAGGAGTAGAGACGTACATATCTTTTTATCTTTCATTTATTATTTTAAAAAAATAATGACACTTGTTAATTTGCTTACAAATGTTATTTGCACGAATTAATTGATTTACATCTGTTAAACTATATACACTTGACTTACAAGTGTAATTTCCTTGAATTAATAAATTTTTGAACGATTTTTATAAAACTTATATATATATATATATATATATATATTTCTATTAAGTAAATACATTATCTTAATTTATATAAATAAATCTTCTAAAGAAAATAATATAAAACCAATTATATATATAGAAATAAAATCATGTATATCATATTTTTAAGTCCAAAATATTTTAAGATATTTATCTTTTGAATTTTCAATTCAAATTCAATTTCAGTTTAAAATCCAATTTAAAATCAAATCATATATGTATATATACATTTAAACAAACACAAAATTTAATTTGTTTCAAAACAGTAATTTTTCTATTTAATATCATCTTATATATATATAAACAATCATTATTATTTGTTTTTTTAAAAGAATAATTTGTCAAATTTTAAGTAATTATATTAGGAGATTATCAAATAAATATTTATCCAGATATAAATATTTATTATCAGATTTATTTTTTCAACTTATGAATTAGTGTTTTCAATAGTTAATAAGATAATTATCCAATTACTTAATGCCCAAAAATTCGGGTTATCACAAGACTCTGTCGAAATTTTTCATTAATTTAGGACTTAGAAAATTTTATAAAATTTGAGTTATTTTCAATTTCTTATTGAATTAAATGATATAAATTTAAATTTTTTGTAAATTGAGTAATTTTAATAAAATTATATCAAGTTTCTTAATTCCTTCTTGTTCCTTTTCGAGGACAAAAAGTTTTAGGTGGGGGAGAGTGTAATGACCCGTAATTTTTAATAATTAAAAATATTACATTAAATAAGATTTTGAAATTTAATATTATGAGAAATTAAAATCTATGGTTTATTAATGAGAAAAATAATTAGAATATGGTTTAATAATGTTGTTTGAATGTTACTGACAACTATTTCAATGTAATTTCAATCAGTTGAAATAACTGTAAAGTTAATTGGTTATAATTGTAAATAAGGAATTAAATTGGTAATTATGGGAATTAATGGAATTGAAATATTGTAATTAATGTGGAAAAAATGATACGTGTAGAATATTAGTATAATAAGATGTAAACTAATGTTAATTATATTCATAAGATAATAGTTGATTGAATAACAAGAGTGGAAATCAAAATAAAAGAATTTATTGGAATTTAAATTATAATAAAATGGATTTTTTTCCTATTGTAATTTAACGCTAAAATTTATGTAATATTTAAACATTGGATTTAACATGGAAAATATAATGTAAAAGATTACTAATTTCTTTGTAATAAGAAATGATGAAAATTTTAACTTTTAAAAAGTTTGAATTTTAAAGTGATTAAATTGATTTTAGAACAATAATGTATTTATTTAACGTGAAATTTAGCCATTTTGGCCACTATCTTGGATTTTGACGAAACTAGTTTCATCGGATCCATAACAGTGAATTATTGTAAGATTTCAAGTTTTGTAGTAATCGGACTTATCGTTTGATCGTACGAGCTCGAAACACGTAGAAATTAATTAAAAGAATTTAAATCAATATAATTTGATTTTGAAAGCTAACTTCTGTATACAATGGAATTAGGGTTTGAGACTGGTTCCATTGAGTTTAAAAGTATCCAAAACATATATTTTGATATATGGGATGAGTTACTTTCGTTTCGAGGACGAAACGAGTTTTTCGGGTCGTTGTTATGGTTTTGATCCAATTCGATATGTCCATTCATTCTTATCCATCTGTTTATATATATATATATATATATATATATATATAGATTTTTTTTGACCATAGCTGTTTATTCCCATTTCTGTACATATCTGTTCAAATCATATACTTCTTCCCCCTTCCCAATGGCTGTCAACCCAAGCCATAATTCCCAAATTCAGAATCAAATTGAAAATTCAGACTCTTCAAATCATATCATATAATATACCATGTCGAAGCTCTCGAAGAAGGAGTTAGCGTGTGGTGTTCGTTTTTGGAAAAAGCGCTAGTATCAACTAGAAATCGCGGTCAAAGATGATGGCGGCGAAGTGAAAGGGGGGCAACTTGAGGGGGTTTTGATCGGAGCATCAATTGACGAAATCGACTTTTGGGTATTGTAGAGCTCGATGAGTAGATTCTAGTTCTATTTTAGATTTAAGTATGGAGCAACAGTGTAGCCTGGATATAACTTGGAAGTTAATCATCGCTGCAACTTTGGTAGTCGATTGGCGACAATTGGAGCGTCTATATGAGATGTCGGCGGTTCGGTTGCGTTGAGGAGGTTGATAGCTTTCAGATGCAAGTGATCTCTGGAAAGCAGAGCTTTGAGGTGATGAGAAATTATGGTTAGAATTGACAGGGCGGAGGTGGTCTTGGGGTAATTTTGCAAAAAGGTCCCTGTAATTCTTATATTTGCAAATTTGACCCTGAAACTTCCAATCTTAATAACTTTTGCATATGAACTCGGATTTGGACGCGGTTTCTTCCATTGCGATCCTATCTAAATTTTTGATAACTTGGAACTTGTATGGCTAGATTTGGAGACAATTGGAATTTTGGGCATTATTTGGACTTTAAATCGATGAAAAACAAAGGTGAGTGATTTAACCCACTCATAAATACTAAACCATCTTATGTTAGTTAAATTATATTTAAGATATGATAAGAATATTATTTTTTGCTGTTTAGTTGTTTAATTTGACATTTTAATTGAAATTGAATTTTTTGAATTAAAATGCTATTTAAATTAATATTGAAATAAATTTGACAGTTAAATACCTAATATAGATAACAGTCAATTGTTATCATTTATTAGCTGATTTAGATGTTGATTGTGATGGATTTTTATTTGTTAACATTTTGGATGACTGGATGTTTGTATCCTTGTAATCACTATGGGTTGAAATGACACATACCCAAACGATCATGTAGATTAGGGAAAATCATTATGGATTAAAATGATAAACCTTAGCGATTTTGTTGATTTGGAAATCTTTGATTCGGGATACAGATTAAAATTATATATATACCAGGAAAATTTAACTATTTTGGGGTTGAAATGATACATGCCCTATCACTTGACCATAAAGTAGAAACTATATATGGACACCGTTAGTTCGTTTTAAATTATTTTCTAAATAGTAAAGTATGTTTGATTTAAAATTTTATTTTTAAAATTTTATTTAATAATTTTATATAAAATTTATATTTGGAAAATAATTTGTTTTATATGTTTTAAAGTTTCAAATTACAAGTTAATATATGGTTTAAATGTAAATTTAAGATTCTAACTTATGATATTATTTAGTTTTAAAGTATATTTTTAGATAGTTTAAAATTTAATTTAATAAAATATTTGATATAATTTTAATATATATATATATATATTTTAAATTTAATTTAATAAAATATTTAATATAATTTTAATATGTCTATAAATATTTTTTAAATTCAATTTAATATACTAAATATAGTTTTGATTTAATATAATAAATATAGATTTTATAATAACTTTAATAAATAAAAATGTAAGATGGTTTTATAAGGATTTAAAAGGGTTTTGTAAGAGATTTTATAATGGATTTTGTAAAAAGGAATTTTATAAAATATTTTTTTAAAAGGATTTTATAATGGTTTTTAAAAGGGATTTTAAAAAGGGTTTAAAGGATTTCATAAATGGGCTTTATAAAAGAACTTATATAAAGCGATTTGGATAAAGGAATTTTTCGTAGAAGCTTATGAAAAGGGGAAGAGTTGTAAATTGTTTTGGGAATTTATAAATAGCTTTATAAATGGTTTTCAAGCATATAAATAGTTTATAAATGGTTTAGAAGAGATTCATAAATTATTTTCGTAATTGATTGAAAGAAATCTTTCTCGGTATTTGTGGATATATTTATACTTTTGGAAATACATATATGGATATCTTGATATGAACGTATAAACTATTTTCAGGATTCATTATTAATAAGTTTTTATAAAAATGACCATGGTGTGATAAATGTAAGTGGTTGGTTGTTAAAGAGACCAGGGTCAGAATTATCATACTCTTTGCCAATTCTGAAACCACTTTAACAACTGTGCACATGGTGGAGAATCTAGAACGAAGTAGGATGGTTTGGAGAACGCTACTATATGAGGTACGAACGTAGGCCTGAACCCCCAGGTCATCTTGACATGACTAAAATAGGAGCTACACCGAGCCGAGTGAGGTCGCTCCTCCGATCGGGCACATTTCTTCGGTACCATATCTGTTACTTTGTGGTTGATTTGGTGGCCACCGTCGATTTCATAATGGGAGCATGTTCCGAGGTGGGCGGTAGTAGCTGCTACTTGTTACCACTAGTCCGGGAGTGCAAAATGATAGAATCCTACCCTGGTAAATGCCTCGCGTGCCTTATCATATACCTTATCGAGCCTACTACGATTTTGGTTTGTGTCGTACCTATGGAGTGCTCCCTGATAGCCCACCGGTTTGCTGGAGTTTATAGTGCTGTATAGACTACGTCATTTATAAAATGTGTTAAATGGGAATGGATAATGCCTTAACGCTATTTTAATACTTTACTGATAGACACTATATATATAGCGTATATTTCTACATATAAATAGTTTAACGGATCCTTAGGAGATGGAAATCCCTAACATCTCTTAAGTTATTACATGCACGTTATATACTGGATAGGAGATGCAAAATCCTATAGACATCTCTGAAGCCGTTACACTTGTGTTTATTTGTTGTTGGTTTAACTTACATAACATCTTTTAGTTCTGGCTCGAGTGCTTTGTCTTTTCATTATGCTCGGGTCAGCCTAAGCATTTCAGCGTTTAAGATATTATTTATGGAGGTCGAAGACGGAGTTTAGTATTATATTATTATTGTTATTATTTCATTGTATCATGTTGTTCCACTGCATCATTTTTTATTCCTGTTGTATGTCTAAGTTTGATATATTGTAAAAGTGTAATCAAATGTATTTGTAAAACAACTTCATGAACTATTTATTCGATTATTATATTTTGTCATTCTATTGTGATATTCTATGTTTTCTTCCTTCTTTTCTTTTATTTTCTTATTTACCCCATTATCAATCCTTTCTTATAAATGGTTTGAGTAGACATGTGCGGTTTATTGCCGATTTAAATCGTCCAAAAAGGTGGGCCGTTACATGTAACGATCCGCCTTTCTTACTCCGAAAGACGAGCCGTTAAGTGTAAAGAAAAGAAAGGCTAGAAGAAAATAAACAACACAGAATCTCACAACGCAATGGAATAATATACAAAAATCAACATAAGATCATACAGAGTCATTATTATACTAATATTACATCAGAGTCATAGAGTACAAATTCCAAATTGGGACAGTTATAACTGTCTATCCCTAAAAAACTGATACAAAGTACATACATACACACACAACAAAATAAGATAATAACTAGCTATCGGTGAAGCCGCATGCTCCAAGCTCCTCCATAATTCATCCGTGAGAAATCTAGATTATTCGGCTGCTCATATAAATTTAAGTACCCAAGAGTTTTAAGGAAAGTAAATAAAACTCCAAGTCTGGTGTAAATAAAGCATAAGTTTCTAACTTTATAAAAACCTTCAAACCAAAAGTACCTCGTAAGCCACGCCGCACATAAACCTAAATGAGTTTTTGCCTTACAATAACTAATACATTTCTATATACAATCATTTGATTTTATCATAATGTCTAAGTTAAAAAAATATTTAATAGAGCAGAAATGCTTACATCTTATATTTCAGTAGTTGGGCACAACTAAGTCCGTAAAGGCACATATTGAAAAATGGATTCCAACAATGACAAGGCACTGGGGTACCACCTATCACAGTGCATCTTTAGATAAAATAAACCGAGAGCCTCACATTGACTCCCTACGAGTCAAGACCGACAGTACCACTTACCAGGTAGCGTCGAATATGTCATCACTCTGGTTGGGATCAAAAATCTAAATGGGCCTCGAGCATACATAATTTATAATATCGATCTAGATTGGGTAGCGACCATACCTTAATGGTGGAAAACCACACACCTTTGAAGCATACCACTAATTTTAGTCATTCCAGGATATGAGGCTTAAGGTTATGTTTACCTTTTCTTCTAGCAAACAATCTTGGAATGCTAACACTGTCCTCTAAGAAACCAATGCAATGCTAGCATTCATCCATACAAGTTGTTCCGGGATCGAACAAACATTCAACATTTACTATCTTCTATTTTGGAATAACCCTTAGAAATAATAGCACATCTCCGTATATACTTCATAACAATCCATCGCAAACATTATTAGTTTGGAGTGGTTCAGATAAAATATACTTATACGAAACTAGTGTCTCCAAATTAAACGATAATTCCCGGCTAACTCAATTCTAACTCTTTTTGAAGTATGTAACAAGCATTCGGGTTCTCACCGGGGAACTCAAAAATACACAACGTACTTCCTAAGTTAAAACAGGACAATTTATAAATAGTGGAAAAATCCACTACTTGGGGTAATTATACAGGGTTCGCATATGGATAACCATATACAATTTAAACATGACCCATTGATAGAAATTAACCATCCCATATCTATCACGTTTCCAATACTTCGACCTAATTCTATCTCTCGTCTAGAAATAAATTATGGATCTCACAAATAGTGGATAGGCCTGCTTATCGGCTTTTGGTGCTACATATGCGGTGACTTACTTCTCATAAATGAGTCACCATATTAACATTAAGTTTCATATTTTTTAAGGTTACTTGAAGGTAATCGACAAAGAAATCCCTTGATTTAAAACATTTTTGAAAAAGAAAGGCAATCTTAAGAAAAAACTGATATTTTTGGAAAAAACAACTTTTATATTAAAAACCCTTATTTATTAATTAAATAATAAATTAAACTTTTATTAAATAATAATTAAAACTTAATCAAGTCTTAATTAACACATTAATTAAATTTTATTAATGAGTAATTAATAAATAATTAATTAAACCCCTTTAATAAATAATTAATTAATAATTGATCTTTAATAAATAATTAAAAATAGTTAACCCTTAAATATTTATTAAATAATAATTAACATTAATTAATTAACTAATTAAAATTAACTTAATTACTTTTATCCACTAATGATTAAGTGTTAATTGCTTAATTTATTAAATAATCATTTATTAAATAAATAAATAAATAAATACCTTTTTAATTACTTAATATATGTTTAAAACATTTTCCAAAAAGATTTCTAAGTGAAAACATTTGTATACTTTGAAAAGAGTTCATTTTTACGAACTGCACTTATAGCGCTATCTCTATATGGCCTAAATTTCCAAACTTGAATTTTTTTTCTAAGTCTTCTTTAAAGCTTTAACTCTTGGAAACCTTTACTAAAACATAAAAGCATATTTTGGAAAACTACCAAGTTTTTAAAACTTGAAAAAAAATTTGCAAATTTTAAAACCTAAGATTTTGAATTTTATACAAGGGATAATATATCACTTTAAACTAATAAGATGATAACTTTCTTAGCATACCATTACGAATTCATGTTCACAACATACATGATTACATAACCACAACATCACAAGATGTAAATTTCCATAACCAACATATACATGCTAGATTATAATACGCAAACCAACTTGACTATTTAACTACCATATTCTAAACTATACATCCATATAACCAAGCACATATGATTACATCCAAGTATCATTATAATCCATGCACAATACGTGCATACACAACATTATTTTTACCCAAACAGGACATCATTTTTACAACAAGGTAGTCATATATATATACATATATATATATATATATATATATATATATATATGTTGAAAACCTTAGTTAAGGAGTGAAATTTTAATCATCGAAATTTGGCTAAACCAAACTAACTTCTACTAAAACCCGAAAATGATCTAGGCCTTTTCTTCTAGATTGGAAAAGTGGAGTTTTTGGTGGCTTTAATGGCAATATTATTTGGCTATGGGGGCTTGGGGTTTAGTTTTGTGAAGGAAATGTATTGAAATGAAAGGAGGTGAGTTTAGACAAGTTTTTAGGAGTATAAAAGTGAATTAATTAGATTTTTAAACTTGAGAAACTATTTTGAAAGCCATTAAAGTATCATTAGTGAAGAGGTTTTTATGAAATGGAAGATAAAACGATAAAATGGGAGAAAATTATGAAAATTTGTATATATATATATATATATATATATATATATATATAGTACATGTTACATTACCATATTACCCTAAAGTACATACCCTCGCTTACCATATTACCACATCACCAAGCATGTTTCATCCTCCCCCTAACATATAAAGCTTGTCTCCCCTTTATTTTCAAGAGAAGACATGCTTTAGTAGTTTACGTGCTTTGTGTTTCTAAAGAAACGACAACTTATGTCGCTTTTATTTACATTTAACTTTTTGTTTAAAATTTACAAAAAAAAATCATATCAAAACATATTATATTTATTAAGTAAAGCAAATTACAAAATCCTAGTTCATTTATAAGTGTGTGAAAATGTTTATCTCAAACATGCATAACATTTTCTAACAACTTTTGACACCGAAAAGTCAAAAATTCGAAAAACGTTTATGGTCACATTTTCTGTTTTTCTTTGAACTAATTTGTTTTGTAAACTAATTTTGAAAACTATTTTACCATCATTAGTTATTATTTGAAAGGAGTTTATTTGAGTTATAAAATTCATTAATTAATTATTAAAAATATGTTTAAATATCCAAACTTAAAGTGATTAAATCCTGGGTTGTTACACTCTCCCACTCTTAAAAGAATTTCATCCCAAAATTAGCAGACGATGAGATAACTCAAAATAACACAAAAAAGACATATATTATATATCATAAAACCCATACAACAAACACACAGTAATCTACACACAACAAACAATGACTATCCTAACATCAATTCTGGATAGGCTTCCCTCATGTAATCCAGTGTCTCCCATGTACAATCTAAGGGATCCTCACTCCACTGAATCTTTATTAACTTCACAGTTAACTGGGTTTTTACCCAAGAAACAATCAAAAGGAGTTAAAACATTCTTAACTAAGCAATAACGACTTGAAACTTGATCCAAGCAATCAGAAAAGAAGTCAATGGACCTCAAGAAAAATAAATCAAGAATACACTAAGTGGATGGATCGCTAGTGATCCATCACCTATGGATTGCTACTGGTCCATAAGGATGCACTGAGTAATCCAAACCTCTTGCATCATGATATTTTATCCCTTTTAAGAATACTTAACAATTTTTGTAGCATTCCAAGCAGCGTAGTTTAAGAAGCAAACACTCGTCTGATTCAAACTGTTGTTTATCGACTTTTTGACCAAAGCAGCTAGCGTAAACTGGACTTGGAGAACTTTTACGAAATCGATTTACTTGAAATTTGGAGGGAACACTTAGAATACATAAAAGAAGGCTCGAAGAAAAAATGATAATGATTAGAGAAGATATGATGGATCGCAACGACCCATGTAGGTTAGTCCCAATCACCTGAAATACATAGTTAGGTCTCGCACATCCTCTTCAGTGTACCTATAAAGTTTCATCTTATTTTGTTAAGTTTTGAGTGAGTTATGGATGAATCTTCTGGACCAGATAACCCATGAAGATGGATGATCAAAGAAACTCGAAATTACTTGATATTTGAACAAGGCACTAAAATAGAAGATAGTAAGACAACCAAATGGAGATCACTCAAAAATAGACTAAGTACATGGATCTTTAGCGATCCATCACCTATGGATCGCCAACGATCAATTAGGTTAGCTTGGGTCGCCTTCAAACTTTTTGAGCTCCATTATGATGCTGCATACAGGCTTCTAGCAAAGCGACTTTGGTCCAAATGCTCTCCAACCCCTATGAATACAATCGTACCTACAACATAAATAAGATCTTCTAGACTAGCTGTTGAAACTCTATAGAGATTATTCTTCACTCTTCTCCACCCACACAGTAGTTATTTAGGGGTTCACTGTGATTCTCCAGTAAACTCTTGTACTTGTGACTTGTTCTAACTTAGAAGATTCGATTATATTGTAATCCGATTCAACTTGTAACTGTAGTTAGTTAATAGAAAGTTATAAAGTGGATATAGGCTTCATTAATAGTCGAACCGCTATAAAAATCTTCATGTCTTTTTACTATTTCTACTATTTTTATATTTATTTTCTATAATATTGCTCTGTAAGAATAGGACTGATGCTTTCAAACTCAATGCACGGTGTTAATCCATTTTTTGGGTTAATATTTTGGTGCATTCACTGAGAACTCAAGTCAGACTTAGATCTGGCTATCTACTTTGAATCAGATAGGTTCAGAAGTTAGATCATTAATCTCTTCTTAGAATATTTGCTCTTGAGAATCAATGGCACCAGGAAGAAGAACTAGCTTTGGAAGATCCATAGGAGCTACCATTGCTGGAGAAGAAACAAACCCTCAACAAATTAAAGTCAACAACCCCAACAACCTGCTGTTTGGAGCTAACTCTGGAGAACAGGTTCCAAGATTCTCCATACTTTGACTAAGGGAGAATTGAAAAAGATGGTTGATGATATTAACCAAAAAATGGCAAACAGTCAAAAGGCTCTTATGGAAAAGATAAATGTTCTCTTAGCGCTCCAATCACTAACTACCCCCAGAATGGAGCCTGAAGCCCAGCTATGGAGCAAGAGCATTCTTCTATTTCTGGCTTGAATGAAAGAAACAGTTGGCAAAACTAAAAGGAAGCAGTGGGTGGAGCTCCACGAATCATAACGGAAGAATACATTAACACTCCACCCACTGCTAAAGCACCTGCTACAAAACCAAACTAAGGGGTGAAAACCCTATAGGGAGATATAACGATGGCACTCTCCGGCTTTGAAGATGACAAACAATTCGAGGAAGACAAATTGGATGAAAATGCTATCCCACAAAACACTAGAAGAAGCTCTAAAACCTATGTCGCATCATAATGACAAGCAATGGACAAGGAACTGCTACTTACATGGTAGTCCCAAAGGCAGGAAAACCAAGAAGATATAACAAACCGGGATCGATCACAAGGCTAAGCTCCCATGGTATATTACGACCACTCCCAGCTAACCAGCTTCCATTCCCATCATGGAGCTCCCATCATCAAATCATGAATGGTCATCGTCGAAAATCATCATAATAGTCAAAATGGTCGTTGAAAAAAATCACTTCATGATTGATTCGAAGTAGAACTCAGGTCAACGCTTATTTGATTCGAAGAAGATTCTAGAAGTCCTGACTTGAAGTCAGACTTGGGTAATTATCCATTTGAATTGAACAAAATCCAGGAAATTCTTATCGAAAATCAGGCTCGGGTAAAACAAAGATTTTCTCCAAGAAAACATGCAAATGACTACAAGCACGTTTCATCACTAACCAAGTACTTCAAATTCTGGGATTCCAAGTGAACCATGTGCTGACTCCAAGAAAAGGGCAAATTTTCTCTGGTCGAACTCCAAGTAAAATACCACCAATCCATCAACGTCGATCCATCTTATTTTGCCCAAATCTCGAACATGCGAACTCCAAATGCCTTGAAATTTGGAATTCAACCTTATGGGGCCTTCCTTACCGTCCCATACCAATCTTACCCAGTTTGAAATTTTTTGGGGGATCGTCATTGATCCATGACCCCATCCTAAATGATTTGCCGTTCAATCGGCATTTCCAATTTTAAGCATAGGACAATCATGCATATACCATTTTCAAGCATTATAAATAGCCGTAACTTGAAAATGGACCAGACTGACAACGATTAGAGCATCTTTACTAATCAAAACCCATTCACCGATGTCGTTAGCTTGAAGAATATCCAAAGAAGTTTATCATGTCAACTATAGATTCCTATCACTATACAAATGATATGAAATTTCTTTTTTAAAGGTATGAGTAGCACATGGATGAATCGAGGGTGACGAATGCAGTCTACTGCATGGCCCTCAAGAATCATTAAAGGATGAAATAACCTACTGGCCTAGAAGAATTCTGTGGGAAGGAAAACCAGTACTACAGACTAGAGGTAGTGCAATTGTAGAATGCAAACCCGGTAATTTTCCAAAGAACATACCAAACGGTGAAGGAGCTACAGGACCTCAGGGACCTTCTACCCAAGCAAGGCCACTAAGACTCGGTAGAAAAGCATCTTAGCTAACTGGAGAAATCAGATGCAAGGATGGTTATCAAATAACACTCTGGATAGCTGGCCACTAAGGAATGGGTAGCAACCTCAAGCGATGCCTTTTCGTTCATCCTTGTCTACTTTCCCTTTCCAAATGAGCCGTACCGAGACACTGGGGCATTGCAGACAACAAGGCAAAAGAAATGCTTCTATGCCCTCGACGAGTCATATCGATCCCCTTTTGAGAACTGGTGTTGCCTTAGTAACGTCAAGAAAGCTTGTCCAAAGGTTCATCGAACAAACAGATCCGATCCCCTAGTCTCCAAGAACCGACAAAACTATGTTCCCATGAGCCAGATCCCAAATATTCCTCTTGAAGTCGATGAATCATTTCTTTAATGCCGTTGGGATGTCGGATACATGACCTAAAACTCTTATTGGAGTTAATGAATTTTCGTTCTAAAGGCGTCTGGTCGTCGGACTTCCAACCATAATTCTCTTGAAGTCGATGAATCATCGCTTAAAGGCCGCTGGGTCATCGGACACACAACCCAAAACTCTTCACAGGGTCGATGAATTATTGCTCCATGGCAGCCTGGTCACCGAACATCCGAACAAAATTCCTCTTGAAGTCGCGTTTTAAGACCGCCGAGTCGCTGGAAACATGACCTAAAATTCTTCTTGGAGTTGATGAATAATCTTTCTAGGGTCGTATGGTCGCTGGACATTCAATAAAAATTCCTCTCGGAATCAATAAATTATCGTCTCAAGGTAGTCCGTCACCGATCATCCAACCACAAAAACTCCTTCACGAACTAAGTTATCGTGAAAGTTCTTCACGAACTAAAGTGTCTTGAAGGTGAACCGGTAGATCAATAGTTATTTGATCCAAAAATCCTTTACAAACTAAAGCATCGCAGAGGTCAATTGGAAGATCAGTGGTCATCTTATCCAGAACTACTCGAAGTCAGTAAAGTCACACTCTGGGGCCACGAATCGACATTAACATCAACTACTGCAAAAAATTAACAGAATCACTTCCAACGACCAATGAGATAAACAGCGCCAAATTCGCGAGCTTCAAAGTCGCTCAAAGAAAGTATGCCAAAATAGAACCGACCTTATGATCAATCACAGGCCGACTCAAATTAAGCCATGATTCGACACTTGGGAGAACCAAGTAACTCAAATCCCTAATACATAATCTCTTAAGATAGAGGCTTTCCCATGGTTTAATCATCTAAAAGGCACAGTCGCATCCACTAGACCATATGCAACCAAACGAGTTATGGAGAAACCTCGAATATAGTTTATTCGTGCGAACAACCCTGTGGTATAGAGGGAACCACACATACTTAAATAGCTATAAGGAAAACCAAGACTAATCATACCATAGTTCTGTTATGGTCAATCAAAAATTCTGTCAATATGACAACTACGGACTTAGCGACCTAGCTAGCTCAACAAACGAAGCAGAAGCATAATACTTGCGTACTTCTTCGCAACTCCTCCTTTACCACCTTTGTTGACCATTTCCTTTTACTTTTAGACCGTATGCTAATTGAGGACCAATTCTCTAAAGGCAGTTAGGAACAAAAACTTAGAGTATTTCCCAGAACTCCCATAAGCTCCTTCTTCATAACCATCTCCATGTAGACGGCTGTAGATATCTTAACCATGGAAAATTATCTATTCGGTCGTGCACATCTTCCCGAAATACAGGAGGATCGTCCAAGCCATGATTACCCTATCAAAAACCACTTGTCTCTTACCACTGACGAAATCGCGTTCCAACGAAGTCAAATCGACGGATTGATGGGAAAACTCGATCCTTACCTTCTAAGAACTAGTATCGCTCCTCCAACACTGGATAGGCCCAAACCATTGCGCGCACTCCCATAAGTCATGCATCAATTTTTGAGACGTGGAACCACACTCTCAAACACGAACTGTTCACTATACTCGAAAATTGGCAACGTCAAGAAGTTCCAAACCATTTTGGATCGTCCGGTCGTATCAATCTCATAAGTTGCACATCACTTCTTGAGCTGTGGAACCACACTCTCGAAGCACAAACTCCTCACGTTACCTGAAGATGGCAACATTGAGAAGTTCCAAACATTACTGGATCGACGGGTCATACTGATCTCATAAGCTGCGCACTCCCATAAGCCACACATCACTTCTTAAGTTGTGGAACTACACTCTTAAAGCACGAACTCCTCACGTTACCCGAAGATTGGAAATATCAATAAGTTCAAAATCGTTTTGGATTGATAGGCCATATCGATCCCATAAGTCTTGCACTTCCAAGAGTCGCGCTTCTTGAGCTGTGGAACCATACTCTTGAAGCATGAACTCCTCACATTACTCGAAGTTTAGCAATGTCAAGAATTTTTAAATTATTTTGGATCGATGGGTCATGTCAATCTCACAAGTGGCGCACTCCCATAAGCTGCACATCACTTCTTAAGTCGTAGAACCATGCTCTTGAAGCACAAACTCCTCACGTTACCCGAAGATTGGCAACATCGAGAAGTTCCAAACCATTCTGGATCAATGGGTCATATCAGTCTCAAAAGCCACACACTCCCATAAGCCATGCATCACTTCTTTAGCAGTGGAACCGTGCTCTCGAAGCACGGACTCCTCACGTTACCCGCAGATTGGCAACGTCGAGACATTCCAAACTGTTCCAGATTGACGGGTCGTATTGATCTCATAAGCCGCGCATTTCATAAGCCGCACACTCTCCAAAGCTGCGCATTTTCTAAGCCGCGCACTCTTTAAAGTCGTGCATTTCATAAGCCGCACACTCTCAAAAGCTGAACATTTCATAAGCCGTGCATTTTAATAAGCTGTGCATCTAATAAATTGTGCAAACACTCAACAAACCATTAAAATTTTCTAAGTATAGGTATTTTCCCGATAACACCTTAAAAATTGTCTATTGCAGGATTAACAGGGATCAACTCCCATAAGTCGGAAGAACTGACATTGCGACAGTAGTGCCGCAAATTTCACAAATTAAAAGTCGACAAAGAATTCTGATCTTTGACCAATGTTAACGTAAAAAATGTCAAATTCAAGACATCCAATTCATAAGTTCCCAGAGATTGGAGCTGCGACGCACCTTTGTATGGAGGCGTCCAAGGAGCCTCCAAGAACATCAAGTCTTATGTCAACTATTAAGAATAATCAACCTTGTGGACTGAGGGGCACATAACACACTAACACTTGGTCTGGATAAAATAGTGCTTCAACTTGCAATAAAAGGAGGAACTTATTGTTGTCCAGAGATAGACATTAGTAGGCATTTCCAGAATCAGATCTTCAATGCACCAGTTTCAAAAGATAGAAGCAGGTGCTTCACTGAGGTCTCAAACTCCAACTTATAGAAAACTAGCTAATACCCAAAGACAGGAAACAGAAAGGAGGGAACGCTCAAAATCGAGCAACTGAACCAATGATTCCCGAAGGCTGGAACCAATGGATAAGGTTGATATTCGCAATACCACCCCAGCATAACACATATGGCTTGAAACAAGCAAGGTTAAGTGTCACAGATTCAAACAGACACTACCGAGCTCTACCGGCCCGTAATCAGGATGGGAATGAGCGCGGTCGTACCGGGGGCAATGTGATGACTTGCTTTATAATTTCTAATTTTCTATAAGAACCTGAAATTTGACACCTAGAAATAAAGGGTTCCATCTAGGAATGAAGGGTTTCGCAGATAGAAGTCAGATCGAAACAAAACCAGTTGAAGGAAATTCAATTTTTTGTGAATAAGAATAACCATGGAATTGGTTAAGCAACAACCCTGCATTTCCAAGGGTAACACTTGACAGTGATAAATAAGGCTAGGCAATGGAAATGCCTGGCACTCCCGTTCTTCCAGAACATGGCGTATCCCGAAGTTAAACAACATTGAGAAAAACAAACACATCGGGTTAAAAGGGATCTACTCAACTATACAGGATTAGATGAATGGTTCAATCCTAACCAACATGAATTTAACATTTCCCGAAGACATGTAGCACAAGAAAAGATTTCTACAATCCAATCATCGAAGTGCAAGTTTCTGAAGACTAAACTAGTGCCCACCTTGATTAAAAGAATTGTTGGATTGACTGGGAAAATCGATCCCAACCTCCTGAGTGTTGTGTTGCCCCGACAATGCTAAGGCCGTTTCTCATTTTTTAAGTATCGGTGTTGCCTCGGCAACATCGAGAAACTTCCTATTTCACAAGTATTAGTGTTCCACTGGCAATGCTGGGAAACCCTCTATTTCCTAAGTACCAACATTGCCCCGACAATGCCGGGAAATGTGTTATTCACTATGTACCGGTGTTGTCTTAGAAATGCTAAGAAAACCATAATCTGTGGGTTTGATAAGAAACACTCATAATAGTAAACCATTAATGCACTAGCTTTTAGAGATAGAAGTTGGTCCTCAACTGAGATTCTACCTTTGTCTTCAGAAAACTACCATTGCTCGAAAATAGGCAATAATAGGATGACATAACCTTTCGTAGGTCAGTCGGATGGTTCCACTTATCATCACATGAATCAGCCACTACATAGGAATAAAGAAACGCCAAAAGGAAATCCCAGGATTGAATTGCTCTTGTGAAAATTTCTATGGATGAAAGGTGGTGCAAATCCGAACTTCCTAAGTTCAACTTAGAAAGAATTTAGATACGGCTAAAAGATAAGCTGCCTCGAGGAAATGTTGCTCCGAATAATAGCTTGGTTATCAATCGAAGATAGGAATTGGCATATGAACTGAATTCCATGACGACAACAATCAAGCAAAGCATGCACAACCAAGGACATGTAGGGATAAACCCAGAAGGTCTAAATTAATACCATAGGACTTCCTCAATCCTCGAATAGGATTGAGAGCCAGACCAGGGGCAATCGAATCATTTCTCCCAAACCTCTCCATCTCCCACAATTGCAACAATACAGTTGTTTGAAATAGCTAGCCCCTCAAGCAAGAATAGACACACATATAATTGATCAAAAGAAATGTTGCAAAGTCCAAACACAAATTACCACGAGGTTGGTTAGATAACGATTCTGTATCGCAAAACAGAGCATTCTGGCAACAAAATCACCAACAAAGGAAATAAATGATTTAATGTTCAGAAACAACTGTCACTCGCAGTCTGGCGATGACGAGAAGGATCGATGACCTACTTATGGTCCAACTAGATCATTTGGTTCCAGCTTGCAGGAATATGCCATTACCCGAAGTTTGGTGGTACTAAAGAAGAAACCTACAGAACGAAACTATCGATACATCGGCTTCTAGAAACTGAAGCAAGAGTTTGAATGAATCTTCAGTCCTATCTTCAGGCACCTCATGCTATCTGAAGATTCACGACATTAAGGAAAAATTTACATTTTTGAGTCATCTATGCATGATTTTCTGGAGGTAGAAACTGATACATGATTAGGGTCTCAATATTGGACTTGGAAAAATTCACTCTAGCAAAAGAAGACGGCGACGCGTTTTTCCAGCACAGTACCTAGAATTACAGTAGATGACGATGTCAGCTTAGAGGAATTCAATTACAGTTAGGAAACAGACATCATTGAAAAAATCAGAGCTTAGAATCAAGCAGCAACGTCCCCAGTTCCTAAAGATAGGAGCTATCATTTCAATCAAACCGGGGTAAATGAATGTTGGCCTAGGAGACCTAGTCTTTGGAAAATATACAGACTTAGTATTTAAAGAAACTATCCCTATGGAATAGGGTGGATACACCAACACTTTTTTTGAAACGAACTCAATTGAGCATAGGCAGGTATTAGTAGACCAAGCTACCTCGTAGTTCAGAACAAAGCTATGAAATAGAATACACCGAAATGACCGCAGAAGTTTTACTTACATGTATAGGATTATAGTAAACGAGTATGCGGCACATGAACAAAAAGGTGCAACGGCGAGAAAAAGCAACACTTGGAATCGAGTATTTAAACCAATAGTCTTCAGAGATAAAGGCTAGTATACAGGTTGAATTCCAAAAATGCAAAGGAAGGATAATCGCAATCGAACAAGTCACGCGCTAGTTCCAGAAGACTAAAACTGTGCCTGATCGAAATTCGACTAAAACTCTACAAAAGCAACTATGCCTGGTAATTTAACTATGATCAGTCATCCCAATATGACATGATTAATAAGTGAAGCCAAAGTTGAAAAGGACCCAGCTTATGGAGGAGTGGAATTCCCTCCACCACACTAAAGAATGAATGACCAGAAAGGCATTTTCAACAATAAAACTTGGCATTCAACCCTGTCGGGTATGTTTTACCTTAAATAATACCTTGCATAAGCAACACCTAGAATCTAAGGGAAGTCAACATATGTTGATCAGTCGGGTTCTGAGCGTTAATCGGTGTAGATGCAGTGTGTTATCTAGATGAGAAGAGTCCAATATCCCAAATACTGCAAATGAACAATCTAGTGTAGATAGCTTGATTACATTTGAAAAAACAATCAATATCTTCTTTTGAAATTACCTTTTCCACACTTACTGGTTATCGATCAACGATCGACAACGGAGTCACTGTCCAAAGCAACGTGGGAATCTTATCTTTTCAAGATCACTGGAGTACACAAACTGAAAGAGCGATACGATTGAATCGTCCACTATATCCAATTATGGAATAGATCATCACATTAGAATTCAAAACGGCAATAGGAACTTAACCGAGTCCTCAAAAAGTAATGGTTAAAGACAAAGAGCAACACTTCGCTCCAGAATGACAATCAATTATTCGAGACAAAAAATAGCTTCACTGCCGACTAAGCTAAAACTAAATAGGTCGACTCCAAACCTACATCATGTGCCCACTTACCAACCAAAACACTTTTGTAAATTATGAAGCAAAGATTGCATCGAAAATACCAGGAATTGAAACTCAAATTGAAACCGAAAAAACGAATGATTATGGGAAGTTGGTCAAATGAAAACTACATCTTGAGATGGACTCCAACGATTGAAATTCACAAAATAGTAATACGAAACTTGTTTTGTTCCAGAGCACACTTTGTTTCTATCGCTGGGGGCAAATGTTAACTAGGTTTTTACCCAAGCAAGAATTCAAAGGAGTTAGAACATTCAGACTAAGCCAGAATGAATTGAAACTTAATCGAAGCAATCAATAAAACAAGTTAATTGACCTCAAGAAAAATAAATCAAGAATACACTAATTGGATGGATCGCTAGAGATTCATAAGGATACATTGCCAATCATCCTAACCTCTTACATCATGGTATACAATCTCTTCTAAGAATACTTTCTAAGTTTCATACTATTCCAAGTAGCATAGTTTAAGAAGTAAAGATTCATCTGATTCAAGATGTTGTTTACCAGCTTTTCGACCAAAGCAGCTAGCTTAAACTAGACCTAGAGAACTTAAAGAAAATCCGATTGAATTGACATTTTGTGGGGAAACTTAGAAGACATAAAAGAAGGCTAAAAAAATGAGCATGATTGGAGAAGATATGATGGATCGTTGGCGTGACCCATGTAGGTTTGTCCCCAACATCTGAAATTCGTAGTGTATGTCCCACACACCCTCTAGAATGTACCTACAAAGTTTCATCTAATTTTATTAAGTTTTGAATGAGTTATGGATGAATCTTCTATACCTAATGACCCATGAAGAGGATGATCAAAGAAACTTCGAACGACTTGATATTTAGACAAGGCACTCAAATAAAAGATAGGAAGATAACCAAATAGAGATCACTCAAAAATAGTCTAAGTACATGGATCTCTAGCAATCCATCACCTATGGATCGCTATCGATCCTCCGGGATTTCTGAGGTCACCTTAAAAATTTCTAAGCTCCTTTACGATGCTGAGTACAGGCTTCTAGCAAAGCGATTTTGGCCCAAGTGCTCTCGAACCCCTGTAAATACTATCCTACCTGCAACATAAATAGGATCTTCTGGATTGGCTGCTGGAACTCTGCATAGATTATTCCTCACCCTTTTCCTCCCATACAATATTCATCTCGGTGTTCACTATGATTCTCTAGTGAACTCTTGTACTTGTGACTTGATCTAACTTAGAAAATTCAATCATATTTTAATCGGATTAAATTTGTAACAATCAGTTAATAAAAAGTTAAAAAGTGGTCGAAGGCTTCATTAACAGCCGAACCACTATAAAAATCTTCTTGTCTTTTTACCGTTTCTTCTTTTTTACATTTATTTTCTATATTATTACTCTGTAATAACATGGCTGGTGCTTTCACACTCAATCTAGGGTGTTAATCCATTTTTTTGTTAACATTTACCACTTATTATGCAACCTCTTCTCATCTTGATCTACAATATGAGTTAGATGTCTAATCACTATCAGGTTTGGTTTTATCTCCAAATCATTTTGAACCAATGGCTCCACAATCAACGATAGGTCATGAACATACTTTCTCAAATGAGACATGGAAAATATTGTGGAACCCTGGCAACCTTTTTGGTAATTCAATTTTGTAGGCGAGTGGTCTAACCCTTTCAATAACTTTAAAAGGTCCAATATGTCTGGGTGTTAACTTCTCGACCCTTTCGAATCGAATAACACCTTTGATTGGGGCAATCTTTACAAATACAGAGTCTCTAACTTCAAATTTCAAATCTATTCTCCTTTTATTAGCATAACGTTTCTGTCGATCCTAGGCTTCCTTCATTCTTTTCTTTACTACTACAACCTTTTTAGTAGCTTCTTGGATCATATCTGGTCCAAGTACTAGCCTATCTCTAGTCAAACCTAACATGTTGATGACTTGCATGGAAGTCCATAAAGTGCTTCATAAGGTTCCATACCAATGCTCGCTTGATAACTACTACTGTAAGAGAACTAGGGTAGGGTCCGTGCTACACACACGGGCGTTGTTGGTTATTAAATTAATGTTAAAAGTTAGTTAGAATATACCGTGCGTAAAATAAAGGATCTTTAGGTAGAAGGTATATGTAAATTTGTATTATATTTTGAGTTCGTGCGCAAATATAGAGTGTGTGTAGGTTAGTTCATTAATATAGTAGATTTAACAGAACACGTATATTTTTAATAACCTTACATGCAAAAGCAGATAAATATTTAGATTTATTCAGAAGAAGAAAAAACATATCTAAAAATAGGATAGTTAATACCTTTAAAGTGCTGAACATTTACAACTGATTCAACCACAATGCACATATAATTTTATGGAAATTTAACACTCTCAAAACAAAATATTTGTGTTGTACATTTTCTAGGACAAAGCTGAATTCTTTCCATGTTATTAGTTTATGTGGGCAAGCTTCTTAATCCATCCTTCAGTAGACCTGTAATGCCCGACCTCTATGCTCACAATAACAAATGTTATTATAAGGAATAACGTCTACTATTGCGAAGAATAAGGCTTGTTAGAAGCGACAATCCGTAAGTTGTGCCTTAGATGAGTATTGATTACATCGATAGGAGTTATATGAATTACTCCCAAAGATATAAATTCAATCCAAATCTAAAACGAAACTACGGTGGCTTAAGAAAAATTCAGAACAACTCATAATAACAACAACACTGATAAGTATAATCACATCAGAACAGAAATATCAAGACCATGAGTCTGTACCCATTATTTGGATGCTAGACTGAACAAAATGATGATTCCTGTGTATAAAAGCCAAGGCTTCGCGCTTAATAAATCCAACAATGTGGATTAATACCTACAATTTGCAAGAAATATAGCAGTTAAATGAGAAATAGTTGAGCCTAAAGTTGTTAAAAGTAGATTTAATTGAGAGCTTCACAATTAGTGAATAATTCACCAAATAGCAATGATTAAAACAACATGGAGTTAAATTGCAAATAGTAATTGATGATGTTGGATTGAATGTATGATGATACTTCACAGTAAAACCAATATATAAAGTTTTCCAATAAACAGCAAATATGTTTCACTATTAAGCTTAACTGCTTAAGAACACCATATGAATATCCTATAAATCATATTATGGTGAGTGCGCCTTCTAGGTGCACTAAGTCAACTTCAATACCGCATCAACATGGTCCCATGTTTCTCAAACTTTTGGATTTGGTTCAAGATTCGTCTCATCCGCACTAAATATAATAACACTATTTTAAGGTGGAAATGATAAAAATGCGTCTGCAAACATCGTTCAAGGGTTCATATCAAATGAAAAAAATTGTTTATGATGGCTTGAAGATATGTTTAATGATCATTTTATATGTGTTACAGCAACCAGAAAACATAGATCAAAGCACTTTAGTTAATGTACACAGAAATTTAAAACATGCACTGCCATCAAAAGATCCATTATTTATGATAGAAAATCAACTTGTTTAAGTTCAATACTGAAAACGCGCAATCTCAATACAAATTTTACTTCCCTCCATGTTATGCTTACTAAGCTTGCTATCAACATACATAATGATTATTTTGGTCAAACAATAGTGTTATATTACTTACATAAAGTGAATGTAAAATGGTCTTACCTCTGCAGCTCTTCTACTCTTTCTTATCTCTTTGTGCTTCTCTTATTTTTTGTTTCATAACAGCCTGTGCATGATACGAAAATAATAATATTTAGAAATCTGTAAGTAATGTATATGCATATAAAATTGTAGATAATACACCAAAAAGGGCTGCAAAACTTGTTTAAAAATAACCAAGAGATTGGTTATAAGACTCAAATTTGTTATATCTTACTTATTGATTCTAAATTCAATGCATTAATTTATATTTAAGGTATAATAATAATGATATAGTTAAAAAATGTAAGTTTAAAAAATGTATGTGTTGGCCTAAAACCTTCGAACATTACTTTGTCTCTTTCTTTCCCTCCTTTGACTTGGAGTTTTGTATCCTACATCAATATTCAAGCTGCATTTTACTACTTTTAGTTGCTCGATAGCTTTTCTAGTTTCCCAGTTATTACCTAAATTAATTGAATACTCTGGTCCATGCAATCCACATTAGATGCATAATATTTCATGCTTCCTGTGGTAAATTTTCACATCTTCAAGAATCTGAAATCAGCTATCTAGCCTAAAACATAACAAAAAATAAAATCATGTGATCAGATTTGTCATGAAAATGAGAATATAATAGGTAGGCATCGCGATTCAACTAATTTTTTTTTATACATTAACATCGTTAGCAAACTTCTTAAGTTTATATAATACACATTAAACTATTCTTCCATCAATCGCCTGTATAAAAAAGAGTTGCTTGAATAAGCCTATGATTTTGCATTATTTTTTGTGATCATATAATGAAAATATTATCCAAATGCAGTAGTTGACCAATTATATCATTACAGTTCGTTCTACCAAACACTTTTGCTGCTCCATGGAAATTTTTTTAGACCAAAAGCGGTGTCATGCAACATGACACATACACACACATACTTGCATCAATTATACGTTTTTTTATTTTGGATTTTGTATGGTGGGACTCATATTTTTGTGGCCCATGCTACGCACACAGGAAATTGTGAACTTCTTGATGTTTTGAACTATTTCGACCATTTTTTTAATCTATTATGTGTTTGTAGTTCATACCTGTTGTTATTATTGTTTTCCATGACTTCATTTTCACTTACAAATTGTAGAAGATATTAATTAGGAAAGTCACACAGACAATGAATTTTGATGTATATAAAAATGAAATTGGTTGACTATTTAATGAGCAGAATATTTGGAAATTATGTAGGTTAACATAAAAGTGAGATATCCTTGAATATTGAATGCATGAAAGTGCAACATGATCGTCTTATATGTAAACATGTTTACATAACAGCTAAAGCCTGTATGGTAAGCATAATGATTATGGAATAGTTAATAAGTTCATTGAGCTCCGAAATTGTCTACTATTCCTCGTTTGCATCATAGAAGGTAAGGATAATGCAGGCTCTGTAAATGGTGATGTAGAGAACCAATTCTTGCTTTATGTCTAGTTGATTTATTGTACTATAGATTCGGTGTTGTATTAATAACTTCAATCTTACAGTAAGAGTCAGGAAGTAATATATAAATTGTAAAGTTATGCAATAAATCGCAACGTAGGTAAAGTTGACACAGTTTAGATGCCAACCGTAAGTACCCATGAGAAGTGCTGTGTTAATTTCATAGTGAAGTAACAGTAAAATTTTTCATATACCGTTGTTTTTTTACAAACAAACTCTGTTTGTTATATTAATGGGTATCAAGAAGCTGATAACATAAGTCACAGGTGACGATATATTTTGGTGTGTTTTTAATACCACTTGACATAAATTTTTAATTGTACAAAGCAAATGATGCTAAAGTTGTCATATAATTTTAATCAGCTGCTGCGATAAGATGAAAAAAAATCCACGTTCGATGAAATATTTGTAAAAAAATGCTGAAGACGATGAATGCGATAATTCAAATTTGTTTTTGTTTTATTATCATAAATAATATTATGTTTTATGATGAAAAAAGATGAGAATACTTGTCAATGGGAATATCTATGTTAGGTGTAGAAAAATTTGTATTGGATAATAAATGAGAATGCTTGTTAATAGTAGTATCTATATTGGCCGGTTAAGACTACCATAAGTAAGATCATTTTCTATTAAAGTACCTTCATAGTTCATACTATTACCTTTAATATGTACATATTTACATAAGAACTGAAGCCTAAGAGATATCCTTGCTTTTTCTATGCTTCACGTGCATAGGGACTTGAACTATATCACCATCGACTGTGTTCATGTGTTAATGGTATTCCAATGGTCAATTTTACATTACTATGGGTATTGAACCGAAAGTTGTCCAACATTCAAGACTAATTTTGAATGAGTATTAGCTTAATGTCCCTCTAATCTAAAATGTTTCAACCGTGCAGTGTAGTTTCCTAATGCTCGAATACCTTAATTCATTGCATGCGGCTGACAGAAAGAAACTAATCTTGTACAAATCAAAGAATGTAAACTCTTAAGCTAATATAGATTCATTACTTAACTCATGCACAAATAAGAGAAATTTTTTTTTGACAAGCACCTTTGTCCAAGTGGTTAATTGATTCGGCTTTGGTGCAGGATGTCACAAGTTCGAAACTTGATTTCGAACGTTTATTTGACATGTGATTTGTTGTATATAAAGTACCAGTTCAAAAAAAAAAAGAAATTTTTACATCATACAAAAGGACGTAATAAAAAAACCATAGCCTTATAAAAAAGACATATTGCAGAACACATCATAGTTATTCATTACTTGTTGAACTGCTTACTGAATCATATTAAACACACTTTCTCACCAATTATAAACTGAAAGAACCATCTAAAACAATACATTTTCCATCATTTACTGTGCACTGTGTACTTTCTTGTTCATGTCTCAACTCTGAAGCATGCCTGCAACCGACACACATCATGTTGGTTCCTAGCTGCAACAATCAGTCATATAGCAGTAGACCGCCACCAACTTCCTAGCTGCAGACATCTCATCTTTTGCATGCCACACTTCCTAACTACCCTGCAAATTCAGTTTGCATCTAGTTGAAACCTCCCCCGCTCACCCACCTTCCAGCCTATTGTGCAGGCCTAAAAAATGCTTCATCTTTTGTTTAGCCCATTTGTTCGCTCCTTGCTTGTAGCCCCATGTCTTCAGCCGTCTGCCTCCGTCGGTATAATGGGATTTCTTCCCTACCATGTAGGAGTTGCCTCTTTTCAGTATAATCAATGTCTTAATTATTAGACCCTGGAGTTGCAATAGAAACCTCTACTCAAGCTTTAATTCTTGTTGATTGCAAGCATGTTATGTTTTTACCTGTGCACTTCATATCTCTCGCAACTGCTCTGTCTCTTCCATAGTAATTCACCACTGTATTGCGATCGCACTACATGCCCTTTGTTAATATTCAGCAACTCACCTTACCATCTCTATACAATCATGCCGCAATAGCACCGTCTTCTGCCCCTACTATATTTATGCAACCACTACATTTCAGTAGGATTACACTTTTCCCACTTTTACTCGGCAGCCGCTCAATCCACTACATTTCGCCATCTCCGTCTTCTGCTTTCCTACCTTGTTGCACTTCTCACTTCAACACTGTGGTTCTCGACAGGCCCTACAGATGCTCCCTGAAGCAATTTTTGACATATAAGCACCTCTCAACGGCAAAACAGAGGGAAATCCTAAGATTGAACATAAAATAAAGAGAAACCTTATATAATAAATTATGATACTGTTTCTTCTTATAAAGTACATATAGCAACGATTATATTAAATTAACTCGTATGTTTAAAAAATTGGACAGAACCTAGAATAACATAGAACTAACTAATTTATATCATAATGCTCTTAAAACCTCCAAATTCTAAATGGGTGTCCATGCGTGATTAACCTAATCACTTGTAAGAATATACCGTAAAAATAGATTAGCTGAATCACTTATAACTCGCAAGCTACATTAAGTAACCACTACTTTTTACATGCTTGCTTGGAATGAAACGTAAACGTGTTCAAGGACACCACCTAAAATTAGTGCAAGCAAAACATATAATTTAAATTAAATTAATTTTTGAAAACGTTGTGTTAGGGAATCTCTAATTGATGCTGAATTGAAATATTATAGTTTCGTTTACATAATATATTTTTCAGGAAGAAAGGATGATTTGATATAAAAAATATCTAATGTTCATGTTACCACATGTAAAACATATGAAAACATACTCCAAGACAAAGTAGGACTCTGTTTACAGTACTCGTCATAAAAAGTAACAGTCGAATTAAAAAATTTAATCATGATAATCGAAGTCAGAACAGGAATAATAAAACTAAAATCATTTGTTTATGAGAAATTTCATAATCAAATTGATTTTAAAACAAAGAGAAAATAGTTACAGTTTGGAGAATCAATATGCTTCTCAATTTGGCCCATGTTTCCTTAACTGCTTGTTGCTTATATTTTTTTCCAAACCTTGAAGCATGCAAATCCCTAAAATAATTTAGACAATCTATTTGGCAACTTGATAAATGCAAAGAAGAGAAAGCGGGTCATCTTTAAAACTGAAAAGATACATTGTTGTAAATTGATTAATTCATATTTTCATGGTTCAATTTTTTTTTATTAAAATTGGATTTTTAATAGGAACGATACCTTGAAGGCAACAATATACAATCTTGTAAGTTTCATGTTTTAGTGCTTTAGTATTATTGAATCTTCAAATCTGCATGACACTTCAAAATTTTAACTGGTCTATTATTTTCTGACAACCATCATTTGAATATTTTGTGCCAATTCATGTCATAATTTGGCAAAGCCAAATCTAGGACATTTATCAAACGGCATAGTATCATGAAATTGCTTGGATACTGGTTATAGATATGCATTATGTGCTTTACTATGTACGAAATGTTGGTAGGGTATCCACTTATAAATATTTGAATCCAACACTATACGTAGTCTATACCATAATCATCCTTCATAATTAACCAAGCATATTCAAGTAACTCCTACTTCCTATATGCTTATTTGGAATTACTTATATTCGAAGTCACCGTCTATAATTATATAGTGGAAAAAACAAAACAACAACATAACAAAAGGATATAATTTAAATTAAATAAACAATTAAATACTCCATGTCAGGGAAAGACAATTGATGTTGTATTGAAATACTCTAGTTTAAGTCAGATAATTGTTGCTTAAATTATTTATCTCCAACCATGAAGCATGCATTCTCATAAATTGTAAAAAATAGCAATAAAATTACTTGATAACCAAACCAATGACTGTAAATAAAATAAATCATAATTTTAAAACCAATTTCGGATTTGGTGACATTGGGTTATGATTTTAGGACTAAAAACTATATATGTTTCATAAGGTATGAATAATTTTACCATACCAAAATCGACAAAATTTTCATATCATAAATCTATAATGCATATTATTAGATATTTTTTTACTGTTCTAATATATAATGGATTTAAGAATGGTTACAAATTTATGAATCCATATATGGAATTGGATTAATGTAGCAATAAAATCCCCCAATCGGAAAAAAAAAGATCGTACAAACTTAATTTTGAAAACTATATAACCTTTGTTTTAGATTCAACAGTTTCCAATTAAAAAAATTCTAAGAAGAACCAAAGTAATTGTAACACTGTTTTGTTTCCTAATATCTAGTATCAAGAAATTATTATTTGACTGTAAAATTATGTAATAGTAAATAAACTTAAAAGCAAACTTATACAATCTAAAAAATGAAAATCCAACCAAAATTTCAGAAGTCCAAAATATGGTTAGCAGGCCTAACAACTAAAGACCAAGATGACGACAAAGATTGAATATGACGAACTTATGATAAATAGAAATGTAACTAAACTAATCCCATGTTAAATAGGAAACCAAAACCAAAACCAACAACATAAATCATTCTTGGAGTATAATGATTTTAGCAGAAAATATAAATGTTCTCTTCTAATATTTTTACTCTATTTAAGCTTATATGCAACCTACTGGGTGGATACTCTAAGAATCAATGTAGGGGATTGCTTTGGATAAAACAAAACTTGTAAATTATACAACCATTATTGTAAATTATTAAATGTGTTAATCAACAATACTCTTTTAAACTGGCCAAAACTTGTTTGAATTAGAGAAGTGATTACATATAACTGATTTGTTTCTATGCATATAGTACTGCAAATTTGATTTTGACCGATGATAAGTCAAAATCTTTATAAGAAACTTTACTTGTGTTGACTACTCATGAAACCAAATTCCCATGAACATGTTTTTTGCGCTTATTTTTCCACACGAGGGAAGAGCGCATAAATTGAGTTTATTTTTTTGCCAAGCTCTTAATCGCTCATCGATTATTCCAATATGAAATAGTTATAATAATCTCAATAAATATAAAAGCTAAGAGACAGTAGTATTAATAGCAGCGTACAATTTTTACGTTTGTATAAGTTTCATATGGCCAAAAATATTCGCTGGATGAAATAATTGAATGGAAAAAATTGGTAAGACTTGTGATCAATGAAGAAATATTAGAGAAATAACATAGAAGACCGTTATCCCAAAGGTATATAAGAAATTCATTATCATTAAAAAAAAGTTGATGTGATAAATTAATTCAAGTTACATAATTTGGGTTCCTATTTATTGCATGAATAAACTTTCAGTCCTATTTTTTCTTGAAATAAAAAGTCCACATTGAGTGAAGCATACATATTCAATCTATTGAGCAGTTAACGTGCAATGTTGAACTACATATTATAATAAAAGCTCTTTCAAAGGATATTCATAAGCTCTTACTCGTGGAATAACCAGTTAATATTACTGATGTTTTATGAAAGTTAAAATTTAAGGCAATATAATATAAGAATTTACAATCTGTATGTAAAAGCATTAGTATAAATTAATGATAGTTCAATATAATAAAGTACAAAAATACCTTCTTTATGTAACCATAAATATATGAACTTGTACTACCCATCTAAGCAATGGATTTTATCCATAAGACCTCTTCACGTATATCACATTGCAAGTAGAGGGAAGTTCCATCTACCTGACAATGATAGAGCCACAAAAATACTGCAAGGTAAGAAGGATGATACTAATAAAAGATAATTAGTAGCAGTTTCTAAATAATATGAATTGCAGAAAACCAACAAAAGTATTGTATTTCTACAAATAGTGTCGTAGCATCTAATTTTGTAATAAACAGACAATAAAGTCGAAAGACCTGATCTTTTTTTGGTCATCTTGCCAAGTGTGCAGATAATAGACGGTAGGACTCCCAAATTACTACATTTCAGCCTAATTTTTTGTTTTTGGATGCACATCCCTGACCTTTATTATTCGGACCTGAGCACCGTCCAGAAGCACAAAGTCGTCGTTTTAAATTAGAAGTAGTCGGATTTGAGCATTGATCAATATTCACAGTTATAATTTGTTAAGGACCTTTATCAGAGTAAAAGTACTATGTACTTAATAGAGCTTCTGGTACGTAGGTTTGACATGACAGAAAAGAGTGAAATTTTGTGAAAATGTATATCCATTAAAAGGAAGCAATGTATATCAATTTCATAAATCCACTATCCTTTATGATCAAAAACTTACTTGATGTTAAACCTCGTTAAAAATTGTACAAATGTGATCATGTAGTATTCTTCTCTAACTGATGCGTGGAAGAATTTAGTTAACACCATAGTGATATTTTCCTACAGTTAAAAATAAGGTGACGTACAAAATTTACTGCCATTTCAAAACATCCATATCAGTGAAATTGAAAACGATTGGTGAACTTTGAAAGAGTGTATTTTTCATTTGTTGTTAGCTTCCTTTAAAGTACTTCATAACAAAAACCAGGAGAGCGCGAAAGAGGGTAGGATTTCCAAAAGGGATCAACTACTAATATATTCAGTGAAGCAAAAAATGAAGTAAAACAAAACTATGAAGAAACTAATCAAAGGATTGGTAATTGTTTCTGCATGATATTCATCACGCTTGGTTAACGGTGGCTCGTGCAGATATAACCGATGCAAGAAGGCAAGAGTTTGAACAATATTTCACATCAGTTAATTGCCCAACGACAATTAGCACAATGATGGTTTATTATCACGAAAATTCATGCAAAGAAGAAAGAATACCGCATTGTCAACAATGATTTAGCTTAAAATAGTTATATCAAAGAAGTTCCTGAGAAAGGAATAAAAATCTAACAGGTCTTTTTAGCACTATTTTCCTCATATTAGTATGTTAAACCTTCTATTATTTAGCCTGAGCTTCAATTTCTTTCATCAACGTGCATTTAGCAGATTATGTACTAAATACATTTCAGGCCAAACATATAGTGACTATAAAATTTTAAGATTTACCCACCATTAGTATCAAAAATGGTATATAGCAGAAAAAAGGGGGTTACGTTCCATATAGTAAGAACAATATATCATCAAATCGTGTTTTATGAGTTTTATGACCCAACCAATCGACTGGGTGGTCAATTATACGCATACCTAAATAGAACGAAAAGGATTAATAAATTGGTGACCGAAAATCCAATTATGTAAAATAAATAAAAGGGATGTAGCGTAGAATTGGATTAACAAATAGTCAGATCAATTTTTACTACAAATTCTATGCATTTTATGTTTGAATATATAAAAAATCCCCAATTTGAGCGGTAAATATCAGCAAATTGCTTACCTAATTCGAGTGAATATCCAATTTGCCTTTGTAAGTTCACCAATTGTATAACATCTCCAACGTCAATTGTTTTACGATAATAAGATTAGTGTGTAGAAGAAGAAAGAAAGAGCAGTGTAGGGTTTGTGGAGCGTGAAGAAAGAAGTGCGGCGTAGAAAAAGGGAAACAGTTTTAGGATTTAACGGTTCGTTGAAAAACACATTGTTTGCCGAGTAATATTGATATAGTTCCGAAAATACCCCAATTTTAAAAAAGGACACGTGTCGTCGTATAAATGACCTGGTTTCTGTTTTCCATTTTAAGTAATAGATTCCACAAAAATTAAGATGATATTCCCATAATCCTCCAAAATCCAAAATACATGCCCTCAAAAGATCTTCTAGAATATGATTTACTTGTTGCATTTGTCTATCTATTTTATGGTGATCTGTTGTGCTCAAGCTTACCTTTGTTCCTAAAGCTACTAGCAACGCCTCCTAAAACTGGCTAGTGAAGATGGGATCTTGATCACTTATAATACTCATTAGTCCATGCATCTCCCTCAAAAAAATTTCCGCAAAGAAGTTGTGGTTCTTGTTGGCTTTACTAGAATAAAATGTGCACTCTTTGTTAGTCGATCTACTATTACCCACACACCTTCATTCCCTTTTTCGATTTTGGGTAAACCATCGATAAAATCCATTAATATCATCTCCCATTTCCAATTTGGAATTTTCAAGGGTTGAAGTAAATCAGCCGTCTTTTGGTGATCTCCTTTTATCTACTAACAGATTAGACATCGACTGACATGGTTGAAATATCTTTCTTCATTCCGGGCTATCAAAACACTAACTTAATATCCGTGTACATCTTTTTAAATCCAGCATGGATACTTAACTTAGACCTATGGCATTCTAATAAAACTTCTTGTCTAAGACCATCTACATTAGGAACGTAGAATCTTCCATTCATCCTTAAAGTACTATGGTTATCAATCTCGAAACTAGAACTTTGACCCCTCTCAATGCCTTGAATAAATTCCAATACAAATTATCTTCCCTTCGTTTTCTCTCAATCCTTTTCGAAGAAAGTCGGAGTGACTTCCAAGAGAGCCAAAACTACATTCCTACTTAAAGCATCCAACCATATTTGTTGCCTTAGGTTTAGGTCCTTCTAAGTGAAAAGGTACTTCAGTGACTTGTGATCCATGAAGAGCTTGAACTTTTCACCTATGTTAAGAATGGAATTACTACAAGGATCCTTAAAGATTAGTAATAACTAAAGAGGAAAAGAAGGACTCTTACCTAGCTAGTGATGTCCCTACATCTTTAAACCAAATACTATGGCTAATAGTTCCAAGTCATCGTTGCATAATTCTTTTCATGAGGCTTTAACTGTCTGCTTTCATAGGCTATAACATTCCCATGTTGCATCAACACTGCACCCAACTCAACTCTATTGCATCGGTAAAAATAGTCAACCCCTCCTCCATCTATAATAGCTAAAACCGAGGTCTTGGTAAACCTTTCCTTTAACTCAAGGAATGCCCTTTTACAATTCGGAGTCCAATCAAATTTAACATCTTTTTTCGCCGGCTTGATTAAATAAGAGGCGATCTTATAGTAATCCTTTATGAACTTCCTATAATATCCCACCATCCCTAAAAAGTTTCCCGCTTCTGTGGGAGTTTGGGGTCTTTTGAAGTCTTGCATAGTAGCTACCTTAGCCAGGTCAACTGAAATGCCATCTTCTAATACAACATGACCTAGGTATTCCTACATAACTGATACAAAGTACAAACAAACATACACAGTGGAATAAGATAATAAATAGCTATCGGTGAGGCCACTTGCCCTAAGATCCTCCAAAAAGCAATTGTGATAAACCTAGATCACTTGGCTACTCAAACAAATTGGAGTACCCAAGAGTTTTAGGGAAGAAAATAAAACTACAGGTCTATTGTGAGTAAAAATTAAGTTTTTAACTTTATAAAAACATTCAAAACAAAAGTATCTCATAAGACCCTATTTCACGAAAACATGGATGTTTTTTTGCCTTATGATAACTAAAACATTTCTATATAAAATCGTTTGATATTATCGTAATGTCTAATTTAAAATGAATATTTAATATAGCTAAAATGCTTGCATCTCACATTTCAGTAGTTGGGCACAACTAAATCCGTAAAGGAACATATTGGAAAATTGATTCCAACAATGACAAGGCACTGTAGTACCATCTATTACAGTGCATTTCTAGATAGAATACACTAATAGACTCACATGGACTCCCTGTGAGTCAAAATCGGTCCTACCCTTTACTGGATAATGCAAAATATGTCATCACTATGGTTAGGATCAACAATCTAATTAGCGATAGAGCATACATAATCTATAATATCGATCTAGATTGGATGATGACCATACTCTAATGGTAGCAAACCACATAGCCTTGAAGCATATCGCTTGATTTTAGTCATTCCCGGGAATGAGACTAGAGGTTACGTTTGCCCTTTCTTCTAGCAAACCATCTTGGAATGCAAACACTGCCCTCTAAGCAACCAATGAGATGTTAGCATTCACCCATACAAGTTGTTCTAGGATCGAACAAACATTCAACATTTACTATCTTCCATTTCAGAATCACCCATAGAAAGAATAATACATCTTTATAACATACTTCATAATGATCCATCGCGAATTTTATTAGTTTGGAGTGGTTCGGATAAATTATATTTATCCAAAACTGATGTCTCCTAAGCGATAATTCCTAGCTAAATCAATTCTATTTCTTTGAAAGTATGTTACAAGTATACGAGTCCTCATTGGGGAATTCGAAAATACACAACGTACTTCCTGAGTTAAAACATGCCAATTTATAAATAGTGGACAAATCTGCAACTTAAGGTAATTATAAAAAGTTCGCATATGGATAACCATATACTTAATTTAAGCACGACCCTGTGATAGAAATTAACCCACCTATATCCATCATGTTTCTGATATTTCGACCTTACTTTATCCCTCACCTAGAAATAAATCCTTGAACTCACAAATAGAGAATCAGCCTGCTCATTGGCTTTTAGTGCTACATATGAGATGACTTACTTCCCATAAACGAGTCATCATATTTGCATTGAGTTTCATATTTTTTTGGGTTACTTAAAGGTAATCGAGAAACAAATTTTTTGATTTTATAACATTTTATAAAAAGAAAGATAATCTTAAAACGAAATTGATATTTTAGATACAAAACAATTTTTAAATTAAAAACCCTTGGTTATTAATTAAACAATAAATTAAACCTTTATTAAATATTAATTAAAACTTAATTAAGTCCTAATTAACATATTAATTATTAGCACCAAAATTGGTCACTAACACCCGAATCAAGATGAAAGTACCAAATCCCAGTCACAAACCACAGATAGATGTAGGTAGAGAGTATGAATGTGAAGAACAATAAAAATTAAAAAGACAGCAGTAATAACACAGGGTTTATTGTGGTTCAGCTCACTCCGGCCTGCGTCCACTCCGAAAATTTCCTTTTTATTGATATATGAATCAATTACGATTACAATGTAGAGATTTTAAAGTAACAATTGTAGAGTAGCCTTCATAGGGAAGAAGAAGGAAGCAGAATAAAGATCCCTTTTCTGAAACCACACATGCAGTATTTATAGGCAAAACCCTAGTTACTGGGCCTCATGAGTAATCCAGGCCCATCAAGGGCATAGTCGAACCAGAATGAATACTACGACCGAACCAGGCAAGCCGAGCCACATCCACCGATCCACTTCAGTACGACCGAACCAGAACACGACGAACCGCCAAGACCAATCCCATCGAGGTCGAACCACCAATGCTGATCCCATATAACCAATCCACTAAGGCCGATCCCATCGAGACCGAACCACCAATGCCGATCACATATAACCAGTCCATCGAGGCCGATCCTATCGAGCCCAAACCACAAATGCCGATCCCATATAACCAGTCCACCAAGGCCGATCCCTTTGAGGCCGAACCACCTGTGCCGATCCACTCCAAAGCCAAATCAGGCCCGACCATCCTATCTTGGCCAGCCCACCTAGGCCGTGCCATGCATGACCTTCATCCTTAGTCAAAACGGCACCTGCCGAACCACTTAGGCCGATCCATAGACACCGAACCACCTAGGACTGACCATCTATCCATCCAGTTGGCTCAAACCCATCGTATTCCAGTCATGACAAAGGAGTAGTCGATTAAGTTAAATCCGCCTGTATACGGCCTTGGCGAAAGATGGGTTAACATTTTCCCCCCAAAACATGCCTTGCTATTGGAAGGTGTATTTTGAATAGTCTCAAATCCGATATCCCAAGTCCATGTTACATTCATTACCAAGGAATTCCATTCAAAGGCGATGGTTTACTGCATGACCATTCCAAGTAGTTATCCAATTACGATCCCATCCCAAATCCGTTAACCGAATGCACGATCTATTCGAATCATTTTATTTGAGTCTGGGACCTCTTTGGCTCCTGTCGTCCAAATCAAGGACCTTATTGGATCCAAATCCTAAACAAAGACCTCGCCGGGTTTTAGAACCCATATCCAGGACCTCGTCAGGTCCTTATCCAAATCTAACTATTCGAAGTCGCTATCCAAATCCATTTCACACCATGGAAGTCAGTAATTGAATCCTACGATCTCTCCAGATCGTTGATGGCCTCTTCGGATCCTTGCTAAGCTCGTTCCAAACTTAACGATTGAATAGGCAGATCTTATCGTGCTTCGACGAAGTAACCTATCCCTTGCACTCTGGTTCAGCGTCCCTAAACATTAAGTGATGCCTTGATCCTCCTAGACGGATATCAGCTTCTTTGGGCTCTTACTTGATCTTATCTCGTCACTCTTTGGTGAAGGGGAAACAACATTGAATGAGCCGATCCTGTCGCTCTCCGCCGAAGCAGCGTCACTCCCTGCACTCGGGTTCAATATACTTGGACATTAAGAGACGACATGGCCTAAGTCTTAGACCGATTGTAGCCTCTCCGGGCTCTTGTTGGATCCCATGCCTTCACTCTTCGATGAAGCAGAAACAACGACGAGTGAACCGATCATGTCGCTCTCTAGCGAAGCGGCATCGCTCCCTGCACTCTAGTTCTATGTCCCTAAACATAAAGTGATTAATTTCCAACCAACTTCCAATATATGTCACATAGCTCTGTAGTTAAGTATTTGTTGCATAAAACCAAAATCCATTTGTCAAATCCAAGGTCCAAATGTCCAATAAGAAAAACAGAAAAGGCTAAGGGCCACCTCTCCGGCCAAAGCAGCCTATTACCATCTCTGAGCATGCCTAGGGATCACTCTGGTTCCCTTACATGTGTAAGTCGCATTGTTGCTGTTTATTTTTTAAAACAATATTAGAAAAGATTATTCGATGACCAGAGTCCAAATCCTGAACTTGGTCCTCGCCATCATGATCAGAGGATGACGAGTCACGACCCCATTCCTGGGTCGTTCCTTTTTTATCCAAGCAGTAGTTGCTCGCGTTCTACTGCTCTGGTCTGATTCCTCATATACTACAGAAACCTACCACTTCTAACATGTTCCTCCAGCACATCCTTCAGATGGTGGCATTCATCCGTGGAATGCCCTTCCAGCTCATGGAATAGGGAGTACTTCCCGCTCCTGCGTTCCCGTTCAGTGGGATTCCTCCTGGGTGGTTTCCGATAGGAGAGCTGCCCCCGGGTGTCCAAGTAAATTTGTTACAAATTATCTTTTAAATCCGCATACGTCGCAAATTTGGGTTCTCGGCCTCTCCTTCATTTGTCTGAACCACCAGGTCAATCATCCAGCTTACGCTTTCCTTTATCCAGTCTTCGTCCTTCATCAGACGTTCCTTCGCCTTGCATGGCGTTTATCTCTTGCCTTTCGGAACGTGAATCCTCTAACCAAATGAATCTTTTTACCTCATGATAGAACTCTCCAAGATCACTACTGGCAGGATCAACCAGGTAACCATCAAACAAACTATAACTGATTTAATGAGCCATTCGCAGTTTCACAGTCTGAATTTGTTAATACTTACACATGCATGGCTTAATCTTTGAGACAAGCATGTGTAAGTATTAACAAATTCAGACTGTGAAACTGCGAATGGCTCATTAAATCAGTTATAGTTTGTTTGATGGTTACCTGGTTGATCCTGCCAGTAGTCATATGCGGTCTCAAACATGCAAGATATCATATGCAAGAAATCCGGCAGCATTTCGTTGCCGGAACCAAAAGATATAAACATGCAAAGAAGCAGCCCAAACTAGATTTGCAGAAAGAAACATCAGCAAAAACAAATTGATTACAAAAGCTCAAATTTCAATTTTTCAAACTTTGCTTCAGCTAGAAATTGTGAGTTTATTGTGGTGGATCCCATGCTAATGAATCCTTGAGTTCTGTGCCGTCCGTAATCCCTGCTACCACCGTCATCAAAATCATTGATGGATCCGGGAGATCTACCGAGGCCACAGCCACATTAAATCGCATTAGAAAACCTCTCATGCATGTCCTTGTCCCCTGCTTCATCGATGTTAACTACATTACATTGTTGGGTCACGTCACGTGGACCCTAAACTGTCTCATGAAGTGTTCCACTAGCTCACTCCATGTCCTGGTCGATCCATTCTCAAACTTCCTAAACCAAAGCATAGACAAATCCGTCAAGTATAAAGGGAAACATCTTGCCATCACCTCCTCAGATGCCCATAGCACTTTCATAAGTCCGATGTATCTAGTTGCATGAACAGTTGGATCCGATTTTTCATTATAGACCTCCAGTGTTGGTAGTTTGAATTCTAGAGGGTTCCTTGCATTTCTTATATTCGAAGTGAACGGACTCTGGCCGACTTCCTCCAAGCCTCTGCTCGATAGTCCTCCTCTCGTAATCCTTCTTATTAATCTAGCCATTCACTCGTCTCCATCCAGGGTAGTCTTCTTTTTCGCATCTCCATCTTGCCTCCTATATACTAGAGGGTACTCTGGGTAGTACTCTTCATGTTGGTCATTTTATGTTCACGTTAGTCCCTGCTCACTGAGCTTCATTCATAACTCTCCCAGTATCCAATCACGAGGGTCTTTCACCAGGCCTTTGCTGATTTCCATCAATCCCTCCCGTTTTGTTCTGGTTTTGACCCTCGGAAACTTCTACAGCTCCGACTCCCTGTTCTGCATTTCCAACAGCCGCGGTTGATCCATTCCCTTGACTTTGTGCTCCAGCTTGTCCAACTTGTCGAAGTAGGTTCTGCATTATCTCTTCCTGTCTTTTCAGCAATTCTTCCTGCATAGCTTCCATCATCATCTCCATCTCGTCTCTAGTGATGAAAATTGAGGTCTGATTTGCTCTTGAGGAAGCCTCCTAACACCCTTCATACTGACTTCTTTCCGTCCTCTGTCTCCTGATTGATTACTTTTCCATAGTCTTCAAAATCCAAGTTCCTAAGCCTTTAAATCCAAAATTCAAGCTCTAGAATCCCTGAGCGCTAGCTATCTCATTGAAAGCACCAAAATATTAGCAGCAAAATGGTCACTAACACCCAAATCTAGATGAAATCACCAAATCCCAATCACAGATCACAGATAGCAATGTAGAGAGTATGAATGTGAAAAATAATAAAAGTTAAAAGAAAATCTGTGACAACACAGGATTTATAGTGGTTCAGCTCACTCCGGCCTACATCCACCCAAAAATTTCCTTTTTATTGATAATCAAATCAATTACAGTTACAATCTATAGTTTTTAAAGCAAAAATGGTAAAGTAGCCTTCATAGGGAAGAAGAAGGGAAGTAGAATGAAGATCCCTTTTCTGAAGCTCCACATGCTGTATTTATAGGCAAAACCCGAGTTACTAGGCTTCCTAGGTAGTCCGGGCCCATCAAACCATAGCCGAACCAGACTCAATACTACGACCGAACCAAGCAAGCCGAGCCACATCCATCGATCCACTTCAGTATGACTAAACAGAACATGACGAACCACCAAGATCCATCACATTGTGGCCGAACCACCAATGTCGATCCCATATAACTAGTCCACCGAACCACCAATGTCGATCCCATATAACCAGTCCACCAAGGCCGATCCCTTCGAGCCCGAACCACCAGTGCCGATCCACTCCAAAGTCGAACCAGACCCGACCATACTATCTTGGCCGACCCACCTAGGCCGAGCCATGCATGACCTTTCATCCTTGGTCGAGCAACACCTGTCGAACCACCTAGGCCGAGCCATATACACCGAACCACCTAGGACTGACAGTCTATCCATCCAGTTGGCTCAAACCCATCGTATACCAGTCTCGACGAATGAGCGGTCGATTTAGTTAAATCCACGTGTATACGACCTTGCCAAAAGGCGGTTAATATTAATTAAATTTAATTAATTAATAATTAATTAAACCCCTTTAATAAATAGTTAATTAATGAATGATTAAAAATAATTAAGCCTTAATTTTTAATTAGATAATAATTAACTTCAATTAATTAACTAATTAAAATTAACTTAATTGATTAACACCTAAGTATTAATTACTTTCATTAACTAATATTAAATGTAAATTACTTAATTAATTAAATAATTAATTTATTAACCAACTAAATAATTAAATAATAATTACCTTTTAATTACTTAATATAAGTTTTAAAACATTTTCCAATAATATTTCTAAGTGAAAACATTTTTAGATTTTGAAAAGAGTTCGTTCGCGAACTGCACTTATAGCGACTATCGCTATACGACCGAAATTTCCAAACTTGAAAATTGTTTTCTCATCTTTTTTAAAATTTTATTAAAAAATAAAAGCATATTTTTGGAAAACTAATAATTTTTTAAAACTTGAAAACATTTTGAAAATTTTAAAACCAGAAATATTGAATTTTATATAAGGGATAACATGTCGCTTTAAACTAGTAAGATGCTAACTTTCTTAACATACCATCATGAATTCATGTTCACAACATACATGATTGCATAACCATAACATCATAACATGTAAACATTTCCATAACCAACATATACAAGATAGATTATAATATGCCAACTAACTTGATTATCTAACTACCATATTCCAACTATGCATCCACATAACCAAGCACATATGGTGACATCCAAGCATCATTGTAATCCATGTACAATACATGCATACAACCCAACATTACTTTTACCCAAACAAAATATTATTTTTACCACAAGGTTGTCATATATATATATATATATATATATATATGTATATATATATATATATTAAAATTAGCATGACATATTCGCCAATAAATGTGCATGAGTTAATTTGGATTCTACTCCCAAAATTATTGCCCAATATGACTTTGAATGTTGGTATGCTTTATTAAAACAAAATTTTCAAATAATGATTGTTAATGCATGATAACCAGAATGTCATGATGTCAGTGGAAGCGATAACTGGGGTTGCAAGTGTTTGTCAAGATCTAAGAATTAATATGACATTATCATCCAACAAGCATTGGAATTGAGAAAAAAAGCTGGATAGAGAAATTAAATAGTTTTATTATTAGTTAAAAAGGATGCATGTATCTATAAAAAAGAATATTAAAGAGGTATATAAATATTTCTTAAATTACAAGTAAGGATGTTGGGATTGTCCTAAATGATAGATATTGACACCGTTTTAAATGTTTATTATGGATCACGTGAGATGGATTCATTATGCATATAAGTAATAGGAATTATCATATATGTTATGTTGTCTGCTATATCGTTATTCGTTTATGTAATTGATGCATGGAGAGAGTATCAAATTTGATTTAATATTTGCTAAATGGTAGTTAAGAGAATTTAAAAGTATTTGCAAAATAATAGAGAATTATTTATTGAATAACGAACTGGCATGTAGGAGTATTCAAACTGAACTTCATAAGTGATACAGAGCATTGTACATAAATCCTAAATTCATATTCAATCGTAATTGCGGAGCGTTGAGTTAGATATGTTCTGAATAAGCATTGGTGGCTGATTCAACCAAAATGCTAAGTAAGTCACCTTGAATAGCATTATAATGAAAGCAGTATAAATCTAAATACAGAAATTTATAGCAATACTAGTGGTGATTTCAAATGTTGATAGTTCCATGACATTGTTTTTTGGAAACAATACCATGATGTACATCATAAAAAAAAACAAGGGCTCATAAGATGTCTAGACACATGCTCCAAAAGTTCCACATGGTAAAGGCGGTATATTAACAACGGAGATATGTTAGCCGATAGTGTAGATGGTAATACTAAGAATATCCTTTTGCGAAGGGACTAGTTCAATTAATTCTGAACTGGTCGGAGGAATGAGACTAAGATTCCATAATTTACGAAAATGTGCAAGTGGGAGATTGAAAGAGTTATTGGTATGCCGAAGGAAAATTATGTAATTATTACATATATCTAATTCTGTAGTCAATCTTGTTCACAATAAACATGTTTGTTTTCTTTTATATACTTTGTTATATTGTGATATGATAATTAAGTGATTAATTTAGAATATATAATGAGAAAATATATAAATAAAATGTATTGAAATTGTAGTTGCAAATAGTTGCAACCATAAGTAATTACTCACAATATGAACTAATATTTTGTTTTAAATATTCAAGGTGAAGATGTTTCGAGAAAGGATATCAGTGCATTCATTAAGATCAGATTTTATAACACTCTGAAATGTTGGACAGTGTATTACTTATGGTTGCCTGGGGTACCTAGGGGTTATATGCTCGTAGTTATAAGATAACTATAAATTGACTCATTTGGGTGTTTCCTACAAGTTAATAACAACTAGGTCAGATATAAAATCTAATAGGGATGATGTTACATGGTTCCATTAACTTAAGAATACCGTGAAAACTCAATATGAATACTCCACTTTGATTATATTAAATCATGCCATGACAATCTATTGAACAACTATAATTAGGCTTGTGTTGAAGCATTGGGAGTGAAACACTATTCAACAGAAAATTCATCTCCTTAAGTGTAGAAATTTAGTACCATTGTCTACTGTAGTCAACTAGAAAAAAAATATCTAGCTAGAGTGGAATAATTAATAATAAGTGTTATCATTGAACTAAGAATTTATTTATAGAATGTTCAAGTTGAATGTGGATGATGTTGGATTTTTAATCGGTATCTTACTCCATACATCCTAATATGTTATATTATTGACGAGGAGAACATGTGTAAATTATTGCCACCGTTAGCGCCGCTTAAGATAATATAAAAATTGATTTTACTGAAAAAGGTTTATTGATGATAAATTCGGCCAAACTATTGCACCATTAGCTAAGGTGTCGTGTGTACATTAATATTAGAACTATTAAGTATTGATTACTGAAAGAATTCACACCTTTGAAACACATAACCGCATTTGTGAATTCTTCAAAAAATTGCATGGTTTCGTTAATTTATATAGTGATATAAATAGATTAAATTAATTAATATTTAATAATTATTAATTATTAATTTTAAGTGATATTTCGGGTGTCGTAAATAAATAATTTGATATGTACACAAAAGTTATATATGATGAGCGCCCTACAACTCCTACACCCAATATACCTATATTATGCTGATGTGATAACTTACAAACTCCTACACCGATCTAAAGCCTAATGTGACTTCCAAACTCACGTCGATCCAAGTAGTATGAGCTATCGGGTTATTAAACATTTCAGAGACTAAAGATATTAAGATAAAATTTAAGACATTCTATACTTTCAGATCTCACTGCAAAAGGATAAAAAAATATAAGTATAGAAAATAGTCATTTTACAAAATATCTAGAAAAATAACACGGTCTTAGAAATGTGTAGCGACCCAACTTCCACACTCTAGGAAGTCGCATCGCTAATAAGAAAGAAGAGGATAGAAAAGAGAAAGAAAGAGAAGAAGAAGAAGAAACAACACATCAGAATCTAAACAGCGGAACGAATAAATTATATTAATAACATAAAATATTACATAGTTTACAATCATTATCAGAATACACAGATAATACAACACATACTAGACAGTTATAAACACCTGTCTAGTATTTACAACATAATACAATCCAGAGACAACACAGAACACACAGCGGAACACTAATATCTAACGCAGAAGCCTCCTGCTCCATTGCTCCTCCAATATTCGTCAAAGCTAACCTGAATCCCTTGGCTACTCGTAAAAATTTGAGTACCCAAGAGTTTATGAAAAACAAAAATAAACTCCGGTTCAGACATGGGTCTGGTGTGAGTAACAGGTTAAAGTTTCTTAACTTTTTTAAAAACCTTTTGAAAAGAAAGGTATCACGTAAGACTTCCCACACATAAACATGGAAAAGTTTTTACCTTACGCTAACCAAAACATTTGATAGGAAATCCAGTGATATTATAATAGGTCTAGGTTTTTCAAGTAAATATGAAATAGCCGAAATTGTTACATTCATTAAATTCTAGCTATTAGCCACAAAAGTGGGTAATACAATCAAAACCTTGGCACTTATTGGATTTTGGATTCCATACATTGGCAGGGCTACTGGGGTACCGTCCGTCACAGTACGTGGCCTAGATCAACGTACCGAGGAGTACTCCCACTCCCCTGCAACACAAGGCCGGACCCATTCCTTACTGAATAGTTCTGAATAAGACAACCCCGCAGTTGGTGTGCATATCCAACTACCCACTAAGCCGAACATAAAGGGACCTCTAGACAGGGATCAATCTTGCTCTCCAGTGGGTGCTACCCATGAAGCCTTGCTGCACCTCCCATGTTTTAGCCATTCCCGGTTGATGAGGCTTGAGGCTATGATTACCTTCAAAGGACACATCTCTTAGAATTCTCATCGTCCACCTGACGATGTTCTGAAAGCATTCAATCCGTACAAGTTCGTTCCGGGTTCGAACGAAACCGAAGGCATTATCTCGTTACACTCGTTTTGGAATCACCCTCAGAGTTAACGACGATAACCCTTGCACTCTGATTCACCATCTCGAATCTATAAGTACTATTTCGTCAAACTCATTACGGACTCACCCACAGAGTTATACTGACGTATAGCCCTTATACTTCAAGTCTTCACTCGCTCCACTTGGATTAACGACCTAACGTTTAATTGGAATCGATGTGGTTTTCGGATTCCAAATAAGGAAAACCCGATCCCGGTCTCATCGAAATCCAAAGCGTGTCTTTTAGGTCCAAGTTGTTTTAGAATTTTAAAACAATTCAATTATATTATCTATATACACAAGATAGAAATTCATAGATTAACAACAGATAATTATCATTATCATAACCATAGATAATCTACATTATCACTATTAAAAGACAATCCATATCAACATCACAATGCAACCAATGCATCCATATCAATCATTACTAATCTCATTTCTGAGATTCAAAACTATTCAAAACAACCAATAACAACCATTCATAAACAATGATCTATAATCATACTATCTATAATTAATTTAAAATGAATTAAATTAATTACATCATCTTTAATTAATTTAAAATGAATTAAATTAACTACTTATATCAAAATAAATCTTGCTTATATCATCATTAATTAATTATTTAATTAATTAACCTCTAATTTAGCATCTTAATTAATCAATCCAGATTAATTATACTTTAATTAATTCCACAAAATTAATTACTCTAAACTAATTACAGTAATTAACCTTTAATTACTTCATTAATTAATTAACCATAATTAATTACATTTAACTTTAATTAATTACAATTAATTACTTATTATTGATTAATTAATATTCATTAATCAATCTTAATTACATCATTAATTATATTAATTAATGATTCTTAATTATATCTAATTAATTACTCCATTAAATTAATTACTTTTAGTAATTAATCTTACTTAATCCATAATTATTAGTCACCTTTAATTAATCTCATTCTGTAATTAATTACCCTTAATTACTTATCAAATTAATTATTCCTTAATTAATTTCTTTAATTAATCACTTGATTAATTTACACAAAATAATTTAATCCAAATTATTTTCAGAATCCCAACACTATCCACTAATTACATCCGGTAATTATCTCTAATTACTTTATTGAGTAATTCTACTAATTACATAAAGTAATTATCAAATCCAATGTTTAAAATTAATTAAACTTAATTAATTAGTTTAAACCAACCTTAATAAATTCCATTAATTACATTAAGTAATTAATGTATTAATTACTTTTAATTAAGTAATTAAACTTAAATAAATTTCACAATTTATTAATATTAATTAATTAATTTAATTAATTATTGAAAATTAATCATATTAATTAATTATCAAATAACCTTAGTTAATGACCATCATTAACTATTATTAATTCTTTAATTACTTTCTTAAATTACTTTTTAATTAATCTCTAATTAAAATTTATCCAAATTATTAATTATAGAATGAGTCTCTCCTTAATTATCTTATTTATTTAATTATTTTAATATCTTAATAACTTTTAAGATAACCAATTCCTTATTAATAATTATTTAAATATTAAAGTGTACTTAGAATATTGCATTTAAAATTTAAATTCAAATTCCAAATTTGAATCTAAATTTCAATAATGATATTTATTTAAGCATTATCAAATTTTAAATTCCATTTATTCTTTCCAAAGTAAATGTAAATAACGTTTATTTTCTTATAATAAAACTTATATAAGATAAGTCTTAATCTACTTAATTTAAAAAAAATGTTTTAAAATACATTACCATTTAAATTTCAAATTCAAGTTAACAATCATTTAACTTCCTTTATAAACTATTTATAATGATTTCATTCCAAAAGAAAAATTAATTTAAATATTTGTTTGAAACAATTTTTACTTCTAATAAACAATTTAAATTTAAACTTGTTTGAACATTCAAATTCTAAAATTTATTTCAAATATCCAGATTTTTAAATTCAAAATCTTTGAACCATACCTTATGTAAAATTTATTTGAATTTAAACTTGCATTGAACTCTTGTTTTACAACTTGATTTTTAACTCCTTATTTAAAAATAAAACTTAAAGATTTAAAAATTCTTATGAAAACTGGACTTAGATTTGAATTCAAACTGCTAATTTAAAATTAGCTTTCAGATCTAAATTTAAATTTAAATTTTCCAGAAAACTGCAGGTTTACTCTTTCTTTCTTTTCTGAAAACCATTTTCAAATTTTTAAACACACAAGATTTCAAACTCCTATAAACTATACATTTTCTAGCAGATTTTAAACTTTGTTCAAATATTATCATAACTATTGATTTATTTAAATTTTTGATTTCAACTTTGAAACTGCAGACAGTTTTTCAAAAAAAACTGTAACATAAAATTTATCCGAGTCAACCTTATGTTTGCTTCGAGTCATCTAACCAAAATTCTCGGGCAAAACATAGAAATACCCGAGTTAAACTCAAGACAAATATATTGTCTCCACCCAGAAAACTACAGGCTAACCAAAAATTGCACGGTGCACGTGCACCGTGCCTCCGGCCGTTAAACTCCCTCTCCGGTGACTTCATCACATCAACCTTCAACTCTCCAGTCCAATACATCCATCTCCATACTCTTATCCATCTTGAATTTAAATTTGAGGTAAATTCCCAAAACCTAGAACCAGTCAGTCCAACTCCCCTATAACCTGTCATCACCATCATCCACCACCTTCTGATCTCAGGCATGTCAGTGACTCTGGTCACTTGTTCATCCAACAATCTACTATCATTTCCGAGAGACTCAGACAGCTCGATCATTCCTCCTTGAAGAACTGACCACAGAGACTTACCTATCTTAATCTAGGGTTACAAGTAACAAAATCACCACACTGTCTTCATATTGCTTTACATCATTAACTAATAATTTTCCATTCATCAATGATAGCTCCTCCACCTACCTGAAGGACCCTGACCAATACATTTGCCCAGTATTTCCCAAAAATTCAAAAGTTCCGTATACAAATCAACACAGAACAATATCATACTTCTCCACTAAAAAAATCCTACTATTTGTCCTAAAAATCATAGTTTGATCTAGGTATTAAATTCATAGTACTGAATTTATAATCTATTAAGTATGATTTTTATGTTGAATTTCATAAATTGCTTTGTGTTTCTATTTCATATTACTAAATTTATAAATTTACAGAGTTTGTTTTCTACTTTATAAATCAATCACTATTGATACTTATTATTTTTATTTTTATTTTTTTAAAAAAAAAACCTGAACACAAATTAAACTTTGATTCTCAGTTTAATAAACACACTTGAATGAATCTGAATGCAATAACATATACTACATTATGTAATGTTAGTGTTTGAACAGATTCTTACATCTGGAAATAAAATGCAGAGAACAACATAATCAATTTATTCACACACTTCTACAGAAAATCACTGATGCAAATGCATAAATCATTCACACTAAACATGAAAATAAACAAGCAACTTTCTAAAATACTTAAACTTCATTAATTAGGATGTTACTCACCTGAATTTTTAGGAGCAGAGCCCTTATTTTAGAAAAGCCTGTACTTAAATTGCTTTAAACAGAAAACTTCAAGTTGCTGCAGTACTTTAACAACTGCAGTTTGCTTCATGCTTTGCCCTCTTTTTTTTTAATTCATCATCTCTGATTTTATTTGCATGTTCCCGAAAAATAATGCAGGCATGAATTGATTTGGTTTGTAAAAAGATTTGCATGCAGGCTACAGATTTGCATGCTTTGAAGTAGTTACAGGTTTGCTTGAGAGTGAATAAGGTTTTGGTTAATAGGGAGATGATTTACAGGCTTGATTCTTTTGAAGATGTGAAGGTTGTTGTTTTAGATTTGATAAATGAGAAGTTTTGTCTTAGATTTAAGTTTTAGAGAATGTGATCCCTTTTTATTTAGCTCTAGAAAAGAAATAAAAATGGAAAAAGAATATGTTTTATATGTAAAACTGAAATTAAATTTTATTGAACAAATAAAAGAAAAGCCAAATTTAAATGACACATGTCTTACATTCTAACATTTGTCAAAACTCTTGGTTATTCATTTACACTTGTATTAATTGTTAATAAGCTAAATATTTAGTTAACTTATATTTAAAGTTAGATGTTTAATATAAGATAGTTTAGTTAATGAGTTAACATGCATTTATTTACATGTATATAGATTTTAAAATAAATTAATGAAACTATATTTATAAAATTAAACTTATACAAATATTTCAAAATCAAGATAAATTAAAAACATTTATACTTTAAATTTAAAACTTTGAATTCAAGATCAAATTGAATTTTGAAATCTAGTTTATTTTACAAATACACTACAAATTTGAATTTTGAAAAACAATAATTTTTTTATTAAAAATTTATTTGTTAAAACAATGCATTATTATATTTTTAGAAATAACAATATTTAATAACTATAAATAACTATTAAAAGAAATTGTCTTCTTATTAATAAATTATTTATTCTATCACATTATATTTAAAAGAAACTCAAAATAATCTCATTGTTATTTATTTAAATTTTATACTTGAGTTAAACATATTTTAAATCATTTCAATATTTATCTTATGTATTTAAAACCATATTTATTTATGAAATAACCTTTTAAAAGATTAACTTTTAAATAAAATCAAAATTTCCAATTTACTAAAGATACATATTTTATATAAAACAGGATTCATTTAAAACAACACTTATTTACAATATATACAATATCCTATATATATTATAAATATAAAACAAATATTAGATTTAAAAAGATAAGATCTATCAATTAACTATTTATTTTATTGAATTATTAAATTAATTCAAATCTCATTACAAAGATTATCAAATCAATTTAATTTTTATTACAGATTATTAAATTTATATTGCCTTCAAAATTCCAGGTCATCACATTCCTTTCCCCTTAAAAGAATTTCGTCCCCGAAATTTAAAACAAAGGTAATTTAATAATCTATTAAAATTTAAATTTTTAACACAAGCATATACCAATGATATGCTAACAACCATAGCAATCAATTCACCCAAAACAAACAAATCTAATTATCCAGAAAAATTCTGGATAATACTTTCACGAGTTTCCCTGGTATAAAAATATCGGGATACTCGCTCTATAAATTCCAAACAATCAATACTATTAAACTATAGAGCTCCTATTCATCTGTATCTACAGAACTAGACAGCATATCAGACTACAGACAAGTCTGACTCAACAACTAACCTCTATAACTGCTGGTTCTAAAACCAGAGATATACCATACATGTACTCCCTCAGAGATACGTGAAACTCATCGAATTCTAGTTATCCAAACTGACAATTCAATCATGTAAATCAAACACAGATCCAACCAAAACACAGATAAAAGATCCAAACATTACCGAGCTAGCTTTCCCGATTTACTCAAGCTTATAGCTCCTGAATCAGAGAAAATCCCAACAATAACGAAGTCTCCAACTTCGAATCCCAAATTCCTTCGTCCCTTAACCATAAAAATCCTTCAGACAAATCCTGGGCTGCCAACATCTAACTGATTAGCTTAACCCTTGCTGATTCCTCTAGAAATAATCAAAACTTAAAAACAACCCAACATAATGATCTCCTCAAGATCAATCCAAAACCAAAACACAATTCTTACTCCATAAACAACAGAAGACTACAAACTTCTCCCAAACTGGAAAAGAAAATCAGAAACGCTATCAAACTGCTTCCGCTGCACAACTCTGATCCCTAGTAGATAAGAAAATACTAATGAAGAACGCAAGCACCAACTGGGCATCACCTTCCAGAAATATGGTTCTACAGATCCATAAAGAAAAACTCAGAAATTCCTCCAAAACTGAGTTACTTCATCACATTCTATCTCTAGGAATCATTCTCCAACTAAACCGAACCACCGGTTCTACTCTTGGAATTCTAGTCGATAAGAAAACTCAATCTCCCGATGCTGAAAAACCTTTGTCTTTCCAGAAGACACCCAGAAAATCTCCAACCATCCAAGAGAACACTCAACCAATCGCAAGTCACTTTTGCGATCAACCCAGATAAATTTCCAAATAAAACAATTCTCTCCTTACCAAACAAAACAACTTATTCTGGTCTAGTCAATCCGTTGAAGAAACGGATTCACTTAACAGCTTCAGAACTCCATTTCCAGAAAAACTACTCAGCTAAGACCTCTCTGTCGGCTCACAGAACACTGCGAGCTGCACTGCTGTTGCCAATGCCAAACTTCTTAATCCAAAGTTCTTCGAGAAACTCGGACTTCAAAGAAAACAGAAAACACCACAACATCCTGCTGAATCCAGCCACAACTTCGGGACAGTCACACTTCCCAAACTTGTTCCAAAGAAAACATCTTCGGAAACAATCCATAGTCACTGCATCTCATCACGCAGTTACAACTTCCTGAGGTATCAAAATACCATCACCTACTTCAGCTCAACTGACAGAGCCAAATTCTACTCACCAACCTCTACATTTCAAAGATGTCTCCGAACCTTAACAGGTTTCCTTCAGAGATCGATGAAATATTTCAACACAACAAAACTTATTCGAGACGGTATTAGGTCTACAATCTCGAAAGATATAATCTCAAACATACAAACTCCAACCAATGATAGTAATCGTGTTACAAACACTACTACCTCATCTACCTTTATAGCCTATATTGGAAAACCCGAACAGGTAACCCAACATATAGGTAGAAATACATATATATATATAATTATATATATAAAATTACAAATACGCTCTCTCAAGATAGACACCACTCCAAAGCCTAGGTATTCACTCAATCTAATGCTCTGATACCACCTGTAGCGACCCAACTTCCACACTCCTGGAAGTCGCATCGCTAATAAGAAAAAAGAGGATAGAAAAGAGAAAGAAAGAGAAGAAGAAGAAACAACACATCAGAATCTAAACAGTGGAACGAATAAATTATATTAATAACATAAAATATTACATAGTTTACAATCATTATCAGAGTACACAGATAATACAACACATACTAGAAAGTTATAAACACCTGTCTAGCATTTACAACATAATACAATCCAGAGACAACATAGAACACATAGCGGAATACTAATATCTAACGCAGAAGCCTCCTGCTCCATTGCTCCTCCAATATTCGTCAAAGCTAACCTGAATCCCTTGGCTACTCGTAAAAATTTGAGTACCCAAGAGTTTATGAAAAACAAAAATAAACTCCGGGTCAGACATGGGTCTGGTGTGAGTAACAGGTTAAAGTTGCTTAACTTTTTTAAAAACCTTTTGAAAAGAAAGGTATCACGTAAGACTTCCCACACATAAACATGGAAAAAATTTTACATTACGCTAACCAAAACATTTGATAGGAAATCCAGTGATATTATAATAGGTCTAGGGTTTTCAAGTAAATATGAAATAGCCGAAATTGTTACATTCATTAAATTCCAGCTACTAGCCACAAAAGTGGGTAATACAATCAAAACCGTTGGCACTTATTGGATTTTGGATTCCATACAATGGCAGGGCTACTGGGGTACCGCCCGTCACAGTACGTGGCCTAGATCAACGTACCGAGGAGTACTCCCACTCCCCTGCAACACAAGGCCGGACCCATTCCTTACTGAATAGTTCCGAACAAGACAACCCCACAGTTGGTGCGCATATCCAACTGCCCACTAAGCCGAATATAAAGGGACCTCTAGACAGGGACCAATCTTGCTCTCCAGTGGGTGCTACCCACGAAGCCTTGCTGCACCTTCCCTGTTTTAGCCATTCCCGGTTGATGAGGCTTGAGGCTACGATTACCTTTAAAGGACACATATCTTAGAATGCTCATCGTCCACCTGACGATGTTCCGAAAGCATTCAATCCATACAAGTTCGTTCCGGGTTCGAACGAAACCGAAGGCATTATCTCGTTACACTCGTTTTGGAATCACCCTCCGAGTTAACGACGATAACCCTTGCACTCTGATTCACCATCTCGAATCTATAAGTACTATTCCGTCAAACTCATTACGGAATCACCCACAGAGTTATACTGACGTATAGCCCTTATACCTGGAGTCTTCAGTCGCTCCACTTGGATTAACGACCTAACGTTTAATTGGAATCAATGTGGTTTTCAGATTCCAAATATGGAAAACCCGATCCCGGTCTCATCGAAATCCAAAGCGTGTCTTTTAGGTCCAAGTTGTTTTAGAATTTTAAAACAATTCAATTATATTATCTATATACACAAGATAGATAATTCATAGATTCACAACAGATAATTATCATTATCATAACCGCAGATAATCTACATTATCACTATTAAAAGACAATCCATATCAATATCACCATGCAACCAATGCATCCATATCAATCATTACTAATCTCATTTCTGAGATTCAAAACTATTCAAAACAACCAATAACAACCATTCATAAGCAATGATCTATAATCATACTATCTATAATTAATTTAAAATGAATTAAATTAATTACATCATCTTTAATTAATTTAAAATGAATTAAATTAATTACTTATATCAAAATAAATCTTGCTTATATCATCATTAATTAATTACCAATTATCTAATTAATTAACCTCTAATTTAGCATCTTAATTAATCAATCCAGATTAATTATACTTTAATTAATTCCACAAAATTAATTACTCTAAACTAATTACAATAATTAACCTTTAATTACTTCATTAATTAATTAACCATAATTAATTACATTTAACTTTAATTAATTACAATTAATTACTTATTATTGATTAATTAATATTCATTAATCAATCTTAATTACATCATTAATTATATTAATTAATGATTCTTAATTATATTTAATTAATTACTCCATTAAATTAATTACTTTCAGTAATTAATCTTACTTAATCCATAATTATTAATCACCTTTGATTAATCTCATTCTGTAATTAATTACCCTTAATTACTTATCAAATTAATTATTCCTTAATTAATTTCTTTAATTAATCACTTGATTAATTTACACAAAATAATTTAATCCAAATTATTTTCACAATCCCAACACTATCCACCAATTACATCCAGTAATTATCTCTAATTACTTTACTGAGTAATTCTACTAATTACATAAAGTAATTATCAAATCCAATGTTTAAAATTAATTAAACTTAATTAATAAGTTTAAACCAACCTTAATAAATTCCATTAATTACATTAAGTAATTAACGTCTTAATTACTTTTTTTTAAGTAATTAAACTTAAATAAATTTCACAATTTATTAATATTAATTAATTAATTTAATTAATTATTGAAAATTAATCATATTAATTAATTATCAAATAACCTTAGTTAATGACCATCATTAACTATTATTAATTCTTTAATTACTTTCTTAAATTACTTTTTAATTAATCTCTAATTAAAATCTATCCAAATTATTAATTATAGAATGAGTCTCTCCTTGATTATCTTATTTATTTAATTATTTTAATATCTTAATAACTTTTAAGATAACCCATTCCTTATTAATAATTATTTGAATATTAAAGTGTACTTAGAATATGCATTTAAAATTAAAATTCAAATTCCAAATTTGAATCTAAAATTCAATAATGATATTTATTTAAGCAGTCTCAAATTTTAAATTCCATTTATTCTTTCCAAAGTAAATGTAAATAACATTTATTTTCTTATAATAAAACTTATATAAGATAAGTCTCAATCTACTTAATTTAAAAAAAATGTTTTAAAATACATTGCCATTTAAATTTCAAATTCAAGTTAACAATCTTTTAACTTCCTTTATAAACTATTTATAATGATTTCATTCCAAAAGAAAAATTAATTTAAATATTTGTTTGAAACAATTTTTACTTCTAATAAACAATTTAAATTTAAACTTGTTTGAACATTCAAATTCTAAAATTTATTTCAAATATTTAGATTTTTAAATTCATAATCTTTGAACCATACCTTATGTAAAATTTATTTGAATTTAAACTTGCATTGAATTCTTGTTTTACAACTTGATTTTTAACTCCTTATTTAAAAATAAAACTTGAAGATTTAAAAATTCTTGTGAAAACTGGACTTAGATTTGAATTCAAACTGCTAATTTAAAATTAGCTTTTAGATCTAAATTGAAATTTAAATTTTCCAGAAAACTGCAGGTTTACTCTTTTTTTCTTTTCTGGAAACCATTTTCAAATTTTTAAACACACAAGATTTCAAACTCCTATAAACTATACCTTTTCCAGCAGATTTTAAACATTGTTCAAATTTTATCATAACTACTGATTTATTTAAAATTTTGATTTAAACTTTGAAACTGCAGACAGTTTTTCAAAAAAAAACTGTAACATAAAATTTACCCGAGTCAACTTTATGTTTGCTTCGAGTCATCTAACCAAAATTCTCGGGCAAAACATAGAAATACCCGAGTTAAACTCGAGACAAATATATTGTCTCCACCCAGAAAACTACAGGCTAACCAAAAATTGCACGGTGCACGTGCACCGTGCCTCCGGCCGTTAAACTCCTTCTCCGGTGACTTCATCACATCAACCTTCAACTCTCCAGTCCAATACATCCATCTCCATACTCTTATCCATCTTGAATTTAAATTTGAGGTAAATTCCCAAAACCTGGAACCAGTCAGTCCAACTCCCCCATAACCTGTCATCACCATCATCCACCACCTTCTGATCTCAGGCATGTCAGTGACTCTGGTCACTTGTTCATCCAACAATCTACTATCATTTCCCAGAGACTCAGACAGCTCGATCGCTCCTCTTTGAAGAACTGACCACAGAGACTTACCTATCTTAATCTAGGGTTACAGGTAACAAAATCACCACACTGTCTTCATATTGCTTTACATCATTAACTAATAATTTTCCATTCATCAATGATAGCTCCTCCACCTACCTGAAGGACCCTGACCAATACATTTGCCCAGTTTTTCCCAAAAATTCAAAAGTTCCCTATACAAATCAACACAGAACAATACCATACTTCTCCACTAAAAAAAATCCTACTATTTGTCCTAAAAATAATAGTTTGATCTAGGTATTAAATTCATAGTACTGAATTTATAATCTATTAAGTTGATTTTTATGTTGAATTTCATAAATTGCTTTGTGTTTCTATTTCATATTACTAAATTTATAAATTACAGAGTTTGTTTTCTACTTTATAAATCAATCACTACTAATGCTAATTATTTTTATTTTTATTTTAAAAAAAAACTAAAAACAAATTAAACTTTGATTCTCAGTTTAATAAACACACTTGAATGAATCTGAATACAATAACATATACTACATTATGTAATGTTAGTGTTTGAACAGATTCTTACATCTGGAAATAAAATGTAGAGAACAGCATAATCAATTTATTCACACACTTCTACAGAAAATCACTGATGCAAATGCATAAATCATTCACACTAAACATGAAAATAAACAAGCAACTTTCTAAAATACTTAAACTTCATTAATTAGGATGTTACTCACCTGAATTTTTAGGAGCAGAGCCCTTGTTTTAGAAAAGCCTGTACTTAAATTGCTTTGAACATAAAACTTCAAGTTGCTGCAGTACTTTAACAACTGCAGTTTGCTTCATGCTTTGCCCTCTTTTTTTTTTAAATTCATCATCTCTGATTTTATTTGCATGTTCCCGGAAAATAATGCAGGCATGAATTGATTTGGTTTGTAAAAAGATTTGCATGCCGGCTACAGATTTTGCATGCCTTGAAGTAGTTACAGGTTTGCTTGAGAATGAATAAGGTTTTGATTAACAGGGAGATGATTTACAGGCTTGATTCTTTTGAAGATGTGAAGGTTGTTGTTTTAGATTTGATAAATGAGAAGTTTTGTCTCAGATTTAAGTTTTAGAGAATGTGATCCTTTTTATTTAGCTCTGTAAAAGAAATAAAAATGGAAAAAGAATTTGTTTTATGTGTATGAAATTAAATTTTATTGAACAAATAAAAGAAAAGCCAAATTTAAATGAAACATGTCTTACATTCTAACATTTGTCAAAACTCTTGGTTATTCATTTACAATTGTATTAATTGTTAATAAGCTAAATATTTAGTTAACTTATATTTAAAGTTAGATGTTTAATATAAGATAGTTTAGTTAATGAGTTAACATGCATTTATTTACATGTATATAGATTTTAAAATAAATTAATCAAACTATATTTATAAAATTAAACTTATACAAATATTTCAAAATCAAGATAAATTAAAAACATTTATACTTTAAATTTAAAACTTTGAATTCAAGTTCAAATTGACTTTTGAAAATCTAGATTATTTTACAAATACACTACAAATTTGACTTTTGAAAAACAATAATTTTTTTATTAAAAATTTATTTGTTAAAACAATGCATTATTATATTTTTAGAAATAACAATATTTAATAACTATAAATAACTATTAAAAGAAATTGTCTCCTTATTAATAAATTATTTATTTTATCACATTATATTTAAAAGAAACTCAAAATAATCTCATTGTTATTTATTTAAATTTTATACTTGAGTTAAACATATTTTAAATCATTTCAATATTTATCTTATGTATTTAAAACCATATTTATTTATGAAATAACCTTTTAAAAGTTTAACTTTTAAATAAAATCAAAATTTCCAATTTACTAAAGATACATATTTTATATAAAACAGGATTCATTTAAAACAACACTTATTTACAATATATACAATATCCTATATATGTTATAAATATAAAACAAATATTAGATTTAAAAAGATAAGATCTATCAATTAACTATTTATTTTATTGAATTATTAAATTAATTCAAATCTCATTACAAAGATTATCAAATCAATTTAATTTTTATTACAGATTATTAAATTGATATTGCCTTAAAAATTCCGGGTCATCACAAAATGTGCGTAGTTAAATCCACAGTACATAGAATAACATCTAGTAGTCTAATAAAATACTAAATACGATAAGTAGTACATGAAGAGTAATAAGAAGTAGTAAGCAACTCCAATACTACGCTCGTCTCTCCATGAAAAATTCTTCGAGCCTATCACCCACCGCCCTATACTCATATGGTGGGGATAAAGGAAGAGGTGGTCAGAAAAAGTCTGATGAATGACTTACATCATTAATATATAGTGATTTCATGCAATTGACTTTATTAGTACTCTATATGACCTAAGATGTCCTACAAGTGTCCATGAATTACTTGTTTTCCTTACTTAAGAGGTTTACCTCAATGCATACCTACACTATTGACTTGTGCATGCTCATACTTAGGGTCGAACAACTAATTGAACCACAAGACAACTAATGATCAGCTAACAGCTACTGGAAATATTCCACATAGTTTTCCTACATTTTCCAAACATGGGACTACGTTCAAACAATTGTGATTATGATGAACTATTCCAGTATAGGTTACCTTACACTTTCTATTATGGGACAACATTTTCCACATTATGATTGCACATAACCTAGGTACGCATTGAGGGGGAGCCTGCGATGCCGACTCACTAAGGTGTCTCATTGTTACTGCATCCGTGTCCGCCTCACATTGGTAATGTAACGCCTCTTAGCGCACCATGCCATGATTTATTAACAACACAGTACCATGCCAAACTTGTGAATACCAAGGAACTCCCGTTAGTGCCGGGTCACAAACTCTATTAGGCATCTTCATCAAATGCACATCCACCGTAAAACCTCCTATGAGTGCAATTTGTGATCGAATCACCCCATTCAAAAATTGACCCGGTTGGACAAAAAGCATTTATCTACTCTCGTAACGTTCTAAAATTTCCAACATAGGGAACTAGCTTCCTAAATTATGCTAACAGCCATATATATATATATATATATATATTATAATATGTAACGACCCGTAGATTTTTATTTATTTTATTTATCTTATTTATATGTTTAATCGAAATTTTATGAAATTTTAAATAATAAAATTTTGAATTTTGAATTTGATATTTGAAATATGTCTAATTAAACGTAGCAAATGGTAAATTTTCATCAGATAATATGGAAGTTTATTTTATTGTGTAATTTTATTTCAATTCAAATAAGTTAAAAAATTAATGGTAATAAAATGTTCTCCAAACCTGAATATACAATAAAATTGTAAATTCTCTTCTGAGTGAGGCGTCGTATTTCGTTTCTTCAAATTTGGACTGCTATTGCTCCGTTTTCTTATTTTCGGCAAATTATCAGCATTTTCGGTACCGATTATCGACTTTTGATACATGATCGTACCACAAATATCTATTTTTGACCGTCTCTTCGTGCTAATCTCCGCAGCATATTCATTTATGTGTTTCAGAGTTCGAGAGACGGTGAAATCTACGAAAACGATTTTGTATCGGTTCCGTACTCGAACCCTTGTATCCTTCATCGTTTTAATTGCCTATAATAAATTCAATCAGCCTCTTGCTTTTATTCTTCTAGAAATTCATGAGTGGCCATTTGTATTCTTTAGTATTAATTTACATCATACGGTTCTTACATCTTCAGTTGCCTATTCAAAAAACAAGGTTGTACGTTACATATAAAGTTATATTTATATCATTTGCCTGTGAGTATTGTTCTTTCATGCTCCACCTGCTCGTCCTCCTCCATATTCCCACATCTCCATCTTTAGCCTCTATCCACTTGCCATTACAACCGTTCAGACCAAGCAACCATGTTTCCCTTCACCACTGCATTAGATGCCGTGCCCTCTGGGCAAGCCGTCCCTTCAACCTTGCCGCATCGACTGGACAACGACCGTGCACCTCTATCCCTTCTTCTCTCGCAGGCACGGGTATGCATAAACATTTATACGTTAGTATTTTTTTTTTTCATGTTAGTTATATATATTTTATAATATATTGGTTTATGAGTCACAACATGTTTGGAATATCCAAGCTTGTCACTTACGCATGTCTATGCATTAGTTTAAAGAAGCTATATATTTATATATTTTATATTTAGTTAATTTATATATGTTACTGTACGTAGGTATATATTCATATATAGTTTATATAAAGTTTTTTGATAGGTATACATTTTATTATTGGTATAAAGCATATATTTTACGTGATTGGAAATATATATATTTAATGTATATGTTAGGTTCTCTTATTTATACTTACTCTTAGTTACGGTTTACCTACATATATGTATTAGAATTTTATGCAATAATGATACGTACGTTTTATATATAAGGATTGAAGCTGCATATTTTGGTTTTCGCGATTTATATATTTACAAAAAATTTATATATATTCAATGCGGTTGCATGTATATGTGTTTTTCTATGTGTGTGTGTGTGTATATATATATATATATATATCAGCCAGATCGTTATAATATATAAGTATTTATATATATGAATTTTTCAAACAACGTTAGTCACAATTGTTTGTTTGTGTATATTTTTTTAAATTTAAGTATAACAATGTCTTACATAGTAAAAATATATCAGTTCATATGGTTTTATATATATTCTCTGTTGTGTTTTGTATATATGTATATGAAGTAGTGGTATGCATATACAATAGCACATGTTTTGCAAAAGTGTATATATATGTATGTTATGTAACCTATAGTTTGTACAAATATAGTTTATTATATGGTTACATGTTAGTTTATAAAAATTTATATTAGTATAATATGTTATTTATACGTATGTGATATATATATATATTATACAGTTTATAAGCTATAAAGCTATAAAGGTTATTTGGTTAATATATAATACAAGTTATTTGATTTATAATAGGCTGTTATATGCATTTGCTTTAGATGAGGTTGTTCGTACAGTGTATACGTATATGCATATTTTCTCAGTTGTATATATGATTTTATTATTAAGTTATATGTTATATATATATATATATATATATATATATATATATATATTAATCTGTTGAGTTTGTATAGATTTATCTTAATTTACATTTTATACAAGTTGCGTATAACATGTTTGATCGTATGCATATGTAATATAGGTAAGGCTATAGACTTGCTTTATTAAAAAGTGAATATACTTGTATTTGATTACTATATTATCATTTTGCATGAAAATCAGGTTTATAGAGTAGACAAGTTATACATACATACATACATACATACATACATACATACATACATACATACATACATACATACATACATATATATATATATATATATATATATATATATATATTCCTGGTTAGTATACATCTTAAGGTATATATACATTTAATATATTAGAGTTTGTAGTTTGGATAATATGCTAATATATATGAGTTTTATCTAATAATAATCTAAAAGTTATATTATTTTATTTGTTCTGAATTGAAATATTGAAATAGATAAAAATATAATAATAATGTATATATTTTCAGTTTATATCAAAACCGATTCTGATTTGGTTTTCATCGATTCTCATTCTATCAGTTATCGTCAAATTCGTGCCAATCTAGCATTGTTTTGAAGTTCGTGCTTGGATTCGTTACTCATCTCATTTCGTTCATCTCTAGCCTCGGAAGGTAAGCAATCACTCACGATTAATGTTCTTATATTTATTAATTTTGATTTCAATTGAAATTACAATTGAAATATGCTGCTGTTAGTGATTTACATTGTTATATATATGCTATTATCTGTATCTATTCACATATGACGTCTGACATCATTATCTGTTATTTATATTGATGATATATGCCTGTTATAATATTATCATATCTGCTATCACTCTGCAAGTTCCCTGTTAGTATAGAATTCACTATGGGTTGAAATGATACGTACTCGAACGGACTTTAGAATAAAAGAAAATCATTATGGTTTGAAATTATAGACCTAAGCGATTTTTATTTGAATTGAATTTGGGATTGCAGCTATCACTTCACTAAAGGATAGAAAATTATATATAGACACCATGGTCTATATATATAAATATTTTTAAAATGATTTCTATGGTTTTGGAGAAAAATATATAGTTTTATATAAATATTGATTTCAGATATTATATTACTGCTATTTTATATATAGTTAAACTCTTGATTTTTAAGCTATGTATAAATTTGTTTTAATATAAAATAAGTTAATAATAATGTTTGGTTTTATTAAACATAATTATGGTTAACTTATTTAAATTATATATTAATATAGAGTTTATAATGACTCTAAGTAAATTAAGGTTGGGAAGATAGATTTGAAATTGATTTGAAATTGTATTTAGTTAAGAATTATATTTAATTAAAATCGATTTGGAACTTATTGAATTTGAGATTTTAAAGGATATGATTTTATAACTTGATATTAATTTAAAGTGATTAATAAATATTTCCAGTCTGAATTTTATTTAAATGATATTGAATTTAGTAAGTAAATATTTCAAAACAAAATAATAGTAAATTGAATTAAGATATATATAAAATTATCACATTTAGTTTTGAAATTTTAGAATATTTAAGTCTTTGAAATATATATTTTGAAATGATTTATTTGTGGTTCAAATCTATATTTTAAATTGACATAATTTTTAATGATTTACTTAGAAGCTGATTTGGAATTAATGATTTGAGATTGATTAAATTTGAATTTTGGAATTCGAGTTGATTCAGAATTGATTTATGAAATTTGAGGAAACAATTTTATGATATATACTATTTTAATATTAAAATTGATTAAGTAGGAAGTATTATGATTTCAATATATTACGTTTCGAAAGTGTTTTAGTTTCAAGTGTTTAGTTTCAAAAGTGTTATAACTTTGAAAAATGCTATGATTTTGGAAAAGGATATATTTGAAATGAATATTATATCATATTTGGTTTTGAAATGGAAATGATATTGTATGGATATGGTTTTGAAATGGATATGATATTCTGGTTTTTAAATATAAACTATTTTGAAATGACCGCGGTGTTATAATAACGTTTGGCTGTTAAAGAGACAGGGATCGGAAGTTGTCATACTCTCTGCCAACTTCGAAAACAACTTTAACAACCGTGTACGTGGTGGAGATTCCATAATGAAGTAGGATGGTGGTGACATTCTTTAAGGTATATACGTGGACCCGACTCCCGCGAGTTGGCATTAGGTGGCTAAAACAGGAGAAATCGATGGGGTAATGAGGTAGCTCCTCTGATCGAACAAACTTCTTTGATACCATTCTATTACTTTGTGATTGATTGGGTGCGCCTTTGATTTTTGGGAGTGTGGCTTGAGGTGGGCGGTAGTGGCTGCTATGCGTTACCACCGGTCCGGAAGTGCAATTGGTATATCTACCTTAGCATTACCTAGTTGTGTCGTGTCACCTACCATAGCATGCCTTCTACGTGTTTGATTTGTGTCGTACCTATGGAGTATCCTCTGGTAGCCTTCCGATCTAGAGGTATTACGGTACTGTATAGACTATTGGCACTATATTTGTGTTAAGGTGGAAAATGTAAATCCTTAATGCTATTTTTAAGTAATTTTATTTTACTGTAGACATTATTATAATTGGATATATTACTACATAATAGATAGTTTAACAGATACTTAGAGGATGGTTATCGCAACATCCTTTGAGTTACTTGTACTTCAGTTGTTATTTCACTTGAGTTGGATTTTTTGATATAAGAATGTTAATCCTGACTCGAGTGTATTGTGTTTTGCTTTACGCTTAGGTCAGATGGAGTGATACAGTTTTTGAGACTCACCTTTGGAGTTATAGCTTCATTTGGAGATCCATTTACATCTTTTCAGCTTGTAGTATTCAGTTGATTCCAATGATGTATTCTTATCTTGTATTTTACTATTGTAGTTGAAACTTCTATTATATCTTATTTAACTCTGATATGTATAGTAGCTTCATGAACTACTATTCTTTTGTTTCCGTTGCATATTGTATATTACTCCGTGTCAGCGATTCTGTGATTTATTTATTTACTGTATATGCTGAGTTTTGCCAGATATAAATTAATAATCTTGTATTTTGAGCAATTCAAATCCGACATGTGTGGATGCGATTGGTTGAAAATATCGAATCGCTACATTTGGTATCAGAGCTTTGGTTTTAGGCAAAACTCAGTATGCAAAGTAAATTTAATTATAGAATTATTTTCATTCGTGCTTAAATCTCTTCCTCTTTGACTTAGTTTCCTGTGAATTTTGGAATGTTCCCCTCGGTTCCAAAATCCATCCTTATCTCTCCCTATTCAGATTCTCGAGTGTCCCATAACTCCACTTTAAACAATCTCTATAATAAATCAGTGGTTTCGCCAATCTTCGAATAATTGCAAAGCGGTGAAACTCCTTTACAACAAGCATTGATTCATCGAAGATTTATATATCCTTGGTTTACAATGTTATCTATCTCTTGCTACACCTGAACCGTTCTCTAGTAGACTATCAGGGCAATTTCTCTTGCTATCGAAAGTTGATTTGCCTCAGAATTCTGCATCGATCTTATCCTTGAAATCACGGTCGACTCGGTTAAGGTTGCCCGTGATTTATATAAACTTATCCATCTCTCTATTTTGTTATTTAATTATCTTATCTTTGTTTCAAACCTCTCTTCGAATCAAAATTCTCTTTGATTTGAGTCCATCAAATTTAAATCTCCATCCTTGCTTTGAAATCCATTCTTGTATCGTCGAGCGAGGAAGTGTATTTGTAAATTAATATTAAAATGTTTTATAGTGTGTTATTTGAGTTGTTGATGCTGATTTGGGTTTTTGATCGATTCGTTTGATCAGCGCTACCGATAGAATTTCTAAAACACTTGAATAGAGCAAACTGACCGATATTCTTTTCAAATTTGGTAAATGAAATAAATTTTTGTATGATTATATACATAAGTATAACTTTTCTGAAATAAAATAGTTAATGAATTGGTTGTTGAAAATAATAAAATTTGATTTTCATTTAATATTTTGTAAACCATTGATTATTTCAACATCCAGATTTTAAAATTTAACTGAATTTAAATATAGAATTTGAGAATTTAATTTCCGATAATTCCAAACTTTAGTTTTAAATTTCTAAAATGTGTATTATTTAAAGTATTTTCGAATAGAAACCTTTTTCAAAGAATTTGAAATGTTTAAATTAGTGCTCTCTTGTTTTGTCGCTGGAAAATTATTTCGGTGATGGTGGCCGCATCATCGACATTCATTTTCGAGTTTCGAAGTGGAGAGACCATTCTGTAGCTTTGCTACAATTTTGTTTTGGAAAATAGTTTGATTTGAATTTCTTAAGTATGATTTGATTTATATATATATATGGGTATATTAATTTCAAATTTAATTTGATTTGATATATATATATATAGCATATATATACATATTTATTTATTTATCTCTAAATTGCTTGAAATAAAATTCGAAATTTAATTCTTAAATTTTGTTAATGATGACTTCAATTTATAAAATGAAATCAAAATTTTGAATAAATATTTAAACGTGAAATAAGTGAATTGGAATTTTTTTTTTTACATTCAATTACATTACAATATAACTTACCAAAATCATTCAGAAGTTGGATATATGTAATTGAATAATTTACCACGTAAAATGACGATTAATGATTTTATAAATAAAATTTGAGAGGTTATGACAAATGTTATACACTTAGTTTTAGTTATAAAATGTTAATAGAGATAAATAGAATAATAAGTTGATTGGATAGTAAATAAGACAAATTAAAGAAAATTCCGTTTTGAAAGAAACTTTTATGGCATCAAATATTAATAAATTGAAATTGAATCAACTTAAGAAAATATATACACACACACACTTTGAATTTAAAACAATTGCTGAATATAATTATTTTAAATTGAAATTTTTATGGTTTTAATTAATTTTTTTATCTTGTTTTTTCAATCTATTTTCTTCTGGCTGTTTCTACTCTCCTACCTCCTTCGTTTTCGGGGACGAAAAGTTTTGAGTGAGGAGAGTGTAACGACCTATAGATTTTTGTTTGTTTTATTTGTTTCATTTATATATTTACTTGAAATTTTATGAAATTTTAAATAATAAAATTTTAAATTTTAAATTTCATATTTGAATTACGTCTAATTAAACATAGAAAATGGTAGATTTCATCATATAATATGGAAGTCTATTTTATTGTGTAATTTTATTTCAATTCAAATCAGTTAAAAAATTGATGCTAATAAAATGTTCTTCAAACCGAAATATTTTTATATATTAAATTTGTAAATTCTCTTCTGAGTGAGACGTCATATTTCGTTTCTTTAAATTTGGACTGCTATTGCACCGTTTATCTTATTTTTGGCAAATTATCAGCATTTTCGGTACCGATTAATGAATTTTGGTATGATGATCGTACCATAAATATCTATATACCATTTTGACCGTCTCGTCACGCTAATCTCCGCAGCATATTCGTTTGTGTGTTTCGAAGTTCGAGAGACGGCGAGATCTACGGAAACGATTCTGTATCGGTTCCGCATTCGAACCCTTGTATCCTTCATCCTTTCAATTGCCTACTGTAAATTCAATTAGCCTCTTGCTTTTATTCTTCCCGAAATTCGTGAGTGGCCCTTTTTATTCTCTACTAATAATTTACATCATTCGGTTCTTACATCTTCAGCTGCCTATTTGAAAAAAAGAAAGGTTGTACGTTACGTATAAAGTTATATTTATATCATTTGCATGTGTGTATTCTTCTTTCATACTCCACCTGCTCCTCCTCGTCTATATTCCCAGATCTCTTCCTATAGCCTCTATCCACTTGCCATGACAACCGTTCAGACCAAGCAACCATGTTTCCCTTCACCACTTCATTAGATTCCATGCCCTCTTCGCAAGTCGTCCCTTCAACCTTGCCGCATCAAATGGACAACCACCGTGCACCTCCACCCCTTCTTCTCTCGCATGCATGGGTATGCATAAATATTTATAGTTTAGTATTTTTGTTTTTTTAAGTTAGTTATATATATTTTATAATATATTGGTTTATGAGTCACGACATGTCTGGAAAATCCAAGCTTGTCACTTACGCATGTCTATGCATTAGTTTAAAGAAGCTATATATTTATATATTATATATTTAATTATAATCTATGTATGTTAATGTACGTAGGTATATATTATATAGTTTATGTAAAGTTTGTTGATGGGTATACATTTTACTGTTGATATAAAGTATATATTTTACGTGATTGGAAATATATATATTTAATGTATATGTTTGGTTCTCTTATTTATACTTACTCTTAGTTACGGTTTACATACATATATGCATCGGTATTTTTTGCAATAATGATATGTATATTTTATATATATGGATTGAAGCTGCACATATTTTAATTTTAGAGTTTTATATATTTACAAAAAAAAATTATATATATTCTATGCGGTTTCTTGTATATGTGTTTGTTTGTGTATATATATATCATCCAGATTGTTATAATATATAAGTATTTATATGTATGAATTTTTCAAACAATGTTAGTCACAATTGTTTGTTTGTATTTTTTTTTTAACTTTGAGTATAACAGTGTTTTATATAGTAAAAGTATATCAGTCCATTTGGTTTTATATATATTCTGCGTTGTGTTTTGTATATCTCATATGAAGTAGTGGTATGCATATACAATAGCACACGTTTTGCAAAAGTGTATATATATGTATGTTACGTAACCTATAGTTTGTATAAATATAGTTTGTTATAAGGGGCATTTCACCAGAAGGACAAACTTCACAGTCCAATTAGTTTCTAGGACACGCATTCAAAGAAATTACTTTCAAGGCCAAAATCAGCAAAATAATTACTTTCAAGGACAAAGTCGGTAGTCCATTTACTTTCAAGGACATAATTTCATAGGTTTTTAGGCCCTAAAAACTAATTATGTTACATTTTGTCCTTGAAAATAATTATTTTCATTGTGTATCCTAGAAACTAATTCCACTTGCTAAAGAGACCCTTATGGCTAATTTCCACTTGTTATAAGGTTACGTGTTAGTTTATAAAAACTTATATTAGTATAATATGTTGTTTATATATATGTGATATATATATATTATACAGTTTATAAGTTATAAAGCTATAAAGGTTATTTTGTTAATATATAATACAAGTTATTTGATTTATAATAGGTTATTTTATGAATTTGCTTTAGATGAGGTTGTGCGTACAGTGTATACGTATATGCATATTTTGTCAGCTGTATATAGATTTTATTATTAAGTTGTATGTTATATATATATATATATATTAGTTAATATATATATATATATATATATTAATCTTTTGAGTTTGTATAAATTTATCTTAATTTACATTTTATACAAGTTGCATATAACATGTTTGATCATCTGTATATGTAATATAGCTAAGGCTATAGACTTGTTTTATTAAAAGGTGAATATACTTGTATTTTATTACTATATTATCATTTTGCATGAGAATCAGGTTTATAGAGTAGGCATTTATATATATATATATATATATATATATATATATATTCCTGGTCTGCATACATCTTATTGTATATATACATTTAATATACTAGAGTTTGTAGCTTAGATAATATGCTAATATACATGAGTTTTATTTAATATTGATTTAAAAGTTATATTATTTTATTTTTCCTAAATTGAAATAAATAAAAATATAATAATAATGTATATATTTTTAGTTTATATCAAAACTGATTCTGATTTGGTTCTCATCGATTCTCATTCTATCAGCTTTGTCGTCAATTCATGCCAATCTAGCTTTGCTTTGAAATTCGTGCTTGGATTCGTGCTCGGATTCGTTACTTATCTCATTCCGTTCATCTCTAGCCTCGAAAGATGAACAATCACTCACAATTAATGTTCTTATATTTATTAAATTTGATTTCAATTGAAACGACAATTGATATATGCTATTGTTAGTGATTTACATTGTTATATATATGCTATTATTTGTATATGTTCACCTGTGACATCTGACATCGTTATCTGTTATTTATATTGATGATATATGCATGTTATATTATTATCATATCTATTATCACTTTTCAAGTTCCCTATTAGTATAGAATTCACTATGGGTTGAAATGATACATACCTGAACGGACTTTAGAATAGGAGAAAATCGTTATGGGTTAAAGTGATAGACCCAAGCGATTTTCATTTGAATTGAATTTGGGATTGCGGGTTGAAATGATATATACCCGTATATAAATTTAAATTACGGATTGAAATGATAAATATCTGTATCACTTGACCATGGGACAGAAAATTATATACAAACACCATGGTTTATATATATATATAAATATTTTGAAAATGATTTCTATAGCTTTGGAGAGAACTATATAGTTTAATGTAAATATTGATTTCAGATATTATATAACTGTTATTTTATATATAGTTAAACTCTTGATTTTTAAGCTATGTATAAATTTGTTTTAATATAAAACAAGTTAATAATAATGTTTAATTTATTAAATATAATTATGGTTAAGTATTTAAATTATATATTAATATGGAGTTTACAATGATTTTAAGTAAATTAAGGTTGAAATTAATTTGAAATTGTATTTAATTAAGAATTATATTTAATTAAAATCGATTTGGAACTTATTGAAATTGATATTTTAAAGGATATGATTTTATAACTTGATGTTGGTTTAAAGTGATTAATAAATATTTCAAGTCTGATTTATTTAAATGATGTTGAATTTATTAAGTAAATATTTCAAAACTAAATAATAGTAAATTGAATAAATATATATAAAATTATCACATTTAGTTTTGAAATTTTAGAATATTTAAATCTTTGAAATATATATTTTGAAATGGTTTATTTGTGGTTCAAATCTGTATTTGAAATTAATATAATTTGTAATGGTTTATTTAGAAGCTAATTTGGAATTAATGATTTGAGATTTAATTAAATTTTAATTTTAGAATTCAAGTTGATTTGGAATTAATTTATGAAATTTGAGGAAACAATCTTATTATATATACTATTTTAATATTTAAATCGGTCAAGTGGGAAGGATTATGATTTCAAAATATTATGTTTCGAAAGTGTTTTAATTTCAAATGTTTAGTTTTGACAGTGTTATAACTTAGTGCTATGATTTTGGAAAAGAATATACTTGAAATGAAAATTATATCGTATTTGGTTTTGAAATGAAAATGATATTGTATGGATATGGTTTTGAAATGGATATGATATTCTAGTTTTTAAGTATAAACTATTTTGAAATGACCGTGGTGTTATAATAACGTTTGGTTGTTAAAGAGACCGGGATCGGAATTTTCATACTCTTTGCCAACTTCGAAAACCACTTTAACAACCGTGTACGCGGTGGAGATTCCAGAATGAAGTAGGATTGGGGCGACGTTCTATTAAGGTATATACATAGACCCGACTCCCGTGAGTTGGCATAAGGTGGCTAAAATAGGAGCAATCGACGGGCTAATGAGGTAGCTCCTCTGATCGGGCACACTTCTTCTATGCCATTCTATTGCTTTGTGATTGATTGGGTGCACCTTTGACTTTTGGGAGTGTGGCTCGAGGTGGGTGGTAGTGGCTGCTACACGTTACCATTGGTCCGGAAGTACAATTGGTATATCTACCCTGGCATTGTGTGACTACCCGCAAATCCGTACTCTTTGAATCGACAATAATCCACACATGTCCGAACCAAAAAGCACAGACTGACGGAAAGTCAAGAGAAAGAAAAGAAGAGGGAAGAAGAGAAGAGAAGAAAGAGAGAAGATAGAACCAAAAAGAACCATACAGAATCTGACATCGCAGCGGATAACATAAAATATCATATCAATGATCTTTACGAAACAGAAACTGTATATATACATAAATAAATCAGAGTTCAACAATCAATCAGAGTCATCAGCTTGGACAGTTATAATAACCTGTCCTCACAATTGCCGATAATATACAACAACAAACAAAGCAAGCGGATAATTAAGAAAATACAGATGTACGAAAATGAAGATCTCCAGCTCTCCTGCTGAAGCTCCAAAGGCATCAAATCTAGACCTATAAAATACTCGGTCTGACCCGAGCATTGAAAAGGAAGAACGCTTAGATCATTCTGGTAAACCAGCGTGAGAAACACACTCAACTGAATTTATTAAATTACCAAACTTTTCTTTAGTTTTCAAAAAAAAGTATCTCGTAAAACAAGTCCACACATAAACACGGACATGTTTTTACCTTACGATAACTAAAACATTTCATATCAAACTCATGTGATATTATACTAGTGTCTAGTATACAAATAATATTCAAAATAGCCGAATTTTTTACCATTATTAAATTCCATCATATTAGGCTCTGCAAATAAAATGGCAGGTACATAGTGGAGTTTGGATTTCCATACAAATGACCAGGTGAAGGAGTACCTTCCGGCAGTGCATCTCTAGAAGAATGTACCGAGGACCATCACAAATGATCATCTACCAACACAAGACCGACCCACCTCTACAGCTAGATGGTACCGAATATATCATCTTCCGGTCGTTACCGACATTTACCGAGGGCCCTCATGGCATACAAACCACAATAATCAGATACATTACGTCGTAGCTTGTAAAGATATATCTAGAAGAGGATGATCATATCCTAATGGGAATGACACTTAGCCTTGCCGCATCTAACCCTGTTTTGGTCATTTCCGGTTGATGAGGCTAGAGGTAACGATTACCTTTCACAAAGCACAATCACATCACTTAGAATGCCACACGGCCATTTCCGTTGACTACTAATTTCCTTCCACAAAAATACAACCCTTAAGCTCATACATCTCAAGGAGGGTGTTAAGCTAAGAGAAGTTGCCTTCTCCTCCACCACTAATGTATGTTTGTAAAAACCAATGCACGTAATCTATAGAAATGCAATGTCAGATAAACATCCATACAAGTTTCCCAGGAACAGGACAAACCGAAGGTACTTTCCTACCACATCATGTCGGGAAATCCCTAGGATTAGTAGCGAATAGTCCTCGCATTGGATATTTCATAAATGAAGAAACCACTGCTACTGGATGTATATTGGGATTTTAACCCCAAACGATCAACAAGCAGTCCCCACTATGAAAATACAGAATAACAATATCATCACAAGCAACCTGCACAATCGTCGCATATACGTTGGTCCGAAGTGGTTTTCGGATAAACCGATCCCGGTCTCTTCGCACCAACAACACAAAAGCGTTTCTCAACCTCACATAGAAATTAAGTCTCATAGACTTATCACGTTTTCAACTTTCAACTTGCTATCCTTCGGGCCAAGAAGGAAGCTCGATAGATTGGAGTAATACTCCGCACTATACGAATCAACATCCTCAACACAAACGATAACCAAGCCTACACAGAAGGCTACGTACTAAGTGTACGACTAAATAGTTCCCACATCAAGTCGAGTTACTAAAATTTTGGCCAAGTCTGATTGTCGGTTATTTAACTATCAAAGCAAACAAACAAATATTCAACACCATAACAATCACTGGTCCCTTTTAATTAATCATTTATTAATTAAATCACTTGCCAAATATTCACTACAATTTATCGTTAAAAAGATATATTCTCAAACATTTCAACTTTTCAACATTGGAAAACATTTCCATATACTTATTTAATAATAAGTAATTCACAAATCTATTTATTTTCAACACTTAGAGAATATTTCATATACTTAAATCAGGATTAAGTATATATTTTATTCTTTAAGGAAACCGTTCTCTTTTAACATCTTTTATTTGGGTCGAAATGAATGTTGCGTAAAACATCTTTACGACAATCCAAAATCACTAATATAGGGATTCAAAAATAAAATAGAAATATAAATCCCAAATACTATAAAAAAAACATTTCCTTTCGGAAATCATTTACTATAACAACAGTGTTATAGTCCATCATTTCCTTACTTTTGGAAAACATCTATTTCAACAATGAATGTTGAAATCCATGGTTTCGATACTTAACACATTTTAAAACAACTTTAAACCATTTTATTCCATTTTAAAAATATAACTTCCCAAAAATACCATTTTATCAATAGCTTATTCACTGTCCAAAATCGTGAATACATACCATTTACCAAATCCAATATTTCTATATATTTATTAAAGGATAATCCACTATCCAAAATCGTGGATATAATGCCTTTAATAGACATTCATATCTTAACTTACCAAATTCAATTGATTTTGGAATTATAAAACAATGTTTATAAACTCCATTTATATTTTATAAAAACTTCAATATACAAAATTCCTTTATTAAACAATTCCATTTATAATCAATTATACTCCAAAAATCCAATTTATAAGTTAATTCACTTATAAATCATTTATTTTACAAATTCATTCATTTTATAACTTCATCAATTATAAATCTATAATTTTATTTACATATAAAATCCAATTATACTACATTTTAACACTTATAAAACTCGTTTATAATTCCAACACTTTGATTTATAAAAAATTCAATTCTATAAATCTTATATATATACTGTTTATTATAAATCAAAAATCTCGATTTAAATAGACTTATTCTTTTAATAATTTACAAATCCTTATTAAAACTTATGTAACTCCACAAATCATACTTAAGTATTATTTCACAAAAATCATAGTTTTTATAACAATAAAAATTATGATATTTATTTATTCAAAAAAATTCAATTCCTTTACAATTCAAAAATCAATAAAATATTTATTTTCAAAATCACTTTTAAAATCCTTTTTAGATTTGGAAAGCATCACTTCAACATTTTTAAATTTCCAAAAATAGGCATAATGCTGCAACAGCACCAAATACATCGATCACAACATCCAAAACATCATATATCAATATGATAATAGAATATATCACAATATCTGTAAATAAATCAATGAGGAATCCAGTTGGATTCCTCCAACCTGTCACCTACAACAAATATACATATTAGAATATGTGTACAATGTCTGCTTCGAGGTAGACGCGCGTACAAAGGGTCATCCGCTCATACACGGGAACGTATAGGGTCATCTGCTCCACTAGGCAGGTATATATCGAAATACCAATCAGTATATCGTATATCATCCAAACAATCATCAATCATCATATAATAAATTATTTATCACTTATACAAAAATATCAGTGAGTCAGAAAGAGTGAGTTATACTCACATTGTCTCCAATAGCAGTTGCCGTGTTTTATTCCGAATAAAATTAAAGGAGCGTTTGATTTTACCCAAAATTCACACTAGCTCCAATCAACTCCAATCCAGCTCTAAAATGTAGTGCTCGTCAATACGAACCCAATGCAATTCGTTTTGTGCGAAACGGACCGAGTATGAAAAGTTATGTAATTTCAAAGTTTATACGATTTTAATATATATATATATATATATATATATATATATATATATATTTCACAAATTTATTTTATTTTTAAAACCTAGGCAAATCTGGGTCGTTAGATCTTGCATCCCCAAATCCAAGCCGTGCTTCCCATTCTTCCTCTTCCTGTTTTTTTTTTGTTCGACCGTGAAACCCATTAGCCGTCGTTTGTTCACGAATTTTCGCGACCACATCTTCCACTTCCACGACGATCGAGCACTTCCATTTGAATGACCATCACGAGGTGCACCATCGCCTGCCACCAGGTCGAACTCGATTGTGTTTTTGCCTCGAAAAACGTGCGCAAACATTGCGCCTTCAGTCCAAGATCCTCGTCACATTGTTGCTCGAAGGTTCATCATCACCGTATGGATTTATAGATCTCGTCGTGCTCTTCAACATTGTAGTTGAGTGTTTTGGCTAATTGTTTAAGGATAGAGACAGATTAAGGGGAAAAGAAAACGAATTTTTGGCCATTGGAGTGAGAAGTGGCGGCTGCCCTAGTTTATTTAGGGTTTGTGCAAAATGAAAAAAGTTAGGTCCTTATATAGAAATTTTTTGCACACTATTCACCCAAAAATTTTCCAAACTCCAAACGAAGCGTGCCGCCTGGCATTTATAATGTTTTACCCCCATTCCGAATGCAATGGAATATATATTGGGAGCCAATTCGATGGTATTTGAAAGATAGGTTTTCAAATCGACAAATTTAAATTTAAAATTCACTTAAACCGATTTTCTACGCGTTTTAGCTTGCCCCGGACAAACCATAAATCCGACTGACACTAAATTTGAAATATTAGAATAATTTATCATTACGGATCCAATGAAACTGGTTTCGTCAAAATCCGAGATAGTTTGAAAAATGACTATTTTTACTCGTCAATTAAATATTAAAATATTCAATTTTTACAAATCAACTTTTAATTCATTTTTAAAAGTTCTCTAACATCATCCTAATTGAAATATAATTTAGTATCACTTTACAAATCATTTTTATTCACACTTAATTCAAATGTAAATTATTTCTGCAATTTCAAATATTAAATTAACAATTTAATTATCCAATTAATTCTAGATATTCGAAATATAAGTTATTCGACTTATAAAATTTATTTGTGCATATTTGAAATCAATTAAATATACAAATTTCAAATGAGTGAAATTCTGGATCGTTACACATTTCCTAGTTGTGTCGTGTCACCTACCCTAGGGTGCCTTCTACGAGTTTGATTTGTGTCGTACCTATGGAGTATCCTCTGGTAGCCTCCTGATCTGGAGGTATTACTGTACTGTATAGACTATTGGCACTATATATATGTTAAGGTGGAAAATGTAAAGTCTTAACTCTATTTTTATGTAATTTTATTTTACTGTATACATTATTATAATAGCATATATTACTACATAGTAGATAGTTTAACGGATCCATGGAGGATGGTTATCCCAACATCCTTTGAGTTACTTGTATTTCAGTTGTTATTTCACTTGAGTTGGATTTATTGATATAAGAATTTTAATCCTGACTCAAGTGTTTTGTGTTTTGCTTTACGCTCGGGTCAGACTGAGTGATACAACTTTTGAGACTCACCTTTGGAGTTGGAGCTTCATTTGGAGATCCATCTGCATCTTTTCAGCTTGAAGTATTCAGTTGATTCCGGTAATGTATTCTGATCTTGTATTTGACTATCGTATTTGAAACTTCTACTGTATCTTATTTAACTCTGATATATATAGTAGCTTAATGAACTACTATTCTTTTATTTCCGCTGCATATTGTATATTACTCTGTGTCTGTGATTCTATGATTAATTTATTTACCGTATATGCTGAGTTTTGCCAAATATAAATTAACAATATGGTATTTTAAGCAATTCAAATCCAGCATGTTTGGATGCGAATGGTTGAAAATATCGGGTCGTTACATAATATACACTGCTATTTTATTTATAACTTAGGTCTTAGACTAAGGTTCAGGCTGTGCCCAGAAGCATTGGATTGCTCGGAGTTTTAATTCATGCGTTAGTTTAATTACCATGTTCAATTTTGTTAATTATGGTTCCTAATTCCCGAATATAGTAATTTTGCATATAGAAACCCTAATTACATAAATCCAAATTTTGCGAATCTAAAGTTGTATTTGCCCCAACTCATATTCAAATTCAATTACAATATTTTCAATTTCGATCATTACCTTGTCCTAGGTTTAACATAAATTGTTATAACAATTCATATTTGACTATAAATAAGTGTATAAAAGGATTAATTCTTATTTAACAAGTTTACGCCAAATTATATTTACAGTTAAATCTCCATATCTAAATAAAAGAGTTTACAATTCAATTTTTAACAACATAGATCAAATAGAGTATACTGAAATTAATTATATGTAAATCATCTAACTAACAATGAACCACTCACTTCAAACCAAAGTTATTCCCTCTAAAACACGCCTGGAATCTCATCTATTGACTAGATCTCCACTTGATTTGGTCTTCTATTTAATCCCCCTACTTTTATTTTTGATTTAATTTGAAGAAATTTAATATTTGAGGAGATAGAGGATTTCAAATTGCACAGAGATAGAGTTTGGACGTTTAGTATTAGAATACAGTTTTCTGAATTAGCTTAAGATTGTATTTATAGAGGTAAAAAGGGATTCAGAGCATTTGATTAATATTTATTTAAATCTGGGCCATTGACAGCTCGAAACCCTTTTCGTCTCGCCATTACTGATCAATGGCTATAGATGGGGAGGTCAACCACTAGGGGTTGACTAGTCCCGATCAATTTATTGATCGGTAGGTTTCCATATTTAATATAATATTTATTTTCAATTTTATTATTTTATTATTTTCGATCTTGGAATTTGAAACATTAATAACCTTTTATACTAGCTCCGATTTCAAAATATTATATATGAAAATAATCCATAAAATTGCTACAAATTCAATAATATAAGTTTTGTGGCCAAATTTTGTCGTTTGTGAAAATTTCTTTTTTTCCCCTTATTATATTTTAATTTAGTTCTTATATTAAATTTTCCATGTGTTACATTCTCCCTCTTTAAAGGGATTTTGTCTTCGAAATCTCCAGACAGAAAATTGTAACTCATACGCACAGAAACCAATAAATATAATCATCTACTTATTCATCAACCACTAGCAATCATTGTCCTTGATTCAATTTCTAATCCAATGTAAATACAGGCGTGGAATACATATGAACCCATGCTAATGAAAAAAAAAATATGCGTTCTCTTTATCTAGTCGACCTCCTTAAATGCTAGTGCCTATGCCATGTATCTAAAAGTATTCAACGTCCTAGGTGAATATGTTGATAATTCTACATGTATGCACAACAATTTAATCCATATGCAACAACCATATGCATATAATTCGATGAAATAAAAACAAGTGATGGGGTGAGTGTATGCTAACTCGAGAATATATTTGCCTAAGTGTGCAATGAACAATTTAATGAATACATCCCGTAGCATCCATCAACCAAAACATGTCCTATCGCAACCATTCCTAACATCCAGTTGTCCCTGCCTATGGGGCATACTATGTTAGAACCTAACACATAAGTAGCCTATACCTATTCGACTAAAATGGAAAGTACTAGAAAAGAGTTGCAGGTGGGTAGCTCAAATCTTCTCCCTAGGCTCTCGTGTACTCTACGCAAGGTTCCCGCTGGACCTTAACAAGCTTGATAACTTTATGCAAAGTCCCTTGGTACTATGCTCAAGAATAGGAGTGAATGTAAGGCGACAAGTGAACCCCTCTTTACCTCCACATACTCTAGCTGACTCGGCTCGACTATAGCGAATGAATCATGTACGCACTTTAGCAAGTGTGACACATGGAAAACATCACGTATTACCGCTAACTTTCCAACTCTATCAGTAATCAGAAAAGGCCCTACAAATCTCGGTGCCAGCTTTCCCAAACTACTAAATCTCATAACAAGCCTAAGTAGAGAGACCTTAACAAAATCCATGTCCTCGCTGGACCTTAACAAGCTTGATAATTTATGAGAAGTCTCTTGGTTCTATGCTCAAGAATACGGTGAGTGCAAGGAAAAAAAGTGACCCCCTCTCTACCTTTATGCAATCTAGCTGACTTGGCTCGACTATAGTGGATGTATCATGTAAGCACTTCAGCAAGTGCGACACATGGAAAACGTTGTGTACTACTGCAAACTTTCAAACTCTACCAATAATCAGAAAAGGCCCTACAAATCTCGATGCTAGGTTTCCCAAACTAACAAATATTATAACATGCCTAAGCGTTGAGACCTAACAAAATCCATGTTGCCCACTACAAACTCTAACTCTATGCACGTTCTGGTAGTGCAAGACTTCTGCCTATCCTGTGCAATTTTCATTCTTCCATCGATCGAGTCTACCTTCTCTAATGTCTCGATTCTCGTATTCGGTCCAAGAATAATCCTATCTGCAGTATCCCAACAATAAGATGGTGGTCTACAAGGCCTCCCGCATAATGTCTTAAAGGTACCATCCCAATACTTGCTTGATAGCTATTGTTATAGGTAAACTCCACCAATGGAATGTAATCTTCTCAAGAGCCTCCAAAATCCAAAATACACATTTGAAGAAAGTTTTCCAACACTTGGTTCAGCCTCTACGTCTTTTTGTTTGTCTGCAGATGATAAGCGGTATTCAAGCTGAACTCAATGCCTAAATCCTTTTATAGACTCCTCCAAAACTCGCTAGTGAAAAGTGGATCTCGGTCGCTAACGATGCTGGAAGGAACTACATGCAACCTAACGATATCTCTCATGTATAGTATTGCCAAAGATGTTGTAGTCCTCCTACTTCTAACAAGAATAAAATGAGTGCATTTGGTCAGTCGGTTGACTATGACCCAAATACTCCCATTCCCCCTCCTACTCCTAGATAATCCATCAATTAAGTCTATAGAAAAATTCTCCTACTTCCACAAAGGAATATCCAGATTCTGTAACAATCCTCCTAGTTTCTTCTACTCTACCTTTACCCTGTGGCAAGTCATACATCCGGCCATATATTCTGCCACATGCATTTTCAGACCAGGCCAATAAAAGACTCTCTTCATGTCATGGTACATTTTATTTCCATTAGGATGAATGGTCATCCAAGAACAATGAGACTCGGTGAAACACCCCAAACCCTTTAGTATTTCCAAAAATGGCACACCAAAGGATGTGGTGTGTTATAGGTATAGCTAAAGCATCATAGAGACTAAGATTCACAAGACAATTAAGTAAAAGCAGCAGAAAACATTTACGTAGTAACTCATTATTCAGAATTAAACTTCATAAAATAAATCACAAAAGCAGAACATATCTTAAAAACCAAATGCTCATTGTTGTCCTGCCTTTTGGCAAGGCCATGACACGAAGGACTTAACCGGAAACCAATGACGGTTCACCCCGAAGATCGGTTATACACAGGTTCACTATGGATACTGGTAAATTTTGCCTGAGTCCAGATCAAGCTACAGTCGACCTGGTATGAAAAGGAAAGCTACAGAAGCCAGCTTCTCAAATTTCCAGTCAATCAGAGTTTGTATGCTCGAGTTATGGAACGTTTAAATTTCACTTGAAGGATGTTGAGTTTGTTTCCATCAGGTTGGCGATTATCAACTTCGTGCCCATCTAAGAAGACAAGTGGTTCATATCCATTAGAAAGAACAAAACTCATTCGTGTCCATAGCCAAGCAACGCACTCAATCGTATACTTAGTGAAGGCACTGAGTTCGTATCCATCAGTTTAGCAACCACCTTCTTCATATCCACTTCATTTGAATCCATATGGAGAGCCTCGGTCATATCCACCACACCTACCACATGTTGTATCCATCGCTCATAACCTTCTCGTGTCGCTTCCATCAACCGCTCAATTCGTATCGGTCACTAATGACACAATTTGTATCGATTGGTGAATATCGGTACGAAACCATCCCATAACGATATGAAACAACATTCCAAAGGTTGATATGAATATAGTAGTTTGGAGCGATACAAAAAAGACCGTATCAGATCGATACGAAAAGAATGGACATGCATTGATACGAAATTGGTTCTCCATATATCAATGCGAAGAGTGTTCCATGGATGGATACGATCAAAGCACAATCGAGTGGAAGACCCAGTCACTCGGCATGAAAAGTGGATCGATCCTGAAAGATAGCATCATGTTATTGACCATCATGTGCCTCGAAGCGACTCGAGCATTATCGATATGAATGGAAACAATACGAGTTCAGCTGCACATTTAATACCCAAACTTGCATCGATCATAACTCGAGATCTACAAGTCCAAATGCCACCAATTTTTCATAGGAGCTTGCCTATGACCTCAAGAATATACCTGATCAATTTCAGCCAAAAAGGATCAATTCTTGATTGATATGAATTTCATTCGCATTGCTCTTATATCGAGTCAAAATCACCTAAACTCGATCATGTGGGCCCATGCACGTGAGAGAAGAAGTCCTCCGAGATCTGGGTGAGATATTTGCTGCCTATGCCTATAAATAGTGACCCTAGACCGGTAGAAAATTGACATTTGGCTTCTCTACGTCGATACTCTATCGAAAACTTTGGTTATACTATTGTAATCCACTTACAACCAATGAGTTATAATAAATAAACATCAATCATTTCATAGTGGACGTAGACCGTACGCCGAACCAATCAAAATTTGTGTGTTTTCGTACCTTTTTTATCTATTGATTGGTGTGTTTATTAGATCTGCCTCATTTTACATCTACTTTTTACATTAATCTCTTCAAACACATCCAAAGAGTGTTATGCCCAATTTCGGTACAAACACTTTGGTATTTCCATTGAGAAAACCTAGCTTTTCTCCTGCTCGTTGGATCTACTGCCGATATCGGATTGCAAGATTCTAAGGACAAGATCTAGATCTCAAGACTAGTAGTTCTCCCATCCTATTCAGATTTTCATCTTGTCTAGGAGTGAGCTTCACTACTCACCATAGTCGCTAGTAGGACTACCTCAACTGCTGTAGATCTAGACAAATGGGATAGGCAGAACCCCGCATAACTTCTCGCTGCAAGCCAGAACGCTGTTGGACCTTCGGATTCACAAGGCCCTATCATCAGGGAGGAGTTCCAGCTACTAATGCAAGAGTTGACTCAAAGCCACCAACAGCTTACCCAATAGCTCCGTGCCAACATGGAGTTAACCAATCTGCTAAAACGAGAAAGACAAAGGAGATCTAGAAGGAATCGGACTTCCTACTCATCTACTGAAAGCTCAGCTTCCTCTAATTACAATCATAGATACACACGCCACGGTCGGATGGAAGTTATGCATAGGCTATCGGGCATCGGCGTATTCTAAACCTTGGTCAAGTGGGAGTCGATCCGTCCATGAGTCGCCACACCGAACCCTCCCTTCGAGGAAGGACGACTCCTTATCAAACTACTGACAGCTGCGTTGCTGCCGCTGCAATCAAGTTGGAAGCTGATACTCGAAACTGAATGAATCTTAACCTTCAACAATGCGATTATACTCTTGAACCTTATGTACTCGAAGACCTAGAGCCAAGGAGGCGAGGTATGGGCCTTCGACCGTGCTTAGGCTATCCCGACATTGTGAAATTCAACCACACCTTGGCACGGCATGCCCAAAATGTCCAAATGCCAGACATCCTTACAATGATCCGCCAAATGATCCATGAGAGCAAGGCCTCACCAATGATGACTAGGAAATTTCATGGAGTCACACCCCATTCACCAATAACATTCTCTACGTTGAACCACATCGACGATTCAGAATGCCAAGTCTACCTGTTTATGAAGGGAGCTTTGACCCTAACCAGCACATTTTAAATTATGAATGGTTGATGAATATTACATGGGCTGATGATGTGGTCAAGTGCCCAAGTTTCCTAATTTCCTTAGAGGGCATCGCGACTATGTGGTTTACTCGCCTACCACCCAGATCTATTTCATGTTTTGACCAGTTGGCTGCGAAGTTTTTCGAGCAGTTTTGCATGCATGTCATAAGGCCCAAAGATGTTAGTACCTTGTCCAAGGTCACTCAATCTCCTAGAGAGACACTTAGGCGCTACCTAGAAAGGTTCTATGCTGCTTGAGAAGAGATTAGTAACCCTAATAATAATTCCACATTGATGGCACCGACTAAGGGAATCGATCCTGATTCTGTATTTTGCAACTAGTTGGCCGGAAAACCCCGACATCATTGGACCGTTTCTATTTCAAGACAGCTCAGTTCTTGAGGAGAGAGGGTGTGAAACAAACCGGGGAGAGTTCCAGAACGGTGTAGTAAAGTATACAGAATCAGCAGAATCAGCAGAAAGGCGATGGAAATCAGGGTAAGAAGCGGGATCAGAATTGCGAACCGCAGCATAGAGCTCCCATGTTTGACACCTATACTCCTTTAAATGCATCCCTAAAGAATGTGGACTTGCAAATTTATAATACTATCCAATATAAGAAACCTGCTCCGATGCAATGGTCGGAGAGATAGATTCAAACTGGGAAGTTTTGTAAGTTTCACGATAGTTATGGCCATAATACAAAAGAATGTCATCATCTATAGGATATAATCGAGAAGTAGATCTGAGAATGAAAGTTGAAGCAGTTTGTTCGGGCGCCGCAGGCTGGAGGTGCTGGCCCATCGAATCAAAATCAAGTACCGAATCAGGTTAGGCGAGAGGAACCCGCATGTACTGGCGGAAGGTTAGTGATTAACACTGTTTGTGGTGGTCCTCATACAAAGCATCGAAGCTGGAAGGAAATGGTCGTATGCCAGCTCTATTAGGCATGCGAGCTTCGAATGTTGTAGTAACTTGGAAGACGGGGCTCCAGTCAAACAACAGAAGATGATGATAGATGACATCATTTTTCGAGACAAGGATGCTGAAAAAATCGAAGCCCCTACCATTGATCCACTAGTGATTTCAGCTCAGGTAGGTACTGCCTGGATGAAGAGGATCTTAGTGGACAGTGGAAGTTCAGTGAACATACTCTTTATGTGAGCCTATGATCAAATGAAGATAGAAGCGAAGGATTTGAAGCCCTACCAGTCTCGTTTTCAAGGCTTTAATGGAAGTGCGACTATACCAACTGGGATGGTGGAGTTACTATTGGAGTTGGTAGTTAGAGAGCGCCGGAGAGTCCGGATGCTGCAGTTTATTGTATTGGATATTGATTCACCGTGCAATGCTTTCTTGGGTCATCGACCGGCCCTGGTTGAGTTCAGGGCTGCTATCGCCCCTTGGTGTCTGACTTTGAAATTCCCTACCAACAATGGAGTTGGAGTTGTTCAGGGAAATCAGGCTGCTGGATGGGCCAGTACTGTTGCTGAGCTGTGGGAGGCGCAACGAAAAGAGAAAGGAAAGGGCATAGAGGAATCTCTCAACGTCCGCTTTGTAGATAATTGACAGTTAATGCCAGGGCCTATGCCCGGGCACCATAACCAATTTCCAAGTGATCTTGACCCAAAAGGTAATGAAAGTGAGGACGAAGTCAAAGATAGTTAGGCTTCTCTGGCAGAGCTGACGATCGATGTTTCGATCGATAATGATGACGATTATAGAATGATAAAGATTGGATCTTAGCTAAGCCAAAAGATGAAGGAGGAATTGGTTGAATTTCTTTGGGCAAATCTTGAAGTGTTTGCCTAGACGCCTCTGACATGTGTGTGATCTCGCCAAACATCGTGAGCCACACATTGAATATTGAACCACTGCATGTCCTGGTCAAGCAAAAAAGGCGTGGTATGGATCCAGATAGATCTACCGCACTAAAGGAAGAGGTAGATAAACTCAACTCGAATGGGTTTATCCAAGATGTGCTATATCCAGAATGGGTACCCAAATATGTACTTGTCGGGTAACCTAATAGGAAATGGAGAACCTACGTTGACTACTTAAACTTGAATAAAGCTTGCCCTAAAGACAGTTTTCCACTTCCTCGGATTGATAAATTTATAGACTCAACAGTCGGACACAAGCTCTTATCTTTCATGGATACGTATTCCGACTACAATCAGATACCAATGCATCTAACCAATCAAGTGCACACCAGCTTTATCACTAGTCTCTGACTCTATTGTTACAAAGTGATGTCGTTCGGACTAAAGAACATCGGGGCAACCTATCAAAGACTTGTTAATCGAATATTTGCCAGCCAGATTGGGAAAACTATAGTAGTGTACGTTGATGATATGCTTGTAAATTCACGACACTCCACCAATCATATCAAAGACCTGGAAATGATGTTCAACATCCTATGAAAATACAGAATGAAACTTAACCCATTGAAGTGTCACTTTGGAATCGCATCCGGAAAGTTCCTTGGATTCATCGTCAATGATCGAGGAATTGAAGCAAACCCCGGGAAGATTTGGGCAATTCAGAATCTTGAGACTCTAAGGACCATAAAGAAATTACAGAGCCTCAATGGGAAGGCAATGGTAATGAGCAGGCTCATCTCAAAATCCACCGACAAATGCATTCCCTTCATCGACTTGATCATGAAAGGAAAGCGGAACTTTGAATGGACTGAGTGTGAAGGCAAATTCCAAGCACTGGTTCAACATTTATCTACGCCAACTATTCTATCAAAGCTCATTGATCATGAGAGCTTACATATCTATCTGGCAGTGTCATAGAATGAAATCAGTTCTACACTGATTCAGGAGGAGGATCAGATACAATGACTGGTCTATTACATTAGCAAACGATTGATCGGAGCAGAGAGAAAGTATATGAAGTTGAAAAAGTTAACCTAATGTCTCGTCATTACCTCAAGAAAGCTGCATCCCCACTTTCAGGCTCATCATATCACATTTTATACCGACCAGCCACTACGACAGGTCCTTAGGCGGCATGAGAAGTCTGGTAGGTTATTAAAGTGGAACATCGAGTTGAGTCAGTTCGATATTGCTTACACACCAAGGCAGGCTATTCAGGGACAAGTTCTGGTGGATTTTATTTGCTGAGTTCACTATACTAGAGGACTTTGCCCAAACAAGTTAATCTCTCAAATACATATGGAATCTATACACAAATGGTGCATCGAACGACCGTTGCTCAAGCGCTGGAGTTGTACTTGAAACCCCAGAAGGTCGATTTGTATGTTATGCCTTGAAGTTTGATTTCTGTGCAACCAACATCGAGGCTTCATATGAAGCCCTACTCACCGAACTCAGGCTTGCCAGAGATTTAAGAATTATTGCTGTGGAGATTTACTACGATTCACAATTGGTCATATGCCATGTTCTAGGGGATACCAGGCCAGAGATCGGAGACTGGCTGCTTATCTTGCTAGGGTCCAGGAAATATTGAATCATTTCGATTATTATGCCATCTATTGCATATCCCGAGAACAAATCAGAAGGCCGATTCCTTGGAAAAATTAGCCAGCACCGGGGAGGCGAAGAAAATGGGACTCATTCTTGTTGAGACACTATCTTCCGGGAGTATTTATCAAATGGAGACCGACTGGGTACAAAAATCATACCCGATAAGGAATTATGGATGACTCCGTTGAGATACTATGTTGAGCATAGGACCCTACAAGAGTCAGGAGTGAGAAAAGACAAGTTCTCCGGAAGGCTTCGCAATTCACTATTCAGAATAGAGTTATGTATAGAAGAGGATACTCTGTTCCTTTACTCCGGTGTATCGCCCACGATGAAATCAAATGAGCATTACATTATGTGCACGAAGGAGAATGTGGCGATCACACTAGAGGGCAAGGACTCGCTAAGAAATACTCCGATATGGATATTATTGGCCAACTGTGAACCGTGACGCGTCAGACTATGCCCGGAAATGTGACAAATGTCTGAACCATGCTTGGATTCCAAGAGCACCACCTACTGAAATAACCTAAATGGTCATTCCATGGCTATTCGCAAAATGGGATATCGATATTATCGGGTCTCTACCTCTGGCTAAAGGTGGTGCGAAGTATGCCATCGTTGCAGTTGATTACTTTACCAAATGAGCAGAAGTCGAGCCCCTTGCTACTATCACGATGAAGAAAGTCATCAATTTTGTGGTACGCAACATTATTTTTCAACTTGATCTCCCACGTACCATCATCACTAATAACGGAGCCCAATTCGATAATGTTGAGTTCAATAATTTCTATCAGCGATTCCATATCCAAAAGAAGTTCTCTGCGGTTGCACACCCTCAAGCGAATGGACAGGTCGAAGCTGTTAACAAAGTTATAACGTCCATTCTGAAGAAACGATTGGAAAAAGCTGGGGGCAAATGGGTCGATGAACTTCCTATGGTCCTATGGACATATCGGACAACCCACAAGTCCGCGACCGGCCACACTCCATTTCCACTTTCCTATAGCTCAAAAGCCATTAATCCGGTCGAACTGAAAGTACCTTCTCATCATATGACTTACTATGATCCAAAGACAAATGCTATATTTCTTATCGAATCTTTGGACTTATTAGATGAGAAGCGTGAAGAGACTGATTTGAGGACTGTCATGCACCGAAGTCGAGTCGCCCGATTGTACAATGCTAAATTCTAACCTCGAACCTTTGAACTTGGCAATCTCATGCTCAAGAGAATTTACTCGGTCCCTTCGCATATGAAGCCAATGTGGGAAGGGCCGTATGTTACTGAACGAAGACTTAGAGACGGGCATTCAAATTATCAATCGTCGATGGTCTCGCTTTGCTGATAGCTTGGAACAACGAAAGTCTTCATCGCTACTACACATAACAGGCTTTGTTTATTCATTTAGTCAGCTTTTCATTTGTAATTTGTATATGCATTTCGAAATTTGAACTTGTAATAAGACAACTGACTTTGCCATACTTTCTTATTTTAGCAATAGAATGCAATCTCTTCGAGTCAAAGTGGTGATTCTTAAAATGCATCATGCGACCATCACAATGCATGGAGAGCTAAGTTTCATCCTATGGTGGGACTTATTCAAATAGAGAGCGACTATAATACGGGCGGTCACTCACTAAGTGAAAACCGAGCTCAGGGGCAAGCTATCACACTGAAGCCAAAAAGGATTGATATACGACAATCCTCTAACTAACTGCGGCTCCCAAAGTGCAAGTTGGACTATGAACTTACAAATGTGGGCTCGAAGAGGGCAGATCCATCCACCGAACGACTTCGCCTATGTTCAATCCAAGCCCGTGTAGGATGGATTCGTCCGTCTAATGTCCTCGCCTTCCATACTTTCATGACTCGAGGAGGGTGGATCGTTCACCTAACGACCTTGCTTGTTAACTCAGAGTGGATGTGGCCCGATCATCCACGATCCTAATAAATCTATTGTTCCCAAAATGGGAATGAAATCCTAAAACTCAAAACAGATGTGATCAACCATCTGTCGACTAACTCTAAGTCCTTGGAGCACAGACTGGAGTATAAACTTCAACTCAGTGTGACTGACCACCCACAACTAAATCTAAGTCCCCAGAGCGTAGATTAGAACATAAACTTTAACTGGGTGTGACTGACCATCCATAATTCAATCTAAGTCCCTAGAGTGTGAACACAGACCTGATCCTTAAAACGGGTGTGACAGCCGCCCGAAAAACAACTTAAGTCCTCATATTGTAGGTGTAACTTTAAACATTAAGCTGGTATGATTGACCGTCCGCATGCGAGTTCAGTCCCCAGAGTGTGGACACGATTGTCAATAAGTGAGCGAGTGTAACCCGACCACTCGAACTCATCTCTCTACCACTAAGTTTCGACTGATTGAAGCTAAAAATGTCGAAGGTGAAAAGCAATCACCATCCGACCACTTCGACTCATCCCCACGACTGGGGGCATGACCCCAGCACCAACTACTAATAGAGACAGTACAATGTTAAGGATCGACTTGACGTTTGGTTACAATCCGAAGCCATGACTCTAGGATTTAACAACCGAACACAAGTACGATCCAGATACTAATACTTCACAAGTGTGTCGAAAGAAAACTCGAATGATTCAACACTTAAAACAAACAAACTCGAAGTTGTGCAATGAACAAAAGAAAATTCTATTTCATTTATCATTTAAAAACAAAATAGATACGAGGATTCCATGCCAAAAAATCCTGCTAGCAGGGGCTAAACCTGCATCTATACATGACCTACAAGAACAAAAAGAAAGCTCCTAGCTATCTTCCAAAAAAGGGATGCCAAGATTCATGCCTACTCCTTGGGATTCTTCTTCTTATGCCTCTTCTCCTTTGGCATCGACCCACTGGAGCTGCCACTATGATGCCACTTTGAGATTTTTCCTTTACTAGGATTATCCCCGACCGGGGGAAGTATCATAGCCTCCTCCTCCGAACTCATTGGAATCCAGATGATTTCAGAGTGCGTGGTCAGAGGGGCGGGGCACTTTCCTTATGAGAGGATACAAGGGGAACCCCGGTAGTGATAATCGTGCCACCCGAAGAGATCACGAGTAAAGGGGCTGGGCCAGGTCCTACCATTCTATCTCCTATGATGCTATCCATTATTGCGCTTGCCATCTCAATGCTAATTTCCACCATTATTGTGTCATCATGAGCTGCTTGAGTATCAAGTGGGACGTTGGCAGTTGGAGCCGAATAGCTGGATGCAAACGCACTTCCACTTACAACAAATGGCGAGTCAGAAAGTGGATCTCTATGGGTGCCTAGGAGATCATCCACCATTTTCTCTTAAAGGTGAAAGCGCTCACATCCACTTCCTCTGCCGTAGCAATAGTAGTGGTCGTCGTCACTTCCGTTACGATAGCCTCATGTTCCTGGTTTTGTTCTGGGGTTGCAGGGGGCATGGTTGGTGCTACTTGTATAACTGAATGGAGATAAGATAAAATATTAGAAATTTCCTTTGATAGTACTCCAGACTTTGAATTATTCGAGAAGTGTTCAGGATACCTTCCTTAGATTGGCTCATGGCAGGAGTCGGGGTTCCTTCGGACATGTGCTCATGGGCCAAAGATAGCTGCGGCTGATCTGAATCATAGGCCAGCACAGATAGAGGGTCAACTGCAGGAGTTGATTCAGGCTTGGTTAGCACAGGGATCTCAGAAATTGTACCATGATACTCAACGCAGAGCCCTCTCCAACCTCCAAGTGCTGAGTAGCGAGCTTCTCTTTCTCAAATGGACAATGGCGTCATGAAGAATTTCCTTTCTTCCTCATTCAATACTCAATTTTCCATTTCGAATTCATCGAGGGATTTTGTATGTTATTCTGCCTTTTTATCAGCCAAAAAAAGGGCACCAGGCACTATGTAAGAGAATTGGATAATTGCTGAGCTAGCTCAAGTCACGGTATTTCAGAACATTGACATTGTAGGTGATTAAAAGATCTTTAATATCGCTCTCAAATCTGGCCTCTACAAACCTCAACCTTAGCCTCGGCCTCTTGAGATTTCAACTTAGCCGTAGCCCGCTCTTTTCGAGCCTCCGCAATTTGATTGCAAGCATCCTGGGTAATTTTGTTAGCCATATCTTTCTCCTGAATGGCTTCCTCGTATTACCAGCTCTTGGAGTGCCTTATATTTTTCTACATTGACTGTGGCATTTCTATGTCCTGTATCATCCACCAATTTTAGCTACTCTTGTCGCATCTACTCCATTTTCCTGTTGGACTCATCGACTTGTTTTAGGGCCTCTGTCTTCGAATTCCTTAGAGTATCATCTCTCCAGTAAGCACTGTGATGATATGATATTCTGGGTGATGGTTTCTTGAAGCTCTTCAATTTTATTGGCCCATTCGAACGCCACAGCCGAGTCCTTCTCAGCGATTTTCTTCCACTCTCGGTAGTAGTCAAAAGCATGGTAGATGAACAATTTTTTCTGCTCCGTCTGGAAGCACCATCAAATTTGGAGGGAAATGGAAGTCGTCAAAGCATATATTAGGAAGCTCTGTTTTTAGTTGGGCTATTAGAGTGGCTCCCCCACCTACCAATTCTATAACCGCATAAGTAGCTGCAATAGAGGTGTCTGCCCCTGTCGTACAACGATGTTTGTTGCATCTTGGAAATACCAAAGGCATCGGTTGGCATGATGTCGCAATAGTTTGTGTCTTCGAACTAGGAGGTGGCAACGAAACCCTGGGTGGAGAAGAGCATGATCGAGAGCGGCATCCATCTCGACTCTCATTTTCTCTTGCTCGTTCCTTTCCCTTTCCCTGGATCTCTCTATCGTAATAATCCCTCTCTTGACTAGAGTGTCGACGTTCATAGTTAGAATCACACCTACGAGATTCCCTATAAGAACTGGAGGATTCACATGCACCGCGGAGACTACCAAGCACAGACTGTTTCTTCGACATTGGATCTGCAAAATTAAAATAAAGGCAAAGTTAATTATCTTCGAGATTAGACAACTCGTAAATATTAATTGTGTGATGTTATGAAGTGTGTGGATGTATGTGTTAACCCCCCAACCAACCGGTTGTATCGGCCATACTCGAAGGAGTTGGCTCGCCTAAATCTAAAGCGCTTTGAAGCCCTTCCAATCCAGTGTCTTGTTGGAGCAACACATAATCCGGGGTTGGAATATCTACAAGTCCTTCGAAGTGGTTTTCCATGTGTAAGGAAGGAGCCTTCGAAATTATAACACCGGCAACTGGCAGAGACACAAACACAGATTGTCATCTCGTAGATTTGCGAAGTTTACGAGCAACGCCTTTCCTTTCCATATCCTTTCTGAATGTCGAGGACTATCTAAAGGCCCGGCCATGGGTTCTCCTTTGGTGGGCATATCATCTTCGCCGCCCTGCTCAACGACTACAATTCTGAGCGCGCTTCGTCTAACTTGTCTTGCTTGAGTTGCGCTGAAAGATCCTTCAAGCCCTATGCTCTGATCTCCATCAATCAGCCCAACGGCCTTATATTTTCATCCTTAAGCACCGCTTCAATCTCTCTAAACTGGCCTGAAACCTCCTAAGGATCTTGAGGATTTCCTTAAGTTGAGCGCCTTTGGTCGAGGAATTGAAACTGTAAAGAGGAAATAACATTAAGCTCAGTATCAACGGGGATTAACTAACTAGTCAGCGTAGTAATTGAAACACTTACGTCTATCTTTCCACTTTCTAGCGAATCCTAGTAGGCACTGAATGTAGAACTACTTGGTTATGAAGTAGCTGAGTTTGGTCCAAGTCCCAATCATAATTTGACAGTTTCCGACTCCCTCTAAGAATGTGAAAAAGGGATTATCTCCCAGACTCTTTACATTGAACAAAAATATGACTTCCTCTAGAGTCGGGGGCCAGAAAAAGGTGCTCCATGAAGACGATGAATAGGCTATTTAGCAAAGCGTACCCATTCGAATGCAACTGTGAAAAGGCAATCCCAATGTATGATATCACTTCTTAGATGTATTGATTAAATGGAGGAAGTGTCCCAGCTATACACGAGAATCTATAAAAAGTGGTGTACCCTTCAGGAGTGTGTGGCATATCGTTTGGCCCTAGTAGCAAGATGTCATTCAATGGTAGCCCATGCCTTAAGCAAATCCTTTCTAACATTTTTTCAGAAATATTAGACAGAACCGAGTCTTGTGGATTCCCAATGAAAGCTGCTCCCGGTAACTCATCCGGAGCAGGACTTATAACTTCGGCAGTAATAACCGACACCTCTATTATTGAAAGAGGTAGGCTTTGAGCCTCTTGTTGTTGCAAGTTTCCGGGTTCCATAGCTAATCAACTCAGTAAAAGTCATCGTTAGATGACAACAATCCCGTGTTTTCCCCACTGTGAATGCATGAATGTGATGTGCAATGCAGTGCTCCATAACGCTCAAGATTTCTACCAAGTTCGAAAAATGTTTTAACGATGAGACTTCAAAATTCAACCGGAGTGACCATCATCGCTGACCTTCACAACCGTTTAATCCAGACTTTGAAGACCGATCCATGTTGGAACTCATTAAACGTTGTCTAGCTATAGATCCATTGACGAGCTTTGTAACACAGTCAAACATGCAATGGAGTGGTTAAGTCAAATTATGCAGGGAAGAAGCTCATCTAAGTCATATGTTTAAATGTGTAAGAGGTTTCGAGTTCATCAAGATTCAACTCCTATCGATCACCGAAACTCCAATTTCTATCGGTCAATGAAGCTATTCATATCCATTAGAGTGCGAATTCGCGCCGATCATCAAAGATGCATTCGTATCGATCTCCTGACAGGCAATGCGTATCGATCAGGCGCGACACCTTCCTATCAATCATTATGTCCGAGCTTTGGTATCGACCACCTAGAATCGATACGAAGCCCTATCATCAATAGATATGAAGATCTCAACCTCTTTGATACGAAATCCATAGATATGAAGATCTCAACCTCTTTTATACGAAATCCACGTATATTCAGATCGATGCGAATTTCTTCCTCATCGTTGATCGATACGAGTGGCCTCATTCATATCCCTCTCTCCATCGCCCTCTTCTTCTACCTTGAACAGAGACCATAACGCTCCACCTCCATGACCTTGCTCCAACTAACTCCCAGCATCAATGTCATTGGAAATCGTCCAACCTTGGATGGGATAGCATTGAAGTTCGAGTCTCATCGTTTTAAGGCTGGTTTATTTAGTTAATTACCTAGATTAAAGGATCAAATTTAGAGGTAAATGGATTAACTCGAGGTAGAGAACTAAACGGCTCTTTCTTTTTTCTTGAACTATCAATCGATATCAAGGAAAGACGATATCAGGAAAGTAAAAGTAAAAAAAATTTCTAAGTGTTGAGGCATTTATAGTGCGGGAATGTCCCTTCGTCTCCCGGTCATTTTGACCTATTAAAACTAGTTTCAAGCCATGATTCATATTCATGTGACCTCTAACCAAAGCAATACTTGATCGAACCACTATGGTGACCTATACGAAGTGCAAGGCCAAGGGTTTTTTGGGCCGATCAAGTTCGTTTAAGATGCATTACTCGTATACATTTAATCTGATAGTCCCATCGATACGAGCACCAACCGATTCATGCTTGAACTACTAAACTCCATCGATACGATCTGCCAGATTCACATCCATTTATTTGAAGACCCTAAGACTTTTATCCATCGGTAAGAACTACCTTGGAACATTAACCAAATTCATATCAATCACCATCGATACGGAAACAATTTTTCAAACTTTCACATCGATCTAGGAGAGGATCGATACGAAGAAAAACTATGAAAATTGCCATCAAGCATTGTTACAACTCAAATTACACATCGATTCAGGAGAGGATTGATATGAGATTCGATATAAGAAAACTGGCAACGACCCATGAATGTACGAACATTAACGGGAGTCAGGTTAACACGCATTTATGTGTATGATGAATTAACATTCAACTTTCAAAATTCGTAGGAATCAAATGCTCACCTGGTGACAATCGCAATAATGACCAACAGATTTCGATGCTCAACGCTCGGTTACAACAATGCATAATACAATTGTTGGTAGTCAACAATTCAATATATACTACCAAGAAACAATCAAAGATTACATCTTTTGATGAAATGACAACAACCATGCATTGAATCAAATAGAGCTTTTCAGACAGAAATTTACATCTATACAAAGCATGTCGTGTCCATACAAGACGTTCTTTGGGAGACAAATGTTATCCTGCCGTTTCGCACGACCGTGATACTAAGGACTTCATCGAAAACCAAAGACGGTTCGCATCAAAGATCATTTATACATAGGTTCATTATGATATTAATAAATTTTGCCCGAGTCCAGATCAAGCTACAATCGACATGGTATGACAAGCAAAGCTATGAAAGCCAACATCTCAAATTTCCAGTCAGTTGAAGTTTGTATGCTCGAGTTATGGACAGTTAAAATTTCACGTGAACGATGTTGAGTTTGTATCCATCAGGTTGGAAATTATCGACTTCGTACCCATTTTAGCAAAAAAGTGGTTCATGTCCATGGGAAAGAACAAAACTCATTCTTATCCATGGCCAAGCAACGCTCTCATCATATCCTCGGAGAAGGCATTGAGTTCGTATCCATCAGTTTAGCAACCACCTTCTTCGTATCCACTTCATTCGACTCCATCCAGAGAGCCTCGGTCATATCCATCACACCTAACACGTTTCGTATCCATCATTCAAAACCTTCTCATGTCGCTTCCATCAACTGCTCAATTCGTATCGATTGCTGATTACACGATTCGTATCGATTGGTGAATATCAGTACAAAACCATCCCACAACGATATGAAACAACATTCCAAAGGTCAATACGAATATAGTAGTCTGAAGCGATACGAAAAGGACCATATCACATCGATACGAAAAGCATGTACGTGCATCGATACGAAATTGGTTCTCCATCTATCAATATGAAGAGTGTTCTGTGGATGGATACGATCAAAGCACAATCGAGTGGAAGACTCGGTCACATGGCATGAAAAGTGGATCAATCATGGAAGATAGTGCCACATCATTGACCATCACGTGCCTAGAAGCAACCCGAGCGCGATCGATATGAATGGAAGCGATAAGAGTTCGGCTGCACATTGAAAACCCAAACTTCATTGATCGTAACTCGAGATCTACAGGTCCAAACGCCACCAAATTTTCACGGGAACTTGCCTACAACCTCAAGAATGTACCTGATCAATTTCATCCAAAAAAGATCAATTCTTGATCGATACGAATTCCACTGGTATCGCTCCGATATCGAGTCAAAATAATCTAAACTCGATCCCGTGGACCCATCCACATGAGAGAAGAAGTTCTACGAGAGCTGGACGAGATATTTGCTGCCTATGCCTTAAATAGTGACCTAGGCCTACAGAAAATGGACTGTTGGCTTCTCTAAGTTGATAGTCTACTGAAATTTCTATTGTACTTTGATTGTACTGTTGTAATCAACTTGCAAAAAGCGAGTTATAATCAATCATTTCATAGTGAACATAGTCCGTACGCAGAACCACTCTAAATTTGTGTATTTCTGTACTTTTTTTTTATTTGTTGATTGGTGTGTTTATTAGATCTGCCTCATTTTACATTTACTTTCTTTATTTTATCCCTTCAAACACATCTGAAGAGTGTTGTGCCCAATTTTTGTGCAAACACTAATGTTATATGAAAAATACATCTCAGTCTCAAAATCGGAGTACAAAAATAATAACAAGCATCCCTCTCATTAGTGCCAGTACATCAAAATCCAAATGAAAAGAAGAAGAAGAATATATGAAAAACTCCAAGAATATATCTCCAAGCAATCTGAATCTACTATTCTCAACTCTACTGGCCTATAGGGAAAAAGAGAAAACAGAGGAGTGGGTCAGACAATAACTCTGTTGAGTGAAAGTAATTACTAGCATTTCTAAGAAAGATAAAGATAATAGACTAAGCAACCGTTCTAGTTTAAAAGGAAATAAGGAAAGATAAAACTCGCATAGAGTACAGTTTGACTGTTTTCTTTGATTGTTTCGATTGTTTACATTTGTCTTAAACTGCTTTGATTAGGCTGAAATCCTGATTCCACCCTTTGATCGGCCTATTCTATCTCTGTTGTGCCACTGTGAACCAATCTTGTGGGTCACATCAAAAGACACCTCTTTAGCACTTAGGACGTAGTAGCGAATTATTTACCCTAATCGATGTCGTACCCATGGTCATTGCCGGTACACACTAACTGTCGTCCCCCATTTGACCCTCTATTTACCCTAATCAGCATAAGCGTGCCCAGCCTCACCTAACTGTTTTGAACCATCGGTCCTAGACCTGAATGGGAATGCTGCCCAACGTCACCTAACTGTTGTGAGACCAACATCCAAGACCTTAAAGGGAATACTTCCCAACATCCAATTTCTTTAAATTTAGTGTTTTTGTATTTTAATCCATATTTGTGAATTCTTCTCTATTTAATATTTTATTCACGTAAAAAGGGATTAAATCTCTATAAAAAGAAACTAACATTTAAAGGCTAAATTCTAACTTAAACAGATGTAAATAACTATAAATAACTGTAAATAATTACAAATAATTGAATAAATAGCGAAATAAAATAAATTGGATAGAACTTCTGAAATTTACTTAAAAATAGACTATAAATAAATTTACATAAAAATTGCCTCAAAATTGTAGAAAAACAACAACTATTGAGAACCATATTATTTTAAATTACTTAAAATCTAAAATAATTACAAAATACTCACCTTTGGTCCTTAGCTCTAATCCTTGGGCCTTTTTGGACCACTTATAGGGCATAGAATATTTTTACTAAAATGATTTCCTCCCTAGAAATTTTTTCCATTTAGCATTCAGCCTTAGGCAATGAACCCAGTTAGGAGAAAATTTGAACGAGAAAGATAGCTAAGTTTAGGGTCTTATTTATAGTGTGGCTTAGGGATCTTAGGCCGTTGGATTTGAAGATTAAATCCTGTGCAACCACGTCATAGGCTCACTAGGAACCGTTGGATGCAGCTATAGATGCAAGAGATCTCACAAAAACCAAGTTTAAACGTCGTCGGCTCGTACCCGGATGATACAATGTCCAGGAAATAAGGCGAGTCGACCTAATATGTATGCTGGTCGACCTAGGCACCTTGGGGGTCGATCTATAGGTTGACCTGACCAAAATAAAAGTTGACTCCTAAGGGTCTTTTTATTTTATTTTACTTCTTTTTTTTATTAAATTCTGAATTCTTATTTCTCTCATAACTTCTACATACTGACTCGGATTTCAACAAGTTATATAAGGAAATTTTAGAAAATCACCACGGACCCAATGGTGCAACTTCCGTAGCTCGATTCTAACAATTTCAAAATTTATTTATTATTTAGTTAATTTGTTAATTAATTATTATAGCTTAGATTTTGAATTGTTACATTCTTCTCTCCTTAAAGTATTTCATCCGCGAAATCTCCAAGGATAGAAGAATGAAACAAATATTTTCATCCAAGTTCTACAACCACATATTCAACCGTAATCCATTGCATCCATTGTCCTTAAGTTTTCTAATGAAATTTATGTTATATGCAATAGTGTAGTGTCGATATCCCTAACTAATGCAAAAGATTAGGTGGTCTACTGATTCAGTTGACCTCCTTTTATGCGTTCATGTCCGTGCTATGTATCCAAATGAATGCAAATTCCCTAATGATAGCTGATAGTTCTACATGCATGCTACAATCATCGCCCAAATGCAACAATCATACGATAATCATCCATTATAGAAACCATGAAATAAAATAAAAATGCAAGTGCACACAAATCCATATGCATATGCTTTAGTAACCTAGTTAGGCCGATCCCTAAGAGATAATAGTGCCTAGTATGTGTGTATGCGTCCATTAGCATCCACTAGCAAACACTTGCAACCACTAGTGTCCAACATACATAACAGGTTCTAGTAACATATTTACATTCGATCCTAACATCCATAGGATAAATACTAAGATCTACCCTCCTAAAGGGTACTAAATGAAAGAACCTATTCAAAACTAAAGGTGGAAATAGGAAATTTAAGATGTACCCTGGAAGAGATGCGAATAAGAGGTACGTATTTTCTCGTCAGCCTCCCACGTAGTGTCCTCAATACTATCTCCCCACTGCACCTTAACCAAAGGGACTTACTTATTCCTAAGCTTCTTGATATCATGTCCAATGATCTTTGTAGGAATGCGACAGACCGATGCTTCTCTCTCCACTTAAACTTCCTCAAATTGGCTAGGTTCCATTACTTCCGCTGAATCACGTAAGCACTTTCTCAAGTGCGAAAAATGAAAACACATGAACCACTACAAGACTCTATGGTATCTTTATCTGAAATGCCATCTTCCCTACCTTTTCCATAATGGGGAACGGTCCTACGAATCTGGGAGCAAGTTTCCCACTTGATCCAAACCTCACTACCTTTCTTAGTGGAGATCCCTTAATGAAAACTAAGTCTCCTACCTTAAACTCAACATCCCTTCTCCACTTATCTGCATAGGATTTCTATCTATCTTGGGTCGTCTTCGTTTTCCTTCTAATTAAATCAATCTTTTCGGTAGTCTCTCTAACCATATCGGGACCAAGCAACAATCTTTCTATAGACTCCAACAAACATGAAGGTGACTTGCAAGGTCTTCCATAAAGAGCTTCAAAAGGAGCCATCCCGATGCTAGCCCAAAAAATATTGTTAAAAGCGAGTAAAGGAAGGTGCTCCTCCCAAGTTCCTCCATAATCAAGAATGCGACAAATCCTCAAGAACTCTATTAACTCTCTCCGTTTGGCCATCCGTTTGAGGGTGATATGACATACTCAATCCAAGTTGTGTCCCCAAAGCCTCTTGCAAGCTCCTCCAAAACTTGCAAGTAAAAATAGGGTTCTATCTCTCATTATGATAAAGGAAACTCCATGAAGTTAGACTACCTCACGAATGTAAATGGATGCCAAATAAGGTGCTGTCCTCTTACTCTTAACCGGAATGAAGTGGACGTTCTTAGTCAAACAATCTACAATCACCCAAATATTGGTATTCGTCTTATTAGATCATGACAAACTATCTATGAAGTCCATCGAAACACTATCCTAATTCCATTCAGGTACATCCAATGGCTGAAGCAATCTGTCAGGCCACTACTGCTCCGCCTTAACTCTTTAGCGCACGAGACGCTTAGCCACAAAATATGATACATCCTTCTTCATGCCACTCCAATAAAACACTCTCTTCATATCCCTATACATCTTAACACCACCTGAATGAATTGTTATCCGAGAATGGTATGCCTCTACTAGAACTGCTCTCATCAAATCACCAGTGCGGGGGAGACAAGTCTTCCATCTCTCCTTAGCCACCCTCTACTATCGATGGAATAACATTGGAGATGTCTAGACACCTCTCCTCGGCTAATCTTATCCAGAATATCCACAAGCTTCGAATCCTCTCGCTACCTTGAGCCAGTTTGAACTATGAAGGTATGCTTAACCTCAAGTGCTGAAATCTTAGCAAAATATCTGATAAACTTCCTAAATAACCAGACAAGCCTAGGAAGCTTCTAACTTTGGTAATGTTCTTAGGGGCCTTCCAATCCTATACTGCTACTATCTTATCATGATCCATAGCTAAACTCTCTCTTAAGACTACATGCCCTAAGAAACCCACCTCCTTACGCCAAAAGTGACACTTCGAGAACATTGCTTTCAACTATGAAGAACCTCCTCTAAATGAATATCATGCTCTTCCACACACTTGGAAAACACCAGAATATCATCCACAAACACTACAACGAACTTATTTAGGACATCTCGAAAAACATGACCCATCAAATCTACAAAATAAGATGGGCGTTGGTCACCCCAAACGACATAACCAACCACTCAAAGAATCCATCGAACATCCTAAATATTGTCTTATCGATGCTATCGTCAGCGACTCTAAGCTGATTAAATCCATTGGCTAAGTCAAGTTGAAAAAACTGAAGAGTCAACTAACTGATTGAAAAAATCATCTGTCCTAGGAAGTGGATAACAGTTCTTCTTCGTGAGCTTATTCAACTCTCTTTGGTCTACGTAAAGTCGAAGGGAGCCATCTGCCTTTGTAGTGAAGATGACCGGTGCTTCCCACTCAGATATGCTCCGTCTGATGAAGCCTTTCTTTAATAGCTTACCAATCTTCCTACATAACTCCTTCCTCTTCCTAGGAGCCATATGTCTCACGGGCAATGCCACTGGCTTAGCTTTGTCGTTCAGATAGATCCTAAAGTCGAACTCTTCTTCGGGGGTAGTCCCCTAACCTCCTCAAAAATGTCTGAGAAATCTTTAACGACTGGAACATAATTTAAATCTCTTAGTGATGAATCAAGGGAATAATAGAAGCTCAACATAACTGACCCGTGTGGGTCATAAGCAATCTCGAGAGTCCGTCCGCTACATATCTTTAATCTATCGACTCTCCTCTCATTGTCTAATGTCGCACCATAAGTGGATAAGCAATCCATCCCCAAACCATCCCATATCCCGAAAATCCCAGTGTATAGGCGTCACAATCTAATTCTATGCCTAATATAAATATATTCAAACCCCTACAAATCATGGATAAATGTGCCGATCCTCCTACTGGGTTTGAAACAACTACAGGGTCTACTACTAGAGAAATATCCAAGTGAAAACAATCAACTAAGGGACTATAAATGAAAGAATGATATGCCCCTTAGTCAAAAAGAGTCCGAATAGGAAAATCATAAATAGAGATCAAACCTTCTATAGAGACTTTCCTACCTCGATCCGGTCCACTGCTAGAAGGTGCTGCGTCCAAAGCTTGTACTTGCACCGTAGGTGTGCCTACTCTTTGCCCCGTTTTCTGAGGACAAGCTCTACTAATGTGTCTAGGCTACCCATAGTTGTAACACCTTCCCTTCATCATGTCCTTCTTACAGTCCTTTATGAAATGCCCAACCAATCCACAACTATGACATTTCTCGCCTTTCTTGATCTATCCCTTTTGAGGTCCTCCTCCTTTCTTCTTGTCCTTATCCTTCTTATTATTCCACCACTGCTTCCTAGAGTTTTCTGATTTAGGAATCTTCTTAACCTCTTCTTTCCTAGGAACATCTGATATGAGTGTCATCTCCACAAGTGACTCATACGAGTTGCTCCTATAGGAACATGTGTCAATGCCAACCCTTGGAGGGGTTGGTTCAAACCCATAGCAAACTTGTTGGCCTTCTTAATGAGGTCTGTTAACAAGCTCCATTTGGAACCGCGATAACTCAATAAACTAATTCACATACTCTTTCACCGAAATACTCCCCTACTCAGACTAATGAACTTCTCCAACTGCATGCTTTCCTCGGCTTGCGACAAGAACTTTCCCTCAAACCTTTCCTGAAATCCAAACCAACCAATGTCTCTACCCTCCATCTCTATAATCTCCCACCAGCAATAAGCTTCTCCCTTCAACCGCTAAGATGCAAGCTGAACTCTTTATCGATCCTCCAATCCTAACAGCCCAAATATCCGCTTTGTATTCCTCAACCAAGTTCGTGCCTCTATGAAATCCTCCATGCCAGAAAATGTCTTGCCTCCTAGATTAGAGAAGTCTTACATAGCTTAGAAAAATTGGCTACTGCAGGTGAATTAATGGGATCTCCACCCGTTCATGCTACGTTGGGCGCTTGCCCTTGCACCTCTGGTGCTGTAGCTTGGAAGTATGTACAGAACCAGGCAGTGGCTTGGACACCCTTTGGAAGACTTTGGGCGTCCACCGTAATAAGCAAAGAAAAGAAAATCTAGGCTCGAAAGTATCGAAAGAAGGTTAAACTGGACTTTGAGGAGATTTTTATAAAACTCTCTAGTACTTGAAAACTATTTCTAAGAGTTTCTTTTTGAAAAATAGTTTGAAAATATGTTACCTTTGAAAAATACTTAACTTTCAAAACAAGTTTTTGGAAATCCTATAACCTTAGGCTCTGATACCAAGTAAAACACCCCACACCCTTAGTATTCCCAAAAAAGGGCACATCAAAGGATGTGGTGTATTAGATGTATAGCTAAAGCATCGTAGAGACTAAGATTCACAAGACTATTAAGTAAAGGCAGTGGAAAACATTTAAGCAGTAACTAATTATTCAGAATTAACTTCATAAAATAAATCATAAAAGCAGAATATGTCTTAAAAACCAAATACTCATGTCTTATGAAAAATACATCTCAGTCTCAGAATCAAAGTACAAAAATAATAACAATCACCCCTCTTATAAGTGCCAGTACATCAAAAGCCAAATGAAAAGAAGAAGAATACATGAAAAACTTTGGGAATATATCTCCAAGTAATCTGAATCTACTGTCCTCGACTCTATTGGCCTATGGGGAAAAAGGGACATAGAGGAGTGGGTCAGACAATAAGTCTAGTGAGTGAAAGTAATTACTAGCATTTCTAAGCAAGATAAAGATAATAGACTAAGCAAAAATTCTAGTTTAAAAGGAATAAGGTAAGATAAAACTCGCATATAGTACTATTTGACTGTTTGCTTTGATTATTTGCCTTGATTATTTTGATTGTTTGCACTTGTCTTAAACTGCTCTAATTAGGCTGAAATCCTAATTCTACACTTTGATCGGCTTATTCTATCTCCGTCGTACCACTGTGAATCAATCTTGTTGGTCACAACAAAAGGACACCTCTTTAGCTCTTAGGATACAGTAGAGAATTATTTACCTTAATCGATGTCGCACGCTCGGTCATTGCCTGTACACACTAACTATCGCCCCATATTTGACCCTTTATTTACCATAATCAGCATAAGCGTGCCCTGCCTTGCCTAACTATTGTGAGACCATCAGTCCTAGACATAAAAGGGAATGCTGCTCGGCCTCACCTAACTGTGGTGAGACCATCAGTCCTAGACCCGAAAGGGAATGTTGTCGGTACTGATCCTAACAAACAATCTTCTAGTTTTGCGCCCCTTGCCCAAATCACCAGATTTGAGCCGCTATCTATTGGCCGCTTATTTACCCTAATCAGCATAAGCGTGTCCCAGCCTCGCCTATTATTCTGAGACCATCAGTCCTAGATCTGAAGGGAAATGCTACCGGTATGGGTCCTACTTCTATATTTTCTTATTAACTCGATCTAAGTTTTAAAATAAGCCTCTTATGTTATTTTTGCTATATTTTCTTATTAATTTAATCCAAGATCTAAGTTTTAAAATAAGATTCTTCTGTTATTTCTTCTTTCTGATTATAACCTATGTGTTATAATTATTCTTGCAACTATTGCTCTTCTATTTTCTCTTTTTAATTATAACTAGTAATTATAATCATACTTGCAAATATCTTAAATTTGCCTATTTCAGTCTATCGCTATTTTATTTCAGTTTTTCTTATTTTACATATGATTTATGCAAATTAGTGTTTTTCTATTTTAATCCACATTTGTGGATTCTTCTCATTTTAATATTTTATTCGCGTAAGAAGGGATTAAATCTCCATAAAAAGAAAATAACATTTACAGGCTAAATTCCAACTTAAAACAGATGTAAATAACAATAAATAACTGTGAATAACTATAAATAATTGCAAATAACTGAACAAATAGCTGAATAAAATAGACTGGAAAGAACTTCTAAAATGTACTTAAAATAGACTGTAAATAAACTTACATAAAAATTGCCTCAAAATTGTAGAAAAACTACAGCTATTGAGAACCCTATTATTTTAAATTACTTAAAAATATAAAATAATTACAAAACACTCAACTTTGGTCTTAGCTTTAATCCTTGGGCCTTTTTGGAACCACTTCTAGAGCGTAGAATATTTTTATTAAAAAGATTTCCTCCCTAGAAAAAATTTCTATTTAGGGTTCAACCTCAGGCAATGAACCCAATAGGGACAAAATATGAACGAGAAAGATAGCTAGGTCTAGGGTCTAATTTATAGTGTGGCTTAGGGATCTCAGGACATTGGATTTGAAGATTAAATCTGGTGCAACCATATCACAGGCATATTAGGAACTATCAGATGCAGCTACGGACACACGAGATCTCACGAAAATTAACCTTTAACGTCATCCGCTCGTACCTGGACGAAATAACATCTAAGAAATAAGGCGGGTCGACCTAGTATGTATGCGGGTCGACCTAATCACCTTTGGGGTCGACCTAACCAAAAGAATGGTCCACCCTAAAGGGTCGTTTTTTAATCAAATTCTGAATTCTTGTTTCTCTCATAACTTCTCCATACCGACTCGAATTTCGACAAGCTATATATGGAAATTGACCAAAAAATCGCCATAGACCCAATGGTGCAACTACCGTAACTCGATCCTGACAATTTTACAAACCTATTTTATTACTTAGTTAATTCATTAATTAATTGTTATAGCTCAAATTTTGGGGCAGTTACACTCGGCTAGTACCATGTCAATCAAATTCGTAATGAGAGGAATACATAATCTACTATCTCTCTGTAACCACCCCTTCGAGTCAATGGTATAGTACCTTAGGTGGCTTGATTACTCTCCTCTACTAAGATTCTCAAAAACATCCACTAACTCCTTGTCTTGCTTCTGACTTGACCTAATATAGTCCATGAGTGTAGGTTGCACATAGAAAGCTGCTAACAATCTTAGAGTGATGTTTGACAATGGTGGAAAATCAATCGAAGAGATAAACTACAAGTGCTTCCACTCTAAAACCATAGGACTCAACACCGCATGTTGCCTACTCAAGGCATCAACTGCAGCATCGCCCTTGCCTATAATATATTAGATATCAAAATCATACGAAGCCAAAATCTCCATCCACCTCTACTGCCTTAAATTCAAGTCCTTCTGGGAGAATAAATAATTTAGAGACTTATGATTCGTATGCAGCTAAAACCGCTCCTATAGTAGATAGTGTCTCCATGACTTGAGTGCAAAGACAATGCCTGCCAACTCAAGATCATGGGTAGGATAGTTACTCTCGTGGACCTTCAACTATCGACTAGCATAGCTCACCACTCTCTCACCCTACATCAAGACCACATCCAATCCCATACCATAAGCGTCGGTATATATGTGAATACCTTCGTACAATCAAAAAATACTAGAACAAATGCACTAGTTAATGCCTCCTTCAGTTTAATAAAATAATCCTCACACTTTGCATCGCATGAGAAAACCAAAGCTTCTTAGTAAGACGGGTTAGAGGGCAGAGATTTTAGTGAAGTCCTAAATGAATGCCTATAGTAGCCTATAAAACAAAGGAAACTCCTCATTTTTGTGACATTCTTAGGCACATGTCAATCTTGTACCATAACCACTTTACAAGGTACGACCACCAACCCAGTTTCTGATAAACATGTCCCAAAATGCGTACCTCCTCATGCAAAAAGTGACACATGGAAAACTTCGCCTTCAACTTATGTTCCTGGAGTATATTGAGCGCTCCTTCTAAATGCAACTTGTGCTCCTTGCTTTTCAAATTGACTAATGTGTCATCCACAAATACCGCCATGAACTTATCAAGAAACCCTCTATTTGCACTAAAATCGGTCACAAACACCCAGTTGTATGTGAAAGCACCAAATTCCCAAAAAGATATCCAAATAGGAAGACAAGCACGCAGATCACAGAATCAATAGAAGAAAAAGTAAAGGAACACACAAGTTTTATACCGGTTCAGCAAACTTCGGCTTATGTCCACTCCAAAGATTTTCCTTTTATTAGTTTATATTGCTGCTTATAGTTACGAATCCATGAAATTCAAGAATAAAAATGGTAGAGTATAGCCTATCTAGAAGACGGAGAGAAGTAGAAAGAAGATCCCTTTCTTTAAAGCAATGCCTGCTATATTTATAGGTGAAAACAACCACCCATCCCTCTAAAACTTCGACTATAGGGCCCTTTATCCCATATGGGCCCACTAGAGGGGTCATTAGGCCTAAAATCCATTGAGGAGGGATTTATAATGATCCCTTCATTGGTCGATTTTTGGATAGAGATCCCAATGGTACAAAATCCAATGGAGTACAACTTTCCAAACCAATGAACCATGCTGATCCATCTACCTTCATCCATATTTGAAGCATTTTGCGTCATTTATCTACCAACTCCACCCAACTCAAGCTTCATACTATTATCTGTACTTGACTTTTGGCCCCCACTATCATCACTCTGCAATCATTGGCCATGATATCCTTGAAGTTTGTTGGTTAAATCCTCTTTGTATATTACCTTGTTAAAAGGCGGGTTAACACTTTACCCCCCAAAACATGCCTTACGATAGGAAGGCGTATTTTGAATCACCTTAAGTCTAATGTTCGAACCCGTTGATGACCTGTGAACAAATCAGCAATGCCTGATTTTTAGTAGTGACTGTTCAAGATTGTTAATTAAATTCATAGCCATTCCACGCTGATGATGATTGCATGATATCGAGAGTTTGTTCAAGGCAAAATGCGATCGTTCGTGATCAAGTGCCTATTCGAGACATAACACGATCGTTTGAGATAAAGTGCTATTTGAGACAAAATGTGAATCGTTCGAGACCGAGTGACATTCTGGAAGAAATGTGGTCCTTCGAGATCGAGTGTCGTTCGAGGCAGAATGTGATAGTTCTAGATCGAGTGCCGTTCAGGGCGAAATATGATCATTCGGGATCGTGTGCTATTTGGGACGAAAGGTGATCGTTCGAGATCGAGTGTTGTTAAGGGCGAAATGTGATCGTTCGAGATCGAGTGCTGTTCGAGGCTGATATCCAGATCCTTGACCTCTCTGGGTTGTTATCAAAATCCAAATCCTTCATCTGACCGGACCCTTGTTGAGCACAATCGATACTCCAAGACCTGTTGGGTTTTATTCTTTGTCCTCGGTTCCTAATCGAGGCCTTAATCCGTAGGGTATCCTTCTCCAACCTCGATTCCCAATCGAGGACTTAATCCATGGAGTAAATTTCTCCGACCTCATTCCCCAGTCAAGGACTTAATCCGTGTTCGAATCCATCTTGTCGCTCTTTGACGGGACTCGTGACTCACAATTATTGACCCGTCTCTTCGGTCGGGGCCATAACCGTGACCTGTGTTGTTCATCGCATTACTGCAGGTCCAAAATTCATGCCGAGGGATCGTCCTCGATCCCATACATGTGTAAGTGACTTAGCTGTTTCACTGTAGAGTTGATTAGTAGTTATTCAGTTCATGCCACCCCCGATCGAGGGATGACGACCTAGGCCCTTAAGCCAAGCTTGCTCCAATTTGCGGTAGATGATGGTTGCTCCTGTTGCATCACCACTATGCATTTCCTTACAAAGTCATCAAAATCCATGCCCCTGGTTCTGTGGGGAGTGGTGCTGATCCATTTTCTATAGCTTGGGTTTTCCCCTAGTTGCTCCAACCTATATGCATGCCTGCTAATTTCTGCTCCAAGTCCTGGATTCCCAATTCCAGTTATTCCATCATTCATAAGTAGTTTTTGTTCATCATTTCCGTCCTTCCCCTCGATTCCGCAAGGGAATTTTGGAACATATTCCTTTGGATGAGAATCCAAATTCTGATTTGCACCATGCCCCATGGGATTGACCATAGATCCTCCAGCATCGCGACTAACCAGACCCAGGGTCATGCCCTCTAGTCTTTGGGGATCAGTATTGATCCCACTAAGATGGCCGGGGACTGCCCCAGCTGCTCTGCTCCACTCCTTCGTCTATTGGCTCTATATCCATGTTCCAAGTTCTGCTTTCCCGTGATTCCTACCGCCTTTACTCATTGATCCACAACTCTAATGGTTACTATTGTTCCAACTCCTCGATTCTGCATTCCAACAACTGATGTGCACGTAAATATGCATATATGTACATCCATATTTTATCTCTTTTTATTTAAATAAACATTATATTTGGGCATTTTAACATGTTTAAAATCAAATTTTAATTATTTTCAAACCATCGTATTTTCATCTTCATTCGGGGAAAAACGGTTATTTTTGTGCATGTGTCAATGTAAGAATTTTTACTTGGACAATTTTTATGATATTTATAGGATATTTTGATGCAAATGAAAAGAGATCCATGATGATATATGCATGCACAAGGAACTACAAAGGAATGAAAAGGAAATTGATCAAGTTCAAGATCATGGAGGACCCCACCCACTTACCTTGATTTTTTATTATGAGCTAAGCACATGCTAAAAGGTCATTAAAGCTTCATATACATTTAAGTGGGGGATTAGTGGATGTTAACGATTACTTGGTAGCCACACTCCTCAAGGGGACTTTGGGAAGCTCCCTAAAAACGGAATTAGGGTTTTATGCATGTATAAATAACCCTCTTATGTATATGAGACTACCTTCTACCTTTTATATTACTTAGAAAATTAGAGTGCAAAATTGTAAGCAATGTTTCATGAAATAAAAATGGCATCTTAGCCTTTTTCTCTTCTCTTATTTACAAGCTTTTATTTACTTGTCATGCTTTTATTTATTCTCTTTCCTTTTCTTAGTTAGTAGATTAGTTTAACATTTATGTAAGTAGTGTAGCTTAATTTCTTTTGTTGTAAGTAGTCTAATTACATTCTCTTCTTTGCTTATTTTCTATTTTCTCCTCTTTTTAGTGTTGAAATTTACTTGTGTTGCACCAATGCCACAAATGAGTAGCTAAACCCCCCTTAGGGGTAATGAAGCTCTCAAGTATTATATAAATTCAACAATTCTATGATTTATGATCTCCTGTATTTATGCTTCATGAAAGTAAATATTGATGTAAGTTTATACAAGTGGGTTTGATAGCTTATGTTGCATTTTCATATGAGCTATTCTTATTCAATATAAACACAAGTTACATCATGATTTGCTTAGATTATACTTAAAAATAGTTCTTGCTGTGCTTCATTTTCATGAGAATTAATAAGTGGTTTATTTGTTGTATTATAGTTTGATAGTTTTTTTTAGGTTAATTAATGACATAAATAAACCATAACTATGATAAATACAACAATAAGTTCATTTAATATCAAAACTTGAGATCATAGATTATTTGTTTGAGTGATTTAAAAAAATATGAGAGTGGATTGGCCCCTAACTTGTTCTCTAATTTCAAAGATTTTAGTCTTTTTTTTATTTTAGTTTTAGCTTCTCTTTGTTCACAAATAGTAGAAAACAAGTTTCTCTCATTTTGGTCTAATTTGATTGAATAACAAGTTTAAAATCTTAAAAAAAAATTCCTTACGGATCGACCCGCACTCGCTATTTACTTCAATAGTATGTCTTGCCCTTGCGTTTGAATTTATTTCGAAATTTTCCGACGGTTTTCTAAACTAATAGAAATTCCGTCAATTAACATGTTTTTGGCGCCGTTTCCGAGGAATTAGCTTTAATTTTAATTTATATTCTTCGGATTAGTTTTGTTTAATTTCATTATGTGTTTGTTTTGTGTGTTTGTTTGAATATTAAAAAAATTGCTATGTGTGTTGTTTAATTTTTGTGTGCATTTTGTGTTTGTTGTTTTCTAGCTTCATCTTGCATTTGCATTCATTTTATACATAAAAACACATACGATTTCAAAACAAAAAAATATGTGTATATATATTATTTCTTTTTTGATTTTCACTTCCATTTTTTTGACAAATCTTTGTTTCTACTTTACAGTTTTTATTTTACAATTTCTATTGACAAAAGTGTGCAGCTACTCTTTTCATCACTATTTCTTCACTCTTTTACAAATTCTTCACTGTTTTACATCTACAACTGCTAACTTCTACCTCATCATCCCATTCAACTTCATCCACCCTTGCATACAACCACATCATCGACTGATTCAAATTTCTGCCTGCAACATCCTGAGTCACTACAAATCATACCCCATTGCATTGCTTTCCTCCCTGGCTACCTACAGCCACCAAACAACTACTTCAACCCCAAAATATCCACCACCATTAATTTCCCTTGCCTGTCACAATTCACTGTCCATCGTCCCTACTAGGCACTACTAATGCCTTTTTCCCCTTCATCATCTACTGGCCTCTACTACTTCCTGCTTTCTACATCCTCTATTAGTTCCACAACCTTGCACTTTTACACTAGAGCATCCCAAATTCCACCTCGAACCAGAAACTACACCATTGCAAAACATCAAATCGCCCTACATCAACCCCATAAACAACGAACAGCCACCTCCACAAACATTCACTTCATCAAAACATTCACACCACCATATTTCGAAGACTTTGCGAACTAACCTGAGTCACCACCTCGATACGGCAACCAACTCACCCAATTCTACAACCCCTACCCAAACTCAAAAATCGCAATGCCTTAACCCAACTCGAACCAATACCCATAAAAAAGGAAAGAGAAAAGCTTTGGTTTCAAAAATAAATTCGAATTGAGATTGAGGATCGAGGAAGAAAAGGAATAAGCTTTCGATTTTGTGTTGTGCTTTATCACACGGTCTTCGAAAAAAATACTTGTTTGTTTATTTTAAAGTGGCCGGTGTCTTTTGCTCGGGCCTGGTTTCATAAAGAAATTTTCCTTTGATTTTGAATTAGTTTGAGTTTTAGTTTTGTTTGAGTTGTTTTAATCTTTTATATATAAAAAAAATCGATTTCCCTCCTTGTTTCATTTGTAATAGGTTTGATTTTGAATTGCTTTGATTAGTTGCTTAGTTTTGTTGCATTTATTTATTTTGATTTCCATTTGTTTTAGTCTCCTTAAAAAAGAAATATATATATATATATATATATATATATATGGTTTTGTTTTATTTCCTTTGAGTGTAATTGTTTTCCTCATTCATTTTAAAAAAGTTGTATTTTTTTTTTTACTTTCACGTTGCCAAAGCAGAAAACTGAAAGAAAGAACCGCTTGCCAAAAAAATAAGCCGCTTGCTTGCTTAAAAAACGCAGCTAGAAAAAGTTTGCTAATAATTCTAAACGCTCTGGTATCGTGCTTTCATCACTTGTTTTTATTTGAATTGCATTGTTGTTTGCTTGCATTTGCATTTATAAAAAAAAATTCAAAATCTAAAAACAAAAACAAACTTCATTTTAGTTGCATTGTAAATTTACGTTTAATTTTTGTTTTGCATTTCATCTCATCTTATTTTCTTTTTTAAGGGCAATATCCCAATTCACATAAGTTGAGAGATTTAATCACCCTTTTCCTTAGCCCACAAATGCATTTCATTGTAGAATTTGACTAATAATAAAGGTCAGACATTGGACCTAAGGGGTGTCGCGAGCTCATCTATAGCTTAATTATATCTTCACAATTGAACAATTTTATTTCTTGGTGTCTAGGCCATGGTAGAGTAATAACCATTTTTAAATATTACGGTGATTTGAAAATATTACAGTGGTTGTTCCTCTAAAGGACTTAAACCTTCGGCTGCATTGCTAGGGTGATTTGTGGTGCACCGATAACTCCTGCCCATTACCTGGTTGAGAAATATTTTTGTTGATTTATGACAATGTATGATTATACAATTTTGGGTTATGAGCTACTAAGGAAAGAAAATTGTAATTAAGAACTTTGCATTCATCTAGTTGCATTAGTTCATGCATATTTTAAAAAAATACCAAAAAGTTCAAAAACTCAAAATCCAAAAAAATGTAAATTTTACTTAATTTAGTTTTTAATCCAAAAAAAAAATCCTTTTTTTCCTTTCCTTTGAAATTTGCAATCAAAAACAAAAATCCAAAAAAATCTTTTAAAAAAGAAAAAAAATTTAAAAATTGAAAAACAAAAATCAAATTCCATTTTTTTTAAAAAATAAAAAAACAAAAAATCTTTTCGGTAAGTTTGAAAATTCAAAAAAAAATACAAAAATAAATGCATATAAAAAAATTTTGAAAAACCAAAAATCAAACTTTTCTTTTGAAAATAAATCTCACATGGTAATTAGTTTTCTTCCTTGTAAAAAAAATTCAAATAACAAAAACAAAAACAAGCTTTTCAAATCTTGTTTCATTCTCTAAACTTGATTTTAACTTCTTCCACTTCTCGACTTTCACTTGTGCATGAGTACTTGGACTCGTGACACAATAGCAAAACGATAGACTCACGACTCAACAACTAACCATTTAACTGGAACAAATGATTCTCTCGAAATGGCAAATAAGAACGCCCCTCTAACTCTTATGGATAGAATCTTTCCTGATAGAGTTTCATTCCATCTTGCATCACATTACTCGCCCTTTGGGTATCCATTTCGAAATTCACTCGAACCATATTGCCACGCTCCTAAAATTTGGCAATTTCGAGCACGACGACTCTTACATCTTCTTGACTAAATTCGAACAAGTTTGAGCAAGCATTAAACTCCAACAACTTTCCAATGATGGAATCAAACTTCAATTAATCTCATTCACACTTACGGATTACGCTGAAAAATGGTTGTACAGCTTACCATCGAACTTGATTAAAACTTGGGAAGAATTTGTAAAAGCTTTCTTTAAAAAGTTCTACCCTTGTAAATTTTCATCAATTCAAGGGAGAACCATTTTAAAAATATTTTGAAAGATTCAAAGAGCTTTTGTTTAAATGTCCACATCATAAATTCGAAAAATGGACGATTTGCCAAATCTTATACGATGGACTTGAAAACAGCTCACCAACCATGCTCGAATCAATGTGCCAAGGCAATTTTCTTGCCCAATATCATGATGATGCTTGGAAATTTATTGAAAACCTTGTTGAAAAATCATCCTAATGGGTATGTTCGAAAGAAAAATCAATTTACTCACGATCAAGTGCAAACTCGATAGGATCTACTTTTGCTTTGAAGGCTAAGATCGACGCAATGATTAAAAAAATTGATAACGTTTTCCCATCGAATCAAACGAACCAAGCTTCCCAACCGATGTATTATAAATGCAACGATCCTTATCATATAGCAGATTAGTGTCCCAATTCTGTCGAACAAATCAATGCTTTCGATAAAGCCAAAAACGACCCGTTTTCTCCAACGTACAACCCTGGTTGGAGAAATCATCCGAATTTTGCGTGGAACCAAAACAATCCCAACACGAATACGATTCGTCACAATTTTCAAGCATTCCCAAATAATGCTTCGAATCCTCCCTTTCAGACCAACAATTTTTAACCAAACTTTGCGTGTCCGTCTCATTATCAACCGCAAAAATCAAATTTTTAGCCAAATTCTGCTCATCCTCCCCAAGACGATAAACTTTTAACTTCGCTTGAGAAAACTCTTGAAACATTGGCTAAAGCAGCTACTCAAAGTCTTTAATCAAATAGTAATTTGCAAAATTTATTGACCTCATATATGCAAAACACAGACCAAACAATTGCAAACCTCGAAATGCAAATGAGTCAAGTAGCCACCTCTGTAAGTGAACGCGAACGAGGAACATTCTCAAGCCAGGCAATTCCAAATCCAAGAAATCAAAACACAAATTCAGATCAATCCTATATTGTTCAAGATAGCAATGTCACTCAATTGAATGCCATCACAACTCTATGTTCTGGTAAACAAATCGATAATCAAGTCGTTAACCCAAATGATTTACCGAAAAATTCTCTCGACACTTCTAAAACAATGAACGAATTTGAACAGTATGTTGAGTCGAACGTCGAATCAGATGCCAATCATAATTTTTCTTCTTATACCCGAGTACACCCACCCACCCAGTATCGTGTTCCATTTCGACATCATCTTCGACCAAACAAACACTAGGACCAAATGGGAAAGATGTTCGGAATTTTTAAACAAGTGAAAGTGAACATCCCGCTTCTTAACATCGTTCAACAAGTCCCCACTTACCTAAAATTTCTTAAGGACTTGTTTATCCAAAAACGACACACACAAGTGCCCAAAAAAGTCTTCTTAGCCGCCACTTTGAGTGAAGTCTTGTCCCAATCCGTGCCCGTTAAATACAGGGATCCTGGCTGCCCTACGATTTCGTATACAATTGGAGACAAGACGATCAACAAATGTTTGATTGACTTAGGTGCAAGTGTCAATTTGATTCCATACTCCGTGTACAAACAATTAGGCTTAGGTGGGCTCAAACCCACAAAAGTCGTGCTTCATTTTGCCGATCCCTCGATTAAGAAGCCTGTAGGAGAAATCGAGAATGCGCTCATTCGAGTAGGACAATTCATATTCCTCATTGACTTTATCGTTCTCGAAAAACAACCCGTGACAAATCACGCGAGTCAAATTCCATTGATTTTAGGTCGACAATTCTTAGCGACCTCAAATACCATAATCGATTGTCGTAACGGATCGATAAAATCTCTTTCAGAAACATGACTTTGGATCATAATAATTTCAATCCCGAAAGCCAATCAAATGAACCTCGTGACCAAACGTTGGAAGTTAGTTCCATTCAGGAAAACTATGAAAAAGAAACAATTGATCTTAACGATGAACGCGAAGCTGAGTACGAAAAATTATTTCCCAAAATTCCTAATGAGATTGAATACACTCTTCCCTTTGAATCGCTTCAAGTAGAGTCCAAATCTCAACAACTCTTTGGTCGAAAAACTGCTGAAGCTGGAACTCAAACCACTTCACAATCACCTTAAGTACACATACTTAGGTGAAAACGAAACGTTACCTATTATAATTTCCACAACTCTCTCTCTTGATCAAGAAACCTTGTTATTCTCTATTCTTTCGAGAAAACAGAGAAGCAATTGGATGGTCGATCTCCAATATAAAAGGAATTAGTCCCGCTCTTGTTCAACATCGCATCTATTTAATCGACGATGCCAAGCCTTTTCGTGACGCACAATGAAGGCTTAATCCAAAAATGAAAGACGTAGTGCGTGACGAAATTCTTAAACTTCTCAACAACGGAATCATTTACCCAATCTATGATAGTTCATGGGTTAGCCCAATTCACATTGTACGGGAAGAGTATGGGCTAACCGTTGTCAAGAACGATTCAAACGAACTTATTCTGACTCATTCTCAAATGGCTTGGCGTGTTTGCATTGACTATCGAAAACTAAATGCCCCAACGCGTAAAGATCACTTCTCTCTTCCCTTCATCGACCAAATGCTCGAACGTTTAGTCGACCATGAATTTTACCGGTTCCTTGATGGTTATTCCGTCTATAACCAAATTCCAATCACTCCCAAGGATCAAGAAAAAACGACTTTTATGTGTCCATTCGGTATCTTTGCTTATTGACTTATGCCATTCGAATTTTGTAACGCACCTGCGAGTTTCCAACGATGCATGGTTGGCATCTTTTGTGACATTATTGAACGATTTCTAGAAGTTTATATGGACGATTTCTCTATCTTTGGCGATTCTTTTCCAATGTCTACATCATCTCTAGTTGGTTCTAAATCGATGTAAAGAAAAATATTTGAATTTGAGTTGGGAAAAATGCCACTTTATGGTCAAACAAGGCATAGTCCTTGGACATATCATCTTAAATAAAGACATTGAGGTAGATAAAGAGAAAATCAACGTCATTGCAAACCTAACCATTCCCAAAACTGTTAAGGACATTCGATCATTTTTAGGACACGCTGGCTTTTACCGACGCTTTGTGAAAGACTTTAGCAAAATCGCTCGTCCTTTGACGACTCTTCTTGGAAAAGATGTTCCATTTGATTTCAATTCTGAGTGTATTTCTTCTTTTGAATGTCTTAAAAACGAACTCATTTCTAATCCAATCATTTGTGCACCCAATTGGGATCATCCTTTCAAACTAATGTGTGATGCTTCTAACTTTGCGGCTGGTGCTGTCTTAGGACAACACATCAATAAAATCCTTCATGTCATTTACTATACGATTATGACTTTGAATGATGGTCAACTCAACTACACAACAATCAAAAAGGAGCTTCTAGCTGTCATTTTTGCTCACAAAAAATTCGGACCATACTTGATAGGTTCACACATCATTGTGTACACGGATTACTCTGTGCTTTGATATCTCTTTGCTAAAAAGAATGCCAAATCCTATTTAATTCGTTAGATCCTTTTACTTCAAGAATTTGACCTTGCAATCAAAGACAAAAAAGGATCTGATAACGGCATAGACGGCCACTTGTCTCATCTTCCAAATGCACCATCTTCTTTGCCAATTAATGAAAACTACCCCGATGAACAACTCCTTTCAATTTCTATCGATCCATGGTACACTGATATAGTGAACTACTTACTCACTAAAGAAAATCCCTCATCTTGGTCTAAACACGACAAATAAAAATTCAGGTCCCCTGTGAAATATTTCTGTTGGGACGATCCATACTTGTTCAAGTATTGTCCTGACCAAACATTTGACATTGCATTCTAGATAATGAGATCAGGAATGTTCTTTCATTTTGCCACAATCAAGCATGCAGTGGACATTTCGGTCCTTGAAAAACTGCGGAAAAGGTGCTTCGGTGTGGTTTCTATTGGTCTTCTCTTTTGTAAGACTCGTTCGAATTATGTAAAACTTACGATCGATGTCAAATGCTTAGATGAATTTCTCGACGAAATATGATGCTTTTCAACCCTATTCTTATAGTTGAAATCTTTGATATTTGGGGTATCGACTTTATGGGACTTTTTCTCAATTCTTTGGGAAATTTATGTATCCTTCTAGTTGTCGATTACGTCTCAAAATGGATCGAAGCCGTTACTTGCAAAACCAGTGAACATAGAATTGTTGTGAAATTTCTTAAAGAAAATATCTTTTCGAGGTTCGGCACACCTCGCATAATAATAAGTGATAACGGAACCCATTTTTGCAACCGTTCTTTTGAAACTTGAACGAAAAAATACTCGATAACCCACAAGTTAACCACTCCATATTATCCTCAGACTTATGGCCAAGTTGAAGTTTCAAATCAACAAATAAAACAAATCTTGGAGAAAACTGTTAACAAAAATCGAAAAGATTGTTCTCAAAAATTGACTCACGCAATTTGGGCTTACTATACCGCTTTTAAAAATAACCTTGGGATGTCCTTATTTTGTTTAGTTTACAGTAAAGATTTCCATTTATCCGTTGAAATCGAACACAAAGCATTATGGGCAATTAAGAACTTAAACTTTGATCTTGAAAAAGCTGGCGAAAACCAAAAACTACAACTCAACGAACTAGAAGAACTTAGGAATGATGCGTATGAAAACAAGAAAACTTACAAAGAAAGAACCAAAAATTTTCATGACAAGCCAATCATAAGCAAAACGTTTTCGCCTAACTATAAAGTACTTTTATATGACTCAAGACTTCATTTATTCTCTAGGAAAATTAAATCAAGATGGACCGGACCATTTATGGTACGAAATATTTTTCCATATGGTGCCATAGAAATAGAAAACCCTAGGGACGGATCAATTTTCAAGGTTAACGGTCATCATTTGAAACCTTTCTTGGAATTGCAAAATAACCAAGAGTAGGAGCTCATGATCCTTTATGAGCCAAGGCACATCTAGTAAAAATGTTAACCCTCTTTTGTAAATATGCACATGGTTTTTCCCGTTACACTCATTATATCATGCGTTGACTGTGGGGATACAGTCAAAATTAAGTGTGGGGGAGTCTCATTTTCATTTTTTAGCTTCATGACGTTTTTGAATTTTCATTTTCATACTTGAAAAAAAAAATCTGAAAATTTCTAAATTTCAAAAACATTTTCTTTTTAGCATTTTGATTTATTTTTGAAGAAATACTATGGGATAAGTATAATTATTGGTTAATAAAACTGAATTTTTAAAAAATTTACTAGTCTTAAAAAAAAATAAAAATGAAGTTTAATAACAAATAACAATAGTTTAACTAGTATATAGGAAGGTTCATGTGTGTTAAATATGAAGTATGTTATACTTGAAAATCTTTGTTTAAAAAAGTGGTAAATTTAAAGTAAAGGATATAACATTTTTATCTTCTAAGTTAAATGGTGCTAAGATGATTTTGCAAAACTCTCTCTTTCTAAAAAAACTGATAAAAAACAAAAAAATTGTTTATATGTAAATATTTTCTATTAACACGTATGGTCGACAGGTGTACACACTTGTGTGTACACTCGCCATGCACTGTACCTTTCTCGCATAATCCTGAAAGGTAGTGCATGATCGTTATATCTGGCCTCAGTTTATCTGAGCTAGGTGTATGTATATATAAATTCTTTTATTAATAATGTCTACAATCGATAGGTGTTTACATTCATGTGTTCACTCGCCATGCTATGTATTCCCCTCATATAAGCTCGAAAGGCAGTGCATGGCAAATATATCTGGCCTCAGTTTACGTGAGTTAGGCATATGTAAATATTGTTAATATCAATAAAATTTCAAATAAGAGAAAGTAAGAAATTGAAATCTAAGCACCATTTAAACTTGCTTGATTTAACTTGTTATTAAAAAGAAATGAAAATACCACTTTAATAAACTTTGATAATCAACTAAGGATCCATTTCATAATTACATTGTGTTATCAACCGAAACAACTAGCCAAACATCATGATAACTTGATTTTTATTGGAAATTTTGATGAGTAAATGACTTAAATTTTCAAGAAAATGACCAAAACTTGTATTTAACTTATTTATGTTTATATAAAAGTAAACTTTCATTTGTAAATATTTTCAAAAACTTGCATTCATCTCTTTGTAAATAAATCCTCTATTTGTAAGTTTTTTCACTTTGCATTTGGATTTTATGGGTAGTATCCGGTGAAAACGCTCACGAGACAACACTCGTCCAACTGGAGACACCCAAAGGTTTAACGACTTGTTGCATACGCTCAATGCAATCGTGCTCCTTATGGAAACGTATTTATCTTAGTTGTCTTTTATTCGAGGACGAATAAAAAGATAAGTGTGGGGGTAATAGCTTCTGTACCCAAGTATCCAAGCTGCAAAATCTAAGCTGCTAACTTCCAAATCCACGAAAGCAAGTCCCTCTCAGTGAAAGCATCAAAATGTTTGCACCAAAATTGATCACAAACACATAGTTTACGTGAAAGCACAAAATTCCCAAAACGATATCCAAATAGAAAGACAAGCACACAGATCATAGAATCAATAGCAGAAAAAGTAAAGGAACAAATAAGTTTTATAGTGGTCTGACTAACTATGGCATATGTGCACTCCAAAGATTTTCCTTTTATTAGTTTACACTGCTGGTTATAGTTACAATTCCATGAAATTCAAGAATAAAAAGGGCAGAGTATAGCCCAGGTAGAAGATGGAGAGAAGCAGAAAGAAGATCCCTTTTCTAAAGCAATGCATGTTGTATTTATAGGTGAAGATGACCACCCATCCCTTTGAAACTTCGGCTATAGGACCTTTTAGTCCATATGAGCCAGTGGTTTCTATTGTTCCAACTCCTTGGTTTTGCATTCTTTAGGAATTGAAGTACAAATTTCCAAACCAATGAACCATGTTGATCCATCTACCTTCATCCATATTTAAGTATCTTGCATCATTTATCTACCAACTCCATCCAACTCTGGCTTCATATTATTATATGTAATTGATTTATGGGCCACACAATCATCACTCTGGAATCATCGGCCTTGATAACCTTGATGTCTGTTGAGTTAAATCCGCATGTATACTGCCTTACCAAAAGGTGGGTTAACACCCTCTAAAAACACGATACATCTAATCAACAAAGTAAGCTGGCGCATTGGTCAGTCGAAAGGGCATGACTAACCGCTCAAAAAGTCCGTCTGGTGTACGAAAAGCAGTCTTTTGAATGCTGTCTTTTACTATACATGGCAGAAGAAATCCATAGCTAAGTCAAGTGGAGAGAACACATTCGCTCCAACCAACTGATTAAAGAGATTGTCTATGTGGAGCAATGGGTAATGATTCTTCTTCGTCAGCTTACTCAGCTCCTGATAATCGACGTAAAGCCTTAAAGAACCATTTACCTTAGTGGCAAAGACAACTGGTGCTCCCTACCTTGAAATTCTCCTCCTAATGAATCTCTTCTCCAATAACTCATTCACTTGCTTATTCACTCGTGTCTCTCTTTTAGGGCTATATGACTCATGTTTAAGGCAATAGGTCTGGAAGTACTCTACAAGATAAATCTGGAACATGATCTCTCATGGGTGGAAGAATGGTAATCTTAAAAAATATATTCTCTAACAATAGACACTAAATTTAAGTCATCATGTGATAAGTCTAATGAATACAAGTAACTCAAAAAACTAAACCTCTGGGTTACAATAAACCTTTAAGCTGCATACACTACAAGCACATAACCTAAAAACTTCCTATCATAATATTGAATCGCCTCATACATCGTCATCCAGTCCATGCCCAAAATCAAACCAAACCTAGAAAATCCTAAGACAAAAGCATCGAAATAAAACTTTGCCCTAAAATAAACAATTTCAAACCCTTACATATCATAGATATAAGCCAATCCTCCCACAGGTTTTGATATCACTACAAGGTCTTTAACTATACTAGTTTCAATGTGCAGCTCATCCACAATTCTACCGAGATAAAAAGTATGATGTACCCATGTCAAATAACGTACGAATAGGTAAATCAAATAAAGTTAACACACCTTCGATCGTGGCCCTCTTTCCCTTGTCTGCAATTGGTGGCGCACTCAAGTTAGGGACAACGTCTAGCGCGATGTTGAAACCACCTCGATAGAAATCATCTAAGATCGTGGACACTACTGCCTACTGTGCTTGAATTGATTGCAATTGTAACACTTGATATTTGAGCTATCTGTCTTGCACTCCCTTACAAAATGCCTCTTCTTACTGTATTTCCTATACTGCAACTCTTGTTTCTTAATCTTTTCCTTAGGTCCCACTCCACAGTTGTTCTAATTCTACTGGGGTGTCTTTCCTCCTGACTTCTTAGGCTCACTCTTCACTTCCTCCTTAAAAACAACATTCAGTATGGCCATCTCTACAAAACCCTCGAAAGTCGCACCCATGGGAATATGACTAAAGGTCAAATCATGAAAAGGTTAATTCAAACCCTTCGCAAACTTCAAAGCCTTCTTGTAAGGGGTATTAATCAACTCCATTCTAAACGTAGCCAATCATTAAACTGATTAACATACTCTTTCGCCGACATCTCTCCTTATTGTAAATGTACAAACTTCTCCAACTGTACTCCTTCCTCAACCTCGTACAGAAACATTATCTCAAAACATCTCCTAAACTTCCTACTCCCTCATCAGTCTTAGAAACTTACCACATCCCACCAATTCAGAGCCTCCCCTTGTAAGTGACGTGAAAAGCTATGTCCTGACATCATCTCTAAGGCCCATCAATCCAAAAATCCTCCCACAAGTACAAATCCATGTCGTCGCGAATCTACATACGACTCAATCCCTATATACGGCTTCCCTTCTATACTCGCAAAGTCCTTGCCTAGCTTGGCAAAATCTCCAGTAGGGGGATGGGCAGGAACTACACCTAGTGCTTTCTCTGTGGTTCCTTTAGGTTAAGCTTGACTTGTACTCTTGCTTATAGATACCGATGGAACCAAATCAGGACTTTCACACCCAGAATCTCAACTGCATCGCCTAAGCTGCAACCAGCAGGATGGCTCAGCCTTTCTATCTGTGATTTTAAGAATTTATTGGCAACTTACCCACGTATAGTATTGGAAAGAATAATAGAAAGAGTTATTCATATTACACTTATATAAATATATATAACTTTTGAAAAGCTATTATCAAGATATACATAAACATATACATATACATACACATATACATATATACTTTTGAAACCCATTTTGAAAACCATTTAAAAACCATTTTCGAAAACTCTTTTTTTCCAAAAAAAATTCAAGTACGTTCTCTCGATACGCTCCTAATCCCTAAGGAATTACAAACAAAGGATCTGATACCAACTATGAAAACCCATACCTCTTGACACCTCGATCCAAAGCCCATTATGACTTTTGGACTCACATCGGTGCCAAGAAGTACAAGCTATCTGGTTAAACTTTTCAGAGACTAAAGGTATAAGGCAAAAATCCACGACATTCTAAACTTTTGGATCTTACGTCGAAAGGCAAAAAATATATAAGTATAGAAAATAGTTATCTTAGAAAATATCTAGAAAAATAACATAGTCTCAAAATAGTGAATTGTCAAATCCACATTACATAGAAATACATCAAGTATTCTAATATATTACTAAATACGATAAGTAGTACATGTAGAGTAATAAGAAGTAGTAAGCAACTTAAATACGAAGCTCGTCTCTCCATGCACCAATCTTTGAGCCTATCACCATTTGTCGTGTCCTCCTATGGTGGTTAAAAAGAAAGGGAATAGACAAAAGTCTGGTGAATGAGTTACATCATCAATATATGGTGATCATATGCAATTGACTTTAGTAATACTCCCTATGACCTAGGATGTTCTAAAAATGTCTGTGAATTACTAGTCTTGTTTTAAAGGGTTTAGCTCAATACACATCTACAACGACGGCTTGTAAAGGCTCATAGTTAGGGTCGAACAACTGACTGAACCTCAAGACAACTGATGATTGACTAACAGCTACTGGAACTATTCCATGTAGGTTTCCCTTCAATTTTCAACCATGGGACTACGTTCCCTTAACACGACTACATACACCAATTACAATATAGGTATCGTACAATTTCTACCATGGGACTACATTTCCCACATTAAGCCTACACGTATCCTAATTACAAATTAAGAGGGAGCCTATAATACCGACTCACAAATGTGTTTCATCATCGTTGCATCCATATCTACTTCTCAGTGGTAACGTAATGCCTTTTATCGCACTGTGCAAGGATTTATCAATAACATAGTACCACGGCGTGCCTTTGAATACCAACGAACTCTTAGTGTAAGGCCACAAACTCCATCAGCATCATCATCATTATTATGCATCCACCATAGAACCTCCTACGTGCATAGTTTGCAATCAAATCGCCCTAGTCGAATATCAAACCTATTGGATAAATAGCATTTATCCATTCCCATAATTTCCTCAAATAGCCAACAATTGGACCTGGTTTCCTTACTTGTGCTAACATCCATATAATATATACACACACACACACACACATACATATAATGATTTTTTTTACAACCCGGGCCTAAGGCCACGGTTCGGGTCGTGCTAAGAAAATGATAAAAGTCGATCGCTTGACCTGGAGTGGTCGACTACTTGCTATCAATCGGCTCTAATAAGTGTCGACCAATCGGAGTATTAATTCGTGCATTAGTTTAATTGCCTTTATCAATTTTTTATTAATTATGGTTCGAATTATAGAGTACCATAATTTTGCATACAGAAAACATAATTACATAAATCCAAATTATGTGCATCTATAGTTGTATTTGTCTAAACTCATATTCAAATTCAATTACAATATTACAGTTTTAGTCTTTAACTTGTCCTAGGTTTAACATAAAATAGTAATAAATATTTATATTAGATTACGAAAAAGGGTATAACTTGGACCAATGATTATTTAATAGGTTTATATAAAATTATATTCACTGTTAAATCTCCAAATCTAAATAAGAGAGTTTATTATTCAATTTTAAACAATCTAGATCAAATAGGGTATACTAAAATTAATTATACGTAAATCATCTAACTAATAATGAACCCACTTTCCTCACACAAATAGTATTCCCTTTGAAATATGCCTGGAATATCCTCTGTTCGCTAGATCTCCGCTTGATTTGGTCTTTAACTCAATCCCCTGCTTTTATTTTTGATTTAATTTGAAGAAATTTGTGGTTTATGGAGAAAGAAAATTTTAGTTTGCAAAGAGATAGAGTTTGGACATTCAGTAGTAGATTAGGGTTTCTTGAATTAATTTAGGGTTGTATTTATAGACGTAGAGAGTGATTTGGATCATTTGATTAATATTTATTTAAATCTACGTAGTTGGTTGCTCAAAACCCTGTTCGTTTTGCCAAGACCGGTCGATTGCTATAGATGGAGGCGGTCGACCACTAGGCATCGACCGATCAATTTATCTTTCAATCCGTGGGTTTTCTTATTTAATAATATTTATTTTCAAATTTGTTGATTTAATTATTTTCGATTTTGAAATTTAAAACGTTAATAACTCTTTCATACTAGCTCCAAAACATTATATATGAAAATTGTCTAAAAAATCGCTGTGAATGCAACGATGCAAGTTTCATAGGAAAATTCGAATATTTCTAAAAATTCCTATTTTTCATTTATTATATTTAAATTTAATTCTTATATTAAATTTTCGTTTAATTTTTTTAGGTGTTGCAGCTGCATGAGTGCCCGACTGATGTACGACAATAATCAAGGGATGTAAAATAAATAAAACAATTACATAAACTATCGTACAGCTCACAGTGCATCATGTAAAATGTAATATAAATAATAGATATAAAAAGCGAGATTGGAACGTAACCAAACGATCCTTAAAATCAGAGTGCACAGGTTCAATAAAGTTATACAACACGGTCATAGAGTTTACACGGCTTGCAAATAAATATGAGTGTTTATCTCTAGATAAAATAAGTCAACATTATCAAAGCTCCTTGATATTGCATGGCGAAATAAGCATTAATATGCCCAGCATATAAATATTAAGAAAATGTTTCCTCCAGCTTGTCCAACTATACACAACATGTACCATTTACACATGCTATCTAGCTTACTCACTTAAGAATATCCAAGATCATAAGAAGCAAACATAAAACCTCAAGTCAGACAATAGTCTAGTGTGAGCGATAAGCAATCTCAAAAGATTATCAAAATTGATTTAGCATATAGGACATATGGTACAGAGAATCATACCTGACACATCCTTGCATCAAAAGAGTGGATACAAAATAATATATGCTAATCAACTATCATCATCACATAAATGTATTATTGGTCTATGTACAACATCCGGTGTCTACTTATCTAAAGTACCTACGTCCTTTGACATCCCTAGAGTGATAAGCAAATCATGGCAAACATAGCATCCATTAACCAATCGTTGTTATCACTCATGTGCTTTGGATATGATAACTCATATGATCATACCTCTACGAGAGTTTAATGGAAAATCTTGGTTACTAGGTGATTGAACCCCAACCACATAGATGTTGGACATTAGATCCTTTCCTCAATCCAAGGTACAAAGACACATTCCCCTATCTAGGGTAAATGTAAGAACCCTCAATGAGCATCTTCCTATACCTCTACTTTACAAGCATAGTTCAAGAACCTCTAAGTACCAACACTCCCTTCACACATGTATTTGAGCCCTTCCTTGTTCCATTTGTTTCTAGCTTTCCACAATAGAACACTTCCTTGTTCTATTTTCCATAGTAGTACTCTTCATCATTCCAATTTTCATGCTAGAACCCTTCCTCATTCCACCCACGAGCTCCATTCCTTGAAACCATTCTTAGGGATAATCACCATGACTCCCGTGATTAAGTCAACTTCATCGGAATGCTTTTAGACATCCTACATCATTCATAGAAGCCACATATTGAAATTTTTAAGTAATCACGTCGAAGCGTTATACCATCACCTCATCGTTAATCATCATCCTTCATCGTTCCATAACAACAAAATCGAATGCTAAATGAATGAAAAAATGCCCATAGTAGGACCTTATAGGCATCACCCATGCCATTGCAAAGTTAGGTTATATTGGACGACCACCAATCATGTCGGTACCGACATGATTTGACGTGTTGGTGCCGACATGATTTGCTTAGCTAATTTAGTTAAGTAACCCCATGTACAAACAAAGCCCAAAATTACCCCTTAATTTACTCGAAGTTGCCACAAAAACACCTTTTGTCAAACATTGTCAACACTAACCATACCCATTGGCTACAAAAAAATTCTTATGTTTAGAACCCTATCCTTCCACATACTCAGCTAAGCCTGAAGTTCTAGCATCCTCTCCCGGAAACAATCCACGCTCTAACTCGAAGAAAACATGGCCAACAATGAGTTCTATAATTAACTGAATTTGGTGTCCAAACATTCCTATCATGTTGCCATCAATCTTGCCCAAAGTTCCCATGTGATTTTACACGTGCGCTGCACCACCAACATCGTTTTCCTCCATCATCGACCACGTTTATTAACTACAATGGACCATAATTTAACCCATCAAATCAACTCCAAATTTCTTTATAAAAAATTGGGGTCTTCCTAGACTTTAAGCAACATCATACATCAGCAGCATCGCGGTTTGAACAATTTTTATGTCCATTCGCACAAAATAATGACCATGTTCCTAACTATCCTAAATGACTATAAAACACATCAAAAAATTCATACAATCACTATACATCATCATATAACATCCAAACATCACCAAACAACTTTGACATGATTTAAAAGTATATATCTTCCTAGATTTTATTTTTATGTTAAAATGATAATATGATTGGTAATTGACGCAAATGACTTAAAAAATCTATTTTCCAAATTAGGTTCTTTAGTGTTATTAACATCTTTTCTAAGTTTTAAAACATTTAAATTTTAAAATTCATATCAAATACCATATTTATACTATGTCAATAAACATGGAATTGCAAGAGAAGTAATATCACTCACCTTATACAAATTTACCGAAATTTCAAGAAAAAACTGAGGTTAAACAGTAGATACTCGAATTCAATGGTCTGCAAATAGTAGATCTATAATATCTCCCAGCAATCTCACTTTAATCTACTTACTATGCTAATTAACTTGAAGAAAATGATGGATCTAGATATAACTTTGGATTACTGGTAGTTGAAGATAACTAGGAATGAAAAAAGTGATAAGTGGCTGCTGGTGAGAGCTGGTATTAGCCCTAGTCCCAAGCTGTGCAGTTAATGCGCTCGGTAGACTCAAAGCGATGGAGATGCAAAAAGTCATAGCGGGATACTGCGACGATATAGCAAGATATAGCGGATGGCTCTAAAATAGCATATAAAACTCGTACTTAATGTTTTTACAAATATATAAATGGTAATTAAATGAAAGATTATCATTCAATTGAATTATAAATAATACATAAATAATTTTAAATAAAAACATGTGCGAATATACTTTAAATAAACGAAAAACTGTTATATAACAAAATTGAATTTGGTAGAATATCAGAGTATTTTCATTTCTGAAAATATATTTGGAATTAAATCAAATAAATTAGTTTCATAATTTTATAGTGTATAAATGCAATTTTTCAATTCATTTTATTAAAAAAGATATAGTGGGAATAGCGGAAATAACGGGATATAGCGGAAATAGGGAGGATTAAAACGGAAAGGCTATATTCTAGGGCTATATGGAAAAATCGTAGCGGTAGAAATCCGCTATTAGATATAGCGAGGTTGTAGCGGGGTAATAGCGGGGTATTAACTACACAGGTCCCAAGTTAGGCTAATGGGTCAAACTAATCACCCATTAATTATCCTTTAGTCTGGCCAAAAAATGTTTAGATAAACGGTCATATCTCATAGACGATAAGTCCAAAAATCTAATATGATCACTCTATGAAAAGAGAAACTATTGTATCTTTCCAATGGTGTAGTCTTAATCCATAATTTGGCTTCTATCAAAAGTTATAGTCCTTACATCACTTTCAAGGTACAAATCATCCAATAAAAATTCTAAAGATGAAAAATGTAACAAGTTAACCTTTTCCTAAATTATAGAGTCATATGCCTCATATTTATTAAATAATAATATTTTACTATCCACTTATCCGTAAAATATGGATCGTTATACTCTTCCCCCACTCCCCTTCCACATTAGGAATTTCTCCCCTGAAATCCTAAATATATTAAGGCAAAGTCAAACATAGTTACCCCGAATGCCTAACAACCATAAGAAAACATACCAAGCATCAAATACGCAGCCATGTAATCATAAGCAATCAATAATATAAATATATTTATCCTAGCAAGTGAGATACTAAACTACCATATTAGATATCAAAAAGTGAGCATAAATGTGATAAACAAAAGAGTTGCTAACTAAAAAGCTATGGGTTAGTGGTACTCATGCTCCCCTCAGTTTTCGATATTCAATCGCTCACTCCATTGAACATTTACCAACTCCATCGTCTTCCTCTCGTATGTTGTCCGACAATATGAATGGCCTATAAGGTCTCAAAGTTTCTAGTTTAAATTCAAAATCATACATATGATCCAACGAAATAGTTACATCTGAGCTGTGTATACACTTTTGTAAAAGAGAAACGTGAAATACATTGCATATTCCCATTATCTTTTGAGGTACCTCAAAACTATAAGTTAGATTCTCAATCCTCTTCAATATAGGATAAGGACCTACAAATCTAAGTACCAACTTTCCTTTAGTACTGAATCAAACTACATTCTTTAACTGAAGGATCTTTTCTAATACCATCTTGATAACAGAGCACTTAAAATCTCCAGGTCTCTTGTCAACATAGCCTTTCTTTCAAACTTGGAAGCTTTCATTCGTTGCGGAATGATCTCGATCATCCTCGAAGTCTCCTTGATTATATTTGTTACAATCTTAACTTCCGGACACACCGATCTAAGGTCTAAAGTGCATTTGAACTCGCATCATGCGAAGAAGTATGAGTTATTGGGTTTTTAAAACATTACATAGTACATAGACGGATACAAATTTAATACATTCTACACTCTCAAATCTCACTGTAGATAGAATAAAATATAGATACAAAACATAACTAAATCATATAGTAGTCTTAAAATAAACGTAGTCCATAAACAATTTCTCTAAACAATAGTACATAAAGACGGATCAAAATGACAACATAATACGAATTGAAGTACATGTAGAATAAAAATAAATAAGTATCTCTTAGAATTGTGCATTCTCGTCCATTTACTGTAATCTTGGCCAAATCACATACTTTCCTATCCTTCTGTATTAGAGATAAAGAGGGAAGGGGTCAAATGAGTGAATTATAATACTATTTATATGATGTGGACAAGTAGCTAAAGTTTTTTCATAGCCCATACCTAAGGTGTTCTGTAGTATGCATGTTCTTTATATGTAAGTACTAACTATTTTATTGACATGGTATAACTATTCCTATAGTGACAATATTCTATTTTATTATAAAAATTTCCACTCACAAGTGGAACATATCAAATAAATATTTCATAGAAAGACATTTCTATTATGTAGTTCTAAATTGAGTTAACATTCTCATCTATAATTGTTTGGTCAACTCTGATTTAAATAAATGCTATGTCTTCAAGTTAACAATTCCGAATTTTCCCCTTTGGGTTAGTATTCTCAATTCTATTCCATTGGGTTAACAATCCTAATCTAGTCCCACTACAATAGAAACAACCTTTCTTAGCGTTGAAAAAATACTACCTAAACTTGTGGTAATAAGCACTTAAGCAATATGCTACTAAAAGTTTGAAATTTTATGTTGCGTTCTAGAAATGCTACGAAAACTTAATATATTATGGCATTTTAGAAACGTTACAAAAGTTTATTTCTGTAGCGTTTATCGATTGCTCAAAAATTAACATTTTTAATACTATCTTCCTCTTTTTGTGGCATTTTTCACTTGTACTTTTTTGTAATATTTGATCTCTGCTCCATTATGTTTTTTAGTTGTTTACATTTATATCTGTAGCATTTTGAAACGCTTATAAAAATTTTTGACTTCATTACAACATACTATATAAGCAACCGTTTCCTGTTGATGGTTTGTATCATTTCCTGCAATCATCCACATAATGATCATATTAAAGCCAGCAATCAATCACATAATTGTCATATTCAAACCATAAATCAATTAATCACAAAATAATCATATTCAAACAATTTAAAAAAACAGTAATCACATAATCAAACATGATATCCATAATAATTTTGATATTAGTTTTTCGACAAATGAGCGAACTCACATATCATAAACACTTATAAACAAGTTTACACAATTAGTGCTAACAAAATATTATTGTTAGTCTGCTTTTTAGCAAAGAAAATTTCAAAAGGACTTAGAAGAATGAAACGAGGACAAAACGACTTGAAAACTTGGAGGCATGCTTAAAAGGATTAGGAGTTAAGCTCGGGAAATTTTATTGAAAAATTGGTGAAGTCCTAAATTCGGCCCCAAATCAAGGCCATGAAAAATTGGTTAAGTTTTTAATTCGGCCCCGAATTAAGGCCTTAGATCAACCGCCCAAATTAAGGCCTTAGATCAACCCCAGAATTAAGGTCTGAGATCAACCTCGAATTAAGGTCTTTGGTTGAAACGACTTGAAAATTTTCATGTACACTTAGAAAAATACAAGGAAGAACTTAGAAAATGTTTGGAGTGGTTTGTCCCCAAGAGTTAGACTCACCCTTGAATTAAGGACCTTAATTCATCTTAAATTAAGAAGAACATCTAGACAGAATCAGAATAACCTGAAATTTGGCAAGAGCACTTAGAAAGGCAAATGAAGGATTTTGGAAATTTTCATCATGTTTGGGAGAAGCACCTAAATTCGGCTTGGAATTAAAGACCTTAATTCGGCCTCAAATTTTGGGTTTGACTCAGATCGGTCTGGGTCTTCTGGCATGACTTCGAACTATCTCTTGAGCTTTATTTCTATTGGGCCTCTGACTCTATACTGTCCAATTCCTCTATAAATAACAATATACCTACTACTACGAAAGGGTCTTATTTTTGTTGGATCTCCTTCAATGCTCTTAGGCTTAGAGCTTCCATTGCACTTTCTTCACTTCTATTCTACTTAGATAATATTCCTCTCCATTGTAAATCCAGGATCCACTAGATTGTAGCCAGATCGAATCTAATAGTGGTAATCCAAAGAGAGAACAACAAATAAAATAGATTGAAGTGGACGTAGGTCGGAGACTATGCCAAAGCACTATAAAAATTCTATGTCTCCTTTACTGCTTTCTACTTTTATCTTTTACTTTTAGCTGAACTGGTGCTTTCATATGATTTCTGGATATTAATCCATTTTTTGAGTTAACATTTCGATGCTTTCACTTTGAACAAGAACAAGATCTAAAGACTTGAAGCTTGAATCTATGGTTTGGAGAAGATAAAGAGACCTAATATTATATTTAAAACCAGTGCAAGTCAACCAGAGCTTAGGAGTAGCCAGGAGGTGTAACAACCCAAAACTTTGGTCATTTGATTTTAAACGTTTAATTAATTTTAAATATTTAAATAATTAGATTTTAGAATTTAATAACTTATAATTCAAAAATAGGAAATGTTTAAATATTTGAATTATGAATTAAATCCTAATTAAATGGATTTAATAATTTCATTTAACTCCTTTTAATTAATAAATAATATTGGTGAATTCAATATGTAAATTTAATTACAAATATAAATAGATCAGATAAATAACGATAATTAAATCGAAAATATAAAGCGATATTTAAATTTGTGAAATTAGCCTTTCGGGGCATTGTCTTGGATTTTAACAAAGCCAGTTTCATTAGCTTCGTAATAGCGAATTATAATAAATTCATGGCGATCAGATGTATCGTTTCGTTGTGCGAGCTCGAAATGCATAGAACTTAATTTCAGAAATTTAATATAATAACTGGGTTTGAAAAGCTATCTTCTGTATATGATCGAATTAGGCCGCGTGACTAATTCAATTGTGTTTGGAATATGGATATAACATATAGAACGCCAGACGGCACATCTTGTTTGGAGTTTGAAATTTTCGGGCATGGAAGGTGCCGGATTTATCGAATATAATAATATATCCAACTTTTCCGGCACATACCACTCACCACACTCCCTCACATCATCCATAACCCCTTACATGCTACCCATACTATTTTCCCTTACAAAACCAAGCTTATAAACTACGAAAGGAAGCTTTTTGATTTTTAAAAATCAAAGTCAAATCTGTTTCTCCACTAAAAACTCTCATATTTGATTCGCTAGATTCGTATGAGCTTAAGCGACGATCCTATGTTCATGAATTGGGTCATGTCGACGTTTTAGGGAGGAGGCCATTCGTGGCAATAGGCTTGGGCATGATGTGTGGTCGATGGAGTCGATGATGGATGAATTCAAGGCTAGATTCGAGTTTACAGCGAAGAAGAGTACCGTTGGCCAAAGTTTGGAGGCGCCTGACCGCTTGGAGCCATTTCCTCATATTGTACGTACTGCACGGGAGCTTCAGGTCAGAATTTTTTAGGGCAGGTGGAGGTGGATCAGTAGGGTCGAGGTCGAAGCACGTGTGAAGACGGACGCGCAGGCGAAAACTAGAGATTGTTTCATTGAGAAAAGAAGGAGATATCTCTGTTTTAAGGTTGGTGGTTTTGGGTTCTTTGTGCACCTATACGTGCGTAGAAGGAAGATGTTTAGAGGGAGAAGAAGGATTAAGGTGGGGGTTAGATTAAATAATGTAATTAGTGATTTGATTATTTAAATCTTAAAATTTATAATTTGAATAACTTTTGCGCACAAGGTCGGATTCAAATGCCTTTTTTTGCATTTGAGATGTAGCGACGATGGCTACGCCATAGAGTTGGCTCGGTTGGATTTGGAGCTTGTGGAATTTTCGGTTAAAATCAAATGCCCATTCGATTTTAGTTCAAATCGGAATGCTTCAGCGAAAATTGGAATCAACTTGAGTTTAACTCACACTCAATTTTATTATATTATATATATATATATGATGTTATAAATGATTATGATTGCTTGGATATTGGTTGAATGGTTTGATTTCTTACTTGGTTGAATTTCCGTTTGGAAAATGGATGACATATTAATTTTATTGTAACGAACAAATATGATTATATATATATTATCAGTAACTATTGTTTTGCAGGAAAAATTTGTAGAGAGACCCTGAGGAGTTTCTCGCCAATAATTGTTTATTTACATTCTTATGTTGTTATATTGATGGTTAGTTGAAATAAATCTTGATATTCCATTTACTTTGTTATGTGTCGTTATAGTGATTTGTCTATATCATCATTTATTAATTTTCTTTCCCAAAACCCTATAGTATGTCTTTGAACTTGTGCTTGTGTATCACTAAACAGAATGCTAAAATTAAGTAATCATTTTGGTTAATGATAATTTAAATTAATTAATCGTTTTAACTAATGATTTTGAAATTGGCTAACCATTTAATAAATGATGTTTAAAATTGATTTGTCTATGATTAAAAGAAATAGTATTTAATTAGTCATTTTAACTAATGATTACTTGAGTTTAATTAATTATTGTAATTAACGAAAACTGAAATTGATAATCATTTTAATTATTGATAATTGAAATTTATAATCATTTTAATTAATGAAATTTAAAAGTAATTAATCATTTTAATTAATGATAGTTTTTAAATTTAATTAATTTTTTATAACTAATGACTTTTTAAATTTAGTTAATCATTTTAAATTGATGATGGTTTATAGTTATATAATCATTTTAAGAAATGATATTTTAATTTATCATTTTAACTAATGATGTTTGAATTTAATAATCCAACTAATTTATGATTATTTGAATTTAACTAATTGTTTTAATTAATGGTACTAAAATTTACTTATCTTTTTAATTAATGATGTTTGAGATGAATTATTCATTTTAACTAATGTTATTTTGAATTGAATAAATCTTTTAAATTAATGATATTTCAAGTTAATCAATCGATTTAGTAAAAGTGATTAAAGTAAATTAACTAATATAATAAATTTAATAAAGATTTTATAGTTAATTTACTGATGATATAGAAGTGTTTTGGAAATAATTAACTATTTATTTAAGATAATGGATTTATTTACATAAAAGAGATTATAAATATGATTTGTTGTCTTTCGAGATAATTAATATTGTTTTAAAATTTATAAAGGTATTAAAATTGATTTATTATCTGTTGGGATAATAAACATTGTTTTAAATCTATAAATAATGGTTTATAAAAGAGAAAATCCTTTAAAAGGAATTATTTATAAATAAAGCTGTGTAAATTGTTTTGGGTTTATAATAAACAGCACTTTGATGACATTTGTTTTTAACCCTTGTTTCTAATACATTTAGTATTATAAATTTTGTCTTATAAAAGAAAGTTTTGAAAGAGTATGTCTAAATGTGTTTTACCAATACAGTAATGTGGAAAACAAACAAAAGTTCAGTTTTTAAAAGTAAATTTCGATTTCGTTTATCGAAAAATAGTTCCGTAATCGATATCGCTTATATGGAAAGGATTTAGTCATACTTTTAACACTAAACGTTGAGGCTTGGACTCGTTTCTATATTGTCGTCATGGCAATGGCCAGAAGTAACACTATGTCAACTGGTTTGGCTCCAATTTCAACTGAGAGATAGCACTTGTTTGGAATCAATGAGTAGTGGTAAATATATGATATTTAATTTCCATATACGAACATTTTAATTTTCCCCGATAGTTGATTTATTAATTATCGGATCCTGCTTTCTTCATGGTATATCGTTACCATAAAAACGATTTTGCTGTTCTTTGAGCTTTGTTATCCTTTATCAAAAATGACTAAATCCAAAGAGCTTATGGGTGTCCACCTATATGGGGTTGCTCCTATTAAAAGGTTATTCCATATCTCACCTAGGCTGGATTCGACTTGGGAATTTAGATGTGAAATATTCAGATTCTTGGGAAGGTTTAGCGGGGTCCGATCGTTATTTTTCCCGAGGAGGTTACCGAGTATATGACCTTCTTAAAAGTATATTACTAGAGGTGTAATTCAAGGGGGCCACACTCTCCTGTCATTTGTTGGAAATTTTTCTTTCCTTATTTGATTCGAATCCTATGAATCGTTTATCTTCAAACAACCACAAGAGGAGTCAACCACTCTTCGCGGCATTTAAGTGTTGATTTTGTCCATTCTATCAAGTTTGGACTGTTATCTTATTTTGTCCATTTTATCAAATTTGAAAAATTTCCTTGTTTTATCCATTCTGTCCGGCTTGGATTTTATTTGGATTATTTTCATTCTTTCAAGTTCGGTTTTAATATTATTTATGCCCCTTCTTATTTGGTTTTGGTTCCTGATGTGTATTTCTGCTCTTGCCTGTATATAAGTTATTCTTATGAGGTAAAAACACGTTCCGCGTTAGCGGCGTGGTTTGACATAACATTTATAAATTCCCCATTATTTGAGTTATCTCATGCTGGTAATTCCAGACTGATCCGGGTGTTATTTTATTATAATGTTCGGGTCAAATCGAGTATTTTCCTAGGTTTTCTTTTGTGTTATGGAGATCCTGAAAAGGGGCTATAGGTTCACCCATCGTAATGATTTATTTTCCACTGTATTATATAATATCCATTTCAGTAATTGTAAGGTCGGGATTTTATAAGTGGCCAGCTGATAAGGTGTTTTAACTCTGATGTACTCTGTATTTTGGAGTGAGTTTTTAACTATCCATATTATATTATATGTTTCGATTTTGCTACAAGATTCTGACTCTCTGTTCTCTGTTCCTTTTGTTTTTGTTTACCCAAACAATCTACCCTTTTTTCGATTGAATGCATGACATTTGAGCACAATGGCAGCGTTCCGTGTCGACTTTCGATGGTCAAAAATATGGGTCATTACAGATGGTGTTCTCAAATTTTCATCAGTCCAAATACGAGACCAGAGACGAGATAGAGAGAATGATGAAAGGGATGCAGGATGATAATTAGACAAAAGGAAATGCTTGAAGTTCTTCCAAAGGATAGGACAACAAGGAATAGCTAAAGTTGCTAGAATTCAGAATTAAGGACAAGGAGCTAATGTAGAGCATATGGGGTTAGAGTAAAGTAAACTAAAAAAATGCCCCTAAGATTTAGGGTGCGATTGATTTGTATAGGTTGAGCTTTAGTGCCTGGAATGAGAAACGTTGGAGTTTGATTGGCGAATCAGAATAAGAATTCATGACATTAGGAGCTAGAACTAGAAGCCCATTATTAGAAAATGGAATAGAATGAAGTTATGAATCAAAGACACCCATTAGATGACAACCCGACGATCGGGATGGATTGGGGTCAGGTTCGATTCCTTTACCCTGACTTAAAATAAATAATGCAACATAATCTTAAACCGCTTATGCATGTGTGTGATCCCAAAATAGTCCCTAGGCACACTTTGAGTAGGACGCCTGAGATGACTATTTTGGACAATAATAACCTTAGGTCGCTTAGAAGAGCAAAAATCCTAGATTAGTCCCTAGTCATGCTCTAAGTCGGATGTTTGGGATGACAATTTAGGATTATGATAACCTCGAACCACTTACATATGTATAGGATTTGGATTGGACCCTAGGTACGTTCTAAGTCGGATATCCAGGATGACATGATTTCTACTTATTTGCTTTAATTTTAATTTTGAAAATCCATGGCAATGTGATGATTGATATTTATCGGTTTATGTCTCATTTGAAGAGGTGAGACCGGAGTGCAAGGTACAAATTCCATTGCCAAAGAGCAAGTGGATGGGCTTGTACAAATTTGGATCACCTTAGAGCTCCCATTTAGAGAGACGGGGCCAGAGTGCATGGTACAAGACCCCTTACTGGAGAGGAAGGAGATGGGCTTGTACGGATTTGGATTGCCTTCGAGCTACCATCCACAGAGATGGGGCCAGGGTGCAAGGAGTAAGTTATATCATCGGAGAGTAAAAATTATCGGCTTTTATGGTCTCTATAGAGCTACTTCCTGGAGAGGCATGCCGAAATGCAAGATGTAAGTCCTATACCGGAGAGTAAGCAGATGAGTTACTTGGTTGTTGAGTCCCTTTGAAAAAGAGCAAACGGACTCAATAAGGATCCTGAGAGATCAAAACCCTAGATTGGAACAGTAACGATCCAAAGAGATCGTCCCCTTTAAGTTAAACATTAAACTATCCAAAGAGATCATTCTCTCAACTTAAACAATAAACGATTCAGAGAGATCGAAATAAAATGGAAGACGATCTAGAGAGATAAAACCCTATAATGGAAATAGACTTATTAAAAGGGTTTGAACACCATGTAATTAGAATAAAAATGATAAATCGCGGATGAACACGGGATGTTTTTGATATGTGATGCAATGTCTTCGAATGAAATCAGAATGATGATGATGTATAAACAAAACTTAGGCAGAGTCTAGAGTTTAAGGCTGTTATCTGGTATTTTGACCCAGCTATATTCGAACTAATTGGACAGGTTAGGTTCGACTGACGCCAAGGCCAGTAAGTCTAGGGCGATGATTATGGGGTCTAAAAGTCAAATACAGATGATAACACGAAGCCAAGATTGTATGGAACTGATAGACATGCAAGGCAGAATGTTCGAAGTATGAAATATGGTTCAACACATTAGAGGGGTCGGCATAAATTGACATCCATCATAGTGTCGGCATGTGTTAGCACCAAAATTGGTCACTAACACCCTTGAATAAAATTATTTAGAGAGATTAATGAAGAAAATAAATTAAAACCGAGGGATGTATGCAAAACTAACTGCAGAAACAAGAACACCGAAATTATAGTGGTTCGTTGTGACTGCCTACATCCATGTTAATATAATCTTTATTGCTTTCCTCTAAGACTTCAATAAAGATATAATCCGTAAACAAATAGCTCAAATACAAGTTTTAACTGAAAGAAAGCTAGTGTAGAAAATGGCAGAGTGTCCTTTGAGTTCTCGAAAAAAGGTCCCTTTTCACTGCAGCCCTGCTCCTCTATTTATAGACGAAGATAAGGCTGGACTTCCTTCTCAGGCCTAGGAGCAAAGTGCCTAGGCCTATATATGGGAACCTCAAGTCGACCGACCCGGGTGTGCCGAGCAAGATACACCGTACGACAAATGCCAATCCAGGATGGCCAAACAGTGGTCATCGGGTAATTGACTCAAAGCAAACTCTTAAATGACTCGGAGTAACTCGCGGTGGACCTTGAAGTATAGCAGTGCCGGCTTACTCACTTCACTATTGGTTGCATGGATAGGCTAACTTCCCCATCATGCACCGAAGCAGAAACACCGACCACGCAAGTTGAACCACTTCTGACCAAACGACAACAAGTCCTCTTTTACGAACAATACCTGCTAACCCGTCTAGGCCGGGCCACATATGACTTACGTCGTTAACCGAGCTACACGTTCCAATCCAATCTGACCAAGCCTTGTGTTACTTCACTCCCTTAACCGAGCGGTGCATTCTGAAGCATCTGGACCGAGCGATATATACCGAACTACCCAGTCAGAAAGAAATAATATCTCCCTCAACCGAGCGACGAACTTCTTCTTTAAGCCGAGTGACATACGTTATCTCGTAAGACCATGTGACACACGTCTCTCCTCAAACTGGGCGAACGATACTTACCGAACAACTTGTACTCCCGAAACAGGTCGAACGATTTCTGTACCGAACTTCCCGAGACCGAACGAGAAATGCCGAACCATCTTGACCGAACGAGGCATTCCCCCCTTTGACCGAGCCATATAGAAATGCTGCAATACATCGAATGCACCAAACCCTTTATACCTCCAACCTTTCCTTGGACAGAATCTTATATAGTGCCAACTATCGCATCTGCAACTATCATCTTTTAGGCAGGCCAAGGTGCCAGGTAACATTTTCCCCCTAAAGCGTGTCGTGTGAAATAACACGACAAACTTTGAATCTGTAATCAGTTCCTGCTTTCAAAAGCCAACGTATATAACCTAACGAAGGCCGAAAATGACGGACCTTCCTAACATCTTGTACATTTTTATTTTATTTTCTTCTCTTCTCTTTCTTTTTTCTTTTATTATATTTACTTTTATTATTATATTTTTATTTTTTATTTTTAAGAACAAGGGGTAGATTGGCTTACGTAGGCCGAACCATATGGTCGGTTTACTTGAGCTTGGGTAAGCACGTCAAGTAGTCGACTTTTCAAAGCATAACGACCTGGTCTATAAGATGTAACCCTTTCACCTCCCCTCTCTCATACATAAATCCTAGCCTCTACTCCTTCTCACGATCTTCACTTCATTATTTTCCTTTATCGGTTTTTCCCTTAAAAAACCTAGACTCTCTTTCTCTTCCGAACTGGTATACCCTTCCTCTTAATCATCTTCTCCAACACGCTCCCTAGCTATCCTTGACTTTGAGTTTTAAGAAGCACTCGTCTCGTCCTCAAATTATTATATCGGTGAGGTTTCCTACAATACAGTAAATTCCCAAATCTTACTCTCTCGAACTCGAGCTAGAGGGCTGAACCACATAGGAATTCAGTTTAGCGTAGTGAACACCAGAGGAGAGAAACACAGCAAGTAGATATTTGGGTGTTGATGATGAAGTGCTTTTAGTACGAGTAGACTTTGACTTGGGGAAACATCCATGGATGGCTTAAGGAAGCGAGGTCAGAGAATTGTAGGAGTTAGCAGTTGGCCACTTTGCTTCGTTGAGGAGGACTTTGTTTGTAGAGAGAGAGAAAATCATAACCCCTCGAGGTGTTATGAGTCGGTAGGAGGCTGTAAGAGTAGTGGGCATAGGTTAAGTAAGGCGCTCGACATTTAGAGTAGGAAGTTGGTAGTATGTGGTTCGGTCGGTTATTCGATGGAGGGTTGTTCGATACTAAATGGTGTAATGCGGCTGGGTGAAGGACTACTAGGAGTGTTCGGTATACTGAGTGAGGACGTCGTTCGGTAATTAGGGAGTGAGAGTAAACGGGATGGGGTTGTTGGTCTAGTGGTCGTTCGGTAGCCTATGGATAGTGGTTGGGTATTGGGGTTCAGAAAGATGACCGACTTTGGATTTCGAATCAGCATCGACAACCAAAATCTTAACCACTTAAACATAGCATATGTTAATAACTTCCACACCTAACTATTGAACAAGGGAAAATGACAACAACTTAAGCATGTGAGCGTATGGAACTATTTTGACTAATGGCTTCATGGTTTTAAGGACTATAGACGCAAGTTCAACTTAATAAAAGCAAGTAATCGCATTTAACATACAATGCCAATGTTTGACTTCAAGATCCATACTACCGAACATAGGACAAATTCTAGGGGACGGTCAGTGTTGATGATCTTCGAAGATGGCAGTTTAATGCTCAATCACACTTTATCGGCTTTTAAATCTCTATTCTTTTACACTTATGCTCGAATGATTTCACTAGTCCACACACCACACGAGGGGAAATATATTTTCCATCATATCTAATATCGATTGTCTTCCAAGTATAGTTGAAATAGGTATCTACCCATATTCGACGCATGTTGAAGATGTCCAAAAGATCGAGCTCCGCTAATATTTCAAATAAACCTGAGCCAAGTTCTCAGTAGGAAACAGTGGGAACTTCGAATCCGTCGACGACTCCTATACAGGGTATCCCTGATCTATCAACTGCCGTTATTGGTCCAGCCCCTGATGTTATAGACGGAGCAATCATCCTCGATGATCCTATTGACCCACAAGCTTTAAAAATAGGCGAAGCCGGTCTTCATCGGTTATGTGCAATTCATGGAATCCCTTTCGAGGACGTTTTAGTTCCATCAGGGCAAGATCGGCCTCACCTGCTCCCGATTGGATATACAGCGTGCAATAAATTCATGTGCTAGGTTGGTAGCGTGCTGCCTTTCAACTTCTTTCTCCATGAAATGTTACAGATTGTCAAGATCGCCCCGACACAGCAACTTTCCAAAGTCACGCGTTCATCTATGGCACTTGTTTTCTCTTCATGAGCATCCTATTCAGGCTCTCCATTCCTAGTGACATCCGCTACATCTATCACTTCAAAAGACGGTCTAATAGTCCATCTTTCATATTCCTTGAGCCATACTCCAAGTCGGGGGCATGGAATAAATTCACCCAATATGCAGGAATGGTTCTATATACGCTGCCCCCTAGATTTTGCGAGAAGATGGCTGGAAGGGAGTAAGTTTCTTTTCCGAATCAATATTTGTCTATGGCACAAATTTTATTCATTTTAAACTTTTTTCGATTTCTATAGGTATCGGCCCACGTACTGAAGGCACTGAGTATTCTAAGGCCGTCAAATCCATTCAAGCTATTCCCGTGGGAGACTGGGAGATTAGATCCATCATTTCCACACTTTTAAAGTTCGGATTGTTGGCGGAAGGTCGTGAACAAGTCTTCCTCCTAGTGCCACTTCAATCAGACTTGCCTTGGAAATGGCAAAGGGCAAGGGCCTTCGATGCCCTCTACAGGGGGAACCACTGATATATCTGAAGAAGGTGAAATAAAGGAGGCCAAGGCGCCAAAAATGACTGATGAGAATTTTGGCACTAATATTGCACCTGTAACCGACGAACCTGATGTCACCAAATCGCTTCCCCTTCGAAGAGGAAAAAAAGCTTAGCCTATAAATCTAGGAAGAAAACAGTTGTCGGGATTGCTAAAGTTACCATCACCCCGATCGAGAAAAAATCATCTCTCCAACATCAGAAGGGTTCACTAAAAGGTCTGTCAAACCTGACCATCCCCAATGACTTGCTGAATTATGGTTTTAACGACCCAAGAGATATGGGGCTTAATTCGCCCACGAGAGGCGACGTAAGCGATTCGGCAGGTCGATATGTAGAGTCAACCCCAATAAGTAAAGCAAAAGAAATAGGTCCATCAGGGAGAATCACTAGGACACATACGAACACTTACACTTCACCTTGCACTTAAAGTTCAGCCATCGTATTATTCTTGCTAACTCATCTTCACTTAGCTTTTATGCAGGTGATATGCGCCTCACTCACAGTTGGACCGCCTTCATGGGTCTTCTATCTTTCATCACTCCAGTCGGGATTTGGGATCAGGTAGATGACGAAAAGAGATGATAGCGGCGATAGGGACTACCGTCCTAGAGACTCTTCGTCTTCGTGGAGAAAAAGATATAGCTATTCTTCATATCCCAATGATCCTCCAGCTTAACCAGAGCAAAGCAGGGAGAAATCTGTGCTAAGGGGGTCTCAATCTGAAGCTCCTCACGACCAACACTCTGGTTCATCAAGCATTAGGCAATCTCGCGAGCCTCGCAAGAAGTATGTGGTTTCGGCTAGATAAACTTCCTCAGCCCCTGCACACGATCAATCGATAGAAGAGAAGCTAGCTGGGCTTAAAGCCACATTTCCAAATATATGCTTTGACATACTAAAATTTCTTTATGCGATCCATCCTATTTCAGGGCATGTTACACAAAGTGCCAGCACCTACAATAATGATGTCTACGTCCAACATGATGCATTCGTTCATTTGGCGAAAAAAGTTTCAGAAGTTTCTATGGAACGTCAATATGAAATTGATCGCCGAAACTTGAAGCCATCCACGATAAAGATATCATCTAAACCTAGGATGAAGAGCTTTCCTTGTGTAAATATCAACTTGAGGCCGCCCAGAAGAATGCTAAGGATACTGTTAAGGCAGTCAATTGCCTAGAGGCCACACACAAAAAGGAAATTGATGAGGATGTTCAACGCTGTGGTGCTTTAGCCCTAGAAAAGGACTTCATCCAAAAAGAAAAGGTTGTCCTCGATCAGTGAGTTAAATAATTGTAAGAGCTACTCCTTAAAGAAAAAGAAGAAAAAATTGCTGCTCAAGAGGAGACACAATGATATTGTGATGAAATTGTTGCTACACGACTTCTAAAAACAAAGCTTGATGAGGAGCTCTTCATAGCTTAAGCGCTGAAGGACGCAGCCCGTGAGGATGGTAAAAAAATGGCGCTCTCAGAAATCGATTCTCGCCTCGTGGCTGCTACTGAGGTTGGTAGGGAAGAAATTTAGTGCTTGTTTGATCCACTCATTGCTGAATACAACGTTCAGTTTCTCATGCATCGAGATCTATCTTTCCTGGTTGAGGGTTACCTCGAATCATTATCTGAGGCATGAGACAACTTGATAAAAATCAAATAAGTAGAGCTGGGCACCGAGGAGGTTGATAAGGATTCTCTCGTGAAGGAAGTGTTGCGAAGAAACGAGCCTTTCGACTTATCTACAGCCAAAGCCCTTTATGGAATACATTTCACCTCATCAAAAGAGAAGGATGAAGTTGCTGGTCCATCCGGGACTGAATCTCAAGTTCTTCCCTCTGTTCAGACGGTCGGTCGCTCTCCGCTCGATCCTTCTGAACAGCCTATTGGCTATAATCTAGAGAAACTCAGGCTCAATATCCACATTTTGTCCCCTATCCCAGAGGGTGAGACTCCCAAAACAACTGAGAGTCAGCCAGTAACTGGTACTTAACCTTCCTTTCTAGAGTTCAAATAATCATCACTTCTTAACAGGCAATAAATGTATTCTAATATTTGTCTTTCTTAAATCCATGTAGACCATTCTGATCTGGAATCAACTCCAAGGAGCGATGCTGCCATGGAGAATGAAGAGAAATTGGGAGAGGCATCTCACACTAGGAATGCTCCCAGACCAGATGCTCAAATGATCAGGGCGTTCAATGAGGAAAAACTCGAGAAACCCTCACCTACAGAAGAACATGACGAAGTCGAAATCACGGGCATCTCTGAACATACTTTGAAACTGAGCATGGAGGAACAAATCATGGAAGAGGGGAAGAAGAAAGCTGAAATTAAGGCTGAGCCCCAACTGGTGGAACTGGATGATCCTCTGAACAGACCCTTGAAGGTCATTCTCCCCGGTGGGATCCGGCCACTAAAAGTTCATCCTCCTTCCCCAGGCACCATCTCACTAGGAAGCAAGGCATCCAAGAGAAAACACTTGGGTGAAGAGCCTTCGAAGAAGCCAAGGAAGGAGAAAAAAAACCAAAAATGCAGCTGTCCGATCGTGCCTTATTCAACAAGAACAAATCTGAATTATGTAGTTAATTCTATTTATTCATATAGCCATTGTAAATAGACTTTTGGCTTCGAGTTCAGGTGAAATTGTAATGGAACCTTATTTTGGATTAGTGAAAAAACTTTGTTTCTTTGTTTTCGCTGTTCAACTTACTATGTAACCTATAGCCGAAATTCAAAATCTTGTGAGTTACACAAGCTCCAGTTCACCTCCATATAACTCGAAATTTTTTGGAATCGTAAATCCTCTAGTCCATTCTCTAGGGACTTAGAATACTTTTTGTCCATGATCCTTGTACTTAGATATTTTTTGAATCATTTATACTCTAACCCGTGCTCTGGGGACTCGGAGCACTCTAGTACGCACTCTGGGGACTTGGAGATTTTTAAGTCGTTTATACTTTAGTCTACGCTCTGGGGACTTTGAGTACTCTAGTCCGCGCTCTGGGGACTTAGATATTTTTAAGTCATTTATACTCTAATCCACGCTTTTGGGACTCAAAGTACTACAGTTCGCACTTTGGGGACTTAGAAATTTTTAAGTCGTTTATACTCTAGTCCACGCCCTGGGGACTCAGAGTACTCTAGTTCGCACTCAGGGGACTTAGATAATTTAAGTTGTTTATACTCTAGTCCACGCTCTGTGGACTTAGAGTACTCTAGTACGAACTCTGGGGACTCAGAGATTTTTAATTCATTTATACTCTAGTCCACACTATGGGGACTCAGAGTACTCTATTCTACACTCTGGGACTCAGAGATTTTTAAGTCATTTATACTCTAATCCGCGCTCTGGGAACTCAAAGTAATCTATTCCGGATTCTGGGGACTTAAAGATTTTTAAGTCGTTTATACTCTAGTCCATGCTCTAGGGACTTAGAGCACTCTAGTCCTCACTTTGAGGACATATAGTTTTTTAAGTCTTTTATACTCTAGTCCACGCTCTGGAGACTCGGGTACTCTAGTCCGTACTCTAGGGACTAAGAGATTTTTAAGTCGCTTATACTCTAGTCCATGCTCTAGGGACTTAGATTACTCTAGTTCGCACTCTGGGACTTAGAGATATTTAAGTCGTTTATAATCTAGTTCGTGCTCTGAGGACTCAGAGTACTCTAGTCAACACTCTGGGGACTTAGGGATTTTTAACTCGTTTATACTCTAGTCCGCGCTTTGGGGACTCAGAGTACTCTAGTCTATGCTTTGGGGACTTAGAGATTTTAGTTTTATCGACTAAATTTTAATTTTGTGTGCGCGTCCATACGCTGGACGAAGTAATATGATTTAATCTTTGCCAAAGAATTATTGCAAACGGAACATCAACCGATTATAGAAACGTGGCTTCAAGCCATTACTGATCATAAGAAATAGGAACAAACTGAATTGTCTTATTATATGCCGAAAACAAAAGGAAAACGTGCTGGAAACAATTACTACTAAAATGCAAAGGAAATAACTAAGTGTAATAACGACATAGATGCTCACTATTCCATGCTCGGGGAGCATCACGCCATCGACAGTTGCTAGCTTGAAAGTTCCCTCTCCAAGCTTCTGTTCAATGACATAGCGACCTTCCCATAAGGGATTCATATGCGATGGGATCGAAAAATCTCGCTTCAATAAAGATCGCCTACATCAAGTATTCTTGGTCGGACTTTTTTATTATAATATCGAGCGACTCGGTGCCTATACGCAGCCGCTCTTAAATCAGCTTCTTCACGTTTTTCATCAACAAAGTCCATTGATTCTAGTAAGAGATCCTGATTCATCTTAGGGTCATAATTAGTTACCCAATGTGAAGGGACTTCAAGTTCCATGGGTATCATAGCTTTTGTGTCGTATGCCAAAGTAAATGGAGTGTGGCTAGTCGCGGACTTATGGGTGGTTCTGTAAGCGCAAAGTGCCATCCGAAGCTCATCCATCCACTTTCCTCTAGCCTTCTCCAAACGTTTCTTCAATATTGATTTGATTATTTTATTTACAGCTTCGGTCTATCCATTGACTTTATGGTGAGCGACTGCTGCAAACCTTTTTTCAATGCTATATTTTTGGCATAATTCTTTGAACTCCCTACTTTAAAATTGAGTTCCGTTGTTCGTAATAATAATTCGTGAGAGGCCAAAATGGCATATGATGTTTCTCACAACAAAGTTAATGACCTTTTTGGTGGTGATTGTAGCTAAGGGATCTGCTTCCGCCCATTAAGTAAACTAGTCAACCACAACAATTGGGTACTTTGTACCACCCTTGGAGATTGGCACGTAGCCGATCATATTGATTCCCTGTACCGCAAATATCCAGGGACTCGCCATTTGAGTGAGTTCCATTGGTGAAGCTCTTGGAATTTTCACATATTTTTGACATTTGTCACATTTTCATACATAGACCATGGCGTCCTGATTTACAGTTGGCCAATAGTATCTAAAGCGGAGGATCTTTTTTGTTAGTGTCTGCTCCCCAGTATGGTCACTACATTCTCCTTCGTGAACTTCTTTCAAGACCCGCTTTATCGCATCGTGGGCGATGCACCGATGTAAGGGACCGAGAATCCACTTTGATACATTATTCCAACATGCATTATATATCATGAAGCTTTGCAAATGACTTGTCGTCTCTCGTTCTTTTTATCGGGCAAAGTCCCATGTAATAGGTATTGTTTGAATGGGGTTATCAATGACTCCCTTTCAAATTTTGTTTCTAACACGAAATCCACTTCCATCTCGTTTATACTTGGATATTGTAAAATTTCGATGGGAACCAAGCCCATCTGCTTAGCGTCACCAGTACTTGCGAATTTTTCCAATGAATCAGCCACCCCAGTTTGTTTATGCGGATGTGCGAAATTTCATAATATTGAAGGTCTGCCAACAGTTCTTGAACCCAAGCGAGGTATAGAGCAAGTCACTACCCCTTCGCTCGATAGACTCCCCGCTCTTGTTACACCATCAATTGTGAGTCACAAAAGATTTCAACCGATCTTACTCCGAGTTCTCTGATAAGTTTTAAGCCAGCAAGCAATGCTTCGTATTCGGCTTCGTTATTCGTAGCTGGGAAATTAAGCTTCAAAGCATAACAAATTGATTAGTTTTCAGGAGTTACAAAAATGACACCAGCTCTAGAACAAAGGTCGTTGGATGCCCCATCAGTGTATAGATTCCATCGAATGGAAGGAATAACATCATCATTGTTTGGCTCGTCTGACATGATGAATTCTACGATGAAGTCTGCTAGCGCCTACCCTTGTATGGACTTCCGTGGCGGGAAGGTGATATTGGCCTAACTCAGCTCAATATTCCATTTTAACAACCTTCCATAGGTTTTTGGTCGTTGGAGTACCTGTTGCAGAGGTTGATTGGTATAAACACTAATTGAATGTGCCTGAAAGTACGGACGAAGCTTGCATGATGCAATCACCAAACTGTAGGCTAGCTTCTCGATTTTAGGATAATTCTATTCCTACCCCATTAGATGTTTACTGACACTATACACCGGCTTTTGAATTCGGTCTTCCTCATGAACCAAGGCCGTACTGATGGCATGTTGAGATACGGCTAAGTATACATACAACACTTCATGGTCTACAGGCTTTGACATCGTCGGGGGACTTTCCAAATGTCTTACCAGAGCTCTGAATGCATCCTTGTAGTTGGGCGTTCATTCAAAAAAAAAATCCCTTTCTTTGTCATATCAAAGAAGGGAATACACTTGTCGGTCGCCCTAGATATGAATCGACTCAACGCGGCCACTTTTCCGTTCAGGCTTTGTACTTGCTTTATAGTCCTGGGTACTTGTAAATCTCGAATAGCCTGTATATTTTTCGAGTTAGCTTCAATTCCCCGTGCATTAATAATAAAACCCAAAAAATTTCCAAACGCAACACCAAAGGAACACTTTAGTGGATTGATTTTCATTCCGTAGTATCTAAGTATATTAAATACCTCCGCTAAGTCTCGAATAAGGTGGTTTGCCTTCCGTGACTTCACAAGCATGTCATCCACATAGACTTCCACTGTCCTACCAATTTGGCCTTTAAACATCTAATTTACCAAGCGTCGATAAGTCGCTCCTGCATTCTTCAGCCCAAAAGGCATAACCACATAATAATATAGTGCAATGCCCATGACAAAACTAGTGTGCTCCTCATGTGGAATGTACATCTGGATCTGATTGTATCTCGAATAAGCATCCACAAATGACAGTAATTCGTCCCGGCTGTAGAGTCAACTAGCTAGTCAATTCTAGATAAAGGGAAACTATCCTTAGGGATGGCCTTGTTCAGGCCTGAATAATAATCATAGGTCCTCCATTTCCCATTTTCTTTTCTCACTAGTATGGGGTTAGAAACCCATTCATTATTGAGGGCATCACAGACGAACCCATCGGCTCTGAGTTTGTCCACCTCCTCTCTGAGAGCAGAAGACCTCTCAAGGTCTATACCTCTCCTTTTCTATTTCGCTGGTACATATTTTGGGTCAATGTTCAACATGTGACTTGCGATGGTCGGAGAAATCCCACACATATCAGATTGCGTCCAAGCGAAAACATCCAGGTTCGCTCGGAGGAAATCAATTAGGTCCTCAGTCATCGAGGAAGTGAGTTGTGATCCAATCTTATGCACCCGTGATGGGAAATAGTGGCTGACTAAAATGTCAATCGTTAGTTCAGCTAATGCAGCTTTAGGCTCCTTAGGTTCTTCATCATCGTCTCTCAGATCTATGTCTCTATAAATCCAACCATGACGTCCAAGCCAAGGCTCGGGCACTACTTGTTAATGTAGCACTGCTTGGATGCAAACAGAGTTATCGACAACCTTTCCCTTCTTTCTCCTTTGGGCCTCTCTCTGCTCAGCCACATAACATGCATGACCTGTCGCCTGATCTCCATGTTTAACCATGACTCCTCGATCTGTCGGAAACTTCAAAGAAAACACCACGGGGCCAAAGCTACCTGAAACTTCTTTAGGGTCGGTCGATACAGAAAAAAATTATACGGAGAACCAACATCCAAAATAATGAACGGTAGAATCCGTACCCTCCTACGTTCACCTTCTCCTAATTCAACTGGTAATTCAAAAAAACCTTTCGCGTTAGTAGCTGCTCCATTAAAACCATGAATGCGGGCTTTAGATGGCTTCAGATCCTTTGCCTCCATTTTCATTTGGTCATATGCCTTTTTGAACATGATGTTAACATAACTCCCGTAATCAAATAATATACTTCTCACAAATGCTGGCCCCAGTCGTTGCCGAGATGACCATCGGGTCAATGGTAGGCGCCTCCATCCGATCGGCATCTCTACTTCTGAACACCATATCATCCCTCATCATTAGGTGCTTTTTCTTTGGAATCCCATCTTCCGTGTTCGAGCCGCATTCAAAGTCCGCATGTTTCAGTGAACTAGCATAGCGTTCCATTTCTTGCCAACTCTGGTCTACTGGATGACGCCCACCAACTATCTTGTTTATGGTTGGTCTACCTACAGTCCGAGCAGGTTCCTTAGGATGGCGTGGGGCTTTCCCACGATCAGGGTCTGACATTCCTTGCTCGCCTTCCTACAGATTCTTAACAAACTTCTTTAACTTCTTTTGTCGAACAAATTTATATATAGCGTCATGGAGGTGTCTACATTCCTCAGTGTTGTGCTCGTAGGTCTGGTGAAATCGGTAGTACTTCCCAGTCTGCTTTTGTTCCTCGGTGGATCCCTTTGGGTGCGGCTTTCGGTATTGGAAGATGTTACAAGTTGAAAAATAAATATTTTCCAGGGATGCGTCCAGAGCAGTGTATTCATTGTAGGTCGGGATCCTTAGCTTCCACTTTCTGACTTCCCTTTTTCTTCCGGAATTTTCCCTTCCAGACACTTTAGAAAGCTCAGGCTTGTTTTGAACATTAACCTTGACCTTCCCAGAATTATTGCCAGCCTTTTTTATCGCAATATTACTTTGCACCGCCTCTTTGCTAGGCCCTGGCGCACTGCCTCGCCTCATCCACCTAACTTCCTCCCTTCTCATAAACTAGCGTGCCTTTAAATAAAAACATTCCAGTGTAGCCTGAGGTTTTCTTGCTAGCCAATCACCAAACTGAGTCCGGATCTACTCCCCGCATCACGGCCATGAGAATAGCATGGTCATTCGAGTTGCTAAATTTAGTAGCTGAAATGTGAAATCTTTGCAAATATTCTTTTAAGGACTCCCCTAGGGCTTGAATTACACTGGATAAATACATCATGTCCTTTGGACAAGTGGTATGAATTCTGAACTGCTCCACAAATTTCATCACTAATTCATAAAATCTGGAGACCGATTATGGAGGAAGTCTGGTGAACCACATAATAGCAATTCCAAATAAGGTTATTGGAAAACATCTACACTTAGTCGCATCATTCGCTCTAGCTGAGTCCATTATCCACTCGTATCTCATTACATGCTGTCGGGGACCAGTCTTTCCCTCATTGGTAGGAATAGTTGGCATACTAAACTTCTTGGGGTATTCGACCTGTAGGATAGCATCTGTGGATGGAGTATGACTTCTATCTATGCCCCAATCATCATTAGACAAGCCCTGATTTTCCCTCATCGATTGTCTAACTATGGCTGACAAGTCTAGGGTCTGGATGGGAGGTGGCAAGTTGGACTCCGTCCTGTGTGGCCGTTCCAACTAGTGCCTCCTTGATTGATGATCTTCCAAACAAGCGTCCTGGGGACCCATTTCATTGCATCATTAGTGAGCCGGTTGATCAACTTCCAATCGCCCTCAAAATCATAAGTTTCCCATTCCCACTTGAGAGTGGTCTCCTAGATGCAAGTGAGGGGTCATGGTTCCAGGTATGGAACCTGGACGATTCCTGTTGGATTGATCTAATGCGCCTGTTTGCGCTTTTTCAATTCTATGACGTCTATGCCTGGGATGTTCATTAGACGAAGTGAAGTTGTCAGATGATGAGTAGATAGCAGGACTTCCTCCAGCATTCTGATGCTGTTGTTGTGTAAGTTGGGTCATGAGATTGGCGTTAGCTTGAATTTGCTCATCAAGCTGTCACCTACTTTCCATGAGTTCTCTCATTAGCTCTTTGAACTCCATTCTGATGAAAAATTCTATTTGGTTTAGGGTGATGGCAGTCCTGAATTAGCTTGTTGATTGTTGGGTCCTACTTGTTGGACGCTTACGGTCTCATTGACATCCGCATTGTGGGAGGCTGATCTGGTACGCGATCTTCCCATCGTAGAGTTATTGGTAGAAACTTCAAGTAGAATCTATGAACTTCTTGTGAACGAACTTGGATCTTCTTTGGGGGATTCTCTCAATCCAGTAGTGTCAAAGTAGATCCTAACGGCCTAAGAATGCTACTCTCAGTGAAAGCATCAAAATGTTGGCACTAAAATTGATCACTAACACCCTTGAATAGAATTATGTTGAGAGATTAATGAAGAAAATAAATTAAAACTGAGGAATGTATGCAAAACTAACTGTATAAACAAGAACACCAAAATCATAGTGGTTCGACGTAACTACCTACATCCACTTTTAATAAAATCTTTATTGCTTTCTTCTAAGACTTGAATACATATACAATCCGTAAACATATAGCATGAATACAAGTTTTAACTGAAAGAAAGCTAGTATAGAAAATGGAAGAGTGTCTTCGGAGTTCTCAAAATAAGTCTCTTTTCACTATACCTCTGCCCCACTATTTATAGACGAAGATAGGCTGGACTTCCTTTTCTAGCCTAGAAGCAAAGTACCTTCGCCCATATATGGGAACCTCAAGTCGACCGTCCCAGGCATGCCAACCGAGATACACCGAATGACAAATGCTGATCCAAGATGGCCGAACGGTGGTCATCTGGTAATTGACTCGAAGCAAACTCTTAAAGGACTCATAGTAACTCGTGGTGGACCTCGAAGTAAAGCAGTGCCGGCTTTCTTCCTTCACTTTTGGTTCCACGGATAGGCTAACTTCCTTATCGTGCACCAAACTAGAACACGGACCACGCACGCCGAACCACTACTGAGTGAAGGGCAACAACTCCACTTTTATGAAAATACCTGCTAACCCGTCTAGGCCGAGCTACACGTGACTTACGTCAATGACTGAGCCACACGTTCCAATCCAATCTGACCGAGCTATGTGTGACTTCACTCCGTTGATCGAGCGGTGCATGCCGAAGCATATGGATCGAGCGACATATACTAAACTACCCAATTCGAACGAAACAATATCTCCCTCAACTGAACGGCGAACTTCTCCTTTAAGCCAAGCGACATACGTTATCTCGCAAGACCATGTGACATACGTCTCCCCTAAAACTGGCCGAATGATACTTACTGGACATTCCTGACCGAACCACTTGTACTCCCGAAACTGGCCAAATGATCTCTGTGTAGAACTTCCCAAGACCGAATGAGAAATGTCGAACCATCATGACCGAATGAGGCATTCCCCCCTTGATTAAGCCATACAGAAATGCCGCAATACATCGAATTCACCAAACCCTTTATACCTCCAGCCTTTCCTTGGCTAGAATCTTATATGGTGCCAACTATCACATCTGCAACTATCATCTTGTAGTCAGGCCAAGGTGCCGGGTAACAACATGTTTTAGGGAGTAAGGGCATTTCAATAAAAAAATAAGCAATGTTTCAAGATCCATTTGTCCAATGCATATGAAATTTGTGAGCGAGATATGGGGACCATAAAAAGCCTAACCAAGGGGTCGCACCTCAAGAATACGAAGTTAGAGGGATTGGCACTATTCCTTTGGTAGGGACCGGCAGGAATCGACAAGCAATCTATATTGAAGCAAAGATCAAGCAATAACTCAAGTTCTACTTTGGCATGAAATTTGGAGGCTAAGCATATTTTAGCATGATGAAGCAACCACAGGGATCGTATCCCAAAATTTAACCAAAGCATGGATCGATACCAATCCCTCTTATTTGAAAATTGGGCCATGAGATCCTTCTTGTGGGTCCATATGGTTCTGACGGTACTTCTGTTGAAAATTTGGGTAGATAGTTGGCCACTATCATGTGTAAATGTAGGGTTCGTCGTTCATTTTCAAAACATAATGCTGCTAGTAGCATTATGCTCTTTTATAACTAAGGATTTTTGTCTGATCCTTATTGTACTTAGTTAATAAAGTGATTAATAAAGCAATCTATTCAAAATGGACATAGGAAAACAATGACGAACCACTAAATCGTTGTGTGCATGCTATTCTTTTAATTTATTGCTATTTCTTTGCTATTATCCACTGTTTTCATTTTATATTCATAATTTATTTCTCTTCAAAACTTCTATTTGGTGTTTGTGTTAATTTTTGTTGAAAATATTTTGATGCTTTCATTGAGAACCTTGATTCTCAACTTATTAAAATTCCTTTACTGCTATTGGATTGCATAAATCCCCAAAGGAGATCCACAGTTATCTTCAAGAAGTTTACTTGTTCTATTCAGATTTGCAAAAATCTAAATAAAACTATCGACAATGGTGAGTAACACTAAATCTACTTCTCAGAACGTGGAAGGAAACGAGAATGTAAGCATTCAGCAAGAAGGCCTAAGCAATCAACCAATTAATGTGAATGATGATTTAGTTGAAGTTCGAAATCCAGCTGATTCCATTACAAGGGCCGAATTCCAAAACCTGATGAGAGACCAAGTGGATAGTCGTGGTAATTAAATCAACATATTCAAGCCAATATCAACCTAATGAACTAAATCAGTCAGCAACAGCGAGGAAAAGCAAGGAGGGGCCCTACCCCTTACTCAGCATCGGAGAGTTCTAGTTCATCTAACAAGTATCATAGACGCAGGCATTGTAGAATAAATGCATATCGTGTAGAAACTTTGGTGCATCAATAGGCAGAACGGGATGGTCTGTCAGGAGCGATCGGTGCCGATCCCTCCACAAGGATCGGTACCGATCCCTGCTCCAGAGGAGGGAACTTGCCTGTACATGTTGGGATCCAAGCTAGCACTGCGACAACTGACCTTGATGATGGAGTTTAGTTGAATATTGATCAATTGCTTCCCCGAAATGATGACAAAGTGAGTGTACATTGTATACAATGAGAGGATGGTGAACCAAGAAGGCATGAACGACCCATAGACATCGATCGAACCACTCACGTGAGGTGGAACACAACCACTACTTAGCACCAACTGTCAAGACACTGGACTTATCGGCTATGATTATATAGTTAGTAAGAGAGAGCCAAGCTTGACCAATGACGACAAGGGAATCTCGAGAAGCTATACCACGTTCAATGATAATGTCCTACATGTAGAGTATCCAAGGAGGTTCGACATACCATCGACGCCTGCCTATGAGGGTAAAACTGACCCCGAGCAGTACATCATGAGATATGAATGGTTGATGGATTATGCAAGTACAAAAAAAACCGCAAGTTCGTAGTGGAGTTTGGATTTCCATACAAATGACTAAGTGAAGGGACTACCTTACGGCAGTACATCTCTAGAGGAGTGCACCGAGGAACATCACAAAGGAACCTCTACCAACACAAGACCGACCTATCTCTGTAACTAGATAGTACCGAATATATCATCCTCCGGTCATTATCGACCTTTCCTGAGGGCCCTCATAGCATACAAACCATATTAATTTACATTCTAAACATCATAGCGGGAAGAAATATATCTAGAAGAGGATGATCATATCCTAATTTGAAATGACCCACTTAGCCTTGCCGCATCTAACCTTGGTTTGGTCATTTCCGGTTGATGAGGCCTGAGGTAACAATTACCTTTCACATACTATATATCGCATCACTTTGAATGCCACACAGCCATTTCCATTGACTACTAATTACCTTCCACAAAAATACAACCCTTGAGCTTGTATGTCTAAAGGAGGGTGTTAAGCTAAGAGAAGTTGCCTTCTCCACCACCACTGATGTACGGTTGTAAAAACCAATGTATGTAATCTTTAGAAATGCAATGTCAGACAAAGGTCCACGCATGTTGTCCAGGAACAGGACAAACTGAGATACTTTCCTACCTCATCCTATCGGGAAATCCCTAGGATTAGTAGAGAATAGTCCTTGTAATGGATATTTCATAACGAAGAGACTACTGCTATTGGATGTATATTAGGATTTTAATCCTAAACGATCAACAAGCAGTCCTCCACTACGAAAATCCTGAATATTAATATCATCAATCTGCACAATCAAACATATAAATGTTAGTCCAAAGTGGTTTTCGAATAAACCGATCACGGTCTCTTCGCACCAACAACGCAAAAGTGTTTCTCAATCTCACACAGAAACTAAGTCTCATAGACTTATCATGTCTCTAACTTTCAACTTGCTATCCTTCGGCTAAGAAGGAAGATGGATAGAATGGAGTAATACTCCATACTACACGAATCAACATCCTCAACACAAATGATAACCATGCCTACACAGAAGGCTACGTACTAAGTGCACGACTAAATAGTTCCCACATCAAGTCGAGGGACTTAAATGGCCAAATTTGATAGTCGGTTATTCAATTATCAAAGAAAACAAACAAATATTTAGCACATAAGCAATCACTAGGCCCTTTTAATTAATCTTTTATTAATTAAATCACTTTCCAACTATTCACTCCAAATTATCTTTAAAAAGATATATTCCAAAACCATTTCAATATTGTAAAACATTTTCATATACTTATTTAATAATAATTAATTCAGAAATCAATTTATTTTCAACACTTAGAAAATATTACATATACTTAAATTAGGATTAAGTATATATTTGTTCTTTAAGGAAAACATTCTCTTAAACATACTTATCTAGGTCAAAACGAATATTGCGTAAAACATCGTTACCACAACCCGAAATCACTAGTATAGGGATTCGAAATAAGATTGATATATAAATCTGATATACTATACAAAACGTCTCCTTTCGAAAATCATTTGCTATAATATAGTGTTATAGTCCATCATTTCCTATACTTCTCGAAAATGTCTATTTCAATAATAAATGTTGAAATCTATGTATTTGACACTTAACACATTTTAAAATGTCTTAAAACCATTTAACTACATTTAAAAGATCACTTTTCAAAACATTCATTTAATTTAAAAGATTATTCACCGTCCAAAATCATGAATATAATTCTCTAACCAAATTCATTATATTGCACGTTTAATTTATAGGATAATTCACTGTCCAAAATCATGAATATATCACGTTTAATAAACTTCGATATTTAAGTTATTAAATTCAATTGGTTCCGAACTATAAAACAGTGTTTGTAAATTCTATATATATGTTATAAACCTCCATATACAAAATTCCTTTATTAACTAATCTCCTTTACCTCCCCTTTACATGCCAAAATTCGATTATAAGTTAATTTACTTGTAAACCATTTATTTCCAAATTCATTTCTTTGTAACTTCATAAATTATAAATCTATAAATATTATTTGCTTATAAGATTTATTTGTAACTTCATTTTAATACTCATAAAACTCCTTTACAATTGCACTATTTTGTTTTATAAAAATATCAATTTTATATATTTTTACATAAACTGTTTATAAAAAATAAAAATTATCATTTAACTTATTTTACAAAATAGTTAACTTCATATTTCAAAAATCATATTTTGATTACATTTAAATAAACTTCTTCTTTTAATAATTTACAAATCAATATTAGAATTTATAGAACGTCAAAATGCTTAAACAACCTTTTAATTTGAAATCGTCATATTTATATTTTCAAATTACCAAAAATAGGGGCAATACTGCAACAACACTCTATACATCAATCACGGCATCCAAATCATCATATATTGCATGATAACAGCATATGTAATAATATCTGTAAATAAAATCAATACTAGTGAAGAATCCAGTTGGATCCCTCAAACCTGTCACCAGTAACAAATATACATATGAGAATATATGTAAAATGTTCGGTTTGAGGGAGACGCATGTACAAAGGGTCATCCACTTATACGCGAGAACGTATAGGGTCTCATATGCTCCAATTGGTAGGAATATATCCAAATACTAATCAATATGTAGATAATATATCATATATTACCCGAACAATCATCAATCATCATAAAATAAGTTTATTCTTAGTTATATAAAAATATCGGTGAGTCAGAAAGAGTGAGTTGTACTCACCTTGGCTCTAATAACAGTTGTAGTGTTTTATTCCGTATAACATTAAACAGGTATCCAATTTTATCCAAAATTTTCACTAGCTCCAATCAGCTCCAAACCAGCTCTAAAATGTAATGCTCATCAATATGGACCTAATGAAACTTATTTCATTAAAAACGGACCTCGTATGAAGAAGTTATGACATTATAAACATCACACGATTTAAATATAAATTAATTTACATTTTATTTTAATTTTTAAAACCTTTAATTAATCTCGGCCGCACATTTCTTACCATCAAATCATGGTCGTTGCTTATCATCTTCTACCCCATTTTTTTTTCAAATGAGAAACTTGACTAGCCACCCCTATTCCCGTCGAACTATACTTCTCCTCCGTTGATGGTGAAGTCGATCCAATACCACCGTTTAAATACCTTAGCCGAGCTCTACCACCGAACTTGACCCCTTGAAGCTCAGCCTCCCTTTTGCCTTCAAAAACACGCATGAACTAAAGATGAACGCATCCCCCTAGCGGCCACCATGATGCTCCATTTTCGATCATAACCGTTGGATGTGAAGATCTCACGATCCTCTACAACTTTCATTTAGGAATCGAAGTCTAAAAGTGTTTGGATCAAGAGATAATCGAGGAGGAAAGGAACAAAATTCTGACCATCGAATGCAAATGGTGGCTAGGGTTATAGATATTGGGGTTTGAGTGGAAAAAAATGAAGTAATGAGGTCCTTTTATAGAAAATTTCATAACATTATTCATCCAAAATATTTTTGAACTCCAAACGAAGCATGCCGCCTGGTGTTTATAATGATTTACCCCTATTTCGAACACAGTGGAATATATATCGGGAGCCAATTCGATCGTATTTGGAAGATCGGTTTTTGAATCGACTTATTCAAATTAAAATTTACTTAAAAAAATTTCGACGCGTTTCAGCTTGCCACGGCTAAACCGTAAATCCGATTGACACAAACTTCGAAATCCTACAAAAATATAACACTAGGATCCAATGAAACTGGTTTCGTTGATATCCATGACTATATAAAAAATGACTATCCTTACATGTTAATTAAATATTAAAAAATTCTATTTTTATAAACTAATTTCAAAATTTCTCTAACATCATCCTAATTCGAATAGAATTTAATTCAACTTTATAAATCATTTTTGTTCACATTAAGTTCAAAATAAAATTATTTCTGCAATTTCAAATATTAAATCAACAATTTAATTATCCAATTAAATCCTTATATTCAAAAGATAAGTTATTCAACTTATAAAATTTGCTTTTGAATATTTAAAATCAATTAAACATACGAATTTCAAATGACTAAAATTTTGGGCCGTTACATTCTCCCTTACTTAAAAGAATTTTGTGCTCAAAATTACCAAGTAAGAAAAAACCACAAAATCCATAAATTTTTCAAAACAATTCGTTTAAACTAGATAACCAAAATTAGTTGAACCTTTTTACTTTTTCCAAAATCCATTAGTTAAACTTCTTATAAAAACTTTTCTAAGTTTTCAAATCCATTCATAGTTTTTCAAAACCAACTAACATAACTTCAAATTATAACTCAAAAATCAAAAAAATTGGCTATCACAAGTTTTCCATATTTTTCCAAAAATTTTCTAACGCCCTAAATTTTCAAAAAAATTCGCTAGCACCTCCATTACACGGTTCGATCGTAGTAGGATCATAACATATATATATATGTGTGTGTGTGTGTATGTATGTATGTATGTATGTATGTATGTATGTATGTATGTATGTATCACAAATATACATCTCATCTTCAAGGATGAGGCATCCCATAGAGAAAAAATAAATAAAAGTACGGTCTGTAATCCGAGATACGTACCTTATATACTATTAGAGAGCGCATACGGCTAATATAGAGCAAAAGCGAGCTCCAAATGCGAAGCATACACCATCCGCACCTACTAAATACTCAACAACAAATGGCAAACATGCATATAGAAAGTAGTATCAATATACAACATATACCAATACAACAACTATATATGCCAATATAGAAAATGTTATCCAAAAGCAACAAATTCAACCTTCAAACAACCATCATCCAAAAAATTCATACCAAATCAATATAAATTCATTTTTCATTAATATTCATTGAATTGGTTTTCAATTTAATCACATTTACAAATCTTTTTACTTATATAGTTTCACTATTTTTCTTGACTTGCGTAAGATTCATTCCAAATTTATTTATCTTATTTTGATTTATAATATAACCTCTTTAACTTTGAAAAATAACTTCCAAAATAAACAGGATTCAAATTCTCAAATTCTTAGTTTAAGTCCAATTTTATTTATAATTCACATTTATAAATATACTCATTCAATTTCATTTCTTGTATATAAGAATATTTCACAATCGTAATCATATTAATTATAATTCCGCACTTATAATTCATTAGCTTATATAATTTATTACTTTACAATTGTTGTTTTTAGTACTTAGATTATTCAAACAGCTTTTTATTAACTTATATATATTTACATTTTCAAATAGCCAAACAATCAGTTTATATACACTTTAATAATTTCTAAAAAATTGTTCATTTGTTTATAAAATATAATCGAGGTAAAATTATTTCATTTACTCAATTTAAAATGATACTATGTCGACTTGCCTAGATTAAGTGTTTAAAAATTCCTATCGATAACTTGGTGTCCCACACATCGACCAGAATTCACAAACAACTCAACGGATAAGTAAACACAATATAAAACATTTTATAATCATTAAGAAATATGCACTCATATATATAATACACTTAAACTCAATCTAGGGTGCTACTGTCCCTATCTATACCGAGCACACATCAAGGCCTAAGAATATACAAAATGTAAGCTCTGATGCCACGTGTGATGAACCGCAAATCCCTACCCTTTGAATCGACAAAATACCACACATGCCCGACCCAAAAAGCATAGACTGTTGAAAAGTCAAGAGAAAGAAAAGAAAAGAAGAGAAGAGAAGAGAAGTGAGAAGAGAGAACCAAACAGAACAATACAGAATCTCACATCGCAACGGAATAACATATAATATCATATCAATGATCTTTACAAAATAGAAACTATATATACATACATCAATCAGAGTTCAACAATCAATCACTAGTCATCGGCGTAGACAGTCATAATAGCATATCCTCGCAATTGCCGATAATATACAACAACAAACAACAATGCGCAAAGCGGATAATCAAATCAAATACATGTATATGAAAATGAAGATCTCCAGCTCGCCTGCTGAAGCTCCAAAAGAACCAAATCTTAAATCGTAAATCTGATTGATACGAAATTTGAAATCGTATAAAATATAATATTATGGATCCAATGAAACTAGTTTCGTCAAAATCCATGACTATATCAAAATGACCATCTTTACATGTTTATTAAATAATAAAATATTCAATTTCTATAAATTAACTTTTAAATCAATTTCAAAAGTTCTCTAACATCATTCTAATTCAAATTGAATTTAATTCAACTTTATAAATCATTTTCGTTCACATTAAATTCAAAATAAAATTATTTCTGCAATTTCAAATATTAAATTAATAATTTAATTATCCAATTAAATCCTTATATTCAAAATATAATTTATCGACTTATAAAATTTACTTTTGAATATTTAAAATCAATTAAATATACAAATTTCAAATGACTGAAATTCTAGGTCGTTGCATGTTTTCCCATAACACCCTCTGGAATAGCAACATCGTGGTTTACAAGGTTACCCCCACAGTCGATCTCTAGATTTAATGGGTTGGCAACAAGGTTTGTGGAGCAGTTCCATGTGCATGCAACTCGCCCCAAAGATGTAATGTCCATGTTTAGCATTATCCAGGCCCCGGGAGAATCGTTGAAAGATTATTTGGAGAGATTCCATACAGCTGTTTCAGATTTCAGTAATCCAAATGACCATGCAATTATTATGATCGTAACAAGAAGGATTGATCCAGAGTCTGATTTTAGCGATTGGTTAACTGGAAAACAACCCATAACGTTGGAGCACTTTTACACAAAGGAGACCTGGTATTTGAGGAAGGAGGAAGCTGATAGAGTTTAGGGTATGCCCTAAGGGCAATTATGTAATTTGTTACATATATCTAACTCGTTGAACAATCTTGTTTGTAATAAAGGTGCTTCTTTATATTATATACTTAATATAATATGGTTATATTAATTAATTTAATTAAAAGTATATTTAATAGAAAATCCATAAACGGCATTTTTCTTGATAGTAGGTACAAAGTGTTGTAACCGTGAGTAATTTATCACCATAAAACAAATACACCATTTTAAACGTTCCTAGTCAAGATGCATCAAGACTAGATATCGATGTATTCGTTGAGACTAGAGTATGTAACGCTCTCTAAATGTTGGACGGTGTATTACTCATGACTGCTGGGGGCACCTAGGGGTTACGTACTGATAGTTATTTGATAACTATGGAATGAATCACCCGATTGTTTTCCCTTGGTTAATATAACTAAGGTCAAACAGAAAATATCAATGTGACTGATTTGCACAGTTCTCTTGACTTGAGAATACTGTGGATCTTGATATTTGCACAAAAAATGGGCAAACACCTCCAAGTCGTATGATTTAGTTGATTATATGTTGTTCTGAATGGTTTGGGTGATTTATGCAAATATATGAAATAGATGGACTAAACTGTAAAAGACACACAGATTTATAGTGGTTCGGCCAGAACGTGCCTACGTCCACTTTATATGTTATTCTCCTTTTCTATTCAGATTACAAGTACAAAGCTTTGATTACAAGTAACTGAAGGTTGTTTGAAAGTTCTATCCATGCTTGAGCTCTCAAACTTGTCTGCCATTGTTGTACACCTGCCCCTCTATTTATAGAGTGAGGTTGGGGGCAGGGGTCTTGGATGTATACAGCTGCTGGTGGGCCTGGGCTGATGCAATCTGGCCTGGAAGTGTTGGTCCGGAACGCCTTGGTTCAGTGGTAGGTGGTAGATGGTTTGGTTCGGCAGTGGTTGCTGGAGAGGCTTTTGGATCGGTGGCCACCTGCTTCGGTGGTGGTTGGAGCGGTGGTTCTATGATTCGGTGGTAGGTGGAGTAGGTTGGTCCGGTAGGCGTTGGTCTTGGGTAATGGTTCGGCTTGGAGTTGGTTCGAATTGGGGTTGGTCCGGCAGTGCTTGGATTGGTAATGGGAGGACGGAGTGTGGTTCGGTCGTCTTGGGCCGGTAGTGGGCTGGTTCGGCTGAAACTTGCCCAACACTTGCCCCCCAAAGTAGGGCATGTGTATGCACATGGCATGCTTTGTTTTTAGCTCGAACATGTGTGCCAAACCAAATGGTCCGGTCGTTCGTAATTTCCTATAAGTATGGGCCTTGTGCTTCCATTATTCCTTACCAGCCGAATCAAATCCTTGTCATTGCCGGTGCAAACGTATTAGCCGAATCATACGTGTTAGCCGAATCAAACGTGTTAGCCGAACCAATCCTGGTTTTCGCCGAATCAGGTGAGTTCCCTTCTTTTCTGCCGAATGAGTTTTTTACCGAACGGACTTGTGGATTTCGAGTACCGAATGGAGCCATATACTTGAACAGCCGGATGAGCTCGTGGACCCTGAGTACCGGACGAAACTGATACCGAATGAATCTAAAAAACTTGCCTGTTTTATATTCCTACATCCTACGTCCCAACAACGTACTTTTGCTTTTGTGTTTGCAGATAAATGTCTCACAAAGTGGAAACCCGATAAGAAAAGAAAAAATCTACGGACAGAAGTGAGTCTTCCGCCGTGCCCCCAGTCCAGCCGGGACCGGCGCGACATGGACCTGCCCCGAGGTCATTAGTGGACGGATATGGCCCTCAAGAGCTTCTGAACTCTCCTCCCGATTGCTTTCCGAGCTCCCTCAAAGAGGGGCAACTTGATGTCATCGCTCGCTCCTTTGGGATTGACAGAGCGAGTATGCTGTTGCCGGGAGATGGTGTGATGCCGTATGATCCTCCTGAAGGATATTTCGTCTATAGCCGATACCATTGCATGTGCGGGGCCATCCCTCCGATCAATGCGTGGATAGTCAGCTTCATTACCTACTTGAAGGTGGCTCCTTTCCACCTTCAGCCCAACTCCTACGCCATCTTAGTGTGTCTATTCGTTATCTTCCAGAGAAGGTATGGGCACCCCCCTTCTAACCGGGAAATCCGATATTTGTACAATCTGAGGGGCTACAAGAAGGGGTCTCCATACATTAGTTTAGAGTCGGCCGTGTCCTTCAAGCCGGTTCTGGACCTATACTCGAAGTTCACCATGTTTAAGAAGGAACGGTTCCTCGTCAAGGACGACTCTGTTTCTTTTCGCCTTTTCACTTCTGGTTGTATGTTGAATTTCATTTTTAATTTCTCTGTCCCGACTGCAATGCTTCTTCTTATATGCTTCTGTTTCTTGCTAGCGACAGGTGGCTTTGCGGTCGTGGAGAATGATCGCCTGGTACAGATGGCTGTGGAGATAAAGGCCATCTCAGGAAGGGATAGGTCAGCTTCTTACCTGATCAGGAATGCCACTCTCCTGGAGCACAACTTGATTTTGCCACATCAATCTGTGGTTAAGCAGAGAGATACAGCCGAGGAGAGGGCTGCCAAAGCTAAAGGCGGGGCTATGACGATGAGCAGCAAGAGGAGACCCTTCTCGATACCTCCAATCGTCGGGGGGAAGAAGCTCAAGAAATCTGATGGACCCTCTCCCAGCACATGCCCAGATGCTCCGGAGGAGGAAAGTGGAGAGGAGGAAAGAGGCGAGGAGGAGAGCGGATGCGATGGAGAAGGTGATGGCGGTAACGGTGGCGAAGGTCAGGGTGGTAGTGGCGTTGGTGCCCTGACCTCTGGGCAAGCGGGTGAGATTCAAGAGTGGACGAATGATGCTTTCTGCCAAGCCTTTTTAGGGGTTGGAGGAAGGGCCGTCCTTGGTGGAGAAATCGAAGAAGTCTGATAAGGCCGGGACTAGTGCCAGTCTATCTTCTGAGAGTATTTCAGCTATGGCAACTCCGGCGGTTCAAGGTGAATTCTTAACTCCTTTTTTAACTTCATATGTTTCTTGAATCATAGTCTCATGCATGCTTGTAACACTTGGTTTTTATTTCAGGATTGGTTGAGGCGGCCAAGACATCAGACATTCGGCACCGCCTTGAGCAATTCAAACTCTTCAAGGCTTCTGCTAAACCGAAGCCCTCGACTGACCGTTCCGGGAGTGTAGTCAGTTACCGTCCTCTTCTCGGAGTTATCAAAGAGGATATTCAAAAGAGAAAGAGGAGGCATTCCTTGTTCGAACCTTCACTTGGACCTTAGCCCCCAACCCAGCCTATTCATGACATCACGGAGGAAGATACTGAGTCTATACCATCTCCGCATCCATCAGAGAATCCTTCCGTTACTCATATTGATCGTCCCGGCTTGGCTCGTAACCCATTTGCGGGTCATCCAGATCTGGACCCGAGTTCTCATGATATCTCCTTCGATGAGATTACCGGTGAGCACCTCCTACCCCGCAATCCTATGGTAAGGGTACTTGATGAGGCTAAGGCTTTGATTCTTGACTTGTTGACTACTCGGATTGTGACTATGGGGAATGAGGCCAAGGCAAACATCGATCAGGTGGCTGAAGAGACCAGGAAGTTAAATGAGCATCACGCCCGACTGGTCAAGGCTGGAGAGGAAATCAGAAGTGCTAACATTCGGCTGCGGCTAATGGTTTCCGATCAAGCCAAACAGCTTGCCGATCAGGCCATTCAGATCTCCCAGCATGAGGCGGCCTCCAGACGGCTAAAGAAAACTATGGAGGAGGCTAGTAGAGCTGAGTTGCGAAAAATGGAGGCCACCTGCAAGGAACGAATTGATATGGCCATTGCCACTGTGGATGAGGTTCGGAGAGCGGATCTTGAGCAGATAGAGGAGTTATCTGGGAAGCTTGAGGCCGTAGAGCTTGGTCAAGTTAAGCTGAAGGAGGAGATGGAGGCGACGTGGAAATCCCTTCAGGCTGATTTCTCGAGATACCGATTGGAGAGAGACGCTGCCATTGCAAGGCTGTCGGCTTCCAAGGCCCGGACGAGGGAGTTTGAGGAAAACGAGGGGATGATTGATGAGATGCTCCAGGACATGTACTTCCGTACTTAGAAGTAGGGCAACCTGTCCTGGATGGACGACTATCCCCGGGTCATGGCTAGGATGTACCTTGGGGCTCTGGAGGAGGCTAAGGCTGATATGGATAAGGAAGGTAGTGTGGCTTTCAGGATGGATGTGGTTACTGCTCAGTTCACCAAGGAGGAGAAGGTGGCCATGAAGGAGGGCATGCGGCTGCTTACCGTCGATAAAGTGGGTGTGCAGTTGGAGGACGATGATCAGGGAGCAGGCGCTGGTAAATCTTCCCTTTTAATCTTTCCTTAACTTAATCGCCTATCGTTTGTCTAATAGATTCTTCTCCTGAATTGGACTGGTGGGACCTCTGGCCAGCATGCTGGGAGTTCTGATCCTGTGGTCAAGTAGATCCCGGAGGGCTAGCAGGATAGAGACGGAGCACTGCTGCAGCCGGCTACTTTTTTGGTTTACTTGGCATTCCTGAATAAACTAGTCCAAAACATTAATGTACTTTCAGGCTGTAATTATGTCGTTGTAGCGAATGATTTTATTCTTATATAATTTCATAAAATAAGCTGATTCTGTCGTATTTGAATGCTGTCATTATTTTGACGTGTTGCATAAGAAATATAGCTGTGTACGTGCTTCAATCGTGTTTGATGCTATGCTCTTGCTAAAAATGTAATTTCATATCTTGTAATGTTTGTGTGATGTGCGAATGAATTATGGTTACATATTTGTGTATAAGAGAAGAAAGTACCGCCCTTCAAGTTTTAGCTGTAGATGGTAGCTTTGAATGTCTTGTGTAACTGAGTATGGAATGCAGCTGAGTATCTTGTCATCCAGTTTGCGAGTCTCCTATTTGGTGTCCTGTACTTTACGGACCGTTATATAGGATAGGAGAAAAGTTTTTAAATGAAATGGAAATATGAGAAACGGTAAAACTTCCAATCACGGAAGGCCGTTGATATGCTTAAGTTCGTGGCAAACGAGTTTTGTAGTCACTTTCCCTAGCTGTGGGTCTTGGAGACATTTGTCACCCATCTTACGCCTCCGCGGGGAGTTTATCTTTTTTACCACAGCCGCACTTAAGACATATCGGAGCCGAGATCAAGCACAGTAACTACCCGAGCCATTATGGCCCGTAATCGTGGGTATTATTCGATTTACTGTGGCCGGCTAGCGTGGGTGCCGATCGTCAACCGTGAACTACCCCTGGCTGGCCACACCTTATGTTGGGGCTTAAAGTAGGTGCATAGTTTCCGGCGAGCCGAACGCCGTAATGAGCTGCCATCGGCTATAGTCGTCCTTCTTGATGGCTTATAATCGGCTCATTACAGTTGGCTTTGAGGGCAGTCGCGAGCAATGAGTTAACCCGCAGCAGAGGGATGCTGGAGCAAAAGTGTCTCATTGGCGAGTGCATAGATTCGCATAGTACCTGTTGGGTCTTGTCCAAGTGAGGTTATGTCGTGAAGTGTCCAGAATGGAAATGTCGTTATACAGGATTTTGTTCAACAGAAAAGGATAAAGCTTAACAAGCAGCCAAGATAGAAAGGAACAAGTTAAAAAGAGACAAGATTTTTAAAGTGGTTCGGCACGAAAATGCCTACGTCCACTGATTCTCTTTGTTAATTCACTTCATATGGGCATTACAAGTTAAGAAAAGTATCGACGGAGGTGTTGGATGTTCCATGCCCTCTGGAACACCTCTCCGCCCACTGTTGACCAAATATAAGCTCCGTTGTGGAGATCTTTCTGAAATACATAGGGTCCGTCCCAGATTGGATCTAGCGCTCTGGGGCACGGGAAGATCCGCTTGAGGACAAGATCTCCTTCTTGTAAGCTGCGGTGCTTGACTTTGGAGTTGTATTGTGCTGCCACTTTTTTCTTGTGAGTTTCTGCTTTGAGTGCTGCATCGTTTCTTCTCTCCTCAATTAGATCCAAAGACATGTGGAGGAGTTCTTCGTTCTCTTCTGGGTTGTAGTGGATCCTACGGTGGGAAGGCACTACAGTTTCAACTGGGAGCATGGCCTCCGATCCGTATGCCAAAGAGAAAGGAGTATGCCCTGTTGATGTTCTGTAGGATGTGCGGTAGGCCTAAAGTGCCGTAGGAAGTTCATCCACCCAAGCGCCTTTTGACTTTTAAAGTTTCTTCTTGATTAGAGTTTTGAGGATTTTGTTGACAGCTTCGACTTGTCCGTTTGCCTGGGGATAAGCCACAGATGAGAAGCTTTTGTGAATTCCGTGCTCTTGGCACCGGTCGGTGAATTCCTTGCTGTCAAATTGAAGTCCGTTGTCCGATATGATTTTGAGCGGAACCCCGTACCAGAGTATTTTCTTTGCTAGAGTCTGCCCTCCAGTGTGGTCTCCGCAACTTCCTTGATGGATGTGGGATAAGATTTCCTTGACTTCCCTTCCGGCGACACACCTTAATAAGGGTTAGAGAAGCCGCGCCGATAGAGGATGCCTTCTTGTATTGTGTAGCGAGAAGCTTTCCTCAGGATTTTCTTAAATTCACTATGCCCGTCGGGTAGTGTGCCACTTTGTAAGTACTTCCGGATGGGAGTTATCCAAGTTTCCTCTTCGATAGTAGCTATCAGATTCATTGGCTCGAAACTCGGGGCTAGTTGCTTTGAGACGGTTATTGTTCCGGAAGTGGTGCCGTCCTTCATGCTAGCTTGCTTTGCTAGTTCGTCGGCCTCCTGATTCTCTTCTCGAGGAATGTGTTTGATTAAATAGTGATCCAATTGATTGAGCAACAGCTTGGTCTTCTTTAGATATGCTGTGAGTCATTCTCCTCGAGTCTGTAATTCTCCCATTATTTGATTTAAAATAACATGAGAATCACTATGGAGACATAAAGAACCGACTCCAATCTCAAGGGCAAGTTCTAATCCGGCTATCACTGCTTCGTATTCTGCGTCATTATTGGTGGCAGCGAATTCCAACCTTAGGGCGTAATGCAGCTTCCTTCTCCTGGGGGTGATTACCACAACACCTGCCCCCGAGCCTTGTTCATTTGATGCTCCATCTACAAAGAGATTCCACTTGATATCTTCTGCTATTTCAGATTGCTCCTTACCTTCGTTAGTAGTGAATTCGACAATGAAATCAGCTATGGCTTGCCCCTTGATAGCGGTGCGAGGATGGTAGGTGATATCATATTGACTCAGTTCAATGCACCACTTAAGTAGTCGCCCAGAAGTGTCGGGACGATGGATACCTGCCTTAGCGGTTGATCGGTTAAAACTCTGATGGAATGAGATTGGAAATAGTGTCGCAGTTTCCGTGACGTGATTAGCAAACAGTATGCTAGCTTTTCAAGTTTAGGGTATCTGGCTTCTGCCCCTGTAAATCTCTTGCTTACAAAGTATACGGGCCGCTGCACGCGGTTGTCTTCTCTTACCAAAGCGGCGCTTAAAGCATGGGACGATACAGCAAGGTATAGGTATAGTTCCTCGCCTTCATTTGGAGTTGAGAGTACTGGTGGTCTCTGGAGGTGTTCGATTAAGTTAAGGAAGGCTGTCGAGCATTCGTCAGTCCATTCGAACTTTCCTTTGTCTTTCTTTAGAGCTTCAAAGAAAGGGTTGCATTTATCGGTTGCTTTAGAGATGAACCTGCTTAGGGCGGCCACTTTCCCGTTTAGGCTTTGCATCTCTCTTCGAGTGGATGGTATCTTAATATCTTGCAAAGCCCGAACTTGTTCGGGGTTTGCTTCAATTCCCCCTGGCATGGACGATGAATCCCAAGAACTTTCCCGACGATACTCTGAAGGAGCACTTTAGAGGGTTCAGCTTCATTCCATATTGGCGAAGTACTTGAAACATATCATCCAAGTGGTTTATATGATCGTTGGCTTTCCTCGATTTTACCAGCATGTCATCCACATAAACTTCCATAGTTCCTCCTATTAGTTCCGCAAACATCTTGTTGACGAGGCGCTGATAAGTAGCTCCGGCATTTTTAAGTCCAAAAGGCATTACTCTGTAGCAGTACAATCCCCGGTTAGTGATGAAACTAGTGTGGTCTTCATTGGGGGCGTGCATAGGGATCCGGTTATGTCCTGAGTATGCGTCCATAAAGGATAAGAGTTCGTGTCCAGCTGTACTGTCCACGAGCTGATCGATTCGGGGGAGTGGGAAGCAGTCCTTCGGACAAGCGTCATTTAAGTTGGAGAAGTCGATGCATGTTCGCCACTTCCCATTAGCCTTCTTTACCAGCACCGGGTTGGCGATCCATTCTGGGTAGATGGCTTCTCGTATGAAATTATTGGCAAGTAGGTTCTTTACTTCTTCCTCGAGGGCTGTTGATCGTTCTACCCCCATGCTTCTCTTTTTCTTCTTTACTGGCACCTTGGTGGGATCGATGTTTAGTACGTGGCATGCTACGTCTGGGGAAATTCCTGTCATGTTAGCGTGCGTCCATGCAAATACATCCATGTTATGGCGAAGAAAATCAATGAGTTGATTCTTTAATTCTTCTTTTAGTTGAGATCCGATTTTCAATAGTCTACTTGAGTCATGTTTGTCTACAGCTACGAATTCCATAGCCTCTGCAGGCTCAGCGGTGGCCTCCTCCTCTTTGTCCCTGGGGTCTAATTCATTAAAAGGATCACTGGTATATCGAAGAGGAGGGGCTTTCTTTAGTTGCTATGCTTCCAAGCTTTTCATGCAGAGACTAGTCTCTGCATTTTCCCTTTATCTTTTCTGCGGTTATTGCGAAGTTCAGTTACATAGCAGTCTCGAGCAGCGTCTTGATCTCCCTCTATTTCTCCTATTCCATTATCTGTTGGAAATTTCATCTTCAGGCACCATGGGGCTAGGACAATTTGGAAGTCAGACAAGGCTGGTCTTCCCAAAAAGGCGTTGTAGGATGAGTGGTTCTCTATTAGTACAAATGTTTGTTTTCGCACAACGGAGCGGGGATGACTTCCTATTTCAACAAAGAGGTCCAGTTGCCCGAGAGGCATCTTCGCATCTCCAGTGAAACCATGTAGTGGTTTGTTGCAGGGAGACACATCCTTCATTGACAGCTTCATTTTGTCGAAAGCATGCTTGAATAGGATATTTACTGAGCTTCCAGTGTCTACTAAAATTCGAAAAACTTTGGCTGGACCGAACCAGGCAGAGATGACCATAGGATCCATGTGTGGGTACTGCCTTCCCTCTAGATCACGCCTACTGAATGTGATGTCGTCATTCTCTTTCCGTTCTGGGTGGCGTTCTTCCATAACAGAATTAACGTAGCCTTCATCGTTTCTAAGTGACCTACCGTATCTTTCCATCTCTGCCCAGCTTCTGTCGGCGATGTGTGGTCCTCCTGATATGGTATGGACCACTATCTTCTCTTGACTAGAGCCGCTGGTGTTGCAATTTCCTCCGCCTACTTCTGGGAGGGGTAGCCCTGGGTTTTCACTGGCGGGAGCTGGAGTCCTGCTCTGGCTTTTTACATAGTGTTCCAGTCTCTTCCTTCTGATGTGTTCTTCAATCAAGTCCCGGAGATGGTGGCATTCATTGGTGTCATGTCCATGGGATTCGTGGAAGCGGCAAAACTTTCCATACTTGAGTGCGTTATCTGACTCCTTCTTGTGCGGGGGGCGCTTGTATCTAACTTCGTCTTAAGTGGCTAGGAAGATATTTTCGATTGTTTGATTCAAAGGAGTGTAAGAGTCAAATCTTGGTCCTGGTCGATATAAGCGCTTTTCTCCCTTCTTGCCCCCAGCATTATCTCTAGAGTCATTTCTCCGAACATCCTTTGCTGCAGCGGGAACCCTGTATGGAGCTGTCTTAGCCTGTTGTCCTGACTGCCTTTCAGTGGCAGCGTCTTCAAGTCTCATATATTTTCCAGCTTCATGGAAGAAATCAGGTAAAGTAGCTGGTTTTTCCTTGGTTAGTCTTCTAGCAAATTTAGTATCCAGGTGCACGCCACTGCAGAGGGCCATTAGGATAAGTTTCTCATCGGCATCTTAAACTGCAGCCGCTGCGGCATTGAATCGAGTTAAATATTGCTGCACTGTCTCTCCATGCTTTTGTTTGATATTAGATAAGGAATAAGCGTCCTTGGGTTGTTCCACATGAATGCGAAACTGGCTGATGAACTTTTCTTTCAGCATTTCCCACGAGCTGATGGACCCTTGGGGTAGATGGCAGAACCAGGAGGTAGCTAGATCTGCCAAGAATAGTGGGAAGCATTTACACAATACTCCCTCTATTGCTCTGCTCATGAGCATATGTTGTGTGTATCTTTGTAGGTGTACGACGGGGTCAGAGGTTCCCTTGTAAGGTTCCATTGTTGGCATTTTCCATTCTCGGGGGTGATGGCAATTTCGATATTACGGGTGAAGGGGCTGGTTACCCTAGCGCATATCCCTCTATCTCTTTGGTCTCGTTGGAAGCACTCTCTGAACAATCGCGCCATTCTTTCATCAGAACTTGGAGCGGATAGAAATGAGTTTGGTTTCTCTCTGCGGGATTGATTCCGTCCAGATGACCTATAAGGATGGTATCGTCTATCACTCCTAACATCCTCCAATGGCTGCCCCGGTCTTCCGGGGGCATGCTGGGGTCAGCCACAGTTGGCCCTTGCCTTGATCTTCCCCTGCCGGGTTCTGTTCTTAGCACTTCCTCGAGTCCCGTCTACTGGTGTTTCCATGGTTAGGTAGCATGACAGGCTCAGCTACATCCGACCCCTGCTTGGCACCTCCCCCGTTGGGTTCGGTTCCAAGTGTTTCCTCGGGTCGAAATTCGAGCTGAGTCCGGGCTCGGCTCCTACCATTGCTGTTTCTGTTGTTAACCTCTTCGAAGAAGAAAGACCTTTGTCGTCTCCTAGATCCTCCAGACCGGGACTCACCCCATGACTCAGTGTTGCGGTTGGATTTTTCAGCATCCCTTAAGCGTGACATGAGTTGGTCCACCAAGGCTTCTTGTTGAGATACAAAGCGGTTAGTTACTTCGGCCACAACCCTGTCCAGATCCATCCTTGTAATTGGTTGTTCCGTAGCAGTGGCTGTCAGATCTGCCTGATTTCCATTTGCTATAGGAACCGGACGATTGTCTTGATTTCTGATTACTGGATCTGGGATACTTCTAGTTGTAATGTTCTTTCCTTTGTTAGCATCTTTCTTCCGTCCGGGAGGCATGTTTTCCAAGCAATGAACAATGTTGATAGGAAAAGGGTTGAGTGGAAGAAGCTGAAGCGTCGAGCTCCTGTTCTCAGTGAGAGCATCAAAAATGTTTGCACAGAAAATGGGCAAACACCTCCAAGTCGTATGATTTAGTTGATTATATGGTGTTCTGAATGGTTTGGGTGATTTATGCAAATATATGAAACAGATGGACTAAACTGTAAAAGACACACATATTTATAGTGGTTCGGCCAGAACGTTCCTACGTCTACTTTATATGTTATTCTCCTTTTCTATTCAGATTACAAGTACAAAGCTTTGATTACAAGTAACTGAAGGTTGTTTGAAAGTTCTATCCGTGCTTGAGCTCTCAAACTTGTCTGCCATTGTTGTACCCCTGCCCCTCTATTTATAGAGTGAGGTTGGGGGCAGGGGTCTTGGATGTATACAGCTTCTGGTGGGTCTGGGCTGATGCAATCTGGCCTGGAAGTGTTGTTCCGGAATGCCTTGGTTCAGTGGTAGGTGGTAGATGGTTTGGTTCGACAATGGTTGCTGGAGAGGCTTTTGGATCGGTGGCCACCTGGTTCGGTGGTGGTTGGAGCGGTGGTTCTATGATTCGATGGTAGGTGGAATAGGTTGGTCCGGTAGGCGTTGGTCTTGGGTAATGGTTCGGCTTAGAGTTGGTTCGAATTGGGGTTGGTCCGGAAGTGCTTGGATTGGTAATGGGAGGACGGAGTGTGGTTCGGTCGTCTTGGGCCGGTAGTGGGCTGGTTCGGCTGAAACTTGCCCAACACTTGAAGATGAAACTCTGCTTTGATTATAGTCAAATCATAGCGTGGCGTTCCATCGAGTGACTATAATTGGGTCGAGTGGAAGTATTGGATGTGAAGCACTATTCAAGAGAGGATTCGTCTCTTCGATTATATGGGGTTAGTATCATGGTCAACTCAATCAACTCAAAGTCAAAGTTTCTAGCCAGGGCATTTTGGTTAATAATAATTGTTATTTTTGAACCAAGGACATTGTGTTTGGAGTATAAAGTTGAATGTGGATGATATTAGAATTTCGACCATTACGAAATTCCGTAAGTCTTAATATGATATAGTTTTGATGAAGAGAACTGGTGTAAATAATTGTCACTAACAGGTATCTCTTATAATAAGTAAAATTTGATTTTATCGAAAAGACCTATAAGTGATGTATTCATCCAGACTGTCATACCACCTGCTAAGTGATGTGTGGACATTAATATTTGAACTGTTAAATATTAATCGCTGATTGTATTTACCTCTGAGTCGCACAACTGCATTTGTGATTTCTCCAAAAACCACATAATTTAATTATTTTGTAAAATGTTGCAAACTTTTTAAATTAATTAATATTTATGAAATATTGTTAATTTATTTGATGCTTTGAATGGTAATTATTTAATGCATATATAAAAGATATTTGCGTATATCGATATGTGATATCGGTAAAATTTTAAATATGTTTTAAATAATAAAATAATAACATAAAGTTGTTTCTTTTATTTGGAAAAGTTGCATACTTGGAATGTGCTTGGATCAGTCATATAATGGTAAGTGGAGGAAATTAATTAATGAGATTAATTGAAATTTAAAAAGAGGATATAAAGGAGGAAGTTCTAATAGGAAGATAGGAAAAGGTTCCTTTAATTCTATTAAAAACAAAACCTCCTCATTTTTGAACGTACAGAGAACAGAACGTGACTTTCATTTTTTGTTCTCTTTTGCTTCTCTTCTCTATCATTCATCCATGGCTGAAACTTCATCCAAAAGATAAAACATCAAAACAAATTCAAGTCAACATCAAACTAAATTAAAAAGGGTGGTTCATTCTTCTCTCGCAAAGTGGGATGGTGATTTTTGAAATCTGAGGAGAAGCCACAAATTAAGGTGTGATGAAGGGCAAGTTTTATCGAATATAGAGACTGATCAATCAGATCTAGGTATTCTTCTATCACTTAAGGTGTTTCTACATGCTCCTTCCTAAGGTAATTATATATGTGTATAGTTCGATACCTACATATTTATTGTATTATTATTTTGATCTATGTTTGTTTATCATTTCCTTTTAATGTATGTTTATGATAAATCAACATGTCTTGAATCTCATACTACTTCTGATAAATTTTCTTCATTCTCTATGTTGTTTGATATGTAATTTCTTATCACAAATTTACGCATGCATACCATGTTCAAATTTCTTTTATTTTATTATAGGTAGTTAAGAAATTAAAAATTGACTTTGAATGAGGTTTATGTATACTATGAAATAATCTTTACTTATTCAGATGTTAATGGATTATATATATATATATATATATATATATATATATATCTGTGTGTGTTAAGATTTACCATTCCTTGAATCTGATTTTAATTACATATATTAATTTGTGCACAGTTGTTACAATCCTTGTTAAAACAAAAGTGGATACCTTGATTTAATATTAATGAATGGACTTTAGTGAAAATTTTAGTTATTGTTGTTTTATATATTTAAGTTTTGTGTAAAATTTGATGTATTATTTCATTTCTAAATTAAAAATTTAATGAAAATTTTTAACTTTAAAACCATAAACCTTTTGTACAAATGTATATACAAGTATACCATATGATATATTCTTTGCAAATATATGGTTTTAAATCATAATTATTACATTTTAATTATCAATTATATGTAATATAAATGTTTTGTTTAAATCAAATTTGTACAAAGATTATGGGCAATAATGTAAGCATTTTTTGGCTAAACATTTTCTTAATTGGAATGTTTTATATTAATGTTAATTTAGGATTTCAATTTTTTTAAAATAACCAATAGGTTTCACTTTGTATGTATGTATGTATCTATAATTATTGTGAATGTATGCATCCATAATTATTATGAATGTATGCATATATTTCATTAACAAAATTTAGACAACGAAGGCATGTGTAGATTTGGTTGATAAGTAATCAATGTCATTTAATATATTAATTGTTACAACTAAATGGTGAAAGAAATGAAAGGTTTTCCTATTTTCGTATTATATGGTATCCATATGTAGATTTGATTGATAAGTAATTAATGTCATTTAATGAATTAATTGTCACAGTTAAATGGTGAAACAAATGATAGGATTCCCTCTTTTCTTGTTCTATCATATCAATGTATATATTTGATTATAAGTAATAAATGTCATTTAATGTATTAATTATCATAGTTAAATGGTGAAAGAAATGATATGTTTCTCACCTTTCATATCCTGTCATATATTCCCTATTAATTGTATATAGTAACAGAGGGATACAAATAATTTCCTTCTCTTAGTTTATTTTTAGTTGTTTCATTTATGCATATTTACACCACTTATACACCACACTTACACTTGACATAAATTAATGTATTTGATACATTCATCATATCACATACATTTGTATATTTCAAGTTCCTTAAATTACTATATTGAATAAAATATTAATTTTATTTAAAGGAAAATTTAGATCAGACGTAGATGCATTTAGACTTCATAGGCTCGTTAATGATTCAAAATGGTAAATTTTTCGAAATTTATCCATTTCTTCTGTTGCGGGCTGACCATGTTCCTTCAGAAGCCAGATGCTCTAGGAAGAAGAATGTTGCCAGACCAAGTGGAGAGGGACTACAGTGTAATATACAGTGAAGCAGTCTGATGATAGCTCTGGAAAATTTAAGTGAATGTCCAGAACAAACCGAATAAATAAAAGAAAGGAGGAGATAGGAGCCGAGAATGAAAGAGGGATTCTGAAAGAGGGATTCTAAAAGAGGAAAGCTTTAGGATTCCATTGTATGATACTTACATGGCACTAAATACATCACTAGAAAATATTTATTTGTCTACTTACAGTACCATGCAGTACAGAAAGCCGCCTCCGATAGAATCAACGAAAAAGCAGAAACAGACCAAAAATATTATCGGTTTCATTAATGTTATGGTCATAACAAAAATGAATGTGGACATCTCCAGGATATTATCGAAAATTTGATTCAAGAAAGAAAGTTACAGCGGTTTACAAAAATCCCGCAGGATAGAAGGTTGGGGACATCTGACCCCAACCAAGGACAAGCCCTACACAGGGTTGAGGAGTCTGCGTGGAATGGTGGGAGATTGGTAATCAATACAATAGTCGGAGGACCACATCCGGTTGATAAGGGTTGGCATGAGATGGAGCACTACGCTAGCGCGACCAAGCATGTGAATTTTTGAATGTTAAATCGATTACGAAAGATGGAGCTCCGGCAATACAACAACGTACAATGGCGAATGATATTATGTCTAGAAATACAGACAAGGTGAAGGCTTCGATAACCAACCTAATGGTCATTTTGGCCACGATTGGCCATTCATTAGTGAGAAGGATATTGGTTGATTATGGAAGTTCTATAAATATAATTCTCAAAAAGCTTATTATCAGATGAGAATGGAAGCCAAAGACTTTTAACCGTCTTAAGCCTGCATTCATGGATTTAACGATGTTGCCACTAAAGCTTTTAGTTCTGTTAAGTTGCCCGTGGAGTTGGGAGAAGTTGACCACAAGAAAGCACGGATTCAGCCTTTTGTCGTTTTGGTAGTTGACTCTCCATACAACACTTTTCTGGGTTGACTAGCTGAGTTCTGGGTAGCTCATGACACATTATGTTTGACTTTGAATTTCTCGATAGGTAATGGTGTTGGTGTTGTTCATGGTGATCAAGGGACCAGACATTCATGTTATGCAGCTGAATTGTGGAATTCTTAATGAAAGGAATAGGATAAAGGTATGGACAAGTCTATTTGCATCCAAGCCACTGAAGATTGACAACCAACGCCTGAGTCTTGGCTTAGGCGCCACACTCGGTTCTATAGAGATGTAGATCCAAGATATGACAAGGAGGAGCCCAAGGAGACTAAGGCTGCACTGGCTGAGATAACTATTGACATCACAGTCAGCTACGGCGACTTGTCACGGGACCTAAAGATTAGATCATAGCTCGACCCCCAATGGAAGAACTTGCTAGATTTCTTCGAGCTAATCTCAGCATGTTCACTTGGATTCACTCTGAGATGTGTAGGATCTAGCCTTCCATCGCTAGGCATGCATTAAATATCGACCTAAGACATGTCCCGGTGAAACAAAAAGGCGTGGCATGGATCCAAAGACATCTATCGGCCTTAAAAAGGGGGTGGATCGGCTCAAAGATAATGGTTTATTCATGACGCATTCTACCCTAAGCGGGTATCTAATCCTGTACTTTTGAGAACGACGAATGAGAAATGGCAAACATGCGTTGATTATTTGGACTTGAACAAGGCATGCCCAAATTATAGCTTTCCCTTTCCAAGGATCGACCAGTTTATAGACTTAGCCGCGGGACACAAATTGCTATCTTTAATGGATGCGTACATAGGATATAACCAAATCCTGATACACATTCCTGATCAAGAGCACACCTTCTTCATTACAAATGTTGGATTATTTTAGAATATGGTAATGCCATTTGGACAAAAGAACGCAGGAGCGACCAACCAACGCCTAGTCAATAGAATGTTTGAAGATCAGATCGAAAAAACAATGGAGGTATATGTGGATGATGTGCTCATGAAGTCATTGACTGTCTAACAACCACATTGGAGACATGGCAGAAATGTTCTATATTCTCTGATACTACAAAATGAAGATTAACCCTTTGTAGTGTTCTTTTGGTGTAGCATCAAGAAAGTTCTTGGGTTTCATCGTTAATTGTAACAGCCCTAGTTTTTAGATATTTATTTTATTATTAATTATTTAATTTTAAGGTATATTTATATAAATTGTGTTTAAAAATACAGTTTAATTATTTAAATTAGAGATATATTTTATAAAATTTTATATGTCAATAAACTTAAATAATAACTGTAAAATTTTAAGCTAGGTTTGAACCGTTAAATTTCGCGTTTGAAAGACGCGTGATTTATAGGGTAAAAGTGACGTTATAAAACGTGTGTTTTCAAATTGTTATTTTTGTGTAAATTTTTGATATTTTAGACTACGTCTGTTTAACGTAGTGTAAAAATAATATTTTCAAATTTTTTTTGAAGAAAATTTTTGGTCAGTGGTTTTAAGACGGACGTTGGTTCGTTTTAAAGGACCGTTGTTTTAAAAATTTAATTTTGGCATACGTTCTATCTTATCTATCTACATAAAAAAAAAAATTTTTTTTAACGTTAGCATTTATCAAACATCAAACTAAATCAGGGGAAAGCTTAACAAAAATGCATCACAACATTTAAAAATTTAAAACGTGTAAACATTGCATTTGTATTCATTCTCTGGAAATCTTTTGCAAAGTGTTCACGTTCATTTCAAAACTGGAAAGTGCATGCATTCATGGCCAGGCTAATCAACGCATATACATATGAATTTAAGAAACCCTGGTATAAATGTTCGAAATGTAAATATACAGAGAAAAAAAAAAAACTGAAACATATCAACCCCTTAATTCAGCTTTCTATTTTAAGAGCTTCCCATTTCTCTCTTTAGCCTCGGCATCATCAAGATTTTAAAGCATAAATCACGCATGCATTAATCCAATTGTGTAACTGCCAAAATCTTAAATCACGCAAGTTTGATTGAGAAGTAACGTGTATATTAACCTTTAAATTCTCACAAATCAAGCGACTGACCAATTGGAACAAATGAATTATCAAAAGCCTTGAAGCTTTGAGATAGATCAGAAATTCATTTTTCTGAATATTGCCCATCTCTGTTTGCTCATAAACAAATCATACCTATATAAACACCACCCCAAAACCCATCAGATTCTTCCACAGTTCGACTATCTCCCTGACTTCATCTTTCAGATTAGATTGGAAAGCATCATCAGGTAATGATCTTGATTCTTCTCCTTCTCCAGCTTCTTGTTTTCCTTTTATGATGCCTTGCTCGGCCATCTCCCCACCTTTTGCCTGTGATATAGGATGGTAGTTGAGTAGATAGTGATGCTAAATAGAAGTAAGGGTAGATGCTTTGTTCAAGATCAATGAGTTGAAAGGGTTAATGGGTTCAGACTTTTGAATAGATTGTCACTGCATGATTGGATTTTTGGTTGCTAGTTGCTGTCATTTGCTCGACTTGCTTGGGTTTTTAAACTGATGAGAAACAGATTTTACCCAATGTTGTTCTAAAATTTATAAAAAAAAAAAAAAAAAAAAAAAAAAAAACAGATGCTTTCAAATTCTTTGATTGCAGATGTTGTTGGAAATTTGTTTCTTTTTGTTTGTTTTAAACTGTAAGAACAGATGCTACCCAGTGTCTAATTTAAAAATTGATAAGAACAAATGTTATGAGAAATTTGTTTGTTTGAAAATTTGACAAGAACAGATACTACTTGGTTCTGTTCTAATTCTAATAAGAACAGATACTATTTGATTTTTGTGTTTAAACTGTTAAGAACAAATGATATCAATTTTTGATTTAAACTGATAAGACAGCTGCACCAAGTTTTGTTTTAAATTGATAAGTTGGTAAGTGCAGATGCTACTAAAATATTTTGTTTAACTTAGTAGTTGAAGTGCATAATTGTTCTTGTAATAAAGATATGTACTGAGTATTGCATGCCTCATGTTGCTCCAGTCTTCATTTCCATTTTGTTTGCCTATTTGTATTGCATTTTCTTGGCATTGACTGGTATTCAGTTACATTGCACTGTCCATGCATGATGATCCTCACTTTTGCACTTCTGTCATGCTCGCAGTTCTGCCATGACTTGCATTACTTCATTTCAGTGCATATTATTGTCTGCACTTGCTCATCATGTAGGTTACTATGTCCTTGTTCATTACCCCGGCTTGAACTTGTTATCTCTGGCCTGTGAACATTGAGCATGCATTAAGTATTTCAGTGATGTTGTTTCAGTTTTCATAATCATATTATGTTTTCATTTAGCCTGCATAACATACAAGACTAGAAATAAGGTTAGGTAGGCTGTGTTGTTTATTTCAGTGTGCACATTCAAGTGTATCACTGTGTGCATGTTTAGACAACCTGGGTTTAAGGAAGTCTGCATTCTTGTCATTTGAGTAGGTTTGCATTATAACAAAAATCTGGAGAAGGCTGTACATGTTGTCATCCAACTATGCATGTTCAAGCTGACCTGAGTAGATTTGTAGAGTAACTAGCATTGTTAATACTAGTGATAGTTGTTGTCTGATTCATAGTTCAGTTAGTTGTTTAAGGATTTGTAGTAATTCTGGTAGCTGATGTAGATCTTAGTTCAGTGGCTTCAAGATGTTGGACAGAGAGCAATCAGTGAGTCTTCACAGTGTTGTACCCAGGCAACTCGAAGTAGAGGCACGTGTGACCCGAAGATCTTGGAAAATTTGCTCGAAGCAAGTGCAAGTTTTCCTCGAGGCAGTTGAGTTAGACTCGGGTAGTTGAAGTTCAGTGGTGTTGTAGCTGATGTAGTTGACAGGTGGGGAGTTTAGGATTTAAAGATTGAATAATTTACATAACAAAATATAAACCAGTTTGTAGATAGGTTTAAATGAAATCCAAGTGAAGAAAAGGAAAAAGAGAAATGATCAGAAAATCAGGGAAGGTAGAATGTTGATAGGAGAGAAATGTTTAGGTAGGAGGAAAATGTTGATGTTCGTAGCGGCTCTATCTGATGTTAATGCGAAACATAAAACATATTGGGTATTAGTAGGCTGTAGGTGGTGCATAAGTATGTGTCACACATAAGGGTATGTGCATGTTATCTGCCTTGCATAAGAACTGAAGTTAAAATTCCAAAGGCATGTGAATTCGAACCAGACGTGTAAAACAGTTGTAGATAGGAGTGCAGTGTACATGAAGTGGACCAGGCGTGTGCACGTTTGATCTTGAAGTTGAGTCTCAGGTACTAGGAAGTGGCACTGATGTGCGTAAGGGCATGTTGATACTAGAAATGTTGGTGAAGTTTTTATGTCATATCGAGTGTTGTTGTTCTACTTAAAGTTTTTTTTTAATACCGGTCCATCCCACCATTTGTTTTAGACAGACTTAGGAAATATTATCGTAACTATATTTTGGGTTATAACACGGTGGAGTGGTCGAGCAAGTCAAATCATTCTCGTTCTATTTTAATTTTTCTTTGACCGTAAATTCTAAAGTCGCGTTTCAAAATATTTGAATTTTGTTCTAGATTTGAATCTAGGCAACATCAGAAGAAATTTGATCGTTATTTTCTGTCGGTCTTTACCGGTGAATCGTCATTTTGTATTCAAATTTTCTGCAACTTTCAGGTGAGTTTTTCTCACCAGACATATGTACATATATTGTGTAAATTATCGCAAGTGTATGTGTAAACGTTCTATTTAGATATTATCTGTCTGTAGTATGATGTAGAATGATGAACCCATTTAAATTGACATCTCATCAGTTATTTATCTGTTATATTATTTCTGCAGTTATATTATTAATTGTTATTTACTGCTTAAATCACCACTGCAAGTTTCCTGTTAAAGTTGGATTGTTATGGGCTGAAATAATGATTATTGTTAAACTAGTCTGTTAACTGCTTAACTGATAACTTGGGATTGCGGGTTTGAAATGATAGAACCCGGGGTTTTGTAAATTACGGGTTGAAATGATATAAATCCGTATCACTTGACCTAGGCTAGAGAACTATATACAGGCCCGTGGTTCTTATAATATTTTCTGAAATATTTAAAAATTATTTTGGAAGTTAAATATTTGATTTAATATCTTTAAAGGATTTTATTTTAATTTTTGAATGAGTTATAAATGTTAATAAATAAATAAATATTTGAATAGAATTTTGGAATATAACTTATTTTGGAAATTCTGGATTTTGAAAAATAAGCTTTTAGTTAATAAATAAATAGATAAATAAGTTATATTTGGAAATATTTATTTAGTTAATCAATCTGCTACAGCATTTTAAAATGCGGTCTTTTTGAAATTGGACTAGTTTTACCCGTAACTTTAGGTAGCATTTCCTAAGTGCTACAGAATCTAGAATTGATTGTTTTAAAACTCATGGAATTTGAGAAATTTTATTTTATGTTAAGTTTTGGAAAATCTTAAGATATGATATTTATAACTGGATTTTCCTTAATAAATTTAAGATGAATATTCTAGTATTAAGTGAATTTTGAAGATATTAAATGACTAACATTGGGAGTTTATTTATGGAATTTATGGGAATATTCAAGACTAAATAATAAAACATTGATTTGTTGAAAGAATAAAATCCAAACTTAGTTTTGAATAGGAAATACTCCAATTGGATATATATATATATATATATATAGGAATTGTAACGGATTTGGGGACATAAAGTGATATTTAAATTATGGTTTAAACTTTAAATAAAGAAATATATTTGTAAAGCTATATAAATTATCTTCTTCACAAAGTAACCATAAAGTTAAACCATTTATTCTATATACCGTTGAATATCCAAACCATTTGTGTGTTGGGAGTTATGGTTTAAAGTAAAAATTCCAAATATTATGTTTTGAAGATATATTTCAAATATTTGGCTTCCAGATATTATAAATTTTAAGCAGTATGGTTTTTGGAAAGAATTATATTTGAATATAACGATATCATATTGTTTTGGGTTTTAAAATGATATCGTATTTATAGTTTTGAAATGGAAATGTTTATTTTGGTTTTAAAGTATAAAATGTTTTAAATGACCACGGGTTATAATAACGATGGGTTGGCAAAGAGACCGGGATCGGATATGGACATACTCTCTGTCGATACCGAAAACCACTTTGACCAACCGTGTACGCGGTGGAGATTCCAGAATGAAGTAGGTCGGTGGTGGCGTTTCCTGTAAGGTAAATACGTGGACCCGACTCCCGTGAGTTGGCATAAGGTGGCTAAAACAGGAGCAATTCCAGGCCAATGAGGTCATTCCTCTGATCGGACGCTCCTCTTCGATATTATACTATGATTTTGGATTGATTCGGTGGCCACCTCTATATTTTGATTTTGGGGAGTTAGTCCGAGGTGGGCGGTAACTGCGGCTACGCGTTTCCACCAGCCTGGATAGCAATTGGTATATCTACCCTGGCATTGCCTAGTTGTGCCGTGTCATCTACCATACCGAGCCTTGTACGAGTTTAGATTTCTCCCGTAGCCCGTGTGGTATCCTCTAGTTGCTTCCCGATCAGGAGGAGCTATGATATTGGATGGACTACTGGGACTATTACGTGTTAAGGGCTATATGGGTAACCCCTTAATGCTAAGAAAAAGTATGTTTATTTTATAAATAGACACTATTATAATAGCGCAATATACTACATAGTAAATAGTTTAACGGATCCTTAGAGGATGGGCGGTCCCAAGCATCCTTTAAGTTACTTGCTCTATATTACAGTACACTTGAATTAGCTTACATTATATAAGTATGTATGTCCTGACTCGAGTGTTATGTTTTATTTTACGCTCGGGTCAGCCTGAGTTGCGGTTTTCAGTTTTCTATCCGGAGCTAGGACATCCTGTAGATCATTCGTGCTGCCGGAAGCTTTTCAGTCTTTATCTTATCTGCAAACAAGACTTTGGAAGACTCTATTGCTATTTTATGTCTGAAGCTGTATTGCAGATTCTGTTATGTAAATTCTGTTGGTTAAGTTTATAGTGGCTTCATGAACCACTGATTGTTTATTTCCGCTGTAAGTTCTGATATCTGTGCATGTGATTCTGTGATTTTATTTACTGCATATTCTGAGTTTTGCCAAATTTATTCTACAATCTATTATTTTGAACTATTCCAGCTCGACATGTTCTATTATTGTCGAATTCGAATGGTACAAAATAGTGGGTCGTTACAGTTGGTATCAGAGCTTTGGTTCTTGGCAAAACATAGAATATATGGTAAATTTGATTTACAGAATCACGTTCATTCGAGATTGGACCACCTTCTTTCGAATTTTGGAACATTCCCTATGGGTTCAAAGTTCATTCGTGTCCCTCACCTTTTCATCTACTTTAGATTCTGGAGTAGCCCATAACTCCACTTTCGGATGATCTTTATAGTGAATTGGCGGTCCCGCCATTTTTCTAATAAAGGGGTGAAACTCCTTTACAATTAGCATGGATTCACCGGAGATTTATATTCGGTTTAGATGCTAGTATCTTTGGTTATTTTTGAACTCTATCTCTTCAGATCAAGTGTAGATTTACTCAACCACATTTATCTGACTCTTTAAGTCACGGATGACCCGGTCAAGGTCGCCCGCGATTTATATAGACTTACCCAGTTTCCTTATTCTGATTTTAATCATCGGATCTTCTGATTTCAACTTATCTTGAATTTTATTTGATTTGAGTTCATCAAGATTTGAGTCTTTACCTTTGTTTTGAAAAATTTATTTTTGAAACAAAACCTATATATATAAGTATAATTTTCAGATATTTTTATTGATTTAACTAGTTGTCAAGAGATAATAGTTTTGATTTTATTTATAATTTTGTAAACCATGTGTTTGTCTAAAAATAAATAATTGAATATAAACAATGGTTATAAATTAAATTAGAAACAGAAATGAATTTAGACAAGAACTTGAGAATTCAAATTCTGATGATTTCAAACCTTGAGTTTAAAAAGGGTTTAAAGGATATATTATTTAGAGTACTTTTGTATAGAAATTGTTTCCAAAGAATTTTAAATTTAGTGCTTTTCTCTTTGTCGCTGGAAAATAATTTCGGTGATGACTGCAGCATCATCGACGTTCATTTTCGGGTTTCGAAGTGAAAAGACTATCCTGTAGACTGGCTACAGTGTTTCCTTGAGATTTTATTTGATTTGAATTTCTGAAGTATGACTTAATATATATAGATATATAATTTAAATTTGATTTGACATATTACGTATATATATTTATTTATCTTTAAATGGTTTGAAGAAAATCAGAAATTTTATTCTTAAAAATTTATCTCAAGGAAAATGTCAATAAAATAAAAGGGGAAATAAAAGTTTGAATAAGAAATTCCAACAGGAAATAATTGAATTTGAAAGTTTAGTTGTATAATACTCAATTCCATTCAATATAACTTACCTTGAGTTTCAAAAGTTAACAATGTAATTGGATAATATACATTATAAAAAGGGGATTTTATAATTAAAATTTAGGTGGTTATAATAAATGTTGTACACTAAAATTTTAGTTGTAAAAGATAAATAGAGGTAGATATAGAAAAAGGAATTTAAGAAATTTATTCAAAGGAACCTAATAATCAAAGTTGATTTAACATGGAACCTTAAATCTAACTAAGAAATTCTAATTAAAGTTATTCCCTAAGTGAATAATTATGATTTAAATAGTTAGGACATATTCTAATATTGCTAAATTTGATAATTGAGATTTTGGGTTTCGGATAAAATTTTTTATTGAAGGAATATCTTATTTTTAAAATAGGTATTTCAAATAAAGTGGTTAGGTTATTTGTTAAGAATTTAGAGTTAAGAAAATAATAAACTGATTAGGAATACTATCATATCTACTATAACATATTATCAGTGCTGCTGTTCTAAAAATATAATGTTTGAAAATTTATAATTGAATAAAGGAAGATTATTTTAAAGTATTTTGATTTTGGTAGTATGATTTCCAAATGATAATATCTATAGATTTTAAATGACTTTCAAAGTATTATGATTTCAAAGGCATTATGATATCAAAGTTATTATCTTACTTTGTTTTCAACTATCTTTGAGTATCCTTGGTTTCCCTATCTGCTACGGATTGGGAAGGCTATTGCTTATTCCAGTCTGTTTAGAAATCTTTCTACAATCTCTGGAATCTTTGTTACTCATCAGGACCTAAGCACCCTAGGCTGACGGTCAAACTGAAGAGTGAAACCGATTCTAGAGAATCTTCTGAGTGCTTCAAATCCGATCTAGCTTATCTTCCTTTGTTTCTCTTCTTCCGTTCCTTTTCGAGGACGAAAAGTTCTTAAGTGGGGGAGAGTGTAACAGCCCTAGTTTTTAGATATTTATTTTATTATTAATTATTTAATTTTAAGGTATATTTATATAAATTGTGTTTAAAAATACAGTTTAATTATTTAAATTAGAGATATATTTTATAAAATTTTATATGTCAATAAACTTAAATAATAACTGTAAAATTTTAAGCTAGGTTTGAACCGTTAAATTTCGCGTTTGAAAGACGCGTGATTTATAGGGTAAAAGTGACGTTATAAAACGTGTGTTTTCAAATTGTTATTTTTGTGTAAATTTTTGATATTTTAGACTACGTCTGTTTAACGTAGTGTAAAAATAATATTTTCAAATTTTTTTTGAAGAAAATTTTTGGTCAGTGGTTTTAAGACGGACGTTGGTTCGTTTTAAAGGACCGTTGTTTTAAAAATTTAATTTTGGCATACGTTCTATCTTATCTATCTACATAAAAAAAAAATTTTTTTTAACGTTAGCATTTATCAAACATCAAACTAAATCAGGGGAAAGCTTAACAAAAATGCATCACAACATTTAAAAATTTAAAACGTGTAAACATTGCATTTGTATTCATTCTCTGGAAATCTTTTGCAAAGTGTTCACGTTCATTTCAAAACTGGAAAGTGCATGCATTCATGGCCAGGCTAATCAACGCATATACATATGAATTTAAGAAACCCTGGTATAAATGTTCGAAATGTAAATATACAGAGAAAAAAAAAAAACTGAAACATATCAACCCCTTAATTCAGCTTTCTATTTTAAGAGCTTCCCATTTCTCTCTTTAGCCTCGGCATCATCAAGATTTTAAAGCATAAATCACGCATGCATTAATCCAATTGTGTAACTGCCAAAATCTTAAATCACGCAAGTTTGATTGAGAAGTAACGTGTATATTAACCTTTAAATTCTCACAAATCAAGCGACTGACCAATTGGAACAAATGAATTATCAAAAGCCTTGAAGCTTTGAGATAGATCAGAAATTCATTTTTCTGAATATTGCCCATCTCTGTTTGCTCATAAACAAATCATACCTATATAAACACCACCCCAAAACCCATCAGATTCTTCCACAGTTCGACTATCTCCCTGACTTCATCTTTCAGATTAGATTGGAAAGCATCATCAGGTAATGATCTTGATTCTTCTCCTTCTCCAGCTTCTTGTTTTCCTTTTATGATGCCTTGCTCGGCCATCTCCCCACCTTTTGCCTGTGATATAGGATGGTAGTTGAGTAGATAGTGATGCTAAATAGAAGTAAGGGTAGATGCTTTGTTCAAGATCAATGAGTTGAAAGGGTTAATGGGTTCAGACTTTTGAATAGATTGTCACTGCATGATTGGATTTTTGGTTGCTAGTTGCTGTCATTTGCTCGACTTGCTTGGGTTTTTAAACTGATGAGAAACAGATTTTACCCAATGTTGTTCTAAAATTTATAAAAAAAAAAAAAAAAAAAAAAAAAACAGATGCTTTCAAATTCTTTGATTGCAGATGTTGTTGGAAATTTGTTTCTTTTTGTTTGTTTTAAACTGTAAGAACAGATGCTACCCAGTGTCTAATTTAAAAATTGATAAGAACAAATGTTATGAGAAATTTGTTTGTTTGAAAATTTGACAAGAACAGATACTACTTGGTTCTGTTCTAATTCTAATAAGAACAGATACTATTTGATTTTTGTGTTTAAACTGTTAAGAACAAATGATATCAATTTTTGATTTAAACTGATAAGACAGCTGCACCAAGTTTTGTTTTAAATTGATAAGTTGGTAAGTGCAGATGCTACTAAAATATTTTGTTTAACTTAGTAGTTGAAGTGCATAATTGTTCTTGTAATAAAGATATGTACTGAGTATTGCATGCCTCATGTTGCTCCAGTCTTCATTTCCATTTTGTTTGCCTATTTGTATTGCATTTTCTTGGCATTGACTGGTATTCAGTTACATTGCACTGTCCATGCATGATGATCCTCACTTTTGCACTTCTGTCATGCTCGCAGTTCTGCCATGACTTGCATTACTTCATTTCAGTGCATATTATTGTCTGCACTTGCTCATCATGTAGGTTACTATGTCCTTGTTCATTACCCCGGCTTGAACTTGTTATCTCTGGC